>CM033651.1:58255141-58855141 GCA_019512145.1 Engystomops pustulosus | reverse complement strand
TAGTTACAAACGGACCTCTGGATGTTGGTAATTTACTGTACTTTAGTCCCAGGCTATAATAATCAGCTGTAACAGTTATCACAGGCGTCTGTAATGAAGATTTATTGTTAATCCTGATTCTGATGACAACCCAACATTTTTAAAATCCAATTGTCACAGAGACCAAAAAAAATTGTTTGGTGTTGCAATTATAAAATATACAGTTCTGACTTAGATACAAATTCAACTTAAGAACAAACCTACAGAACCTATCCTGTACGTAACCCGGGGACTGCCTGTATTTTATTACTCTGTTATTTCTCCTGGAAATGAATGAATAAACTGACAAGTGGGTGTTACCAGTTAATTAACTATAACCTTACATAGATTTCATTAGCTGATGATGTAGGGACGCTCCATATCGACAAGTGGAAATGGTATTTATCACCTCCCAGGAGGAGTAACAGAGACACCGCACAACATCATGTTGATGGGTAATGCAAAATTAGATATGAGAAAGTTATGGAAAGTTATGGTCACCTGCCTCCTTTAATGGGGTTGTTGCAAGTCGGATTGTTATCCATTGTCTGCAGGATAGGGGATAGCGATTTGATCTGAAGGGGTTCAACTGCTGTGACGAGAACGAGACAGAACATTTTATCACTGATGGTCCAAAACATGGTTCCCTTCACCAAATTCAGGGACACTGGTTGCATAGTTACCCAGCATGGCCACTACACAGTGGATTGCGCTGTGTATTTACAGCCCCAGGTCCTGTGCTCCATACTGATCTCTATCCTTTAAATATTATAGGTCTACAAGATCAGATCAGTATGAGTAGTTAGTAATAACACAAGTCATCATCCGGCCCACCAGAACTTCCAGAACTACTGAAGAACCAGAGACCATCACAACATTGGAACCTGGAGATGGAAAAAGCTATAAGTGCACTTAAGATTATGAGATTCATCAACTTCAACTTGCTGATGGTTTCCTCTGTGACTGTGATATATAGTGACACCCGCACCCTCCGGTGTGTATACATCATATCACAGGGTCATCATCACCCATAACACCCGTCCCGCACCTTGTATTATTGTGGGGGCTGCGGGAGGTCTCATCAATGTGCTCGGTGCTGGGGGACACGGTGGGATTGTTGGCCACAGTCACCGGAGCGATGCTTCATTCCTAGAGAGAATCGTGTGTTAGAGCCAAAGCCAAGGAAAGATCCGAGAAGTTAATTACAGGTTTAGTGACAATTTTACTTGCCGTCTACAGGAAATCCAAGCAAATGTTTACAGCATTTTAAATTGGCGACACTGAGAGCGTCTACGACTGTCACCTAACGAGGGGAACAACATCACCGCCCAATACAGCAGGAAATACAGGAACATCACTGAGATCTATCTATCTATCTATCTATCTATCTTTCAATCTATCTATTCTCTATCTATCTATTATCTATCTATTATCTATCTATCATCTATCTATCTATCTATCTATCTATCTATCTATCATCTATCTATCTATCTATCTATCTATCTATCTATCTATCTGTCTCATATCTATCTATCTATCTATCTATCTCATATCTATCTATCTATCTATCTCATATCTATCTATCTATCTATCTATCTATCTATCTATCTATCTATCATATATCTATCTATCATCTATCTATCTATCTATCTATCATCTATCTATCTATCTATCTATCTATCTATCTATCTATCTATCTATCTATCTATCTATCTATCTGTCTCATATCTATCTATCTATCTATCTATCTATCTATCTTCCAAGAAGAAGAAGTAGATGTCAGCGCTCCAAGGATATGCAGTAAAAATTCAAATCGTTTATTTCCAAATAAGGTAAAATCCACAAAAGGCAAGTAAACATACGTGTGGTGGCCCAGGTATAGTGACCGACGCGTTTCGCCCTATCTCAGGGCTTAGTCATGGTCTCAGTCTATCTATCTATCTTCTATCTATCTAAAATCTATCATCTATCTATCTATCTATTATCTATCTAACTATCATCTATCTATCTATTATCTATCATCTATCTATCATCTATCTATCTATTATCTATCTATCTATCTATCTATCTATCTATCTATTATCTATCTATCTATCTATCTATCTATCTATCTATTATCTATCTATCTCATATCTATCTATCATCTATCTATCTATCTTTCAATCTATCTATTATCTATCTATTATCTATCTATCTATCATCTATATATCTATCATCTATCTATCTATCTATCTATCTATCTATCTATCTATTATCTATCTATCTATCTATCTATCTATCTATCTATCTATCTATCTATCTATCTATCTATATGTCTTCTATCTATCTATCTATTTATCTATCTATCTATCTATCTATCATCTATCTATCTATCTATCTATCTATCATCTATCTATATATCTTCTATCTATTTATCTATTAATCAATCAATAATATATATATATCTATCTATCTATCATATATCTATCTCATATCTATCTACTATCTATCTATCTATCATCTATCTATCATCTATCTATCCATCTATCTCTCTTTATTGTCTAATTTCTTGTCACTCTCTTTTATCAATTTCCTATCTAGCCTGCATGTTCCATATATCTAGTCCTTTTTCTTTCTTTCTTTTACAGTATCTATCTACGTTTGCAATCATCTGTCTATCTGTCCAATTACCTGAGACCAGACTTTCTTCTCTATATCACATGCAGATTATTAATCTCAGCTGTAAATGAAGATTTCTCTTGTATTAAACTCATTTATTGACCAGATTTGCCTTATACTTTGAGTTCATGGATTCAATTAACTTGTGAGAGCGACCTATTCACCTGCTATAATGTTTAATTTCACTGTCTGCGTTCGGCCTGATTTAGATGTCCCAATGTCAGTGAATTGGGGAAATGATAGAATATTTTTGTGCCTTGAACTTTGCTGTAAAAATACATTTATTTATTGCCGGATAATTCTAGAAACCGATCTTTCTATCTATATGATCATAGTGAAAGCTTTGTGCTGCCTCATTTCACTGATACTATACGGTTTCCACATTACAGCAGCTGCCGACATGACAAACACTTCTCACTACATGAATTGTCAGAAAGTATCTTAAAGGAATTGTCCATACTGGAAAGGCTGTGCACACCATGGAAACATTGAATGTCTTAACCACGCCCCTTACTCCGCCTCCTATCCCACCCCCTAATATTCCCAACATTGTAAAATGCCCCCATAGTGACCCCCACCTTGTATATTATCCTTCCAGTGACTCCCACACTATATAGCGCCCCCTTGCTGAGGCCCTCAATGTGAAATACCACCCCAAGTGTGGACGATCGATTGTAACAGCATCCAATTGTGCCCCCCCCCCGATATTTATAACATCCCTGTAATGTGTCCCCTTACCTGGAGCCCCTGTTTACAATGCTCAGTTTTTTTCTCAAGCCCACACATAATCCCCCCGCTTCTTTTATATTTCACCTTACAATGCACCTATTTACTCAACACCATCTTAGTCCAGAGAACCCCAAAATCCAGGCCCCTCCCACTGACACAAAGATGGTTGGGTGGTAGGCTAACCATTCAACAAACTCAAAAAACTGTTTGGATATGAGGAGTAAAACTACTTCTAGTCATTGTGTGACTTCTTGGTTGGTGATAAGCTGTGACATCATCTATTGTCAGTAGTGATGTAATGATGGGTCAGTGTTATCTATATAGAAGTCATTGTACAGGGAGGGGGAGGAGATAAGCTGTGACATCATCTATTGTCAGTAGTGATGTAATGATGGGTCAGTGTTATCTATATAGAGATGTAATGATGGGTCAGTGTTATCTATATAGAGGTCATTGTACAGGAGGGGGAGGAGATAAGCTGTGACATCATCTATTGTCAGTAGTGATGTAATGATGGGTTAGGGAGGAGGAGATAAGCTGTGACATCATCAATTGTCAGTAGTGATGTAACGATGGGTCAGTGTTATCTATATAGGTGTCATTGTACAGGGAGGGGGAGGAGATAAGCTGTGACATCATCTATTGTCTGTAGTGATGTAATGATGGGTCTGGTCAGTGTTATCTATATAGAGGTCATTGTACAGGGAGGGGGAGGAGATAAGCTGTGACATCATCTATTGTCAGTAGTGATGTAATGATGGGTCAGTGTTATCTATATAGAGATCATTGTACAGGGAGGGGGAGGAGATAAGCTATGACATCATCTATTGTCAGTAGTGATGTAACGATGGGTCAGTGTTATCTATATAGAGGTCATTGTACAGGGAGGGGGAGGAGATAAGCTGTGACATCATCTATTGTCAGTAGTGATGTAATGATGGGTCAGTGTTATCTATATAGAGGACATTGTACAGGGAGGGAGAGGGTAACAAAGAAGGGTAAGACATAATAACAAGTCTGTTTTCCTTTCTCTGGTTACAGTTTCTACTCTATATTTAGTATATCCAAGGAAATATGATATATTTAGTAGATATCCCTGCAGACTGTCGACTCTTATGGCGATTTAACCAACATTTAAATATTTATTGAATGCCAACATATTTAGATGAAGTCATTTCTTAAAGAAATTGTAGGCACTTCCTGGACTCTTCTGAGAACAGATTTATTAGAATTTCCTGAAAGTCTCTTCAAGTGTTGCCAAAGTAATATTCTAGTAAATAAAGGAGAGCACACATAGATTTAGTGTCTGGTATTTAATGCTGCTCCAGAACTGGCAATGATTGTAGTGTTTGGGATATGCTATGTCTTATTATATCTTATTGTCTATATGCCTTACTAGCCGGATCAAAATTGTAGAGGAAGAGGTTTCTCTATTAGGATGGAGGTACACAGCAGCTAATATAACCAAGTCTGCAACATAATAATAATAAAAAATACAAAAGAAAGATTCTCTCGGTATGGAAAGAGTTAAACATTAGCATCTTTATTTGTCTGCAGTGCATGGACCTCAGAAGACTTTCAAATACACTGCTCACTGCAGGAGAAAGAAGCTGAAAAAAGGGACAGAGAAGCTGCTTAATCATCTATTGTCAGTAGTGATGTAATGATGGGTCAGTGTTATCTATAAAGAGGTCATTGTACAGGGATGGGGAGGAGATAAGCTGTGACATCATCTATTGTCAGTAGCGATGTAAGCCTTTCCCAGAGCACCAACCATCCTGCCCGCCTGCCCCGAGCACCACTATCCTGCAGCCTGCCCGGAGCACCACTTACTGGCACCCACAGGACCTAGCCCCGCACTGCCCTGAGCACGCAGTTATCCTGACCAGCGCTTCCCCAGAGCACCGATATCCTGCCACCTGCCCCGACACCAGACCCGGCACCGCACCAGCACCTATGCCTGCCAGCCTTCACAGAGCACCAGACTATACTGGCCAGCCTGCCGGACAGTCACTATCCTGGCAGCCTCCCAGAGCACCACTATCCTGCCAGCCCCCGACACAGATCCCCAGCTGCGCACACCGCTATCCGACACGCCTTCCCCAGGGGCACCAAGCGTATCTGCCAGCTCCGAGGACCGATCCGCCAGTAGAGCACCAACTAGTCCTCCGGCCGCACAGTACCTGCCACCGCCCGGAGCACCATGCTATCCTCCAGTCCTTCCCTCAGAGCACCAGCGTATCCCTGCCAGCCTTCCCCAGAGCCAGCATCCTGCTCAGCCTTTCCCAGAGCAAGCTCATCTGCCACCTGCCCGGAGCAGCCAGACTATCCTGCCAGTCCTGCCACCGGAGCACCGACTATACTGCCAGCCTGCCACGGACCAGCTACCTGTTCAGCCTTCCTCCAGAGCACCAGCTATCCTGCGCCCCCTTCCCTCAGGAAAGACCATCTATCCTGCCAGCCTTCCCAACACCAGACTGCATCTGGACCCAGCTTATCCTGCCAGCCTACTCTGAGCTTTCAGCACTCAGCCCGCTATCCGCCAGCCTACTCTGGGCCGACCTGCCAGGCCGGCCAAGCTATTCCACCTGCCATGAGCACGTTACCTGCAGCTTTGGAGCACCCCGCTATGCTGCTCCCTGGCCAGTCCTGCAACCTCGCCATGCAGCAATATCGAGCTGTAGCACCAGCAGCAGTTGCCTGCCGCTACTGCAACCGCATGGCACCAGTTCCTCCAGCGTTGTGGAGGCACCACTCTGCTGCAGCCTGCCCTGGGACTTTTCAGTTTAGTATTTTCTGATATCTGATGTGGTTTTGTTGCGTTTGCCTTGTTTTTGTGTTTTTCTGTTGCATAAATGTTTTTTTTTTAATGTTTAAAAACATTTCATAAACTTTCAGATTGTCATGACCATACAGTCAGTGTGGAGTTTCCGCTAGAAAGTTCATATAAGCATTGTAAACTTCATGTGATAAACTGACTGTGAAGAGACTTCTGGAGCAGAATTGTGAAACTTTGTAAAGTATTTTTTGTTTGATTGTATCACCTAGTACTCGACACAAAGCGAATCAATTAACATTGTTATACTAATAAAAAAGCAGAAAAAATATGTTGGAATGTGCCTCGCTACACACCCAAAAAACCAATTATGTTGTAGAGCGTAAAGTCTGAGAAATTCTAAATCAGGAAAAGTTGGATGATTGGAAGAATAATGCGGTTACAGGAAAATAAAAGCCTTTATGTTTTTTTCACCAATATGTCCAAAGACATTAGAGAGATGAGCGGCATAAAACTGCGTCGGGTGCTCGTGTATTCGAGACGAACTTTTTCAAGTGCTGAGTGCTCGCTCGAAACGAGCCCATTGAAGTCAATGGGAGACCGAGCAGTTTTCAAAGGGGACCATGGATTAGGAATAAAAATGTGTATTTAATTGAAAAAGAATGTCTTGGATAAGTGAGCAGATGAGCAAACATCGCCAATCTATTGTTCACTGTCCGGCGCGTATATTCTCTCGGACAAGTAGCAGATGTGAGAAACAGTGAAGAATAGAATAAAAACAGTTACAAAGGATCATTTGAAGAAAAAAACGCAGTGGAAACAAACCAGTGAAGAATAGATTACAGATGTCTCATATAGAGAGAGAGAGCAAGGCGGGCACAGCCGGCGTAGAGTCAGCAGGGCATGTCAGTAAGAGGAAGCAGTGAGGGGGTTCGGGAGGTAATCGCTTGTAACGCTATGTTGTGCACGAAACTCCAAGATGAAAATCAGCATAATCCGTAAAAAGACTAAAGAAGTAGAGTATGAGACGAGCACTAAAATGATCGTGTGCTCGTTATCGAGGACGAACTTTTCCAGATGCTCGAGTGCTCGTCTCGAATAACTGAGCCCCATTGAAGTCAAGGTGGAGACTCGAGCATTTCAAAGGACCATGGTTAGGGAATAAAAAATGTGTTAATTAACTGAAAAAAGAATGCTTCTGATAGGTAGCAGAGGTATGCAAAATATGCAATCTATTCTGCACTGTTCCGCGTGGATATTATCTCCGACAAGTAGCAGATGTGAAGAAACAGTGAAGAAAGAATAAAACAGTGAACACAGTGAACACAGGATCATTAAGTGAAAAAAACACAGTAAGAACAAGTGAAGAATAGATTGAGATGGTCGAGGCACATCTGCTTATTGTCGGGAATACGCTGTCCCGGGGATCCGCTCTTTCTTCCACTGAGGTACTCCCCACGATCTTCTGTCACTCTGCGACCTGCCCGATGTCTCTGTGCCGCTACCCCAAATGTCTTTCGTGCGTGCCGCTTGCCCCGGTGCCTCCGTGCGTGCCGCTGCCCGGTGCCTCCTTGCGTGCCGCTGACCGGTGCCTCCGTGCGTGACGCGGCCCGGTGCCTCCTGCCTGACGCTGCCCCGGTGTCTCCGGCCTGCCGGGCCCCAGTGTCTCCGTGCTGCGCGCCCCAGTGTCTCCGTGCCTTCCGCTGCCCCTGGCTCCGATGCTGCCGGCTGGCACCGATGTCTACGTGCCGCCGCTGCCCCGAATGTCTCCGTGGCCTGCTGCTTGATGTCTCGGGCCTGCCGCTGACCAGTGTCTCCGTGCCTGCCGCTGCCCCGTGTATCCGTTGCCTGCGCTGCCCGATGTCTCCGTGCCTTGCGCGCTGCTTGATGCTCCGGGCCGGCGCTGCCCGAGTCTCTGTGCGCCGACTGCCCCAGTCTCTCATGCCGCGCTGCCCCAGTGTCTCCGTGCCTGCCGCTGCCTGATGTCTCAGTGGGCCTGCGATGCCGATGTCTCCGATGCATGACGATGGCCCGATGTCGCCGTTTGCCTGCCGTGCCCGATGTCTCGTGCCTGCTGCTGCTGTGATGTATCCGGGGCCTGCTGCTGACCGATGCTCCGTGCTTGCCGCTTGCCCCAGTGCTCTTGCCTGGCCGCTGCCCGATGTATCTCGTGCTGCCGCTGCCCAGTGTCTCCGTGCATGCCGCTGCCCGATGTTCCGTGCCTTGGCCGCATGAACCGATGTGTCTCCGTGCCTGCCGCTGCCCGATGTTCCGTGCCTGCTGCTTGAGTCTCCGTGCCTGCCGCTGCCCGATGTCTCCGTGGCCTGCCGCAGCGCCGATTGTCTCCGTGCTGCCGCTGCCGATGTCTGCCGTGCCTGCTGCTTGATGTCTCGTGCCTGCGTGCCCCCAGTGTCTCGTGGCCTGCCGCTGCCCAGGGTCTCGTGCTGCCGCTGACGGATTGTCTCGTGACTGCGCCTGCCCGATGTTCTCCGTGCCTGCCGCTGCCCGATGTCTCCGTGCCTGCCGCTGCCCGATTGTCTCTGTGCCTGCCGCTGGCCCGATGTCTCCGTGGCTGCCGCTTGCCTCCAGTGTCTCCGTGGCCTGCCGCTGCCCGATGTCTCCGGTGCTGCCGCTGCCGAAGTCTCGTGCCGCCGCTGCCCAGGTGTCTCTGTGATGATCCCCGGTGTCTTGTGCTGCTCACCGCGTGTCTTGTGCTGCTCCCCGGTGTCTCTGTGCTGCGTCCCTGGGGTCTCTGTCCTGCCACCGTGTGTTCGTTCAATGTGTTCGTTCACATGCTTATGTTTGTTCGCAAGTTCCAGGCGTATCTCCCGACGAAGTAAGAGGATGTGTAGAAACATCTTGTAATCTATTCTTCACAGTGGTCTTCATGTCTTTTCACTAAAGTGATATGTGTTCACTGTGTTCAGGTTTGTAGTCTATTCTTTCATGTTCTTCACTGTGTTTTAAATTTAAGCTCAGAATCTCGAGAGGGGAAATATCGTCCGAGCAACGAGCCGGTTTCGAGTGTACCTGTAATACTCGAACGAGCATCAGCTCGGACGAGTAGACTCGCTATCTCTAATAAAGAACGAAGTGGCACCACCAAGCGTAGAAATAGCTTCTTTATCAAAAGTCATGGGGAAATACACGGGGGACACACCCCACAGTGCCGCAAAAGCCGGCTTCTTGCGGCCTGTGTGTCCCCCCTTGTGTACTTTCCCCAGGGACTTTGGAATAAAGAAGCTTATTTCTTACGCTTGGGTGACCGTGCATTCGTCTTTATCTTTACAGATTACAGATGTTCGGCACATATGTTACTTGTCGGGAGATAGAGGGCTGTCCCGGGAATCCAGCTCCTCTTCTTGCCACTGAATCTCCCCCGATCTCTCTGCCCTCTCGATGTCTCCGTGCCTGCCGCTCCCCTGCGTGTCTCCGTGCACCGCCGCTGCCCGCTGTCTCGCAGTGCCCGCCGCTGCCACGGGTGTCTCCGTGGCCTGCAGTTCCCCCGCTGTCTCGTGCCTGCCCGCTTGCCCCCGCTGTTCCATGCCTGCCGCTGCCCCGCTGTTCGTGCCTGCGCTGCCCCGCTGTCTCGGCCTGCGCTGCCCCGCTGTCTCCGTGCCTGCTTGATGCCCCGCTGTTCCGTGCCTGCCGCTGCCCCGCGTCTCCGGGCCTGCGCTGCCGTGTGCTCCCCGGGGTCTCGTGATGCTCCGGTTGTCTCGTGTGCTTTCCCCGGGGTCTCTGTGCTGCTCCCCGGTGTCGCTGTGTGCATTCCCGGTGTCTCTGTCCTGCTCCACCGTGTTTATTCAATTGTGTTCTTCACATACGAATTTTGGTTTGCACCGTTCCGCGCGTATCTTCCGACAGTAACGCAGAGTGTCCGAACACATGTTAATCTATTCTGACTGTGTTTCTGCACGTGTTTTTCACTTAGATCCTGTGTTCACTGTTTTATTCTATTCTTCATTGTTATTCACTGTTGTTTTTTTATAATTAAATGCTCGATATCGAACAGCAGGGGAAATACCGGCGGAGCAACGAGCCGTTTCGAGTACCTTTAATAACTCGAACGAGAATCGAAAGATAGGACGAGTATACTCCTCATCTCTACCATTAGAACTTTTTAGATATTCTCCCCTTCTTTACGATGGCAGCAATTATACAGGCTAGTCCCAAGGTCATGTCCACAGAGCAATGGTCCGGAGGTTGTTTTCCGTTGACTTGTCTGTAAGTTGAACAACTGAATTTTATATTGCCGGTTCTCAGCCACATTTTTTTCATTTGCCCCCAGTGGCTTGGGAGTTCCGAAACATTTTTATGTGTACTTGGACCAAGATATCAATTAAGCTTCCATTACCAGAAACATCAAGTGATCCTGCTCAGTTGGCACTATGTCAAGCTCCAGAGAGCTCACAGAGGTCACAGTGGGCAGAGGTCGTTGTAACTAGGGGTGTTGTAAGCGGGTGTCCTTACGTCGGAGGGACGCCCTGTGAAAACTTTTTCTCTCACTGCCTCCTTCATATCATAAGCTGCCATTCACCAGGTCATGGCCTGAATGCCAGTTGATCTGGTGCCTCGGCTAAGGGGTTTTCCCTACAACACAAAGTAGGCCTATGCACGGGGCTTGGGCCTAACTGCTAGCAGGGGGGGGTCTTAGTTGCATCTACCCCCCGCATCTACAAAAAAAACCAGAGGATCACGAAGGGGGTTCACATACCTCCCTTGCCACCAGTGGCGTAAACTTGAAGCTGGATGGGTCCGAGTGCGCAAAGATTGAAGCACTAAACACTCCACATACATGTATCAGGTCTGAGTATAGTACTATCTCTTATGGGAAGTGAGACACTTATGGGCCACCCAAAGCCTGGATTGGTCCCCTTGCAGACGCACCCTTGTACCTCCTCAAGTTACGCCTCCATGCGCCGTCGGACGCCTCGTCGTCGTTGCTCTTAGTTAATGGAGCGACGGCTGGAGCGATGACCATTCTTTCCATAACTGTTGAGGGACGCCCAACGGGAGATCGATGGCCGCGGCGCTCGGCCAATTCGCGTCCTACAGGTTAACGGAGCAGCAACAGTCCTGTGCGGCCGTCTGCTCATTAGATCTGACTGAGCTGACAAGGGGTCGAGAGGAGAACGTTGGGGACCCCATGCGGACCCCTTGTTTTCGTGTCGTGGGGGTTTCAAACACTGAGACCCCACTGATCAGCAGTTAGGCCCGATCCTTTAAGTCTGGCCACTACATGTATGTGCATGGCACAGACAGGGCAATCAAACCCCAGAACGTAGATTCTCTCCCCAAGCGAGATTCGGACCTTCACACCATCACTTGCTTGCACATCTATTGTATTCTCACCAGTACGAAAGTTTGCGTCAATGTGCGTCCATATTTGGATTTGCTTAATCAATCTATTCATATTCAGTTGGGGATTTTGCCTTAGACTTTAAGGGCGTGGGATCAGGGGGGCCCCAATGCGTGATGCCGGTCTCCGTGTTTTTTTCTGGTTTGAGAACCGGGGGGGATCGTTTTCAACCATGGCTAGCAGTGTGTTCAAAACGTAGTTCCATGCTCCGAGGAATCAATACAGTTTCAAAGCTATGGGAGAGCCAAGTAAGAATTAAAACTATGCTGCTGGCCCCTATCGCCAGATGCCAACATGTAGATTCTTCTCAAGAACCAAAAGAGTATTATTAGAAAAATAGGTCTTTCTGTCAAAGTTATGATCCTCAATGACTGGACTAGTGATTAAGCAGGGTCCAATAACTCACCAAAGTCGGGTCATATGGGATTGGCCACAATGATCTTTGCAAGCAAATAGCACTGCTCTAAGGGGGACAACGTGGCTGGATCTTTCAGTGGCATCAGTTAGTTAGTACATCACATATGAGGCGGCGGGGGCGATGGAAGGCAACAAAGCTTCTCTGCCAAGGAATAATAGGCGTAGCAGCACCAGCGGCGGCGCTGTTGAGCGCACGCACACGAATTTGGAACAACGCCACACACTTAAGCAGCCAGCCTGGCACGAATCTGTTATCGATTAGGCCAGGAACTTGGCACCACCAGAACTATAAGTATGGTCAGACACGATGCCATCAAGGCTAAGGTACATGCGACAAAGTTGCTGGGAAATGTTCTCAGGGCAGAGCATGGCGAATGAAGGACAAACGGTTTTGATGTAAAATAGTTTCTGTTTTTGTTTTTGTCCTCGCATATATTACATTACCATTACAATACCAGCACAGGTCCCCTTCAGGTAGGATTTCTACATGGCTAAGTCCACGCTATGCTCTTTTTGATTTACAGACTGACCACCAGTGCAGTGGCTACAATCGACATCTACAGATACTCTATAAGACCTTTTTTTGAAATAATTGGAAACAATAAAGCAATTTTATATTTAATCACTAGTTGTATTTGGTTTATAACCTGAAAGTGATTTCCTAGGGTCCTACACAACTGAGAGTAAAGTAAAAAAGACCCTTCCCCCTCTCTCCTCATTCCTTGTTTTTGTAAGTGGTTTCAATTTTTTGGGAAAAAAAAGTTTCTATTATTCCAAGTTGGCTTTTCCACAATATTTCTGTTTTACATACGTGCCGATGTTGTAAATAGTTTCAGTGATCCTGGGAGTTACTTAGGTGTGGAAGGAAATTTTCGCGCCAACATTTACGGCAGTGGTGTTCTTTTCCTAAGACAAGCTGCCCTGTGTCTCACACGGCTGTTAGTGTTGCTAAGCGACGTTTGGGTGCCAGGGGCCTTGCGTGGAGGTGATGAAGAATGCAGGTAGTAATGCGCTATCAGGGAGTGAAGGTACCTGAGAAGTAGGAGGCAACAAGGGGGCTTGGAGAGAACGTGAAGCCTTGTTACTGCAATTCCGACAATGGTGGAGAAGTACAGGCACCATGCGGATTTCTGGCCTAGTGGACCAAGATCCACCAGTACATAACTTAGTGGGCAGTTGTGGCATGGGCTGCTCTATGTGCCTTTGTGTCTTCACATGCTGTGGTACCTAGGGCTTTGTGACCAACACCTCTTCCTCTGAAATTTCATTGCGTGAACCATGTTGGGGTCAGGACATCATCAACCCTTAGAAACTTCTCCACCGTCCCTCACTGCTACCCTTCTCAGCAGAAAGCACAGAAGTTAGAATTTCTGTGGATGGTCCGTTGTCTACATTCATCAACACCAGGGTTATTGGGAATCTGGAATTGATGGTCTGCAAACTAGGGGATGTGGATGGCCCAGGAATCCCAGCTATAGAGAGCTATCGTAAAGCATTAGTGACTGCTCATTACCTGTGGCTAAGAGTCCTTGCTATTTGAATGGGGTTGAGCAGAGGGCCTTTGGATGAGCGGGTGATGAGTTGAAGACACAATCCGATGGAAATTGAGGCATTCTTGGTGATGTATTTGATCAATGCCTGTAACTTGGCCTCTACATTCGGGTATACAAACACAGTACTTGACACTACCTTGTGCCCAAAGTCCAAATTTCCCAACAATAAAACGAAATGAAACTAAACTTTGATCTAAATACTTCGAGACGCATCGAACTCCAGCTTGGCTATGTCGACCTTGACTTAAATTATGAGATCTATCTTTTTTAATAACACCTTTTGTTTTTATTACATTATCACGTGTCACAGACCTCCACATGTGATCACTAGGGATTTCAGCCTACAAGGGTGTTTTGCAGTTCTAGATCAAACACACAAGATCCCAATATACAAAAAGGACGTCTCCTACCAACAGTGGCACAGGTAACAGACCATATAATTTGAGGGACATTCATCCCGGGGGGGGGCCTTCGTAGTAAGAGAGGTCACCAGATGGCTAAAATTCACCACGAAGGTTCAGTTTTCTCATTGCAGCCATTTCTTTTATTTGTCGTGTTGGTTTGAAATACTGCGTTCACACACAGGGAAGCTGTGGTCCTTCTGAAGGTTGCTTCTATTGAGTAAACATCTGCTAAATCCATGTTTTCTGTGTAGAATACATTTGGTTTTCTAAAGATTATCTAGGGTGGAGGGTGTAATTCCAGGAATAATGATCAGGGTATGTTACAATCAGAATAGAATCTGGATTCTCAAGTCCGTTGGGAGAACATGTACATCCATGTAAATCTTGTTGATGAGCTAATGGGGTGCTAGAGATAACAGAACACCTTAAAGGCCCCATTGGCCACATAACGGACTCTAGTTTTCAAATATCTCATAGTTGGTTAATAGTTACCCTTTATAGTGTTTAACCAGAAGATTGGGAAATTAAAGTCCCATCCCAAAATAAATGGGAAGTGTCCATAATAGGGTAGACAATGCATAAAGCACACACCCTTTTGGGGCAAAAGTGAAAGGATTGTTTTGCAAAATTCAGAATAGTTACAACCAAATTAGCCATATTTTGTAAATATGTGGATACAGACAATTCCCATGGGGTACACATGAGCTCAATTTTCCTTTTGAATCTCAGAAAATGTGATATGAGGGCCACAAACCTACCCACCACCTTAGTCTCTTAGTCACCCCTGTCGCCATCCCACGGGTTGCGTTGCCCAAAGGAGGGCATTCATGGGGTGCGATTCTAAGGTTGTGTGACCCAAATCCTGCATCACGGCACTACGCGTGTGAGGCCGTCGGTGGCCCCCCCCCGATTTTGTCCGTGCAAGCCGGCGCCGATTGCATCACAATTGGGCAATTCGGTGCAAAATGGAAATGTTGGGAAACCCGACGAAAATGCGTCCCGAAGACCCTTGTAAATGAGCCCCATGTGTCATGGTGACCAATGGCTGATTCTCCCACATCTTTTTATGGCACCTTATATGTCGTGGGCACCACTGTGTACATATTCTGAAAGGGAAACAAAGCTTGTGGTCCACCTTTTATAAACCAAAGGTGAAAATGAACTGTACATATCATATAAACCCATAACTGCAGAGAGTTATACTTGATTAAGGGAACAAGATTTCATTTACTACATAATAAGAACAATATCTCTAACACTTTGTTTGATTTAATATGAAAGAACTGCGACATAGAATAACAAGTGCTAATTAAGCACGAGGATTCTCTAATAACAGCCAGTATACATTGCCCCGAAAGATGTGGAAATCTCTCATTAAAATACTAAATTTCAATAATATAATAGGGAATGTTCTAAAGAATAATTGCCATTGGTCCTCCAGGCTTATCTGTAAAATAAGATTTTCTAATGAGGGTGTATAGTAAAAACATCTCCAGCGTTTGTGCTCCACCAATGACGGTTTTCCTTGTTTTTTTTTTATTTTGCACATACATTTCTGACTTTATAGATTGATCTTCTAAGAACATCATTAATTTTTTTTTACATTTTTTAAAACAATTTCGGTTTTTTTGGGAATGAGCCACTACTTACAAACAGCAAACAAAAACTGTAATGGCGACACCCAATAAAATTACAGGGGTTGTCCAGTAGCTACAAGTTTTGCTATCCTGTGGATATGACTTGCATGTGGGGGCCACAGATCACAAAAAAATGGGGGGTCCGTTGCACCTAAAATTGAATGAGAAACAGGTGGGGATTCGGACTACTGCTCCATTCACTGACAGAACGTATCATGCTCTGCTATCTCGTAGACAACTTGAGATGAATAGAGAAGAAGGCTCATGAGGTGTATTTATTGGATGGACAAGATCTGTGGGGGGTCACCACCATTGGGATCCCCACCCAGTGGGGCGTAACTAGCAAGCTGATGATGGGCGACCCAGTGCAAAGCTTGTGCCAGGCCCACCCGACCTACTAATGGATGGTATTTATACGTAATAGTCTTTCATATGGGAAAGGACACCATAAGGGCCCCCTAAATTTGGGGCCCGGTGCGACCGCAAACCTCTGCACCCCTCAAGTTACTCCCCTGTCCCCACCGGATCGGCAAGTTATTCCTGTCCCATAGAAACTAGCACAGAATTCTATATTAGTTTTTACAGCTTTTTTATGTAGTCTGCAATGGAGCCTATAACAGGGATACAAATTCTACAATCTACATTACTATGAAACTCACTCTTATGTCTATGATTTGTGCAAATTAATTTTATTGTGACTGGCTTTCAAAGAAGAAAAGAAGTTGTAAAAGCATATAGCAAGAGATCTTAGCTTGACCTGGCAGGATAGCTGGTGCTCTGGGGAAGGCTGGCAGGATAGCTGGTGCTCTGTAGAAGGCTGGCAGGATAGCGGGTGCTCCGGGGCAGGCTGGCAGGATAGCTGGTGCTCCGGGGCAGGCTGGCAGGATAGTTGGTGCTCTGGGAAAGGCTGGTAGGATAGCTGGTGCTCCAGGGCAGGCTGGCAGGATAGCTGGTGCTCCAGGGCATGCTGGCAGGATAGCTGGTGCTCTGGGGAAGGCTGGCAGGATAGCTGGCAGAATGAAAATGATTACATATAGTTAAAAGTGCTAAAATCACATTAGTAGCTATGTCTAGAGTGGAGACTCGTTTAGATGTCCGGACCGGGTTTGTCTGCAGTCCATGGAGTTTGGCTTGTTTGACAATTCATTTAAAAAACTTTTCGGTGCGAAATGGAAAAATATGGCGCATGTTTTAGATGATGTGCCCATTTCAAAAGAGTACAACATACGTCTTACGACCTTATTTCTATGAAAAAGACAGTTGGTTGTGGCGCATTGGCGTCGGCTTGCACGCGACAGAAATTGGGGGAACACGGAATTTATAAAAACGCATTGTTTTGCAAGATCAGCACTTACATGCACCAGGAAGAAGGTGTACTCTGGTGGACCTCGGTGCAGCAGCGACACATACAGGAACTTGGGCGCACGAGCTTAGTGAATTGTGGCAGACCCGAATCCTCGTCAGACAACGCTCCGCGGGATCACGACAGGACCGGCTAAGTAAATCTGCCCCACAGTGCCATACACAATATAAAAAAATATATATACTCACATACAGTATATACAGACACCATATACACATCACATATATGTTATATTCATATATATTACGCTGGACAATGTGCAGCATAATATGTATAAAATGGTGCACATTCTTCATTCTTTATTATGTCAGGTTGGATGACGCCCCCCTCCCTCTCCAACCCCCTGACACTGTGGGCCCCATAGCGGCTGCTATGGCTACTATCCCTGTAGTTACGCCCCTGAATAAAACCCACTTAGCTAACTGCTAATACATTTCTATAAAGAATAACAAAGAATTGGCTTACACATAGAGCAATAAGAAAAGATGTTCCAGAATAGTTCTTACACAAGGAATGCCATCATATAGCATATAAAGTAGTGGTGACGGGTCCCCTTTAAGCCCAGCTTAGAAATAGCTGTGGAGAAGTTAGGACATTTATTTCCTTGCTAATACTTAACAAAACCATTAGTTAAACCAGAATAGTTTTGCCTGGATGAACTTTCCCATTCGGCGGTGCCCTCTGTGTCAGGCCAGATGCCAGCTGCTTGTGGGGGTCATAATTACCATTCTAAAGGAGACATAAGACCCAGGGTATAAAGGCCCTCTTGTCTCCTACCAGGATGCCACCCATGCCCTCTTAGTGTTTGCTGCTCTTGTGGATCTCTTTCCATGGCAACCTATACATTCAGAACACTCTTACAGTAATACATAGCTGCCGATTCTATAGTGTAATTATAGATGTGCAAAATATGAATTCATGCAGAACAGTCACACACAGATATTATTTTATGCTATTGTATTATTGTATTGTATATTATTTATATTATGATATCTATTTAATGTATAGCCTGAATAACTAAACATAAGTATGTATGATAACTAGAGATAAGATAATAATCAGGAGTTTTCTCATTCTCACCAGACATGACGGGGCACATTTACTAAGGGTCCGCGGACCGCCATTCTGTTGAGTTTCACAAATATTTCCTTTTTGGGCCGAATTGGCCCCGGTTTTTGGCGCACTCGATCGGATTGTGGCGCTTCGGTGCCGGCTTGCATGCGACAGAAATCAGGGGGCGGGGACTTCTGATTCGGACAAACCGCGGAATTTAAAAACGAAATTGTGACGCAACATCAGCACTCACATGCACCAGGAAGAAGAAGGTGAACTCCGGCGGATCTCAGCGGGGAAGCGACACATGCAGGAAATTGGATGCACGAATCCTCGTTTGCGACAGGACCGGGTAAGTAAATCTGCCCCGATGTGTATGGTGCTGCCACCTACATACAATATACCCCTCAATACAGTATGTAACATCTGCATATAAATGGTCAGACACAGCACCAGTCACTAGGAGGGGGATCGTACATTTTTCACTGTTTTTCCTTAAAGGGAACCTGTAACCTTGGCTGAAGGAATTGAGCAGATTGATATATTCTGTAGTAAGTGGGAAAGATCATAAGATCAAATCTTTTATTCATTTCACTCTTTGGCTATTGTAGGAGTCCTATTTAGAGATTGACAGTCTATTCTGTACATTTTTGCTACAAATAACGCTGTCAATCACTGAAAGGACTGCCCACTGGGCTCCTATCCCGAGGGTCATAAGGAATTGAATGGAATAAAATACAATATATACTTAAAAGTTACCAGGTGTAATCTGCTCCACTCCTTTTGCACTATAACATGCTGCCTGCAGATAGGACACTATGTACAATCTGCTCAGCTCATCCTGCTCTATAACATGCAGCCTACAGATAGGACACAGTGTACAGTTTGCTCAGCTCCTCCTGCTCTATAACATGCTGCCTGCAGATAGGACACTATGTACAATCTGCTCAGTTCCTCCTGCTCTATAACATGCAGCCTACAGATAGGACACAGTGTACAGTTTGCTCAGCTCCTCCTGCTCCATAACATGCTGCCTGCAGATAGGACACCATGTACAATCTGCTCAGTTCCTTTTGCTCTATAACATGCAGCCTACAGATAGGACACAGTGTACAGTTTGCTCAGCTCCTCCTTGTCTATAGTAAGCTGTCTGTAGATAGGACACTATGTACAGTCTGCTCGGCTCCTCCTGCTCTATAGCATGCTGCCTGAAAATAGGACACTACGTACAATCTGCTCAGCTGCTTTTGCTCTATAACAGAGGTGGCACTCGGAGGCCTCTTTTTGGGCACCCAAGCCATCAATATAGCACTCGACATAGAACTCAAAGAATCAGCCTGCAGTCCCAGGGGACTCAAGAAATGCTGCTCTCAGTGATATTTTAAAGCAACACATTCTTGATTGCTTGGGACTGCAGGAAGAGGTAGAACATGTGTAAAGGGGAGGATTATCTTTAGAGCTTCTCTAGGCTTCTTCCTATACAGAGGGACCAAAGCGAGATGCTACAACATTAGTCCAAATTTGCCCTCCTTCTTTCAACTGTCTTGTTGTCCTCTAGAGGCCGATATGATTAAAAGTTGTGGTAGAACAGGTAGCAATAAATAACTACTTAAATTGCCGTGCTGGCACTTTGCAATAAATAAGTGGGTTTTGGTTGGGCACCCAGTCCATAAAAGGTTCGCCATCACTGCTTTATAACATACTACCTGCTGATAGGTCATTATGGGGCTTATTTACTTACATGCATTTTCCGACGATCTTGCACTGTGCTGCGATTCACTAAGATCGTGCACCCAATGTCCTACATGTGTCGCTTCCCCGCTCAGGGGAGTTCACCATCTTTTTAGTGGTGTATGTAGTGCGTGGGCTTGCGACACCAAAAAAACTATTGCGTGGGACACAATCCCAGCGCAGACACTTGTTAAATACCCGTGTAAGCCGTGCAATCCCCGGAAAAGGTGCACAGTCTGCCAAAAGTAAATGAGCCTTAGTAAATGAGCCCCTATGTACGATCTGTTAAGCCCCTATCACTCTATAATTTTCTGCTTGCAGACAGGACACTATGTACAATCTTCTCAGCTCCTCCTGCTCTATATCATGCTGCCTGCACATCACGCACATTTATTAGTCTGTCTGACTTTGCACTGAAAAGAACCTGCAAACTACTTTTTATGTATTTATACAGTGTTTGCACCAGTTTTGTGTCGCAGCTGCACTGGGTCCACTGCGCCACAAAATGCTGCATTCCGTGGCCGATTCCGACCGTGCGCCACATTTATTACAGTGACTCGAGAGAATGGTGTCGCATGCTCTAGGTTAAAGGTGCACCAAAAAAAAGTTGGCGCACACTTGCGGAGCAGTACAGGGGGCGCCAGGTATACACCCAGTGAGGAGAACTGCACATAGTACAATTTGCGCTACTTTTGCTAAACGTAGGCCATTATCTTCACAGTGACGGATTCTCACACATGATAATATCTGTATGTGTATCAAAAATCCCAACTTCAGAACATTTGGTGAATTTTACATTTATAAAGGAAATCTGAATCCACTGTGTATGTGGCATCCCTGCAGTCCGGAGGGATTTCATAGCGTGCTCACTAAGCGCCATTATGTCAGGCACGCTAATGGTACGGGGAAAACGAATATATGGAAAAAGTCATTTTTTTTCTTTCACAGTACTTGATATTTTAAACGTGTCACAATGTTTATACACTTTGTAGCATGGATCTAATAAATGATTGCTTACTTATGTACATGTGTTTTCCTGCTTCCCATTCATGAGGGAGGCCGGATTTACAAAGAAGTTTTCAAAAAATGCATTCATCCATGGTAGACATCTGCATGGCACACGTGTGCGGAGACCAGAGGAATCCATAGGAGGGGAGTCACTGTATACTTTGTAGCTTGAGGCAACAAGACACCATTTACTGACTATGAATGTGTAAAAATACTCATTGTACAGCATAAAATAGTATAACCAATGAGAGAGGTGCAGTGATAATGCTACACCAGTACATAACACTTAAATACAGGCGGTCCCCTACTTAAGAACACCCGACTTACATACGACCCCTAGTTACGGACCTCTGGATATTGGTAATTTATTGCACTTTAGTCCTAGGCTACAATGATCAGCTGTAACAGTTATCACAGGTGTCTGTAATGAAGCTTTAGTGTTATTCCTGGTTCTTATGACAATCCAACATTTTTAAAATCCAATTGTCACAGAGACCAAAAAATTTTTGGATGGGGTTACCATGATAAAATATACAGTTCCGACTTACATACAAATCCAACGTAAGAACAAACTTAAAGAACTTATCTCCTACATAACCTGGGGGCTGCCTGTAATAATATACAAGTATACCATTTTTAACAAACTTTAACAATACAATGTTGTCTGTCTTAGGATGTTTTATAAGAAATAAGGCAATTCCAAATTCTACTGTTACAGCATTATTTTTTTAAAGCACAAATCAAGAAAAAGAAAACTGATAAACCATTTCTGTATGGCTTCGTCTGTCAGAAACCCCTCAACCTGTCTCACTGCAACTACATTAAGTATGATATAGAGCAGGAGGAGCTGAGTAGATTGAATGGAGGAGTGTCTGAAGGCGGCATATTATAGAGCAGAAGGAGCTGAGGAATTGTGCATAGTGTCTTATCTGCAAGAGCAGCTGAGAAGATCTATATATACAGGTCATTGTACAGGGAGGGGGAGGAGATAAGCTGTGACATCATCTATTGTCAGTAGTGATGTAATGATGGGTCAGTGTTATCTATATAGAGGTCATTGTACAGGGAGGGGGAGGAGATAAGCTGTGACATCATCTATTGTCAGTAGTGCTTGTTATATGCTGTAAGCAGCCATTTCCCACCGGGCACAAACTGCTATAACTCCAGTCCTGAGACCCCCTACAATGTGACTTAGGTCTTTCTAGGCTTTATTTGTATTGTTATAGTTGATGCTTGTTATTCCGTCCTTCTTGTGGACCTTCTAAACATACAATATAGTGGCTATGGGGTCATATTTGCAGTTCCTAAATCATATGATTTTTTTGGGTAGTAGTTTTTCACCATATTTTGAATTCATACACATACAGTAGGTGATGGAGGGATAACTCCATCTTCCCAATTCAACTCCATGTGAAATAATTTACAGTGTTTTGGAAAAGTTGAAGCAGCTGAATGATTAGTTTGGCGGCAGCACTGGGCATACTCGGGCAAGTGCCAGGGCCCACATAGGGCTGTACATAAGGAATCCCTGGGGGTGAGGAGGGCTCTACCTAATGAATCCATAGGGAGTGAGGGGGGCTTTATATAAAATAACCATTAGGGGCTGTTTGGAATGATAAACTAGGGAATATTTTAGGGACCAGGTGATTTTTTAGTTTCTGAAATTTTAATGCCGCCATGTGAGTTCCCTGCAAAGGGTTCCTACTGAGGATCCGTCGCCCAGGGGCCTACTGAAACCTGCAGACAACCCTGTTAAGTACAGTACTTCTTCACAAATGTATAAATGTGTCCTGCAACAATTTGAAAGTAATGTAATAAACTTTGCAGATGATCACAGTTTTTTTTCCCCCACCGCAGTCTCTATCCGGTGGAAGGATAATCTGCATGTGTGTATGTTTAGGAAGAAAAAAAAGTGATTGCACATATTTATAGGTATAAACAGCAGATTCCAAACATCTTGAAGAAAAAAAAAATATCTTTGCTTGTGTATTTATGTGGCTTATCAGATTTGTTGAGGTTTACTAATGATCAGATTGTAGAGTCAGAGGAAGGTCAAAAGCCTCAAGCATTTCCTGTTTTATTTATCTTTGGCTTGTGGTAATGATGCAGACATAAAGCATATACACCGCAGCATGGTGCGAATAGAAAATGCGCCTACTGCTGCTTTTTACAATGTGCGCTCCGGTTATGAGGAGTCAAACGGCTGCGCCGAGGGGCAACTACTAAAGTGAGAGTGCAATGACCCCGCATGCACCTGGTAATATGAGGCCAACTCTACCTTTAGGCTGCGTTCACACGTTGCGTTTTGTTTGCGTTAACGCACGTGTTTTCAAACTCATCACAACAGCTGAGAAGATTATTGCCGTCAACATTGCGTTTACAAAACGCACGTGCTAACGCAGCGGCAATGCATGCGCTTGTTAACGTTACGTCAACACGTGTTGACAACAGAGTTGACAACAAAGTAATCAGTCAAACCTCCTCTTCTCTGCTGTTGTGATGCGTTTAAAAACGCACGTATTAATGTAAAGTGTGACTACAGCCTCACAGTTAGTGTAAGGAGCATGTGGCTTAAAAAAAATATTCTTAAAATCTCCTTGCCATAAATTTGTGATCAGCAGACCTTGAGAAGCCAATTACCAGCGTTCAGTACCTTAGCAACCACAGCCATGACCATATTTAGTACGGCTGAATAGGTGGGACATATGACTCTGTTTGCTGTATAAGCAAACCATATGTCCCAGCACCATAACAGAGAGGAAACAGAGCTAAGTGGAGGCTGCTGACTCAGATAGGGTCAGTCAGTCAGTCGGGGTCGAGGTGGAAATCTGATATAAACTGAAGAACTGCATGTTGGTACTCATAGGCGGCTACAGTGCAGGGCCAGTCTTAGTACTATTTGCATCATACAGTACTGCAGTGTTAGTCATAGTACTAATTCCATTTATATCCTCAAACAGTACTATATACAGTACAGACAGTACTATATACAGTACAGTGCCATTGTTATTACTAATTTCAAATGAGGAAAGCAGCAATTGAGGGACAGGGACGTGGTCACAGTGCTGGTGGTGATGGGGGTTAAACTGCAGTGAGAGGAAGGGCTTGTGATTTTCCCATTGTTACTTTTACCACAAAGAGAATAACTGGGTCTGAACACCCAGAGCGCCTTTAACTGCAGTAGTAGGAAGTGAACCACATGAATTCCATACTTGGTGGTATGGCACAAATAGGGTTTAGAAATGTACAGCGCTATAATAGGTTTGGTATTTGACTTACAGTATTTTGTGTACGGTCATGAGCTCTGTACAGTCAAGGTTGACAATGAACATCCAAGGAAGTTGGTGAAGGGGTTTTCTGATCCATAGAGCTGGTGAGGAAGTAGGCCGGCACATAGTAGAGAGAAAAAGGTCTGGTCTAGCTATTCACTATTTTTGAATTCACAAGTGTAAGCCAAGTTTCAGGTTGTCTCCAAATGGACTTCTGTGGATGGTCGAATGGGGAATGTTTAAATGGGGAAAAAAAGGTCTATGTACTGTAGCGGCTTGTAAATAATTGAATAATCCAATAATCAACTGGCAGTATTATGGTTGTTCACCTAGTACAAAGTTTAAGACACAATTTAAGACATACACTACATAACAGAGGTAAGCCAAATCTTCAATGGCACCTTGCAGAGAGAAGGCTGATCCCTGGCTAGTGGATGGAGAGCAATTCTGCACTGATCGCTTTTCCAAAGGAACTGTAGTGTTAGCATGCAGTGGTGCTTGGAATTGGCCCACTCGTTAGGCCTCTTCCACACTTGCGTTGCAGATCACGTCAGAGTTTGATCAGGGTGCGATCAGGGTTTGGTCAGTGTGCAATCAGAGTGCAATCAGTTTTCAGTCAGAGTTTGTTCAGTGTCTCAGTTTTTCACGCGCGTTTTCATTGCAATTTCAATGCGTTTTTCACGCGCAGAAAATGCACGTGAAATGGACTCAGGACTGAGCTCTATCTTTTCTATGGCAATTGATGCGTGACTTGCAAAAGTAGAGCATGCTGAGATTTAAACGTGCATGAAAAAAAAAACGCGTGTGTGTGCCTGAAAAAAAATGCAAGTCTGAAAAGACCCATTGATTACAATGGGTCAGAGTGCAATGCAAGTTCTGCGCGTCAAAAGCACGCACAGAAAACGCGCGTGAAAAACGCAAGTGTGAAAGGGGCCTTAGTCTTGGGCCAGTTGACCATTAGCGAGTTTGGTACAGGTAACTCGTTCCATGTGCTTGCAGGATTTCCCCCGACCGAACCACGAATCACTGACCTGACATGTTCACCTAGTTCAGTTCATTGATTCCAGATTTGGTCTGGGAAGTTGCGGAAGAGCACAGAGCAAGTTTTTCCGACAAACCTTCTCCAGTGGGATTTACCTGAACCAACCAACAACTGCTGAACTGAACTCAGCACATGACCCCGGTTCAGCAGTTCTAGATTCCATCCATTAAATCTGGCAAGAGCATGGAGAAAGCTGTAGAAAAACTCACTTGTGGGCAACCAGCCAGGAAAGAGGATAGAACTAGAATAGACTCTGGGCTGTATGAAAATCATGGGCCCACTACAATTTTTTGAATACTTAATGAAATTTACTTTCCACATATAGTACCATAACAAACTTCTTTGGAAATAAAAAAAATACTGCCTGTATTCAGTTCTGCAGTTAAAAGGACCTTCAAAGGTCCTGAAAGGTCTCTTGTATTTATGTGTGTTGAGAGCAGGCACACATGTATGTAAAGAAGGTCTTCTCTTTATTATCTCTACAGGCGCAGCATAGATGCCCATGGGCCCCTTAGAAGCCTTGGGCCCCATTCTTCTCCCCAAACCGCCCATATTATAATCCGCTACTGTAGTAGACGCTACTTGATATACACTATGGGTCCACCATTTTTCCCCAAGCAGGTCACCGACTGGTTCCAAATACAGACGGTCCCCCTACTTAAGGACACCCGACTTACAGATGACCCATAGTTAAAGACGGACCCCTCTGCCCACTGTGACCTCTGGTGACCTCTCTGGATGTTACTATAGTCCCAGACTGCAATGATCAGCTGTAAGGTGTCTGTAATGAAGCTTTATTAATAATCCTTGGTCCAATTACAGCTAAATATTTTGAAACTCCAATTGTCACTGGTGGAAAAAAAGTTTTTGTCTGGATCTACCATTATAAAATATACAGTTTCGACTTACATACAAATTCAACTTAAGTACAAACCTACGGACCCTATCTTGTATGTAACCCGGGGACTGCCTGTAATATATAGAGCTCTAACAACCCGAGCTACTGCATGTTATACCTGGCTATAGGCGTAAGAGTCATGGTACAATAAACTCGTCCAGTATATAGACTGCCCTTTATAAGGAGAGACGAAAGTATATACAGATAAACCAAACAAAGCTCATTTTCAGGATAACTATGTATTTCACACTATAAAAGCATAAATCATAACCAAACCTCCAATTTTCCCATTTCATGTGTAGTTAGACCATCTCATCTGTATGTGGCGACTTCTTTCCTCCAGGCTACCAGCTCTGCTCGGATGTTATGCGCTCGCTCATAAATCTCTAGTAGTTGTCACATTGTTCTATCACATTAGTGCTCAGTAACAGGTTTCCAATATGAAATACTTTCAGTTTGCAGAATGTCAATTAGGAGCTGGAGAGATGAGCTAATGTTCCTAATGGCAGGGGGGAAGCTCTATGTAGGTCAATGTATACGTTATGTATGAAATGCACGGACGTCTCCAGCAGCCGGCACGGCAAGGGCTGATCACACATAGATATATCTATATATATACAATACAGACACATACTCTCTCTATACAGGCGGTCCCCTACTTAAGAACACTCGACTTACATACGACCCCCAGTTACAAACGGACCTCTGGATGTTGGTAATTTACTGTACTTTAGCCTTAGGCTACAATAATCAGCTGTAACAGTTATCACAGGTGTCTGTAATGAAGCTTTATTGTTAATCCTGGTTCTTATGACAACCCAACATTTTTAAAATCCAATTGTCACAGAGACCAAAAAAGTTCTGGCTGGGATTACAATGATAAAATATACAGTTCCGACTTACATACAAATTCAACTTAAGAACAAACCTACAGATCCTATCTTGTATGTAACCCGGGGACTGCCTGTATATGTATAGCGTACGTGTCCCCCCATGATCGCTGCTGACCTCGGATGCACCTGCACTGCCTTGCAGCTAATGGAAAGCAGTTTATTCCATTTCATTGTGTACATAAATTGGAAAACCCCTGAAGCTTGAGTTGCTTCTATGCTTGCCACTATTGTTATGGACCTTAATCCTCTACTTAGTAAATAGATAAACACAATCTATGTGGATTTGGGTCTCCTTCGGTTGCTCCTTTTCTATTAAAGGCAGACAAAAACCTTTTATTACATGCTAGTTTCGATGTCTTGTGTTAAATCTTCAACAGCAGTCATATAAACTTACATGTAACGTTTTACAATACCGTATTTTTTGGACTATAAGGCGCACAAAAAATCCTTAGATTTTCTCAGAAATCAAAGGTGCGCCTTATAGTCCAGTGCGCCTTATATATGAACCATACTTACAGACAATAGCTGCCTTGAACTGTGTCCAGGTCTGCCACCTGCTGGTCATTCATCCTCATAATCAGGTGCGCCTTATAGTCCAGTGCGCCTTATATATGAACCTAGATGTTTTAGCAGGCATTTATTGATGGTGCGTCTAAAAGTCCGAAAAATACTGTACTATTACAGTTGAAGTAAAGGGAACCTATCAGTTGATTTCTCCATGATAGACTGCCCCCGCCTCAAGTAATGGAGCCTCTCCCTGAGTTTTCTGCTGCTGAAAAGTGAAGTTATGAACTATACTAATACAATAATATATAGGAGGCACGGCCAGAATGAGTATATAACAAGTATGCGTTGAATAAATTACCAGGGCATCACTGGTATAATGATTTACAAAAAAATAAATATTCAGAACTACTTATGGAATCAGGGAAAAACCTGGAATTAAAACCCTTTTATTATATCTCCAATCTCTCACTTACCAGTACATATACAGGTACATGTATAGATACAAATTCACCTTAAAGGACATCTACCACCAGGATGACGGATTGTAAACCGAGCACACTGACATACTGGCGTGTGCACCCTCTGGCAGGATCTGCTCTTCTTTTAGCTTCTTAAGCCCTTGTTTTTATGAAAAAAAGGTTGTCACAATTATGCAAATGAGACAAGGGGCTCCAGGCTATGGAACCCGGAGACCCTGAGGCTCATTTGTGGAATTTTTACAGTAGGTCAGTGTGCTTCATTAACAATCCTTCATCCTGGTGGTAGATGTCCTTTAACAAGTCAAAGGCAGCATGTTATAGAACAGGATGAGCTGAGCAGATTATATACAGTGTCCTATCCGGGTGCAGCATGTTTTAGAGCATGAGGAGCTCAGTAGATTGCACATAGTGTTCTATCTGCAGGCAGCTTGTTATAGAGCAGGAGGAGCTGAGCAGATTGTATAGTGTCCTATCTGCAGACAGCGTGTTATAGAACAGGAGGAGCTCAGTAGATTGCACATAGTGTCCTATCTTCAGGCAGCTTGTTATAGAGCAGGAGGAGCTGAGCAGATTGTATGGTGTTCTATCTGCAGGAAGCGTGTTATAGAGCAAGAGGAGCTCAGCAGATTGCACATAGAGTCCTACATTTAAGCAGCATGTTATAGAGCAGGAGGAGCTGCACAGATTGTATCGTATTCATTGTATATACCAAGCATAAAATTAGTGTTTTTTCAATGCAATTTACACTAAAACATAGATCTGGTAAAACATTTTTAAGGAGCAGTACAAACTTTTCAGTCCTTTACTGTTCCTATATGTATTTGCTTTCATTCCAGACTTTCCTTCAGCCTTTGGCTCCTGTTTTGCTGAGCTCAGAAAAATGCTGAGGTTTGAAGCTCACCAAATCACCAAGGTAAATACGAGCGCTGAAAATAGCTGAAACAACAGTAAAAATAGAAATGCTATGTCCATGTGCAACGGAAAAAGTTGACATTTTCAAGAAACGGAATTAGCAGCAATTTGCATAAAATTAATCCAATATGTAATTTAGTGACTGAAAGGATCAGACGTCGTGCGGTTCATGCGTATCTCCCGGAGACTGGACGTACTTGTAGCTGCAGGCTCCTGTAATCATTCTGGACTGATCTGGTGTTTAAAGGGAGATACTTTTATAGACACTATTTATAGTCTGTCTAGAGCCATCGCACCGTAAATATGTTTAATTCAGTCGTCTCCGAATAATACAGACCCTACAGCTACTCATAAAACAGCAAGACTGCAATATAATGTGGTTCACTTAATACTGTTAGTATGTACCCAAAGATCGCCCACAGATAAGATGTCTGTCTACATATGTTATGTTTTAAGGAGACGTGATGACTTGGTGTATTGTAAAGACTACGTTATAGGTCACAGGATGCCTTTCATCAGGCTCCTACGTGGTGTAGATTCACTAATACAATGGGGCTTATTTACTAAGGGTCCGCGGATCGCATTTACGTTGGACATCCCGGCATTTTCGGGATTTGCAGATTTTGGCACAGCAGCGCCGGCTTTCATGCGACAGATATCGGGGGCGTGCCGCCGGACGATCCGACTGAGCGCGGGATTTAACATTCAATTTGTTTCGCAAGACAATGCACTTACATGCACCAGGAAGAAGATGGTGAACTCCGGCGGACCTGAGCAGGGAAGCGACACATGCAGGATATCGGGCACACGATCTTAGTGAATCGCGGCAGATGTGCATTCTGGACGAACAATGGACTTTCGGGGATGTAAATGTGCCCCAATATATGTAGTAACTGGGTTCTGCAAAAATCCTGAAGAAGGGCATAACTGACCAAAAAGAAATCTACCATCAAAATCCATCATGATAAACCAGGGACACTTACTCTTAGATCCAGGCACCGCGACTGTGGGAATCTTCTTATGTTTGTTATCCATAGCCTCCTTCCTTCAAAAATCTACTTTTAAAATTATGCTAAAGTGACAGAAGGTCTCTGGGTGGAGGTGTTACCATGGCCCCTCTGTAACAGTCTGTGAAGCTAAAGCACACTGCGCAGGACCACTTCCCCTCCCATGGTGTGCGGAAATGTCCTCAGCTGCCATGAAATTACATATGGCAGTGGTTGTGGTGGGGCGGGGGTGCTGAGGGAGCAGAGGGGGAGATTGAGACAGTGTAGGAGACTGTATAAGCTGCAGCACAGTGGGTAACACCCCCAGAGTCCTCCCGGCTCATTAGCAAAATTTTAAAAGTTGATTTTAGAAGGAAGGAGGCCATGTATTATAAATATAAGAAGATTACCAAAGTATCTGGATCTATGAGCAAGTGTCCCTGGTTTATAATACTTCATTTTGTTGGGAGATTTTCTTTAAAGTGCATCTACATTGTGGTGAGGAGTCTTAAAAAAGACTTAAAATGAGTCAGTTAACTCATTTAGGCAAGTATAAAATTATTTTTTAATTATTCTTTTTGTAAAGCCATCAAACATGTTGATTTTGTACCCTAAATCTACTACATGTCCTTATGGACTTGTATTTTAGTGTTCCAAATTGACCTGTTTGATGGCTGCACACGAAGAATAATTCAAAACTAACTTTTATACTTACCTTTGAGGTGAGTCCGATGGGGAACACCAAAAGATTCCACATCGGCGCCTCCTCTTGCGATCCAAAAAGTGAAACCAGGATAAGGCCTCGCCTTCACTGTGCATGCACCAAAGTATGAACCGAAGGGAAAGATCACAAGGGAAGTAAAGGACAAGGTGAAGCCAGGAATTGGATTTTAAATACTGAATACAATAGCAAACCTGTAACAAACTTTTTTCCAAATTCTTAGGTTTGGTATGAATAAGACCATTTGCAGGCACTGAATACAAGTATTTTCGGATTTGCTTTGGACAAATCTTGCACACTGGAGATCACAGTTAGAAAACAATGGGGCACATTTACTTACCCGTCCAATGGAGTGCACTGAAAGTGCATTGTACGACGATAATGCCCTGTGCGCCCGATATCCTGCAAGTGTCCATCAGGTCCGACGGAGTTCACCTTCTTTTAAGTTGCATATAAGTGCATTGGATTGCGACACAATTTGAAAAGTTAAATCCCATGCCCCCGATTTCTGTTGCATGTAAGCGCATGTATCCAATGGGTTTGGATCAGGACTATGGGCTGGCCATTTCATTGTTTCAATGTTTTCTTTTTCAAGGACCTGCTTTACCCGTTTTGCTGTGTGACAGGTTGCATTGTCTTGAATGAAAATTGCTGACTGATTGAGTGAAGAATACAACAAAGGAACCACCTATTGTTGCATTCACTCTGCTGTGTAGCTGAGAGGTCCAACTCCTGCTGCAGAAAACATTCCCTAAACCAAGACACTTTCTCCACCACATTTCACTGACTTCTTTACCCAACTTGGGTTCTGTATTTCCCCACTATTTTGACAGACATAATGTTTCCCATCAGACCCAAATAAATTAAACTTGCTTTCATCACTAATATTACCTGACTGTAGACCACTTCTATGTCCACACAACATGCTCTTCAGCAAAGGTGAGTCTAGCCTTTTGATTCTCTCTTCTAATGAGAGGTTTTGGTCACTGCAGAGTGGGCTTTCAGTCCACATGCTCTTAAACATGGAGACATTAGGGCAGATTTACTTACCTGGTCCTATCGTGATCTCCGCTGTGCGTTGTCCGACGAGGATTCAGGTATGACGCGATTCACTAAGGTCGTGCGTCCAATTTCCTTCATGTGGTGCTTCCCCACTGAGGTCCACCGGAGTTCACCTTCTTCTTCCCAGTGCATGTAAGAGCTTGATCTTGCGACACAATTTCGTTTTGTCCGAATCAGTCATTGTCCGATGGCACGCCCCCCGATTTCTGTCGCATACAAGCCGGCGCCGATGCGCCACAATCCGATTGTGTGTGCCAAAAACCTGGGGCAATTCGGGGCAAAAAGGAAATATTCGGGAAACCCGACAGAATCGCTGTCCGCGGACCCTTAGTAAATGTGCCCCATTGTATTAAAAGGACCCTTTTCCTTTTCAGTGCTGTACTGGTGAAAAATTCCAGCTGTAGTGTTTAAACAATTACCCATGGAGATTCTCTGCATTATCCTGTCCTCTCTTGCATTTGTCTTTTGAGGGCGACCAGCCTTCTTAAGGGACTTGAATGAGTTTGTAAAGATGCAATATTTTAGGAATCATAGACTTGGAACAACCAACTTCTCTTGCTATGACGGGTCACCCTCTGGCCTTTATGTGGACTCTCTGTTGCTGGTTGCTGCTATTTTACACATGTTAGGATATATTCACATAGGATTACACAATGACCTTGACATTTAGGAAATTGTGTGTTGTTCTCTGATCTTGATCTCCAGTGTATATACAATCATAATGTAATTATCTGCACCCAGGGGTAATAGAGTTCCCATATCCTTGTTGCCCCTGCACATGTTGCCAGTGTCGAGCCAATAAAATGGAGATGATATTCAGAAATGTGACCTGTGAGGAGTTTTAGTTGTGATATATTTCCCTAGTACGTTAAATTATATGCAAATTCTAAAGCAACCTAACAAATGTCATCTGAAGGCGTCTATATCAAGAGACACGGTCTCCGTACCTCAATGTGATGATCCATAATTTCAACAACATTGAGAAGATCAAGAGTCTTGCTGAGGTAATGGCATTGGTGATATACATAGAACATTAAACAATGTGAAGTACATGTAAAAGATTCTAAATTCTATTAATTGGTTGACTGAGAAGCAGGGAGGTCTTTCAAGGTCTTCTGGATGTGGTCATATTTGGACCGATTCCTAGGATGCATTAAATTGTGAATTAATCATGGTGTCTAGAGTATAACCAGCCATGTATTAATCTTCAGAACCAGGTCGTGTAGGTGTTCTCGTAACTGTAAAGGTTTACGGGTTTACTTTTTGGTCCCTATCTAAATCAGTGAAATATTAATAAAGAATTTGATCCATTTCAAGTTCTCTTAAAAGAATGTTATAAAACGTACCACAAAACCCAAGATCCTTCTCCCTCTTACCTCTCCATATGGATCATGTATATTGTTCTTCTGGCATAGCTTTAGAGACTTGTTCTTACCACTTATCACATTGTTTGAGTTTTGTGCATGTAGTTTTACATAAGTTATGTGAAATACGGCTCTCGGACCACCATGTGTATCACAGCATTACACGGATCCCCATTGAAATCAATAGTTTAAAGGGAACTGGTCATCAGAAATTGACCTTATAAGCTATAGTGTTTAAACAATTACCCATGGAGATTCTCTGCATTATCCTGTCCTCTCTTGCATTTGTCTTTCGAGGGAGACCAGCCTTCTTAAAGGAAATTGACCTTATAAACCCCTACTAGTATGCTGTGAAGAAGCTGAGCACATTCTAGATCACATTTCTTTCAAGGCCCCGCCTGGTCATCCAGAAAATCAACTTTGTGAGATAAAATCAAAGAGATGGAGACTGAATGAAGTCAAGCTGTCTCCAACTTAAAACACCCCCTTCACTGTAGTTCATGGTCCTGGATCCAGATATATCACTTAGCAGTTCTGCTGAAGTCTGGTGGGTGATGTCAATCACGGGGGAGGAGGCGTTCAGAGGTTGTTAGAGCTTGACTTCATACTAGGCTGTCCACTTCCTTGATTTTATAAACCAAATTTATATAGGTTTAATTATGTTTAATAGATTTTAAAAAATGAAAACCTTTTGGACAAAATTTTTTTTCTTTATTTTTTTTTATACTTTGGTGTATGGACCGGTGTAAGGAGCCACTTGTATTGGACATGATGACGTTATCATTGCTGTAATTTTGGAGTCCTGGAGCCTCAGACAGACTACAAAGGGTATAGATAGTTGCTCCCTGATGACATCACAGGGAAAGATGATCCCATCCAAGATGAAGGCGCCCATGTGCCACAAACACTTACCTGCTGCTGGCGGCTTTGCGGGCGGGCGTACTGATAGCTGGTTTAAGCTGCATAATGCAGCAAACACCCACACTGTATGATGAAGGCTAATCCCATCCCTGCCTACAGGACCTGTAGTGATGTCAGAAGCATGTGACTGATCACATTCTTCCTACATCACTCAGGGTCCTCATGCTGCTGAGGATGGGGCAGAGCAGAAGTTAAGCACTGATAGTCCATGTAGACATATCTGTGATTTCATATGATCAGATACATACATGGGGTAGATTTTGCAAATGTTAGAAGGTAAAGGACCTTAGATGACATCAATGTGGTCACATGATATGAAATGCTGAATGATGAAAATAGACATGGGGAGGGGCCGCTTGACACGGCTGAGGAGACCACACCCCTTCTGTATGCCAGGTAAAATAACAAAGTTTAATTCATGGGGATGTGAGGGAAACAATTTTTAGCTAAAATAAGGGTGGTATTTTGTTAATTGGGCTCTAAGAGAGCATTTAATTTGAGGATGCACATGGTCCCAATCTCATGATTAAAAGGGGCAATAGAGTTTGGATCCACGCCCAGTTGTCCTCAAATATTTTCAGAACGGTTATTTTAAAAATGTGAGCTATTGAACAAAAAAAAAAAAATACAAAAAATTTAGGGAGAACACTTGCTATCAAAATGTTAAAATTAAACAAACTGAGATAACAAAGTCAATGCGGTACCAATGGTAGATCTTTTGGTTTTACAGTAGTGTATGTATGAAAATTGACCATACACATTCATGATGGTCAAATATGCCAATTTTTATGGGGGCCAGCTTACAATAATTGGGCTGTTGGGTTTTAGTATGTCTGATCATGTATGCTCAAGTGCAGTAGATAGACAGTACATTATTTTTATGAAGCCTCATTGAGCTTTTTCATCGTTCTACTTACCCACAAGGCTCAACTTCACTAGAAAACTCGAGATCTTCTCCACGAGAGATCGGTCATCTTCTCCACGAGAGACCGGTCCATCTTCTCCACGAGAGACCGGTCCATCTTCTCCACGAGAGACGTCATCTTCTCCACGAGAGGACCGGGTCCCATCTTCTCCACGAGAGAAGAACCGGTTATGTTCTCCACGAGAGACCGGTCCATCTTCTCCACGAGAGACCGGTCCATCTTCTCCACGAGAGACCGGTCCATCTTCTCCACGAAAGACCGGTCCATCTTCTCCACGAGAGACCGGTCATCTTCTCCACGAGAGACCGGTCCAACTTCTCCACAAACAGGCAATGAAATGTAACAGCATTAAGCGCTGCATAGCGTACAGCATAGCCAAGAAACACAATGTAACCCTGTAATGCCATGCCAGCTACTTATAGTGTGCCAATAATAAACTCCGTAATAGTGTGCCAGTAATGTTTTAATAAACCCAAATGATGTTAAGTACATTCAGAATTAATGGTTTAACCAATTATTCACCATCCACAAAGATATTTTAGAAAGTGGACCAAGATGGAGTTGGGTCTCTTATAAAACGTCCTTCTTATTCTCCTAGAAAGACAATTACACGGTTCTACTTCTTCCATCTTCTGCTGTGAAAGTGAAGATTAACTATAGTTTGGCCTTGGGAAATATTCATTGCACAAGTGAATTAGAAATGTTCAGGCAATTTGCCTAAAATGTTAAAATCCACACTTTCGAATTCTGGTTCCCAAGCCTCATCTCTCTGTTCTCCTAATTCCCAAGTCTTATTTCTGACAGCTGAAGGGCCTTTTTTTATTAGGAATTATATGTCTGCGGAGGATTGAGCCGTTTTAATGTACAATCGTAACAGAGGTTCCATCCAGTCCGTGCCGATACATTAGGCCTGGGATGGCTCATATCAAGTCTTATTAAACAGCTTGTTTTAGATTGATTGTAAAAAAAAAATTCACCCCCCCCCTAGATTCTATGATGATATTATTGTGCAACAAGCAATGGATCATACAAAATGTAAATTAATTTGGGTTTTTTTCTTAGTTTTTTTGGCATTAAGAAAGTCTACAAGCACATTTGACCATACTCAGACATCCAAAACTATGCAGGTTTGTAACTATTCCTTCTTGTGTTTTGTTAGTAGCAGCTCTGTGAAAATGCATTTATATTCCAGGATTGTAGCAGAACTTGCAGCACTGGTGTGCACGATATTTACAGCATAGCCCCCTATTCGGTTGTCGGGGAGCGGTTTTAATACAAACATCTAAGAATAGAGCAGTGTAAGAAGCTGCTTCAAGTTCAGCTACAATCCTGGAATATATATGCAATTTTCACAGTCCTGCAGCTACTCAAAACCCTGCAACATCACACACAAAGGAATAGTTACACAGCTGTCCACTACCAATACTTAATACTGTCTGTAGCTTTGGAAAGTAAAAGCGGATTACAGATTCCATTGATGCTGAGGCTACTTTTTACCCTAATAAGCAAGCATTTCTTTTTAATTAGCTTTTTAATTTTCTGTTGATGTCACTTTATTTGGGGTTGTTTTTTGCAGGACCAGTTGCAATTTTGAATACCATCATATTGGTCGTACATAAAGCATCTTTTTTTCGTTTTAACCCCTTATTGACACGAGATGTAATAGTACATCATAAAGGTGTATGGGCAGAGCTCTTGTCACACATGGTGGGTGTTTGCTGCATAATGCAGCAAACACCCCTGTTAACCATTTAAATACTGACACTACCCTCTGTGGACACATTGTGGGGATATTAAAAAAAAAATTCATATTTGCAGCATTTTCTTTGCTCTGTTTTAACAGCTTTCACTTTGTTACCCAACTTATTTTGGAATTATTTAGTGAAATATTTTCTAGGTATGCTGGGATAGCCTCCTCCCCATTCTGTTTGCTGTGTACAGACAGAAGAAGGCTATCAGAAATGCTGCTCACTGCAGGAGAAAAAAGAAGCAAAAAGATGGGCAGAAAAGTTTTGTCAATCATTTAAGTATATTGCAAGTTTCTTATCATCACTGGCATCATTCATTCCTGAAATTAAAAGGCTTAGATACGTTTTAAACAAAGATTCAGTATAGTTTTTTTTTAAGTTGATTCTTCTTGTTCTTTCTGATGCAACGAAAAAAAAGAACCACAAAAAAAAATATTGTGTTTTGCTTTGAATAACATTATCCAGGCATTAAAGTTTTAATAAATCAGTTTCATTATTTCTTGACAAAGAAGAAGACATTTAAAGTTACAGTGATTTCAATAAAAGCATCGAGTCTAAATGATGCCAAAAAGCCATTCTAAACAATAAATGTAATTAAGCTAAGAGCACAATGTTGTAATGCTCAGCCATAAAAATTGATATGATCACATTGCTACTTTATACATAATCGCCTAGTGTCAATGTTGTGACTGAGAGACTATAGTTTCCACAATCCGTAACGCCGATTCGGTACATCCATCAAAGTTTGAATGCGTAAATCCATCCCCACCACATAGAAGGAAAGGCTTGCTGTGCAGAGTTATCTGACCTGGACATTCAGGAAAAGCCTCTGTCACCTGCAACATAAATCACCGCAGATTGTCAGGAACAGAAGACAGCTGCAGATATAAGTGGACACCAATCCCTTGTATAGTTCCTCTTCTGGAACGGATCTGTAGCTTTTATATAATCGACTGAGGACATAAGTACAAAACACTCTAAAGCAGGGCTGGCGCCAGTACTGGGCATACATGGGCAAGTGCAGGGGGCCCAGAGCTGCAGGGGGGCCCACATAAGGCTTTATATAAGGAATCCATGGGGTTAATCTAATGTATCTATAGGGTGTGATGGGGGGCTTTATGTAAAATACCCATGAGGGGGTAAGCTTTTTAGGGAACAGGAAATTGTTTTAGTTTCTGATTTTTTAATGCCACCATGTGAGTTTACTGCAGAGGGGCCTACTGAGGCTCTGTCGCCCAGGGGCCTACCCTGCACTGAAGGGCATGCCTCAGTGATTAGACAGCCATCATTAATTCTCAGTGATTAGACCGCCATCGGTATTGACTCAAAGATTAGACAGCCAACTAAGTGAAACAACAGATATAATATTCTGTTACAAGGTCCCCATAGTCTTTCGACCCTTGGAAAATCCCACAAAAATGGTTTACTATTACACTGTAGTCAAATGAATGGATCGTTTACTGCAGACACCTATTATTAAATTATCTTTATTATATTATTTTAGTAAGAGAGAGTTAAATTCTCCTACTTTTCAAGCTAATTGCATGTCAGGCTTAGCACTAGCTGTGGCTGGATGTGCTGCAGCTGTAAAGTTATTCACTTATGTCAATAATAACCACACGTGTTTTCATTACAGAAATTTAAAGGTGGTACCAACATTGGTGTCTTGGATGTCCCATTGTCATTTTATTAAATCCGCTGTTTTATGTGGAATACATAACATGGAACCAATAATTTTGCTTCTGACAATGTACTTGGGGGTCTTGAGAACTATTCATACCATGTTTTTCCAAGCCAAACATGGATAGCACAGCAAAAATGTTGGTCCACTTGAGTGTCTTATATTTATGCTGCTGATTTTGCTCCGACTTAGGCTACATTCTCACAGACGTATGAAAACGGCTGTATCCGTACCGTATTTTTACGGGTTACACATGGCCACGTTCATTTCAATGGACAATACGTCTCACCATTTATATTGCCATTGTTAACTTTGTTCCGTACCGTATACTAGCCGTATAAAAAATATAGAGCATGTCCTATTTTCTCCCGTATTTCAGTTCCGTATGCCCTAGAAGTCTATGGGGACATATAAAATACAGGTTACATATGTGCTGCATACGGGTGAAAAACGTCACATATATATGGGCTCATACGGCCCGTAAATACGGGACTGGAGAAATCATACGTCCGTGTGAATGTAGCCTAAGGAGCATAAAATCTTGTCTATGAATTAAAGGCACAGGTATGAGATCAGAAAATACAACCTGTCTCAAAAAATACAAGCCCTCAGACAGAAACTAAAATAAGAAATTTATAGCTTTTAAAATGCAACTACAAAAAAAAAAGGGAAATTGGCTGTGTAGATGCATGGTAGCGGTCACAGAGTTTTCCAGAATATTTTTATCCACAGTTTTCCCAACTACTAATAAAGAGTTTGTCTAGAGGAATATGTTTATTTAGGAAAAGAAGTAGAATGATTTTAGACACTTTAAAGAATAATTCGTCATCTGACCGATTCCCCATTGCAGTCATTACAACACTTGGTCAGCGCCGGTTTCTATTTCCTGGTAAAATTGGGACACACAGAAAATGGTAGGAAACGGTCACTTGTCAGCATTGGTTGAAGTGGGTCACCACTATAGTCTGTGAAGGGCCATTTGCTACATGTAGTAAGGAAGTAGAGAGTTGTGGGGGACTTTAAAGGGGTGCTCCAGCAACATACAAGTTAACCTCTATCCACAGTTCGGTGCTCGGCAATCTAGCATCGTAGAGATGCATAGCGAAGCCTCCACTTGTGCAACTGTCTACTGTTCTCTCTATCTACTACGGGGGTACAACAGACACCCGTTCTTGTGATCAGTGGGGGTCCCATCACGGAGATCCCCACTGATCAGCATGTGAGCCCCTGTGAATAGGGGCTAATGTGTATGTTGCTGGAGAACCCCTTTAAGAGTGTCGGAACGGCAGAATTACATGGGTAGAAATCAGAGAGTCATTTTTTTTTTATCCAACCCATTTTCTAAAAATCGCATTAGACATCTCCTTATGATGTTATTAAAACATGTAGCCTCTTATACATGTAAACACAACTGTATAGTAATGTTTCTATCATGGTCAGTGGTGGCGAACCTATGGCACGGGTGCCAGAGGTGGCACTCAGAGCACTCACTGTGGGCACCCAGGCCATCACCCCAGCACAGAGTTTGCAAGGTCTCAAAACCTCCTCCTGCAGTCCCTGGCCACCCAGGATGTGCTGTGATCAGTGCTATTTTAAAGCTACACATCCTTAGGTGGCTGGGACTATAGGAGGAGCAAGGAGGCGCAGACAAGGCTGCATTATTATTGGAGCTCCTTCTCTGGGCACCGCAATTCTTACTGTTCAGGGGCCCCTGAATGGAGGCTCCAATGATAATCGGAATTTCTCCTATTTCATTCAACTGTATTGGTGTCCTTAGGACACAGATACAATTAAAAGCTGCAATGTTGGCACTTTGCATTTGGTTGTTTCGGTTTGGTTGTAATTTGGGCACTTGGTCTCTAAAAGGTTCGCCACCACTGGTCTAAGTCATTTTATAATTCATAGAATACTCAAGAGTTTTGTTGGAGGACACAACATATTCGCCAGTAATAAAAAATACATGGATACCATCTACTCTACAGATCTATTTCTCAGTTATTGGTAAATATGACCATGCTCCGAATCGTGAATATTGAAACGTAATGAAATTGGATGCATTGTGACTTTATATACATCACATTCTTGCACTGGATACAAGCGTTCTGGTCCTTTGGGGGAATGAATAATTATGTAAACTATGCTGGGAAGACTCCCAGTGTTGATGAGCATATTTTAGATTGGTTTACAGAAGAATCCGGTAAGATAAATAACCGGTTGGCTGAGTGATGTCAATGGCTGTGGACTGTTTGTATGTTTCGATAAACACAGCCGATCGGTGCACATTAGTGAAGATGCTAGAGATTTTCTACACGTGCTGTATTCAAAGCACAACTTATTATAGCCATGGGTATAGGGTATTGGGGGGGGGGGGGTTATTTTATTCTCTTTTTCGCCTTTACGTGACCTGTCCACCTCCATACAGTGCCAGAGGAGCAGCAAATAAATGAAAATTAAGACTTGGCTCTTTGTAAGACAAGATTTATCAAGAGACCAAATCCCCAGAAAATCATATTATGCACACTGGGGTGTTTTGAATTATTTTTTTAGTTTTATCAATTATTAGTTTATCGATTTAGAAATAAATTTTGTACTGTTTAGGCTTCTGATTGATCACCAGATCAGACATAATAACAGGTTGAAACTACTTTCTTTCTACAAGACATTTGACTGCTTTACCGTACAGCATGGTATGAATAAGCAGTGTCATCTCAAGATGGGCAAGGTAATACATTCTTCATTGTAGCTCTAAATATCTGTATAAAGGCTAGACAGAGAAACTATATATTCGAATAAGTCTCTGTATGCATATTTTATACATGGTAGTATTATCTGGATACTGAGCAGTCAAGCAATGATCGAGCATTCAGTGTGACAGGGTTGTGGACAGGGGCATAACTACAGCCATAGCAGCCGCTATGGGACCCACAGTGTGAGGGGGCCCCAGCATCTGAGGTATTGGCTCTGTGTGGTGTGTATAGAATGTATGTGTGTGTATGCTGTATATCTATATATGGTATTTTATGTATGTGTGTATATGCTGTATGTATGTATATGTGGTGTGTGTATACTGTATGTATGTGTATGCTGTATGTGTGTATATATGATGTGTAAATGCTGCATGGGTGTATATGATAATGTATGTATATTTGGTGTGTGTATACTGTAGATTTATGATGTATGTCTATATACTGTATACATATATATAAGTATATTAATATGTATTTATATGAGTGTATAGTATGTATATTTTTTAAGTGGGGAAGGGGGGCCCAATTCAGAAATCTGCTATGGGGCCCAGACTCTCCTAGTTACGCCCCTGGTTGTGGAGTTGAAATCATGAAGTTGGTGACCATTTTGGTGGAGTCAGAGTTGTGATCCAACTCCAAAAATATATAATACATTGTTACACCTTCATCATGTACTGAATATTGCTTTATAAGAATTTGGGTCAATTATGAAATGTCCTTTAAATGCCGGTTATATTCCTAATCTGTGGATTTAGGCCTGGGGTAAATTACCTTTATTGGTCCGTGGACCACATTGTCAAACTGCTCAACTTTAGGGGCCACACCAGTAACCAGCAATCAACAACCATAGTACAGCACAACATTCCACCACAGAAATGATAAATACCACAGCACAGCAATAAATACCACCCAGAGAACCCAGAGCAGATAATAAATAATAATAATAATAATGGAGACCCCAGAGCAGATAGTAATAATAGTGGACACCCCAGAGCAGACTACAATGATAAGGGAGAAACCCCAGAGTAGAGAATAATAATACTTTAGACTGCTAGACCATACAAATACTGAAGACCTTCAGGCCTAAATAGAAAGTACCTCCATTAAGGGGCTGAAACTTTGACCTTTGTATTTTGCACCTTAGTCAAATAAACTAAAATTACTTGGAAGTGCTGCTTCTATGCGTCTTTCTGATTTGGAACCACCTTTGAACAGATGACTGGATCCTCGATTTTCATTATGCTTCTCCACTGTGCTCTATTTACTGGAGGTTTATCTCCATTATTAAGTCCCAAATAAAAAAATAAAATGGAGCTACACCACTAAAGAAAACTGTCTTATAAAGAAAACAATCAATCAACCAATCATAGGACGGTTTCTGCTCTTGATAAGGTTGCGCTGTCATAGGTTACAATGGGAAACAATGACAGTATTCCTAATTCTATAGTTCTCAACATCTTTGTATACAGAGTCCATTGTTTTTCTTGATAAAACTTTCGTATTTTCTGAAAAATCGCATAAAAACTGTAAAAAGCAAAATTCATTCTTGATGGGTGGAATTACTAAAACAATGGATTTTCATGATTTTTTTAATGGTTTTGTATAAAAAGTAATATATTTGTTTGGAGGGGGAATAGGTTTTGTGTAACCTTCTTTAGCAAGGGAGAGGAGAGAAGAACGCACCAGTATAGCTAAAACAGACAGGGATTACGTAGTTTTGAGATGTATCGTAGTGTGAATAAAGCAGTAGAGAGTTAGTAACACATGTCTGGAAGAAACATGATCATAATTATTATTCATGTGCTTAAAACAACACTATCACATGGATTTAGCTCTCTCGGAGCATCACATTACATAGATCGGGGCAGTATATTAGGGAAAAGCATCATAACTACAGAAAAAACCTGAACATATAGGAAGATAAATAATCCTCCTCTGTGGTGGCCCAAAGAGTCAGCAATCAGGCAGCGCTCCCATGGGGCTCCGAGTGATGGAGACAATCCCTTGAATCCCTACATTCTGCTGTACATGAGATGGATTAGGCTGGGTGCACGTTACGTCTCTTATGTACGTCAGACATGTATAATGGAAGAGGGCTCAACTATGCTGCTAAATGTATCCATAACGTAGACTATGCTGCTCCATTCATCAGCAAATGTTCTATGGTGGGGCCATATTTACATTGGGTCCTAAAGGGACAGGCCAATAGTGTGTGGGAGGACCATGCTGCCTAAGGGATTATTTGGCTGAACAATGTTTTTTAACAGCTGAATCAAAGTCATCTTACGGTACGAGACTTACAATAAAACTTATGAGGGAGAACATGGCTTCCTTTGTACTAGGAGCAATACTTCTCTTCCAGGTATCAGATAACCAGACCATAGCATAGGCTCAAAGTTCTGCCCCTGCATCCGACAGATTGCTAAATTTTCTTTTCTTTAAGTCACCAACTCAGCGACCATTGCTCGCCGTGTACGACATACGTCAGCCACCCCCACACAACATGCTGCATCCATAGGACGGCTAATGCTAATATTTACTGCTATACATGTAATCTCTGGTGAGTCATTGAAGTTGCTAACTCAGCATCAAAATAATGGATTTCCCACAGTGAGCTTCTTATTTCCTTCACATGGAGAAAAAAAAGAAAAGGAAATTTGGCTTTTAAAGACATATGAGTGGGCTGCTATAGGAAATGCGTGACTTCTTTAAATATTTATTACAAGTTATTAGAAGCCCTATTGAGTGTACTACTACTACTACTACTACTACTACTACTGATGAGTGAGCTGCCGACTTTCTATTTTACCTAATGGTCCTAACTAACAACAGGCAGCACCATTAGAAAAAGTATTTCTTCTCTACATAGTTCTGAAACTTAAGCACAAAAATTTGAGAAGAGGCAATCTTTACAGGGTGTGCCAAAGGGAAATGACATTGCAAGGATCTATTACCGTATTTATCAGACTACAAGGCGCACAAAAAATCCTTAGATTTTCTCAGAAATCAAAGGTGCGCCTTATAGTCCAGTGCGCCTTAAATATGAACCGTACTTACAGACAGCAGCTGCCTTGAACTGTGCACAGGTCTGCCACCTGCTGGTCATTCATCCTAATAATCAGGTGTGCTTTTTATATGAACCTAGACAGTTTAGCAGGCATTTATTGATGGTGTTCCTTATAATCCAGTGCGCCTTATATTCCGAAAGATACGGTACTTGTTTTAGTAAATACCTGTTTTCTCAATGATAAAAAAATATTTCACACGGAACTTACTTATTTCATGGACTCAACCGTGCACAATTTAAGGGCCTGTCTAATATCGGCAAGCAAGACATGCTCACCCCTGCCACAGGCAATGAGTAGCCCTGCTGCAAATCTGGACCGGAACACGACCGGCTCTATAAATTGGCTCTACAATATATTCGGTGGGGTTTGATACTGAGGGATCAATATTTAGACAAAGGAAAATGGTGTTGAGGCAGTTGTACGATTCAAATTTTGTTCCAAGAACGACCTATTTTCCATGGTTCTGCACATCGATAAGACTCGTTGTGGTCACTTATTGCAGTTTCAGCCATGATTACACCATTGTAAACCACATCAAGAGCAGGTGAGCAGTATAAAAAGCAGCAGTCAGCAACCCTTTTGAGTAAGATTTAACACTGTGTATTTTTTTCTGTGTATAAGTCTGCTGCGTGAAGGTGGCCTTAAAGGGAACCTGTCATCGGGAAGGTCATTTTTGCATGATGATCGATTCCAATACCCTCTGGCATGTTGATTTTATGCCTTTGTGTTGCATCTGAATTATTCCACTGCTTTTTAATTCTTTCCGTAACATTACCTGGCTCCCTGCCAGTGGTGTGTGGCAAATCCCGGTAAAAGGAGGGGGGGGGGGCGGTTCATATGGCACAAGTTGTCTTCTCAATTTCTCCTCCCCTCGTTCTCACTTATTATGTCACCTCAAAGTGGTCACACCTACTTAACAATTTAATCGCACCAACAGAAGAAAAGATTCTTCATACATATTATTTTAAAGGAAATACCATTTTTTTTACTGACATGGCAGGAGAAGTGCTAGGTCCTCATTACGTGGTCTATCAAGGTGACCGCCAAGGATTAGATTATGTTTCTATCTAGAGCAACTCCCATGAAGAAACAAATCAAAAAAAGGTAGAGGTCTTCTTCAAGCAGTTGGCTTTAAAAGAAGTTCTCAAATTTAGAATTATTATTATTTAGAATTATTTCCCCACTTAACTTTTCAAGAACCCCCCCCCTTTAATCTATGGAACCACCTACCTGAGAATAGCGCCACTTCTGACATTTGATATCCTTTGGTTGAGGAAGGTTTGGCAGTAGTGAATTCAGTTGCTTCAGTATGAGGGGCTGTACTACTTCTTTCTCTTGTTCTAGGTTCTCTATCCCAAATGGTACACTGGTGTGGACAACGAGGGATGGCCCAATCTCTGAGGACTCTGAAAAAGAATTTTTTTTGTTCAAAAAATATTTTTGGTTAGCAAGGGATTTATAATACCTAATAGACTACCTAATCAGATGGCGGTTTTATGTTAAACGTTGGACTACCTTTAAAATGGTAGCGCTGAACACAGGATGGGAACGGGGTCTTGGGCATTGTTTATAAACATCCGTAGGAACGATCATCAATATCAGATTATTGGGGGTCTCACTCTCCACTCCCCTCGTGATCTTATTGATTCCTCACATTTAAGGATGGAGCCAGAAATCAGTTGATCTGGTGCTCAAAACCTATAGGTTATCAGCACCCTGAGGATGGAAAACTGCTTTATCTTATAAGACTGAAATAATTAAACACCTAAAAGGAAATCTACCATTTGATTTCATGCATTATAAACCAAACATACCTTGAGATTGCTGTAGCTACACTGGTGCAGGCACATATCTTGTTTAATCACTGTGCTGAGTGGTTTTCCTGAAAAAGCAAGCATTCAGGACCTTGGGAAAGCTGGGTGCTGCTGTCTGCCATTGAACCTGAGCTGGATCAGTCATACATAGCAGCTGGGGGATGGTGCAGCTATTGATTACTTCTGCCTGTCAGGCAGAACACAGTGATTACATCATTCTCTCGAGCAGTGCACACTTAATGTGAGAGGAAAAGCGATGGAGCCCAGCACAGGAGCCTCATTATCATGATTTTAAAATAGTTTTTTCAGCAAAACCACTCAGTGATTACACAAGATATGTTTCGGTGTCAGTGTAGCTTCAGAAGTATCAAGGTACTGTAGGTGTGGTTTATAATGCATGGAATCAAATGGCAGATTTATTTTTTTTAGGATCATGGTGGGAAACAAGGAGCTGAATATTCAGTACACAATCAAAAGCAGTATGAAGGAATTCAACAGGACAGTGCATAGTGTACAATTTATACAGACTTTCTAGTCCTGATACTTTGAGATGTTGTAAGACTACTTGAGTATCTGGACCTTCTTATAAGCTCCTGCTACATCTGGAATATATATTGTTCATATATTAAAGTGAATCTGTGAGAAGCCTTCAGTTGCCAAGTGAAATTTTTCCTTAGAAGTTTTCTATATAGTTGAATGTACAGTAGAATTCTTCCATTTGAGAGAATGAGTGAATGCTCCGAGACCAGCGGTGGATTATTGGGAAGGCCAAGGGGGCCTCTACTATTTAAGATGCCCCAACATCTTAGACCTGCACAGGTTGATCATTTTGAAGTCACTGTATTTCTTTTACATGGAGTCGCAGAGAAAAAAAAACTATTAAAATACAGTAATAGCAATGTAAATTAGGTAATACAGGCAGTCCCCGGGTTACATACAAGATAGGTTCTGTAGGTTAGTACCTAAGTTGAATTTGTATGCAAGTCAGAACTGTATATTTTATTATTGTAACCCCAGCCAAATTTTTTTGCTCTCTGTGACAATTGAATTATAAAAAATATTGGATTGTCATAAGAACCAGAATTAACAATAAATCTACATTGCAGACACCTGAGATAACTATTATAACTCATAACTAGTACAGTAAATTACCAACATCCAGGAGTCTGTTTGTAACTAGGGGTTGTCTGTAAGTCGAGTGTTCTTAAGTAGGGGGCCGCCTGTAATTTGCCACTTACAAAATTATCACTAGACAAAAAATAACATTGTGATCAAGATTAAAAAAAAAGAGAAAAGAAAAAAAAGACAGAAAAAGAAAGAAAGATAGAAAGAAAGAAAAAATGAATAACAAAAGAAAGAAAGAAAGAAAACAAACAAACAGAAAAAAGGGAAGGGAATAGGGAAAAATATTTGAAAATATATCAGATCTCTGCTCAAATCTCTTCTTGAAATGCAATGTTAAAAAAAAAAAAAAAAAAAAAAAAAAAAAACATTTATATTATTCATATCATATATATATATTATATAATATATATATATATAATATATATATATATCATATAATATTTATCACACCTCCCCGAATCTGAGGCCGTCTGCACCACCGCCCCCCCCCCCCCACTTTGGAAAGAAATATGAAAGAAATATGCTAGGAGTTATAGATTGCACACTACATGGTAAACACAGAGTTAAATTTTTAGTGGACTTAGCAGTTCTCCCATATATCTGGATTTGGACGGCATGAAGAGTGATATTAAGAGCATGAAAAGTGTCCAACAAGAAAGAGCATGTCAGTGAATGTTGGCTGCTGCTTGCAGATCTGTACAGGGACCGTATATTTGTTACATAAGACTAATAAATTGTGGAGGTAGAATTTCACTTTTGGACCCATTTAATATGAGCCAGGAGTGACCTCAGAAAATGTTACAGTCTATAGGTCTTTTGTGTTTAAAATAAAATTAATGTCTTAAAGAAACAGAACTCTATTACAAGTGGTAACTTTGTGTCAGTGTAGTATAAAAGGTTACCAACTCCTTATCATTTTCATTTTCACCTGAGACATCAAACTCTGGAAGATCCATGGTACATTAAAAGATAACTCGGAAGTCAATGGGGGTCATTTACTAAGGGCCCAATTCACGTTTTCCCGACGTGTTACCCGAATATTTCCGATTTTCCCTGTATTGCCCCGGGATTTTGCCGCACGCGATCGGATTGTGGCACATCGGCCCCGGCATGCACGCGACGGAAATCAGGGGGCGTGGCCGAACGAAAACCCGACGCATTCGGAAAAACCTTAGGGGACTCAAATGAGTTTGTGATGTTGCAAAGATGGAATGATCTAGAAATCACTTGGAGGCTTGGAGTGACCATCTTCTCTTGCTGTGGCTGATAGGGCCACCCCATTGGCCTTCATCTAGACAACCTGCTGCCGGAAAGGTTTCAGTTACTTTGTAGCGAAAAATTTTTTTGCAAAGTCAGTAGGAACTTTAAAGTTAGGCCCCAGTTACATAAGGTTTGTCATATAATTAAGGAAATTTGCTCCAGGTGTTCTCTAATTTTGTTCAATGTCTTACAATTATTTAATTTCCATTTCCATCGAGAATATATACAATTTATAAAATAAGCATAAAATACAGTATGTTACAGTATGATAATATATATTCACACCGGACCATACAATGACATTGACATTTAGGAGATTATGGGGGTCATTTACTTAGGGCCCGATTTGCGCTTTCCCGACGTGTTACCCGAATATTTCCGATTTGCGCCGATTTTCCCTGTATTGCCCTGGGATTTTGGCGCACGCGATCGGATTGTGGCGCATCGGCGCCGGCATGCACGCAACGGAAATTGGGGGGCGTGGCCGAACGAAAACCCGACGGATTCGGAAAAACCGCCGCATTTAAAAACGAAAAATGTGTCGCGGAGCTTGCACTTACCTTCACTCAGCCCGGCTCGGTGTAATCCAGTGCGTTCCGATGCTCTTCAGCGCAGCAGCGACATCTGGTGGACGGCGGAGGAACTGCCTTAGTGAATCCCGGCCGGACCCGAATCCACCGCAGAGAACGCGCCGCTGGATCGCGAATGGGCCGGGTAAGTAAATCTGCCCCATTGTGTTGTTCTCTAATTTTGATCTCCAGTGTATAAGGAATTGTATTATAGATGTTATCACTATATCAATCTACTTTATTATCTTCTACTTTGCACTAACAGTATGAGTAGAAATATTACAACGTCAACTGAAGATCTAGAGAAGCCGGACGATGAGAAGCTTTCCTACTCAGATGATGAAACAGAGGATGAAGTGGACGGTCCAGAGACTCTCCCAGAAGAGAATGGGGTTGACTTAACTACAGAACAACAGCAGACTTCTAAAGGTAAGTAGTTTTTCTGGTTACAATCAGCAAGCAAGTGAATCCCGGCCGGACCCGAATCCACCGCAGAGAACGCGCCGCTGGATCGCGAATGGGCCGGGTAAGTAAATCTGCCCCATTGTGTTTGGTTTTATAATACCCCTTTACATGATATAGACATAAAAATACCCCCCATTCAACAGCCAATTAGTAGATCCGCTGTAGCATTGTCTCTCGCTCTGGAGAACTAGACAAGTTTATATATTATATTAACTTCACTGGGAACTAAGTGATGCTTAAAGGGGTGTTCCCACTTCTGCAAATTAACATTATTGTTTAAATAATGAAAAATGAATAATGAAAAATACAATTTTCCATCACGCGCAGAAATGTACGTGAAATGGCTAGGACGAGCTCTATCTTTTGCTATGGAAAGTGAGGTGACTTGCAAAGATAGAGACATGCTGAGATTTTTAAACGTGCATGAAACAAAAAACGCGTGTGTGTGCCTGAAAAATGGCAAGTCGAAAAGACCATTGATTACAATGGGGTCAGAGTGCAACGCATAAGTTCTGCGGGTCAAAAGCACGAAAGGAAAAGCTGCGTGAAAAACGCAAGTGTGAAAGGGGCCTTAGTCTGGCCGTTGACCATTAGCGAGTTTGGTACAGGTAATGTTCCATGTGCTTGCAGGATGTCCCCGACCGAAACACGAATCACTGACCTGACATGTTCACATCTTCAGTTTCATTATCCAGATTTGGGGCTGGGAAGTTGCGGAAGAGCACAGAAGGCAAGTTTTTTCGACAACCTTCTCCAGTGGGAGTTACCCTGAACCAACCAAAAACGGCATGAACGAATCAGCACATGACCCCGGTCAGCAGTTCTAGATTCCATCCATTTAAATCTGCAAGAGCATGGAGAACGCTGTAGAAAAACTCACTTTGGGCAACCAGCCAGGAAAGAGGATAGAACTAGAATAGCTCTGGGCTGTATGAAAATAATGGGCCACTACAATTTTTTTGAATACTTAATGACATGTACTTCCACATATAGTACCATAACAACTCTTGGAAATACCAAAAACTGTATGCCTGTATTAGTTCTGCAGTTAAAGACCTCAAGGTCTGAAAGGTCTTTGTATTATGTGTGTTGAGAGCAGGCACACATGTATGTTAAAGAAGGTATTCTATTTATATATCGACAGGCGCAGATAGGATGCCATGGGCCCTTAGAAGCCTCGGGCCCCATTCTTTCCCACCCAAACCGCCCCATATTATAATCCGACTTTAGTAGACTCGACTTGAATACACTATGGGTCCAACCATTTTTCCCCCCAAGCAGGTGCACCCCCCCCCCCCCCCCGACTGGTTCCAAATACAGACGGTCCCCTACTTAAGGACACCCGATTATCAGAGACCCCATAGTGAAAGAGGACCCTCTGCCCACTGTGCTTCTGGTGAAAGCTTCGGGTGTTTACTCTAGTCCCACTGCAATTGAATGATCAGCTGTAAGGTGTCTGTAATGAAGCTTAAATCATACTTGGTACCAAAAAGCTAAATATTTTGAAATGCAATCCAATTGTCACTGGTGGAAAAGTTTTGTCTGTGGATCTACCATTGATAAAAGATACAGTTTCGACTTACAACAAATTCAACGTAAGTAACAACGACGGACCCTATCTGATGGAACCGGGGACTGCCTGTAATATATAGAGCTCTAACAACCGAGCACTGCATGTTATACCTGGGTCTAGGCGTAAGAGTCATGGTACAATAAACCGTCCAGATCTAGATGCCCTTTATAAGAGAGACGAAGATATACGACTAAACCAAACAAAGCTATTGTCCGGAGAAACTAGGTATTGCACACTCTAAAAAGATATAAATCAACCAAACCTCCCTTTTCCCCATTTCATGTGGCAGTTAGGGACCTATCTATCTGTATGTGGCGAACTTCTTTCCTCCAGGCTACCAGCTTGCTCGGATGTATGCGCTCGGTCATAAATCTATAGTAGTCGTCCCATTGTTCTATCACATTAGTGCCTCAGAGCTCCCAGGTTTCCAATATGAAATACTTTCAGTTGCAGAATGTCAATAGGAGCTGGAGAGATGAGCTATGTTCCTAATGGCAGGGGGGAAAGCTCTATGTAGTCAAATGATACGTTATGTATGAAATGCGGTACGGACGTCTCCAGCAGCCGGACGGGCAAGGCTGATCACACTAGATATATCTATATATATACATACAGAACAACTCTCTCTATACAGGGGTCCCATATTAAGGAACACTCGGGGACCTGTTAACATAGACCCCCAGTACAACGGACCTTATGGGATGTTGGTATGGTAATTACTGTCTTTAGCCTGAGGCTCAATAATCAGCTGTTAACAGTTATCCCAGGTCTTGTAATGAAGATTTCGTGTTAATCCTGCAGTTCTTTGACAACCCATCATTTTAAAATCCAATGTCACAGAGACCAGAACATCTGGCTGGAGATACAAGATTAAAATATACAGTTCCGACTTACATACAAATTCAACTAAGAACACACCGACAGATCCTTCTTGTATGTAACAGGGGACTGCAATGTATAGGTATAGCGTACGGGTCCCCCCATGATCGCCTGCTGACCTCGGATGAACCTGCACGGCCTGGAAGCTAATTGGAAAGCAGGTTTATCCTTCATTGTGTACATAAATTGGAACACCCTCTGAAGCTTGAGTTGCGGCGATGATTGCCACTAATTTGTTTGGACCTTAATCCTCTAATAGTAAATAGCTATAAACACCAATCTATGTAGGATATTGGGTCTCTTTCGGTTGCTCCTTTCTATATAAAGGAGACAAAAACCTTTTATTACATGCTAGTTTCGATTGATTGTGTTAAAATCTCAACAGCCAGTCATATTAAAAATTACATGTATACGTTTTATAATACCATATTTTTGGACATAAGGCGCACAAAAAATCCTTAGATTTTCTCAGAAATCAAAGTGCACGCCTTTATAGTCCAGTGAGCCTTTAGATAGGAACCGTACTTATAGACAACAGCTGCCTTTGTACGTGCACAGGTCTGATACCTGCTGGTCATACAGTCTCATAATCATGCGTGCGCCTTATAATCGGTGCACCTTAGTATACGAACCGTACTTTAAGACACAGCGGCCTTGAAAACTGTGCTCAGTCTGCACATGATGGTCATTCATACTTATAATCAGGGGGCCTTAAGTCCAGTGCGCCTATATAGAACCTCGATGTTTTAGCAGGCATTTATTGATGGTGGCCTTATACTCCGGTGCGTCTAAAAAGTCGAACAAAATCACTGTACTATACCAGTGAAGTAAAGGGAACCTATCAGTTGATCTCCATGATAGACTGCCCCCGCCTCAAGTCATGGAGCCTCTCCCTGAGTGTTTGCTGCTGGAAAAGTGAAAGTTATGAACTATACGAAAACAATAATATATAGGAGGCACGGCCCAGAATGAGTAATATAAACAAGTATGCGGTTTGGTGTGTTGACTAAATTTTACCCGGGGCATCCTGGTATAATGAATTTACAAAAAAATAAATATTCAGAACTTATTATGGAATCAGGGAAAAACCTTGGATTATTAAAAAACCCTTTATTAGATCTCCAATCTCTCACTTACCACAGTACATATACAGTACATGTTAGATACAAATTCCCCTTAAAGGACATCTAACCAGGATTGCGGATTGTAACCGAGCACAATGACATACTGGCGTGTGCACCCCTCTGGCAGGATTGCTCTTCTTTAGCTTCCGAAGCCCTTGTTTTTATGAAAAAAAAAGGTTGTGCACACTTATGCAAATGAGGACAAGGGGCTCGGCTATGGAAACACGAGACCTAGGCTCATGTGTGGAATTTACAGTAGGTCAGTGTGTCATTAACATCCTCATCTCGGTTGGTAATGTCCTTTAACAAGTCAAAGGCAGCATTTTAGAACGGAGGCGCTGAGCAGATTATATACAGTGTCCTATCCGGTGCAGCATGGTTTTAGACATGATGGAGCTCAGTAGATTGCACATAGTTGTTATATTGCAGGCAGCTTGTGATAGAGCAGAGGCGTGAGCAGATTGTATAGTGTCATATTGCAGACCAGCGGTATTAGAAACAGGAGGAGCTCATGTAGATTGCACATAGTGTCTATCTTCCAGCAGTTGTTATATAGCAGGAGGAGCTGAGAAGATGTTATGGTGTTCTATTGCAGGAAGCGTGTTATGAGCAAGAGGGGGAGCCGCAGATGCACATAGAGGCATACATTTAAGCAAGCATGTTATAGAGCAGGAGGAGCTGACACAGATTGTATCGTATTCATTATATACAAGACCATAAAATTAGTGTTTTGTTCAAGCAATTTACATAAAAACATAGAATCTGGTTAAAACATTTTTAAGGAGCAGTACAAACTTTTTCAGTCCGTTACTGTTCTATATGTATTTGCTTTCATTCCAGACTTTCCTCAGACTTTGGCTACTCTGTTTTGCTGAGCTCAGAAAAATGTGAGGTTTGGAGCTCACCAAATCACCAAGGTAAATCGAGCGCTGAAAATAGCTGAAACAACAGTAAAAATAGAAATGACTATGTCCAGGTGCAAGGAAAAAGTTGGACATTTTCAAGAAACGGAAGTACTTAAGCAGCAATTTGCATAAAATTATCCAAATGTATTTAGTGACGAAAGGCTCAGCGTCGGCGTTCATGCGATTCTCCCGGAGACTGGAGTACTTGTATAGCTGCAGGCTCCTGTAATCATTCTGGACTGATATGGTGTTTACGGGAGATACTTTTATAGACACTCTTTATAGTCTGCTAGAGCCATCGCACAGTTAAATTGTTTAATTAAGCGTCTCGATAATACCGACCCTCAGCTACTCATAAAACAGCAAGACTGCATATAATGTGTTCACTTCATAAGTTAGATGTACCCAAAGGATCGCCCAAAGATAAGAGTATGTCTTACATATGTTATGTTTTAAAAAAAGGAGACGTGAGACTTGGTTGTTGTATGAAAGACACGTTATAGCGTCAACAGGAGTGCCTTTTCACAGGCTCCTCCTACGTCGGTGTAGATTCACATACAAAGGGGGCGTTATTTACTAAGGGTCCGCGGATCGCATTCGTTGACAGCGGCATTTTCGGGGATTTGTCAGAGTTTGGCACAGCCAGCGGGCTTTCATGTGACAGAATCCAGGTTGTGCCGCCCGGACGATTCTGACCGATTAAGACCAAAGTGGGGATTTAAATTCAATTTGTTCGCATACAGACAATTAATGGCAAACCGGAAGAAGGTGAACTCCGGTGGACCTGAGCAGGGAAGCGACACAGGAGAATCGGGGCACACGATTTAGTGAATCGGGCAGATTGTGCATTCTGAGACGAAACAATGATTCGGGATGTAATGTGCCCAATATATGTAGTAAATGGGTTGACAAAAATCCTGAAGAGGGCATAATTGAACCAAAAAGAAATCTACCATCAAAATCCATCATGATAAACCAGGACAATTACTCTTAGATCCAGGCACGCCGACTGTGGGAATCTTATGTTGTTATCCATAGCCTCAGCATCAAAATATAATTGTAAAATTATGCTAAATGACAGAAGGTCCTGGGTGGAGGTGTTACAATGGCCCTCTGAAAAGTCTGTGAAGCTTAAAGAACACTGCGAGAACAATTCCCATCCCATGGTGTGCGGAAATGTCCTCAGCGCCATGAATTAAATATGGCAGTGGGGGGGGGGGGGGGGGGGGGGGGGGAGTGTGTGAGAGAAGAGGGGGAGATGAGACAGTGGTAGGAGATGTATAAGCTGCAGCCCAGTGGGTAAACCCCGGAGTCTTTCCGGCTCATTAGAAGATTTTAGAAGGAAGGCTGGCCATGTATTATATATAGGAGATTACCAAGATTTGATCTAGGAGCAAGTGCCCTGGTTTATAATACTCATTTGTTGGAGATTTCTTGAAGTGCAATCTACATTGTGGTGGGAGGGTATTAAAAAAGACTTTAAATGAGTCAGTAACTCACTTAGGCACGTATAAAAATTATTTTTTCATTATTCTTTTTGTAAGCAATCAAAATGTTGATGTTTTTGTACCCTTAAATCTACTACATTGTCCTTATGGAATGTATTTTCGGTTCCAAATTGAAAAACCTGTTTGATGGTGACCCCGAAGAATATTCAAAACTAATTCTCCACACTCCCTTTGAGGGGACGTCCGATGGGAAACACCAAAAGATTACACATCGGCGCCTCCTCTTGCGATTCCAAAAAGTGAAACCAGGATAAGGCTCGCTTCATGTGCATGCACAAAGTATGACAACGAAGGGAAAGCTACAAGGAAGTAAAGACACGGTGAAGCCAGGAATGGATTTTAAATACTGAATACAATAGCACACCTGTACAAACTTTTTCCAAATCGTATGTTTGGTATGAATAAGACCATGCAGGCACTGAATACAAGTATTTTCGGATTTGCTTGGACAAATCGTGCACACTGGAGATCACAGTAGAAACAATGGGGCTCCATTGACTTACGTCAATGGAGTGATGAAAGTGCATGTACGACGATATTGCCCTGTGCGCCCGATATCTGCAGTGTACACAGGGCCGACGGAGTTCACCTTCTTTTAAGTCGAATATAGTGTTGGATTGCGGACACAAATGAAAAGTTAAATCCCAATCACCGATTTCTGTCAATGTAAGCGCAATGTATTCCAATGGGTTTGGATCAGGACTATGGACTGGCCATTTATTGTTTCAATGTTTTCTTTTCAAGAACCCTGATGTACGTTTTGCTTGGTGGACAGGTTGCATGGTATTGAATGAAAATTGATGACCGCATGAGTGAAGATACAACAAAAAAATAAAGGAACCACCTATGTGCATTCACTCTGCTGTGTAGCTGAGAGGTCCAACTTCCTGTGCAGAAAGAAAAAATTCCCTAACAAGACACTTTCCCACACATTTCACGACTCTTTAACCCACTTGGTTCAGTATTTCCCCACTATTGTGACAGACATACTGTTTCACATCAGACCAAATAAATTAAACTTGCTTATCACTAATATTACTGACTGTAGACCACTTCTAGTCCACACAACAGTGCTCTTCAGCCAAGGGAGTCTAGCTTTGATTCTCTTTCTAATGAGAGTTTGGTCACTGCAGAGTGGGCTTTCAGTCCACATGCTCTTTAACATGGAGACTTAGGCAGATTTACTTACTGGTCCTATCGGATCTACGTGTGGTGTCCGACGAGGGATCAGGTATGACGCGATCAATAAGGTCGTGCGTCCAAGTTCCTTCATGTGGTGCTTCCCATGAGGTCCACGGAGTTCACCTCTTTTCCCAGTGAGTAGACGCGCGATCTTGCGGACCAAAATTTCGTGTTGTCCGAATCAGTCATGTCCGAGGAGCACCCCGATTGTTGTCGCAGACAGCGGAGCCGATGCGCCACAATCCGTGGTTGTGGCCAAAAACCTGGGGGCAATTCGGGCAAAAAGGAAATATTCGGGAAACCGACCAGGGGGGGATCGCTGTCCCGACCCTTAGTAAAATGTGCCCTTGTATTAAAAGACCCTGTCTTTTCAGTGCTTTACTGTACTGGTGAAAAATTCCAGCTGTAATCGTGTTTAAAAATTAACCCATGGAGATTCTACTGCATTATCTGTCCTCTCGGCATTGCTTTTGGGGCGCCAGCCTCTAAGGACTTGAATGAGTTGGAAGATGCAACTATTTTACGGAATCTAGACTTCGACGACGGGTCACCTAACCTGTGATTCGTCACCTGACATGTTTGTGGTTGCGGTATTTTACACATGTTCGGGTATATTCACATAGGATTACACAAGACCTGACATTTAGGAAATTGTGTTGTTCTCTGATCTTGATCTCCAGTTATATACAATATAAGTATTATTGCACCAGGGGTGGGTAATAGCGTTCCCATACTTGTTGCCCGCTGAATCATGTGCCAGTGTCGAGCAATAAAAGGAGATGATATAGATGAGATTCAGAAAATGTGGCCGGTGAGGAGTTTTAGTGGGAGATATTCCCTAGTCCGTTAAATCTATGCAAATTCTACAGCAAATAACAAATGTCATCTGAAGGCGTCTATACAAGAGACGGGCTCCGTTACCTCAATGTGATGATAATAATTTCAACCAACATGGAGAAGATCAAGGAGTATTGCTGAGGTATGGCATTGGTGATTAGTACATAGAAACAGTAAAAAATGTGAAGTACATGTAAAAGATTCTAAATTCTCTTAATTGGTGACTGAGAAGCAGGGAGTCTTTCAAAGGTCTTTGGATGTGGTCATATTTGGGACCGATTCTAGGATGCATTAATTGTGAAGTAATCATGGTGTCTAGATGTATAACAGCCATGATTAATATTCAGAACCCGGTCGGTAGGTGGTCTCGTAACTTAAAGGTGTCGGTTACTTTTGGTCCCTATTCTAACTAGTGAAATATTAATAAAGAATTTGATCCATTTCAGTTCGCTTAAAAGAATGTTAAAACACGTACCACAAAACCCAATAGGAAACATACAAGATCCTTCCCTTTACCTCTCCGTTGGGATCATGTCATGTTCTTCTGCATGCTTGAGACTCGTTCTTACCACGTATTAACATTGTTTGAGTTTTGTGCATGTAGTTTTACATAAGTTATGTGAAATACGGCTCTCGGACCACCATGTGTATCACAGCATTACACGGATCACATTGCGAAACAATAGTTTAAAGGGAATGGTCAGCAGAAATTGACATTCTAGTATATTTTTTTTTATTGTTTTAAACACTTACCCTGGAGATTCTCGCCATCTATCGGTCCTCTCTGCATTTGTCTTTCGAGGGAGACCAGCCTTCTAAAGAGGACATTGACTTAAAACCCTACTAGTATGCTGTGAGAAGCTGAGGCACATTCTAGATCACATTTCTTTCAAGCCCCCCTGTGTGGTCATCCAGGAAATCAACTTGTGAAGATAAAATCAAAAGAGATGGAGGGACTGAAATGAAGTCAAGCTGTCCCAAAATTTAACACACCCCCTCCCTGTAGTCATGGTCCTGGATCCAGATATATCACTTAGCAGTTCTGCTGAAGTATGGTGGGTGATGTTCAATCACAGCGGGAGAGGGAGCCGTTCAGAGTGCTAGAGCTTGACTTCATACTACTAGGCTGTCCGGTTCCTTGATTTTATCTAACCAATTTAGATTTTAGTCCAAAGACGGTGTTCTGGATGATGCCACCACGATGACCCATGAAGCAAACATCATCCGAGAGCAGTTAAGCTGCTTGACTAAATACTGGTAGTGGGTTATTAGGTTAATTTCTGATGATAGGTTCCCTTTAAATGATGGAAAAGACCTCCAGAGCGAGTGACTCTTTGTAGCTGCTCTACATTCTGGCCAATACATTTGAGCCATGAGAATGTTCTCTGCTTTAATATAGAGGGGCATACTGATTATTTATAGATATTAACTTATCTGTAGGTTAACCCCTTAAAGGTTAACCCCATAAAATAAAGTTGTCAATAAAGATCATTTTAACCTTTGCTTACAATTTATCTCGTTTTATTGCTGTTTTTAGTCCCATCACTCAGTCATGGTGAGTTCCAGAATGTGGGCAGGATTTCTAAGAAGACACTTCATGATCCCTCTGTGCTATGAGATGCTATATGCTGACTATGTGCTTAGATCATCAGGATATAGGGTTTATCTACACTTACGGTCGGATCCACTGACAACCAAATTGTGTACAACAGGAATGATAGAGACAGATTGTAATTATATGTGAAATGCTGTATTTCTGTTAACAACAGTAAAAAAGTGAATGTGTTATTTTGTGATCCTGAGTATATTTAAGAATAAGAATCTTGTCCATGGGAAAAACTCTTTTACGGGCCATTTCATTTTGTTTTCTGCATTTTCATTTTTCACTCCCTGTCTTTAAAAATAAAACTTTATTTATCCATTTGGGAGGGCCGGCCTAACAAATTGTACTTCCTAGTGATGACATTACATTTGTGTCAAATTCAGGAATACCAAATTTATATAGGTTTTATTATGTTTAATAGATTTTAAAAAATGAAAACCTTTTAGACAAAATTTTTTTTCTTTATTTTGCCCTATTCTGATACCAATAACTTTTTTAGACTTAGGGTGTATGAATGGTGTGTTAAGGAGCCATTTGTATGGAAATGAGACGTACATTGTGCAATTTTGGACCGGTGTAACCTTTTGATCACTTTTAATTTTATTTTATTATGTATTGAAAAATGGCAAAAAAGTGGCATTTAAGACACTTGGGTGCTATTATAAGACCCCCAAGGGTACTTTAACTGGGGGTTGTTTGTTCTACCAATACTGCAAATGACAGGATAGTATGGAGTCTCAAACGGGGACAGGGGGGGGCTGAATGGGTATAGATAGTTGCTCCCTGATGAATCACAGGAAAGATGATCCAGCCAAGATGGAGGCGGCCATGTGCCACCCAAACACTTACCGGAGCGTGTGGCGCTTTGCCGGGGCTGTAATGATCGCTGGTTTAAGCGGCTAATGCAGCAAACAAGCACACTTATGAATGCTATGAGGATGGGGCAGAGCAGAAGTTAAGCACTGTAGTCCAATGTAGAATATCTGTGATTCATATGATCAGATAAATACATTGGGTTAAGATTTTGCAAATGTTTAGAAGGTAAGGGACCTTAGAGGACTCAATGTGGACATGAATGAAATGCTGAATGATTGACAATGACAGGGGGAGGGGCAGCTTGGAACGGCTAGGAGACCACACCCCTTGTATGCAGGTAAAATAAAAAGGTATTCATGGGGATGTGCGGGAGGAAACAATTGTAGCTAAAATAAATAAGGGTGGTATTTGTTAATTGGGCTCTAAGGAGCATTTAATTTGAGGATGACAATGGTCCAATCTCATGATTAAAGGGGGCAATAGAGTTTGGATCCATACAAGTGTCCTCAAAATATTTTAAGTAGGTTATTTGAAATTTGAGCTGTCGACACCAAAAAAAAATGACAAAAAAATTTAGGGAGAACACTTGCGCATCAAAATGTTAAAATTAAAAAACTGAGAAACAAAGTCAATGCTTGGTACCAATGGTAGATCTTTTGGGTTTTTTTTACAGTAGTGTATGTATGAAAATTGACCATAACATTCATGATGGTCAAAATGCCAATTTTTATGGGGGCCAGCTTACAATAATTGGGGGCGTGGTTTCGTATGTCTGATCATGATGCTCAAGTGAAGAGTAGTCGCAGACATTATTTTTATGACGCCTCATTGGGCTTTTTAATGTTCTACTTACCCACAAAGCTCAACTTCGCTAGAAAACTCAAGATCTTCTCCACGAGAGACCGGTCATCTTCTGTATGGACCGGTGTAAGGAGCCATTTGTACTGGACATGATGACGTTATCATTGCTGTCATTTTGGAGTCCTGGAGCCTCAAACAGACAGGCTACAAAGGGTCTAGGATCATGATGGACGAGCTTTTAGAGCCTGGGCCCAAACTTCCAACAAAGTTACTTATTTATGCCAAAAGTGCCCAGCACAGCAATTAAACCAGTAATTTATTTTCCTTGTCAGCCTCCTAGGGGGACACCAACGCAGTTGAAAGGAGGAGGAAAATGCTATCATTTGTAGGAAGATCTGCAGGAAGCATTCTTTGAGTCCTGCCTGGTGAACTTCATGCTGGGGTGATGGCCATGGGGCCCTCAGAGAGGCTTTTTTTTTTTTTCCGGTGCCGCATGCACCAGTGCCATAGGTCGCCACCACTGGTATAGATAGTGCTCCTGAGACATTCACAGGGAAAGGAAAGATCCCATCCCAGAAGAGGAGGCGCCCATGTGCCACCACACTTACCGCTGATGGCGGCTTTGCGGATGGCCATACTGATCACTGGTTAAGCGGATAAGCAGCAAACACCCACACTGTATGAGAGACCGGTCATCTCTCACGATGAGACGCGTCATCTTCTCCACAGAGAGACTGGTATCCTTCTCCCGAGAGACCGGTCCAACTTATCACAAACAGGCAATGAAATGTAAAACAGCATTAAGCGCTGCTAAGCTTACTAGCATAGCAAGAGAGAAAACACAATGTAACCTTAATGCCATGCCCAGCTACTTCTAAGTGTGCCAATATAAACCGTTCGTAATATTGTGCCCAGTAATGTTTTAATAAACCAATGATGTTAGTACATCAGAATTAATGGTTGTTAACCAATCTTTCTCATCACAACAGATATTTTTAGCGAAAGTGGACGCCAAGATGGAGTTGGGCTTCTTATAAAACGTCCTTCTTATTCTCCTGAAGACAATTACAGGTTTCTACTTCTCCATCTTTGCTGTGTGAAGTGAAGATTAACATAGTTTGGCTGGGAAATATTCATGCACAAGTGAATTTCGAAATGTTCAGTGGCAATTGCCTAAAATGTTAAAACCACACTTGCGATTCGGTCCCAAGTCTCATCTCTTGTTCTTCCTAATTCCCCAAGTCTTATTTCGACAGCTGAGGGCCTTTTTTTATTAGGAATTATAGTCTGTGGAGGATTGTAGCCGTTTTAATTACAATCGTAACAGAGGTTCTCCAGTCCGGCCGATCATTAGGCCGGTGGATGTCATATCAAGTCTTATTAAACACTTGTTTTATTAGATTGGTAAAAAAAGAATTCATCCCCCCCCTTAGTTCTATGATGATATTATTTGTTGCAACAGCATTGGATCCAAAGGTTGTAAATTAATTCTGAGTGTTTTTTTTCTTAGTTTTTTTGGCATTAAGAACGTCTAAAAGCACATTCTGCATACTAGACACTCCAAAACTATGCAGTGGATTTCTTGTGTTTTGGTTAGTAGAAGCTCTTGGTAAAAATGCATAATATCCAGGATTGTGAAACTTGCAGCACTGGTGTGCACGATCTTTAAGCAAAGCCCCCATCGGGTTTGTACGGGGTAGCAGGTTTAAATACAACACATCTAAGAAATAGAGCCTGTAAGGACCCCGTGCGTCAATTCGCTAAATCCTGGAATATATATGCAATTTTCACAGTCCTGCGCTACTCAAACCTGCAACCTCACACACAAAGGAATAGTTACCAGCTGTCCACGTACCAATACTTTTACTGTCTGTAGCTGGAAGTAAAAGCGGATTACAGATCATTTGATGCTGAGGCTACTTTTTACCCTAATCAGCAAGCCTTTTTTAAATTAGCTTTTTAATTTTCTGGTGTATGCACTTCTGATTGGGGTTGTTTTTTTGCAGGACACAGTTGCAATTTTGATACTCTCAGATGACGTCGCTACATAAAGCATCTTTTTTTTGTTTAACCCTTATTGACAGAGCATGTATGTAATAGTACGTCAAAAGGTGTATGGGCTTGAGCTCTAGTCAACATGGTGGGTGTTTGCTGCATATGCAGCAAACACCCCTGTTACCATGTTTAAATCTGGCACGAGTACATTCTTACCCTCTGGGCTGGTAGATTATATGTGGGGATATTAAAACAAAAAAATTCATATTTGCAAGCATTTTCTTGGGCTTGGTTTTATACAGCTTTACTTTGTTACAACCCGACTTATTTGGAATTTAGTTAGTGAAATATTTTCAGTATGCTAGGATAGCCCTCTCTCAGTCATGTTTCTGTGTAAGACAGGAAGAATCAAGGATAAATGCTGCTCACTGCAAGAGAAAAAAAACAGCAAAAGATGGGCAGACAAAAGTTTTGTCAATCATTTAAGTATCATGCAATTTCTTATCATTCATCTATATCTTAGCATTATTCATCTCGAATTAAAAGGCTAGATACGTTGTTTTAAAACAAATAGCATATATTCATTTGTTTACGTTCATTCTTCTTGTTCTTCTAAAGCCCTTCTGATGCCACGGAAAAAAAAAAGAACCACAAAACAAATTTGGTGTTTGCTTAAATAAAATACAATCCAGGCATTAAAGTTTGTCAATAAATCGTTCATTTTCTTGACAAAGAAGAAGTACTTTAAAGTTCACAGTGATTTCAATAAAAGATCGGAGTCTACATATGCCAAAAAGCCATTCTAAACACATAAATGTAATAAGCTAAGAGCACACAATGTTGTAATGCCTCACCATAAAAAATGATATGCTTCACAATTGCTACTTTATACATAATCGGCCTTAGTGTTCATGCTTGTACTGGGAGACTATACGTTTCCACTCTTGTAAACCGCCGATTCGGTACATCATCAAGTTTAAAATCGTAAATCCATCCCACCACATAGAAGGCAAAGGCGTTGCGGAGCGTAATTCTCTGCCTGGACATTCAGGAAAAGCCTCTGTCCGGATCAACATAAATCACCGCAGATTGTCAGGAACGAGAAGACACAGTGCAAGCTATAAGTGAACACCACTCCCTTGTATAGTTCCTCGCGGAACAGGATCTTTAGGTTATATAATCGACTGAGGACTATAGTACCAAACCAAACTCTAAAACAGGCTGGAGCAGTCACTGGGCATCATCGGCAAGTGTCAGGGGGCCCAGACTGCAGGGGGGCCCACATAATGGCTTTATATAAGGCATCATAGGGGGTAATCATTACATCTAATGTATCTATAGAGGTGTGATGGGGGGCTTTATGTAAATACCCATTAGGGGTGGGTAGATGCTTCTTTAGGAGAAAGAAATCGTTTTCAGTTTTTCTGATTTTTTATATGCCACGCCACTGGGAGTTTACTAGCAAAGAGGGCCTACTGAGGCTCGTCACGTCCGAGGAGCGACCCTGCACTGAAGGGATGCATCAGTCGTTTAGGAAGCCATTCATTAATTCTCAGTGATTAGAAACCGCCATCGTTAATTGACTCAAAGATTTAGACAGCCAATCTAAGTGAATACAACAGATATAATATTTCTGTTACAAGGTCCCCATAGTCTTTCGACCCTGGAAAATCCCACAAAAAATGGTTTATATTACTGTAGTCAATGAATGGATCGTTTAACCTGCAGACCCCTATTATTAAATTATCTTTATTATATTCATTGTTAGTAAGAGAGAGTAAATTCTCCTACTTTTCAGCTAATTTGCACTGTACGCTTAGCACTAGCTGGGCTGATGTGCTGCAGCTGTAAGTTATGTCAACTTAAGCTACATAAAACACCTCGTTTTTTCAGTACAGAAATTTAAAGGTGTACCAACATTGGTGTCTTGGATGTCCCATTGTCATTTTATTAAATCCGCTGGTTTATGTGGAATACATAATAGTGGAATCCAATTTAATTTTGGCTTCTGACATGTACTTGGGGGTCTTGAGAAACTATTCATACCATGTTATTCAAGCCAAAACATGGATAGCACAGCAAAAAATGTTGGTCCATTGAGTGCTGTATATTTTGCTGCTATTTTGCTCCCGACTTATGCCTACATTCTCACAGACGTATGAAAACGGCTGTATACGTACAGTATTTTTTACGGGTTACATGGCACGTTCATTCAAGACAATTACGTCTCACATTATATTGCATGTTACTGTTCCGTAACGTATACTAGCCGTGAGATGAAAAAATATAGAGCTGTCCTATTTCTCCGTATTTCAGTTCCGTATGACCTCGAAGGTTTTATGGGAGATATAAAATACAGTTACATAGGGCGCATACGTGGTGAAAACTTCACATATATTATGGGCTCATAGGCCCGTAAATAGGGACTGGAGAAATCCTACGTCGGTGAATGTAGCAAAGGAGCATAAAATCTTTGTCTATGAATTAAAGGCTACAGTTTGTGATGAGATCAGAAAATACAACCATGTCTCAAAAAAATCCAAAGCCCTCAGTACAGAAACTAAAAATAAGAAATTTATAGCTTTTAAAATGCAACTACAAAAAAAAAAAGGGAAAGTGGTGTATATGCATGGTAGCGGTCACAGAGTTTCCAGAATATTTTTATCCACAGTTTTCCCAACTAATAATAAGAGAGTTTGTCTAGTTAGGGAATATGTTTATTTAGGAAAAGAAGAGAAGTAGAATGATTTAGACACTTTAAAGGATAATTCGTCATCTGACCGATCCCATTGCAGTCATTACAACACTTGGTCAGCGCCGGTTTCTATTTCCTGGTAAAATTGGGACAACAGAAAATGTAGGAAACGGTCACTTAGTCAGCATGGTTGAAGTGGGTCACCACTATAGTCTGTGAAGGCCATTTGCTACATGTAGTAAGGAAGTAGAGAGTTGTGGGGTGCTCCACTTGTGCAACGAGCCTCCACTTGTGCAACGGGCTACTGTTCATCTCTATCTACTACGGGGGTACAACAGACACCCGTTCACGTGGTCAGTGGGGGTCCCATCACGGAGATCCCCACTGATCAGCATGGAGCCCCGTGAAGATAGGGCTAGCTGTTGTATGTTGTGGCGAACCTTTTAAAGTGTCGGAATAGCCGAATTACATGGGTAGAAATCAGAGAGTCATTTTTTTTTATCCAAACCATTTCTAAAATGGCATTAGACATCTCCTTAGACGATATAAAATGCAGCCCTCATACATGTAAACACAACTGGATAATAATGTTTCTATCATGGTCATGTCGTGTGGCGAACTATTGCACGGGTGCCAGGGGGGCACTCGGAGCACTCACTGTGGGACACCAGACCATCACCCAGCACCAGTTTGCAAGGTTCAAAACCTCCTCCTGCAGTCCTGGCACCCAGGAGTGCTGTGAACAGTGCTATTTTAAAGCTTATACATCCTTAGGGGTGGGACTAAGGAGGAGCAAGGAGGTGCAGACAGGCTGCATTATATTGGAGCTCTTCTCTGGGCACCGCAATTCTCTTACTGAATGGAGGCTCCAATGATAACGGAATTTCTTCCTATTTCATTTCAACTGTTATGGTGTGTCCTTAGGACACAGATACAATAAAAGCTGCATGTTGGCCACTTTGCATTTAAAAGTGGGTTTTTGGTTGTCAATTGGGCACTTGGTCTCTAAAAGATTCGCCCTCACACTGTCTAAGTCATTTTATAATTCATAGAATACTCCAGAGTTTTGTTGGGGCACAACATATTCGCCATGTTAAAAAAACATGGATACCATCTTATACACAGATCTATTTCTCAGTTAATGGTAAATATGACCATGTCCGAATCGTGAATATTGAAACGTAATGAAATTGGATGCATTGTACTTTATATACATCACATTCTTGCACTGGATAAGAGTTCGGTCCTTGGGGGAATGAATAATTATGTAAAACTATGCTGGGAAGACTCCCAGTGCTGATGAGCATTATTTAGATGGTTTACAGAGAATCGGTATTGGTAAGATAAATAACGGTGTGGCTGAGTGATGTCAATGGCTGTGGACTGTTTGTATTGTTCGATAACACAGCCGATCGGTGACATTATGAGATGCTAGAGATTGTCTACACGTGCTGTATTCAAGCAAACTTATTATAGCCATGGGTATAGGGTATGGGGGGGGGGGTGATTGTTATTTTTCTCTTTTTGCCTTACGTGACCTGTCCACCTCCATACAGTGCCAGAGGAGCGCAAATAAATGAAAATTAAGACTTGTCTTTGTAAGACAAGATTTATCAAGGAGCAATCCCCAGAAAATCATATATGCACACTGGGGTGTTTGTTTTATTTTTTGAGTTTTATCAATTATTAGTTTATCGATTTAGAAAAAATTTGTAGTGTTTAGGCTTCTGATTGATACACAGGTCGACATAATAAACAGTGATGAACCTACTTTCTTTCTACAAGACTGACTGCTTTACGTACAGCATGGTATGAAAAGCAGTGTCATATTAAGATGGGCAAGGTAATACCTCTCTTGTAGCTCTAAATATCTGTATAAAGGCTAGACAGAGAAACTATATATTCGAATAAAGTCTCGTAGCATATTTATCATGGTTAGTTATTATTGGATACTGAGCAATTATTCTGATCGGCATCAGTGTGACAGGGTTGTGGACAAGGGGGTAAACTAAGCCTAGAAGCCGTATGGGCCCCAGTGGGAGGGACCCCAGCATTCTGAGGTATTGCTCTGTGTGTGGGGGTATATAATGGTAGGTGTATGCTGTTATCTATATATGGTATTGTATGTATGTGTGTATATGCTATTGATGCTATATGGGTGTGTGTATACTGTATATATGTTGTATGCTGTATGGTGTGTAATATGATGTGTAATGCTCAAGGGGTGTATATGATGTATGTATATGGGTGTGTGTAACTGTAGGTTTATGATTGTATGTTATATATACTGTTATACTATATATAATATATTAATAGTATTATATGAGTGTAAGTATGTAATATTTTTATAGTGGGGAAGGGGGGCCCAATTCAGAAATCTGCTATGGGGCCCGACTCTCCTGTTACGCCAATGGTTGTGGAGTTGAATCATGAAGTTAGTGACCATTTTGTGGAGTCAGATTTGTGATCAAACTCCAAAAATATATAACATTGTTACAACCTACATATGTATGAATATTGCTTATAAGGATTTGGGTCAATTATGAATGTCCTTTAAATGCCGGTTATATTCCTAATTAGGATTTAGGCCTGGGGTAAATTACCTTTATTGTCCGTGGACACATTGTCAAAACTGCTCAACTTTAGGGCCACACCAGTAACCAGCAATCAACAACCATATAGTACAGACACAAATTCCACACAGAATGATAAATACCAGCACAGCAATAAATACCACCCAGAGAAACCCAGAGCAGATAATAAATAAAATAATAAAATAATAATAATGGAGACCCAGAGCAGTAATATAATAATAAAATTAATATATGATGGGACCCCAGGCAGAAGTAATAATGTGGCACCCCAGGAGCGACTACAATGATAAGGGAGAAAAACCCCGAGTAGAGAATATAAATACTTTAGACTGCTAGACATACAAATACTGAAGACCTTCAGGCCAATAGAAAGTACCTCCATTAAGGGGCTGAAACTTTGACGTGTATTTGCACCTAGTCAATAAACTAAAATACTTGGAAGTGCTGTTCTATGCGTCTTTCTGATTTGGAACCACCTTGAACAGATGACTGGATCCTCGATTTTAATGCTCTCCACGTGCTCTATTTACTGGAGGTTGTATCCCATTATAGTCCCAAATAAAAAAATAAAATGGAGCTACACCACTAAAGAGAAAACTGTCTTATAAAGAAAACAATCAATCAACCAATCATGGACGTTTTGCTCTGTAAGTGCGCTTGTCATAGGTTACAATGGGAAACAATGACAGTATTCCTAATTCTATAGTTCTCAACATCTTTGATACAGTAGTCCATGTTTTTCTTGATAAAACTTTCGTAGTTTCTGAAAAAATCGCATAAAAACTGTAAAAAGAAAATTCATTCTTGATGGTGGGGAATTACTAAACCATGGAGTTTCATGATTTGTAGTAAAAAAGTACCGAATATATTGTTTGGAGGGGAGGGGAATAGGTTTTTGTGTAACCTTCTTTAGCAAGGGAGAGAGAGAAGAACGCAACAGTATAGCTAAAACAGACAGGGATTACGTAGGTTTGAGAGATCGTAGTGTGAAATAAAGCAGAGCAGTAGAGAGTTGTAACAATGTCTGGAAGAGAAAGAAAAGATCAAATTATTATTCATGTGCTTAAAACAACACTATCACAATGGATTTAGCTCTCTCGAGCATCACATTACCTAGATCGGGCAGTATATTAGGGAAAAGACATCATAACTACAGAAAAAAACCGAACATAGGAACATAAATAATCTCCTCTGTGGTGGCCCAAAGAGTCAGCAATCAGGCAGCGCTCCCATGGGGCTCGAGTGATGGAGACAATCCCTGAATCCCTACTTCTGTGTAATGAGATGGATGGCTGGGTGCACGTACGTCTGCTTTGTACGTCAAATGTATAATGGAAGAGGGCTTCAACTATTCCTGCTAAATGTATCCATAAGAGACTATGCTGCTCCATTCATCAGCAAATGTTATATGGTTGGTGGCCTATTTCATTGGGTCCAAAGGGACAGGCCAAAGTGTGTGGAGGACCATGCTGCCTAAAGGATTATTTGGCTGAACAATGTTTTTTAACAGCTGTGAATCAAAGTCATTCTTACGGTACGAGACTTACATAAAACTTATGAGGGAGAACATGGCTTTCCTTTGTACTAGGAGCAATACTTCTCTTCCAGGTATCAGATAACCAGACCATAGCATAGGCTCAAAGTTCGGGCCCATGCATCGACAGCAGAGTGCTAAATTCTTTTCTTAAGTCACCAACAGCGACCATTCGCCGTGTACGACATACGTCAGCCACCCCCACACAACAGCTGCATCCATAGGACGGCTAATGCTAATATTTACTGCTATACAGTAATCTCTGTGGAGTTCATGAAGTTGCTACTCAGGCCATCCAAAAATGGATTCCCACAGTGAGCTTTTTATTCCTTCACATGGAGAAAAAAAGAAAAGGAAATTTGGCTTTATAAAGAATATGAGTGGCCTGCTATAGGAAATGCGTGACTTCTTTAAATATTTATACAAGTTATTAGAAAGCCCATGTGAGTGTACTACTACTACTACTACTACTAACTGATGAGTGAGCTGGCCGACTTTCTATTTTAATGGTCCTAACTAACAACAGCAGCACATTAGAAAAAGTATTTCTTCTCTACATAGTTCTGAAACTAAGCACAAAAATATGAGAAGAGGCAATCTTTACAGGGTGATGTGCCAAAGGGAAATGACATTGCAAGGATCTATTATCGATTTTTTCTCTAAATAAAAGGTGCGCCTTATATCCAGTGCGCCTATGAACCATACTTAACAGACAGCAGCTGCTATGAACAGTGCACAGGTTCTGCACACTGCTGGGTCATCATCCTAAATCCGGTGCGCTTTATATGAACCTAATAGTTTAGAGGCATTTATTGATGGTGCGTTATAATCCAGTGCGCCTTATATCTCCGCCTTAAGTCGAAAATACGCGTACTTTGTTTAGTAAATAACCTGTTTTCTCAATGATAAAAAAATTTCACACGGACTTACTTATTCATGGACACCACAACCGGCCACAATTTAAGGGCCTGTCTAATATCGGCAAGCAAGACATGCTCACCCTCATCACAGGCAAGAGTAGCCCTGCTGCAAATCTGGACCGGACAGACCGGCCTATAATGCGGCGGTGTGTGTAGTACGACAGTGGAGCGTGCAAATACAATTAAAGGTGCCGTAAGTTCACAGCACACATTACGGTTGTGTGCACAAGACCTTATACAGACGTGACAGGAGAGGTGACATGTACTCATTAAAGAAGGTTCCCCGGAGGAGTTTGGTTTAGGCAATCAATTGACAATATATCGGTGGGGTTTGATCTGAGGGATCAATTATTTAGACAAGGAAAATGGTGTGTTGAGGCATGTACGTTCAAATTTTGTTCAAGAACGACCTATCCATGGTTCTGCACATCGATAAGACTCGTGTGTCACTTATGCAGTGCATGATTACACCATTGATAAACCACATCAAGAGAAGTGAGCAGATAAAAAGCAGCAGTAGCAAACCCTTTGAGAAGATTAACACTGTGTATTTTTTTCTGTGTAAAGTCTCTGCGGTGAAGGTGGCCTTAAGGGAACTGTCATCGGAGGTCATTTTGCATGATGATCGATTCCAATACCCTGCATGTTGATTTTATGCTTTGTGTTGCATCTGAATATTCCACTGCTTTTAATTCTTTCCGTAACATACCTGGCTCCCTGCCAGGGGTGGTGGCAAACCCGGTTAAAAGGAGGGGGGGGGGGTTCATATGGCACATTGTATTTTCATTTCCTCCCCTCTTCTCACTTATATGTCACCCAAAGTGGTCACACTACTTAACAATTTATCGCACCACACAAAGAAAAGATTCTTCATACATTATTTTAAAGGAATAATTTTTTACATGACATGGCAGGAGACAAGTGCAGGTCCCATTACGTGGTCTATCAAGGTGACCGCCAAGGATTAGATTAGTTTCTATACTAGAGCAACTCCCATGAAGAAACAAATCAAAAAAAGGTAGAGGTCTTCTTCAAGCAGTTGGCTTTAAAGAAGTTCTCAAATTAGAATTATTATATTTAGAATTATTTCCCCACTTACTTTCAGAACCCCCCCCTTTAATCTATGGAACCACCTACCGAGAATACGCAATTTGACATTTGATATCCTTTGGTTGAGGAAGTTTGGCAGTAGTGAATTCAGGTGCTTCAGTATGAGGGCTGTACTCTTCTTTCTCTTTATCAGGTTTCTCTATTCCAAATGGTACAACTGTGTGGACAAAGAGGGATGGCCCAATCTTGAGGACTCTGAAAAAGAATTTTTTTTGTTCAAAAAAATTTTTGGTGCAAGGGGTTTTTAATACCTATAGATACCTAATCAGATGGCGGTTTTATGTTGAAACGGTTGGACGACTTTAAAAATGGAGCGCTGAACACAGGAGTGGAACGGGGTCTTGGGCTTGTGTTTAAACATCCGTAGGATCGGTCATCAATATCGGATTATTGGGGGTCTCACTCTCCACTCCCCTCATGATATTATTGATTCTTTGTGGTGGCCAGCCTGGTAAACTACAGCTAAACTCACATTTAAGGATGGAGCCAGAAATCAGTTGATCTGGTGCTCAAAACCTATAGGTTATCACCACCTGAGGATGGAAAACTGCTTTATCTTATAAGCTGAAATAATTAAAACACCTAAAGAAAATCTACCATTTGATTCCATGCAGTATAAACCAAACAACCTGAGATGCTGTAGGTACACGGTGCGGACATATCTTGTTTAATCACTGTGCTGAGTGGTTTTCCTGAAAAACAACATTCACGAACCTTGGGAAAGTGGGTGCTGCTGTCTGCCATTGAACCTGAGTGGATCGTCATACAGCAGCTGGGGGATGTGCAGCTTTGATTACTTCTGCCTTTCAGGCAGAACACAGTGATTACATCATTCTCTCGAGCAGTGCACACTTAATGTGAGAGGAAGCGATGGAGCCCAGCACAGGAGCCTCATTATCATATTTAAAATAGTTTTTTCAGCAAACCACCACTCAGTGTTACACAAGATATGTTTCGGTTGTCAGTGTAGCTCCAGAAGTATCAAGGTACTGTAGGTGTGGTTATAATGCATGGAATCCAATGGCAGATTTATTTTTTTTAGGATCACGGTGGGATACAAGGAGCTGAATATTCAGTACACAAATACAGAAGTATGAAGGAATTCAACAGGACAGTGCATAGTGTAACAATTTATACAGACTTTCTCGTCCTGATACTTTGAAATGGTTTAAGCTCTTGAGTTCTGGAGCTTCTTTAAGCTCCGTTGCTACATCTGGAATATTATATTGTTCATATATTAAAGGAATTGTGAGAAGCCTTCAGTTGCCAAGTGAAATTTTTCCTTAGAAGTTTTCCTATATTGAATGTACAGTAGAATTCTTCCATTGAGAGAATGAGTGATGCTCCGAGACCAGCGGTGGATTATTGGAGGCCAAGGGGCTCTATTTAAGATGCCCCAACATCTTAGACCGCACAGGTTGATCATTTTGAAGTCACGTATTCTTTTACATGGAGTCCAAGAAAAAAAAACTATTAAAATACAGTAATAGCAATGTAAATAGGTAATACGGCAGTCCCGGGTACATACAAGATAGGTCTGTAGGTTAGTACCTAAGTTGAATTTGTATTGCAGTCAGAACTGTATATTTTATTATGTAACCCCAGCCAAATTTTTTTGCTCTCTGTGACAATTGAATTATAAAAAATATTGGATTGTCATAAGAACCAGAATTAACAATAAATCTACATTGCAGACAACTGAATAACTATTATAACTCATAACTAGTACAGTAAATACAACATCCAGAGTCTGTTTGTAACTAGGGGTTGTCTGTAAGTCGGTGTTCTTAAGTAGGGGCCGCCTGTAATTTGCCACTTACAAAATTATCACTAGACAAAAAATAACATTGTGATCAAGATTAAAAAAAAAGAGAAAAGAAAAAAAGACAGAAAAAGAAAGAAGAAGATAGAAAGAAAGAAAAAAGAAAACTAAAAGAAAGAAAGAGAAAGAAACAAACAAACAGAACAAAGGAAGGGAATAGGGAAAAATATTTGAAAATATATAGAATCTCTGCCAAATCTCTTCTTGAATGCAATGTTAAAAAAAAAAAAAAAATTTATATATATATTATTATATATATATATATATCTATAATATATTTATATATATATACACACACACACACATCCCCGAACTCTGAGGCCTCTGCCCCCCCCCCCCCCACTTTGGAAGAAATATGAAAGAAATATGTAGGAGTTATAGATTGCACACACATGGTAAACCAAGAGTTAAATTTTTAGTGGACTTAGCAGTTCTCCCATATATCTGGATTTGGACGGCATGAAGAGTGATATTAAGAGCTGAAAAGTGTCCAACAAGAAGAGCATGTCAGTGAATGTGGCTGCTGCTTGCAGATCTGTACAGGACCGTATATTGTGTACATAAGATACTTAAATGTGGAGGTAGAATTTCACTTTTGGACCCATTTAATATGAGCCAGCAGTGACCTCAGAAAAATTACAGTCTACTAGGTCTTTGGTGTTTAAAATAAAAGTTATATCTATAAGAAACAGACTCTGTTACAAGGTAACTTTGTGTCATGTAGTATAAAAGGTTACCAATTCCTTCTTATCAATTTTCTTTCACCCGAAAACTCCGGAAGATCCATGGTACCTTAAAAGATAACTCGGAAGTCATGGGGGTCATTTACAAGGGCCCATTCCGTTTTCCCGACGTGTTACCCGAAATTCGATTAGCCGATTTTCCCTGTATTCCCTGGGATTTTGGCGCACACGATCGATTGTGGCCATCGGCGCTGGCATGCACGCGACGGAAATCGGGGCGTGGCCGAACGAAAACCACGAACGGATTCGGAAAACCGCCGCCGTATGGTGACGGTGGAGGAACTGCCTCAGTGAATCCCGGCCGGACCCGAATCCACCGCAAGAACGCGCGCTGGATCGCGAATGGGCCGGGTAAGTACATCTGCCCCATTTGTTTGGTTTTTAATACCCCCTTACATATATAGACATAAAATACCCCCCATTCAACAGCCCAATTAGTAGATCCGCTGTAGCATTGTCTCTCGCTCTGGAGAGAACTAGAAAAAGTTTATATATTATTTAACTTCACTGGACAAAGTGATACTTAAAGGGGTGTTCCCACTTGCGCAAATTAACATATTGTTTAAATAATGAAAAAGAATAATGAAAAATACAATTTTCCATATACTTTCTGATCACTTACTCCGGTTTCTAGATCTCTGCTTGCTGTCCTCTAATAGAAATCTTCATTGGTGACATCCAGTGGATAGAAATCTGACCATGGTCACACTGGTGCACGGCTCATTATAACACACAGCTCTGATTACGCTCTGTGATATAACAAGCCGTGCACCAGTGTGATCATGGTCAGATTTCTATCCACTGGATGTCAACAATGAAGATTTATATACAATGACAGCAAGCAGAGATCTAGAAAACTGTAAGGAATTAATAAAGAAAGTGTATTGGAAAAGGGTATTATTTTTCATCATACAAACTATAACATTGATTTGATGAAGTGGGAATACCCCTTTAACTTCCCATTTGATACATGTAAGATTATACTAAGATTAGAATGTAGAACTATTGGTCATCTAACCGTTTAATGTGGTTGCTACTTCCATCTATTTTGGTTCCTTATTTATTCATTTGCACAAGTCAAATTACACTTTGTTTTAAAACGGCGTTTCTCATATGCCACATTGGTGCGGCATGTAGCCATATACTATATGTATAACAGTTCCAATGTTATTGATTGGATACATTTTGGTCAATTCTAATCTTCTCCCATCCATTCCAGTGCTGCTGCTCCTGTTCTCCTGGACTCTGAGGTCTGTACACAGATGTTGCACTACTGACATCACATCGATGCTATGCAGCCGTTGCAGCCATACATTGCAATGTTTGATAGGCCGCAGCAGTCACAGGGGTTGACCTGACAACAAAGCACTGCTGGAATGGAGTGGAGAAAAGAGGAGTGTCAGGCTTCTGGGGTAGTGGATCCACTGAACCACCGTGGACGATGATGTAAGCGGACACCAGGGACTGGAATCTAAGTGGTACCCGGTTTTCACCAAAGCCCGCCGGAAAGCAGGTTGGACTTGCTGCGGCGTGGTACCACCAGGTCGTTCAACAGGCGCAACTTTGTCCGGGGTGGCAACCAAGGTGAGGTACAAAGACGTAAGGCAGAATCGTAGTTGGGGACAGGCAGGAGGTCAGGAAGGGCAGCACGGGATCGGAGTCAGGGACGTAGCAATAGGTCAAGGCAGGCAGGCAGCAGAGGAGCATAGTCAGGAACGGAACCGGGGTCACAACGGGAAATCACAATAACAGCGCAGGGCATAAAAAAAAAGCTTTCTCTAAGGCACATTTTTTAATGCTGTCAGGTGAGTTAACTGCAAAGGTGCCCACAGAGGCTCAGTTGCCCAGGGGCCTACTGAAACCTGTAACAGTCAAGGTTCCAAAGAGTATAGTAGAAGTGTTTGATAAAGATGTACAGAGGTGTATATTTACACTTGGTCCAGGACTCGGTGGATCTCCATATCCCCCATAAAACGCATCAATGAACAGTGTCTTATAGAATGACCATGAAAAACTTTTTTTCGTATATATTTCAAACTTTACTTTATTTTGATATATACATATATTTACAACAATTCTTCTTTAGTCTTCATATACATTTTCTTACATTCATGAAGTGTTGGACAGGTGTCAGACTCTGTCCAACAGTCAGAGAAGTCTGTGTCTCAGCCCCGGGGGCCTCCAAACAAGTGAGTGTTAAGAAGATATCTTTGAACACCTAAAGAGGTGAAACTTCTAACTAAACTACATCATACGTTAACACACTCACAGGATTGTATATGTATTTGCTAGCCGTAAGAAAGATTAAAACTTCATGAATGTAAGAAAATGTATATGAAGACTAAAGAAGAATTGTTGTAAATATATGTATATATCAAAATGAAGTAAAGTTTGAAAAATATACGAAAAAAAGTTTTTCATGGTCATTCTATAGGACACTGTTCATTGAAGGCTCCAAAGAGCACAGTAGCCTCCATCATCCTAAAATGTAAAAAGTTTGCTACGACCACAACTCTTCTTTAACCTGGCCGTACTGCCAAACAATTGTGGGAGAAGAGCCTTGGTGAGAGAGTTAAAGAAGAACCCAAAGATCATTATGGCTGAGCTCCAGAGATGCAGTAGGGAGATGGGAGAAAGTTTTCCCTATCACTGCAGCCTCCACCAGTCAGGGCAAGACAAATGAAAGCTTGTATACAGTGTGCAAAAAACACATGAAGGACTCCCAGACTATGAGAAATAAGATTCTCTGGTCTGATGAGACAAAGATTGAGCTTTTTGGTGTTAATTCTAAGCAGTACGTGTGGAGAAAACCAGGCGCTGCTCATCACCTGCCAAATACAGGAACAGATGGCTGGTTAGAATAGAAGGATAGATGAATGCGGCCAAGTACAGAGATATCCAGATGAAAACCTCTTCCAGAGACCGGGCTGTAGGTTCACCTTCCAACAAGAAAATGACCCTAAGCCCACAGCTAAAATATCAAAGCAGTGGCTTCAGAACAACTCTATGACCATTATTGACTGATCCAGCCAGAGTCCTGACCTAAACCCAACTCTCTGGAGAGACGTGAAAATGGCGTCCACCAACGTTCACCATCCAACCTGAGGGAACTGGAGAAGATCTGCAAGGAAGAGGCAGAGGATCCCCAAATCCAGGTGTGACAAACTTGTTGCATCATTCCCAAGAAGACTCCTGGCTGCACCGCCTCCAAAGCTGCTTCTACTCAATACTAAGCAAAGGGTCTAAATACTTATGACCATGTGATATTTCAGTTTATCTTATCTTAATAAATTAGCAAAAATATCTAAATGTCAGTTCTGTTCTGTGAAGATGAGTTGCAGAATGTAATGAAACAAAGAGTAAAAAATTTAAAAGGGTCTAAACACTTTCTGTACCCACTGTATGCAACCTGGGGATATGCTGTTAAACCTAAGCCCATAATGTGTCACTATATAAAGAGACCTGTACTATAAAGCAATTCATTGCAGTTGGGGTCCTGATACAGAGGATACATTGGACGCTTTGGGGCACATTTACTAAGGGTCCGCACGGCGCATTTTCGTCGGGTTTCGGGACTATTTCCGATTTGCAACGCATTTAAGTGGAGTTTTTGGAGCACGCGATTGGATTTTGGCAAACTTGCATGCAACACAAATCGGGGGCGTGGCCGACGGATAACCCAACTTATTCGGACTAAGCGCGGGATTTACAATTCAAATTGTGTCACAAGACAATGCACTCACATACAGCGGGAAGAAGAAGGTGAACTCCGGCGGACCTGAGCGGGGAAGTGACAGATGCAGGAATATGGACGCACGATCTTGAAGAATCGCGCCGGACTTCATCCTCGTCGGAGAACGCACCTCGGGGATCGTAACAGGACCGGGTAAGTAAATGTGCCCCTTTGTCTGCACCCTATGGTTGAGGTTTATCTATAAACAAGTACACCCCATCTATACTCGATACACAATAAAGCTTTAGATATACATACACCTATTTTACCAAGTCCATGATAATACAGTGTCTCCAGTCAGGACATAAATCTTTGCTCCCTTTACAAAATCCTTGGATAAAGAAGCCGTGCAGTTCATATTACAAGACCAGGGGAGATCAGAGCAGACTTGTACAGTATTATTGTTGGGACCAATACATGTATGTGCGGAGCGGCTTTTGGCTAGAGAACTTGGACCCAAAACAGCTTTAGGTTAAGCCTTGGAGATAAAATAGATTGGTTATGTGAAAAAAGTCATTGAAGCCATTCATGCATGGACAGATAATTTCATTCTGTAATTTCAGATTTTTAATGTCTTATTCATTTTTATGTTTGGCCATCAATTACAGGTGTCCTGTTACCGGGATTTCTTGGTTATTCTATTACATTGCAAACTAAACCACAGACCAAACTGCGGCTGGAGCCAAGGCATTAACAAACATTTATGTTGTGATGTGTAAGTTTAGTAGTTTATAGCGAGGCGCTTATTCCTCTGCGCTGCAATATTTCTGAGAAGCCATCATTCAGAGAGTTATCATCCATTGCCTCAAAATGGAGTCCATCCTCTGCAACCATTTTTAATAAATGTCCACTGTAAAGCCCCCGTTTAATGAAATGGGCAGTGCCGAGCCCCCTTTACAGAAATGTCTTTAGCACCTGGAAACAGTTTGGTGAGCACACCTTTTCTCACCGCACCGCAACCTGGTTGAGCGCCCATGCCACAAAAAAAATGACTTGTCGTGTCCAACTGGCATTCTGTAGAGAGGGGAGCGGTTAGGAGTGCTCACCCATTCACATTTTCATGTGCATGAGGCCTTCCGCTGCAAACTAATTTATGCACGCCCCAGTGTCTGAGGCACCCCCTATGGGGAGCGCTGAGTTATAGTGCATGTGCAAGATTTCCAGCGATGGGCGGTGACATCACCGGCTCTCAGAGCGCCCCATAGGGGGTGCCACAGACACCAGGGCATGCATAAATTAGTTTGTGGCGGAGCATATTTTACACAGTACTTTTTTGATTAAAAAAAACTTCTGTTCTAAGAAAAAGTAAAAGAAGCTGGCTGGAAATGACGGAGAGGCGAGTTAAACACATTAACCAACAGGTAAACTGCTGGTAAGATGTCCTTTAATGCAAACCTAGCTGTAGCATGCCTTTTAATAACTTTGGTGCATCATTGGGCTAATTGAGCATCGAAAACTAAAATCAATGCCATCTATGGGCAGTAAAAGCATAGAGTTACAAAAATGTCAAAATGGCTTAATGTTAAATAGGACCACGACCATTCCGGACATGACACATTTCGGAACCCCTAGAATAAGGATGCCAAAGATCTGTTATTTTTTACCCCTGATCTCTGTGTTGCACAAGTTCTTTATTATTCTAACTAAATGTTTATGAATAAATTTGTAATTGGGTGTTACCATTCGATTTGCCATAAAGATGTATTCAGTCATAGTCACACTTCACAGTGTCACAGTTTGCATGGACACACCCCAATTAGTAACACCCAAATGTTTATATATGTATACAGTTCTAGTAAAAAGGAAAATTAGATAAACTTAATAGGAAAAATATAGTATGACATTAAAATGTTTCACATTTTTTTGAATGGAGATAATAATATACTTAACCCCTTTGTCACCTTGACAAGGCCCTACTTTTAGAATCTCATTTGTTACTATAAGTGGTTCTAATAATTAGCAATATGCAGGTGAAAAAGTGTTTCAAAGTAAAAAATTGTACTTTATGTTAGTGGAAAAATTTTAACGATTGGTTTTGCGTTTAGTTATGAATATGACAAAAATTTTGCAAAAATTTTGAAAAACTCTCTATATTCAGAGTTCAAAATGATCTGCTTTCCAGGCAGATAGTCAGACCATCCAAATAACCTGAATTCTGGAACAACATTCCGGAATTACAGCCGGTATCCAATTAAGGACCATCATAACTTCATAACTCCTTCATGAAGTTATATCTAAGAGAATTCCTTGAAAGTTTAGGCTGCGTGTCTTAGAAAGTGTGAAATTCACCACTTCTCAACCCTTGAAGCCAACCCCCGGGTAGCATTAGTGGTCCTTAGCCAGCTCGTAAATACAGATAGTCTGTGGGTTACGTACAACACAAGTTCTTTAGGTTTGTAGCTGAATTTGTATGTCGAAACTGGTATATTTTATAATTGTAACTCCAGAAAAAAAAAATTTTTGTCCCCGTAACAATTGGATTTTCAAAATTTTGTGCGGTCATTGAACAATGATTATCAATTAGGCTTCATTATAGGGACTATATATGGGACTAAGTAAAGCATCCAGAGAGCTTCACCAGAGGTCAGTGGGCAGAGATGTCCATTTTCATCTAGGGGTCATCTGTACGTCAGGTGTCCTTAGGTCATTAACCGCCTTTAAGGTCATCATTTCCTAACATGAAACCACTGACCTGACATGTGACTACTCTGCAATATTCTCCACAATCATGGACAAAGCTCTTTGAGCAGGAAGTAATCAATGACAATGAGCAGATCTCCAGAAGACCAGGAGGAATTGATACCGTAAGTAGTTTGGAAAATTGTACAACTTTTTGTTCTACAAATAATAATTATTTTCTGAAACTAAACAGCACTTGAATGGGTATATTAAACTTTTAAAAGAAAGTCATTGTAACCAGAAACTGATTTGATGGCCCCTCTGTGTAGCTTAACAGGTTACTTGTTGTTCATTCACTTTGCATTTTGTTAATCAATATAAACCAGCTATTAACACTTCTAGTAAAACTGTTAAGATTTGATAGCATTCTTACTTTCAGTATTTTATTCACACCTGCCTAAAGCGTTAGCTAAAAAAAAACACAGAAAAAAAAACAATCACCACTACTTTTTGTGTTTCATAAATGTGGCTATGAATGGAAGTCTACAAGCGTGTAAAAAAATTTAAAAAAATGGTAAATGGTGAAACTGAGTGGAGTCATCGGAATGGTTTTGGCCGGGCGTGAAGAAGTTGGCTACATTGGAGGTTATTGGATAATCCCTTAAAAAGATGAAATTTAAGGAGGAAATAAAATAATTGTAGCCATAACTGCAACAGAATAACACAGCTGTGAAAGGGGCTCTCCTTTCTGTTAGTTCATCAACCACTTTGTTCCAATTTCCATTCAGACGCTGAACTTGTTGTTTTTCATGGAAGATTTACATAAAAAAGTTCTCTTAACATCCATGGCTGAGGCATAAAATAGCTTTTAGCAAAACATTGCCGAGTTCTAGCAGTTCCTTTTGGTTGAGGCTGCAGACGAGAAAGTAAAAGATTTTGGTTGTTCTATGAAATCCAAGTTTGTTCATCTTATTTTCCTTGGGTTTTGTTTAAATAACCATGTGAAAAAAATTGCATCACAGCCCCATCCCCATTACAGGAACCAGGTCAGTAACTTTCCAACTCCTGTAATAAAATATTAATCTGTATTCTATATTCACTTTAAGTTAAAAAAAATATATTTAAAGGGAGGATCAATTTAAAGGGGGCATCTTTTATCCTTATACATCTACATCAACAATACGCTTCCAGTTTCTGATTCCCCAATATAAAGCCCCCATCTGGATTACAAAATGGTTTCCCTACTTTACAATAAGAGAAAACATAATGGGGCACATTTACTAAGGGTCTGCTGAACGCATTTCCGTCGGGTTTCCCGAATTTTTCCATTTGCACTGCATTTAACAGGTGTTTTTGGCGCACGAGATCAGATTTTGGCACATCGGCGCCGACACAAATTGGAGGCCGGGCCATCGGATGACGGATTCGGACAACGCACGGGATTTGACATCTCAAATTGTGTCGGAAGACATGCACTCACATACACCAGGAAGAAGAGGGTGAACTCCAACGGACCTCAGCAGGGAAGCGACACATTCAGGATCTCGAGGGCAGGTGAATCGCGCCGGACTTCATCTTCGTCGGACCGTCCAGATCAAGGATCGCGACAGGACCAGATAAGTAAATGTGCCCCAATGAGATCTTAAAAGGGAACCTGTCATGAGGAGCCCTTTTTCTGGCTCCCCCATGTCCCCATAGAGAATAGTTTGCACATTGCCAAAGTATTTTAATAATAAAACTGTCTTTTTCCAATAAAAAGAAAAGTTAGGTGAAAGTTTACTTTTCTCTGTTCCATGGGAGTGGTCAGTGAGAAGCAGTTCCCCACCCTTGGGAAACCGCTCTGTCATGCGCCTCTTTCAAATTTAAAAAACTCCCATATCCCTCTTAGACTCATGATGGAGTGGTTTTCCGACGGTGAAGGGGGGGGGGGGGCTTCTCACTGGCTACTCCCATGGGACACTGCTCTGCAGAGAAAAATGTTAACTTTCATCTATCTTTTCTTTTAATCAGAAAAACCCTCTCTATGGGGACATGGGAGCCAGAAAAAACATTAACTTCATGACAAATGAAGAGTTAATCAAGGTTATGTTCTGTTCCTTGTAACACCCTTATCCCTTATTCCCAAGAATTCCTTTTCAGAGACGATTCTCTGCTAACCTATTTCCTTGCAGTGTTAATTTCGCTTTAAGTGCTGACAGGTGACTTCATTCTGCCGGCGGCTTTTTTTTTTTGCTCCACAGCAATGATAACTTCACACGAGACTATGAACACCCAAGGCAATTAATTTGTCACTAAAGCAAAAGGTTTTCCATAGATACAACCTCTAGACACGGTGAGGTAGTTTGATATTTATACATTAATTTAGAAAGAATGATGTCAGCATTATATATGGACACCGGAGCTCGATGGCGGCTGTAAACATCTAGAGATCTTCCCAGGGCTCATAGGGAGTGTTTTCTGATACGTAGATACAGTAAGTATGAGATATAGTATTAAGCAGACATATAGGAAAAGAAAGAAGATCTATATACTGCACCAGCCATCATGTAGAAAGGCCAATATGTAGAAACCGGGCCCAAACCAAGGTGTCTAATCTGTAAATATCTGGTGTTGCATGGTTGTATTATTTATGAAATATTATTACCTTGACACTATATAGTAGTACAGGCGGTCCCCTACTTAAGAACACTCGACTTACATACGACCCCTAGTTACAAACGGACCACTGGATATTGGTAATTTATTGTACTTTAGTCCTAGGCTACAATAATCAGCTATAACAGTTATCACAGGTGTCTGTAATGAAGCTTTATTGTTATTCCTGGTTCTTATGACAACCCAACATTTTTAAAATCCAATTGTCACAGAGACCAAAAAAGTTCTGGCTGGGGATTACAATGATAAAATATACAGTTCCGACTTACATACAAATTCAACTTAAGAACAAACCTACAGACCCTATCTTGTATGTAACCTGGGGACTGCCTGTATTATTTGGGCTATATTCACTATCCTGGTGCTGGTCTCTTCAAGGAGAATGGAGCTGATCGTCAGTGGTCCAAGTGTTTGACCCCCTGATCTTTCTTGTATCAATGACCTTTCTTATCTTGCTCCGTTCTTTGTGTGCCGGGTACAGAACTGCAGAGGTGCTATTATGTGATGCATTCTGATATTAAAGGAAACTTACCATGAGTAATTTCTTATCAGAAGTAGATGTGATGGTAGATTCCTCCTGCCTGCCTCTGCCCTAATCTGTACTTTAACAATCCTGGAACCTGTTTTAAAACTTTTCGTAATATGTAAATTAGCTTTAAAGGCTACTGGGGCGTGTACTAGCCTGGCTGGTACTGGGAGCTATGGCTAGTACACGCCCCAGTAGCCTCTGCAGTTAATTTACTTACAACAAGTTTTGTTAGGTTCCAGGATTATTACATAACAGATTAGGGCAGAGGCAGGCAGGAGGAATCTACCATCAGATCTTCTTCTGATGGTAGATACCACATGGTAGGTTTCCTTTAATGACCAACACTATTCTATCCCATCATAATAGGTAGAAAACACCTCTTTAAGGCTTTAACATACAATTCAATTCTTAAATCTTAAACCTTGCTGCATTTTTGCATTTAAAGTTTAAAAAGGACAACAAAGTGTTTTTACGAATTTGCAAAATTATTGGGAAATGATGCATATCCTTGCAAGCAGGGGCGTAACTACAGGGGTAGCAGCCATAGCAGCTGCTATGGGGCCCACAGTGTCAGGGGGTATTTGGTGTGAATATGCTATATGTATGTATTTGTGATGTGTATATGCTCTAAATGTGTTTGCATATGTGATGTGTATATGCTGTATGTTTATGTATATGATGCATGGGTATATATGGTAGTGTATGTATGTGTATATATGGAGTGTATATACTGTATGTATAGTTTTTAAGGGGTGAGTGGGGCCCCATTCAGAAATCCGCTATGGGGCCCTGCCTTTCCTAGTTACGCCACTGCTTGCAAGATACTGTGGGTATGCATATAATTGTAGAGGATATACAACTGTGAGGATGCAACCTGAGAAAAGTAGCGAATCAAGCATCTGCTACGCTATAGCCTCAATGGCTAACAGTTACATCACATTAACGCATGGGCGAGCCATTAGATTCCTGAGAATATAGTTGATAGACATATATGCATGAGATGGTACAGGAACAGAGAATGTAGATGGTGACAAGGTACATCAGCCAAGGTTTATAGACCTCTCTGGTGCATGCGCCTTCAGAGCCGCTGTCCTCAATTAAGCAATGATGATCCCCACCCTCCATTGTCCCTGTGTGTAAGAGGAATAATGGAACCACTGACCTACATTGCGTTTCTTATTATCAATGGAGATGAAGCGAATGCAAGGATTATCACTGATGTACTTTGCTGCCCAGGGGACATCAATCTGTGTGCCAGTTTCATAGAAGAGTCCCAAAGCATAGCGGGAGGAGTAGCTCACAGTTTCCAGTTGCTGCCTTTGTTTTTCCTTAATTACTGCAAGACAAAAAAAAAATATATATATATATATATGACGAGATTCAGCACTGTGATGGCTGGAAGACTACATCGCCCATCATCCTTAGCTGTAAATCAATGGGATACATTTAATAATATGTTTTACACTCTGTAGAAATATATCAATTCCTTTAGTTTTACCACATATTTATATTCAAAGAGGACCTGTCACCCAAAATTTCGGTGCTAGTGCTTGAACAAACGCTGCAGTGATAGCGTTACCGGAAACCTCCTGTGGTGGGTTACAATGTAATCATCGGACCGCTCGCAAAGCGGTCCGATGTATTCATGAGGGGGCGGTGCGAGGCATTGCCTCTTCCCCGGAACGCCCCTGCTCACTCCATAGGCCGGCAGTCACCGCCCCTAGCCACGCCCCCTCATGAATACATCAGACAGCTTTGCGAGCTGTCCGACAATTACACTGTACCCCACCGCAGTGTTAGATAGCGTTACCGGAGGTTTCTGGTAACGCTATCACTCCTAACACTGCAGAGTTTGTTTAAGCACTAGGAGCTGCTTACTTTAGTGCCAAAATTTTTGGTGACAGGTCCTCTTGAAGTTAAAGTATTTGTCATTATGTTTTTCGCTATTTAAATTAACATTGAAGTCAACACAGAGTCCCGGATTGACCAGGTTATATAGACAAAGGGACATACAACAAAATGCTCCTAATGTAGGCGATTGGCCTGTCAAACCTTGGTTACAGTCACTATTGACTGGAGAAAATATTCCTTTAAATTAAAGGAAATCTACCTTTGGCTTTTATGCATTGTGAACCAAACATAACTGGTTTAATACCTGAGCTGAGTGGTTTTGCTGAAAAAACTATTATACAATTATTATAATGAGGCTCTGTCGCTTCTGTGCCTGGTTCTGGCGCTTCTCCTCTTACATTAATTATGCACTGCTCCGGAGAATGATGTAATCACTGTGTTGTGCCTGACAGGCAGAAGTAAACAATAGCTGCACCATCCCCCAGCTGCTGTGTATGAGTGATCCAGCTCAGGTTGATTAGTCCTGTCTGGACAGTCCAGGAAGCTCCATGTAATGTGTTTATGAATGGTAGGCTGAATGCAATCCAGCTTTCTCAAGGTCCTGAATGTTATATTTGTTTTTTCAGCAGAACCACTCAACTCAGGGATTTAACAAGATAGGTTTCTGCTACAGTGTAGCTACAGCATTCTCGAGGTATGTTTGGTTCATAATGCATGAAATCAAATGGTAGATTTCCTTTAAGATTTTACATGTCGCCGGCAATGCACTGAAATCTGGAATGTGATCATCGCTCCACAAGTCATCAGGGAGCGATGATCTGGGGTCTTTGTAAGACCCCCAGCGCTTGTCATTTCTGTAGATTTGTTACAATGTGCTGGTGACAAAAATGTCATATACTGCTATATTGTAGAAGAAAAAATGCAAAAAACTAAAAGAAGTTCAGATCACCCCTTTCCATAAAACTGATATACTGGTAGCAAATGATGGGGAGGGGAGCCAAAATACGAAGTAAATAATCTGCAGTCTTATAAAGACTGTCATGGCGATGGATCCTCACTCCCTGGTGAGTTCACGGGGAGTGATGATCACATTCCAGATTTCAGTGCATTACGGCATGTAAAGGTTTAACACCAGCGATTGGGGACACCGCCAATTGTGGGTGTTTATGGTGGGTGTTTGCTGCAATATGCTGGAATATTTGGAGGGGGCTTAGCCCATGTGCCTTCTCCATACACCTATTGCCACATGCTGACATACGGTTATGTCAGTTTGTGGCAGGGGTTAGTAAATAATTTATATCCAACGTATATGTTAATTATTTGCACACATGTCTTATCACTGATAATCAGCTGCTGCGCATTCACTGCCAGACTCTATGTACACAGAGACCAACAGGGCAGCACCAGCCTCTATATACTAACAGAGACCGAGAGAGAGAGAAGAGAGGAGAGAGAGAGAGAGTCATATAGATAATTATATATATATATGTATAATATATATGATACAGATATAGATTATGAATATATATATAGTATAGATAGATAGTATAGAAGTTATAGATAATATATAGAATAATTAGAATATTAGATAGTATATAGATAATATAGGATATATAGATCTTATCGCTCTCGTATCGCTTGTAATGCTCCCTCGATACGACTCTCTACTAGTACTAGACTAACTGTAGTGCGTTGCTACTACTATACGCTCGATCTCTATACGCTAGCTCGACTCTACTCTAGACTTACTCTGTCGTAGACTACTATGCTCTATACGTCTACTACTATAGCTACTCTACGCTTACTCTATGATGTCGTCTCTCTCCTATTAGATTCTACCTGATACTACTACTTCCGCTCTCTCGACTTTCTCGTTAGTAGTATACTCGTATCGATTATTAGCTAACGTATCTCGACTATCGACTACTCGATATTATCTATCTATGTGAAATTGAAACAAATTCTTAAAGGAAATCTACCATTTGATTTCATGCATTATGAACCAAACCACCCTCGAGAATGCTGTAGCTACACTGTAGCAGAACCTATCTTGTAATCCTCTGAGTTGGTGGTTCTGCTGAAAAACAAATATAACATTCAGGACCTTGAGAAAGCTGGATTGCATTCAGCCTACATTCATAACACATTACATGGAGCTTCCTGGACTGTCCAGACAGGACTAATCAACCTGAGCTGGATCACTCATACACAGCAGCTGGGGGGATGGTGCAAGCTATGTTTATCTTCTGCCTGTCAGCACAACACGTGATTACATCATTCTCCCGGAGCAGTGCATAATTAATGTAAGAGGAGAAGCGCCAGAAGACCAGGCACAGAAGCGACAGAGCCTCACTTATAAAATTGTATAATAGTTTTTTCAGCAAAACCACTCAGCTCAGGTATTAAACCAGTTATGTTTGGTTTCACAATGCATAAAAGCAAAGGTAGATTTCCTTTTTAATTAAAGGAATATTTTCTCCAGTAATAGTGACTGTAACCAAGGTTTGAAGGCCATCGCCTACATTAGGAGCATTGTTGTATGTCCCTTTGTCTATATAGACCTGGTCAATCCGGGACTCTGTGTTGACTTCAATGTTAATTTAAATAGCGAAAAAACTAATGAAAAATACTTTAACTTCAAGAGGACCTGTCACAAAAATTTTGGCACTAAAGTAAGCAGCTCCTAGTGCTTAAAACAAACTCTGCAGTGTTAGGAGTGATAGCGTTACCAGAAACCTCCGGTAACGCTATCTAACACTGCGGTGGGGTACAGTGTAATTGTCGGACAGCCTCGCAAAGCTGTCTGATGTATTCATGAGGGGGGGCGTGGCTAGGGCGGTGACTGCCGGCCTATGGAGTGAGCAGGGGCGTTTCCGGGGAAGAGGCAAGTGCTCGGACCCGCCCCCTCATGAATACATCGGACCGCTTTGCGAGCGGTCCGATGATTACATTGTAACCCACACAGGAGGTTTCCGGAACGCTATCACTGCGGCGTTTGTTCAAGCACTAGCACTGAATTTTTGGGTGCAGGTCCTCTTTGAATAAAATATGTGGTAAAACTAAAGGAATTGATATATTTCTACAGAGTGTAAACAATATTAAATGTATCCCATTGATTACAGCTAAGGATGATAGGCGATGTTAGTCTTCCAGTCCATCACAGTGCTGAATCTCGTCATATATATATATATATATATATATATATATTATATATATATATATTTTTTTTTTGTCTTGCAGTAATTAAGGAAAAACAAAGGCAGCAACTGGAAACTGGGAGCTATCCTCCCGCTATCGTTTCGGACCTTCTATGAAACTGGCACACAGATTGATGTCCCCTGGGCAGCAAAGTACATCATGATAATCCTTGCATCCGCTTCATCTCCATTGATAATAAGAAACGCCAATGTAGGTCAGTGGTTCCATTCCTCTTACACACAGGGACAAGGAGGGTGGGGGATCATCATTTTGCTTAATTGAGGACCAGCGGCTCTGAAGGCGGCACCCAGAGAGGTCTAAACCTTGGCTGATGTACCTTGTCACCATCTACATTCTCTGTTCCGTACACTCTCATGCATATATGGTCTATCACACTATATTCTCAGGAATCTAATGGCTCGCCCCATTGGTTATGTGATTGTAACTGTTAGCCATTGAGGCTATACCGTAGCGAGATGCCTGATTTCGCTACTTTTTCTCAGGTTGCATCCTTACAGTTGTATCATCCTCTACAATTATAATGCATACCCACGTATCTTGAAGCAGTTGCGTAACTAGGAAGGCAGGGCCCCATAGCGGATTTCTGAATGGGGCCCCACTCACCCTTAAAAACATACATACAGTATATACACTCCATATATAACACATACATACACTACATATATACCCATGCATACAATACATAGACATACAGCATATACACATTACATATGCAAACACATTTAGAGCATATACACATCACAAATACATACATATAGCATATTCACACCAAATACCCCAGATGTCGGGGCCCCCTAACACTGTGGGCCCAAAGCAGCTACTATGGCTGCTACCCCTGTAGTTACGCCTCTGCTTGCAAGGATATGCATAATTTCCCAATAATTGTACAAATTCCTAAAAACACTTTGTTGTCTTTTTTAAACTTTAAATGCAAAAATGTAGCAAGGTTAAGGGTTGTCAGAAGAAGATTTACGAATTAAATTGCATGTTAAAGCCTTAAAGAGGTGTTTTCTACCTATTATGATGGGATAGGATAGTGTTGGTCATTAATGGAAACCTACCATGTGGTATCAGAAGAAGATTTAATGGTAGATTCCTCCTGCCTGCCTCTGCCCTAATCTGTAATGTAATAATCCTGAAACCTAACCTAACTTGTTGTAAGTAAATTAACTGCAGAGGCTACTGGGGCGTGTACTAGCCATAGCTCCCGGTACCAACCAGGCTAGTACACGCCCCAGTAGCCTTTGAAGCTAATTTACATATTACTCAAGAGTTTAAAAAACAGGTTCCAGATTGTTAATAGTATAGATTAGGGCAGAGGCAGGCAGGAGGAATCTACCATCACATCTACTTCTGATAAGAATTACTCATGGTAAGTTTCCTCTATATCAGAATGTCATCATATAATAGCACCTCTGCAGTTCTGTACCCGGCACACAGAGAAACAGAACAAGATAAGAAAGTCATTGATACAAGAAAGATAGGGGGTCAACACTTGGACCACTGAGATCAGCTCCATTCTCCTTGAAGAGACCAGCACCAGGAACCAGATAATGAATATAGCCCAATAATACGGCAGTCCCAGGTTACATACAAGATAGGTCTGTAGGTTTGTTCTTAAGTTGAATTTGTATGTAAGTCGGAACTGTATATTTTATCATTGTAATCCCCAGCCAGAACTTTTTTGGTCTCTGTGACAATTGGATTTTTAAAAATGTTGGGGTTGTCATAAGAACCAGGAATAACAATAAATCTTCATTACAGACAACCAGTGATAACTGTTACAGATTATTGTAGCCGAGGGTCTAAAGTACAGTAATTACCAATATCCAGAGGTCGTTGTAACTAGGGGTGTATGTAAGTCGAGTGTTCTTAAGTAGGGACCGCCTGTACACTCATATAGTGTCAAGGTAATAATATCTTAAATAATTCAACCATGCAACACCAGATATTTACAGATTAGACACCTTGGTTTGGGCCCGGTTTCTACATATGGCTTTCTACATGATGGCTGGTGCAGCAGTATATGATCTTCTTCTTTTCCTATATGTCTTAATACTATATCTCATACTTCTGTATCTACGTATCAGAAAACACTCCCTTGAGCCCTGGGAAGATCTCCTAGATGTTTCAACAGCCGCCATCGAGCTCCGGTGTCATATATAATGTGACATCATTCTTTCTAAATTAATGTATAAATATCAAAACTACCTCACCGTTGTAGAGGTTGTATCTATGGAAAACCTTTTGCTTTAGTGACAAATTAATTGCCTGGGTGTTCATAGTCTCGTGTGAAGTTATCATTGCTGTGGGAAAAAAAAAAGCCGCCGGCAGAAGGAAGTCACCTGTCAGCACTTAAAAGCGAAATTAACACTGCAAGGAAATAGGTTAGCAGAGAATCGTCTCCGAATAGGAATTCTAGGAATAGGATAAGGGTGTTACAAGGAACAGAACATAACCTGATTAATCTTCATTTGTCATGAAGTTAAGTTTTTTTTCTGGCTCCCATGTCCCCTAGAGAGGGTTTTTTCTGATAAAAGAAAAGATAGTATGAAAGTTTTAACCTTTTTCTCTGCAGAGCAGTGTCCCATGGGAGTACCAGGAGATGAGAAGCCCCCCCCCCCCCCCCCTTCACCGTCGGAAAAACACTCCATCATGAGTCTATTTGAAATGGGAGGGATATGGGAGTTTTTTAAATTTGAAAAGAGGCGCATGACAGAGCGGTTTCCCAAGGTGGGGAACTGCTTCTCACTGACCCTCCCCATGGAACAGAGAAAAGTAAACTTTCACCCTAACTTTCTTTTTTTGGAAAAAGACAGTTTTATTAATTATATAAATACTTTGGCAATGTGCAACTATTCTCTATGGGGACATGGGGGCCAGAAAAAGGGCCTCATGACAGGTTCCCTTTTAAGATCTCAGTGGGGACATTTACTTATCTGGTCCTGTCGCGATCCTTGATCTGGACGTCCGAACGAAAGATGAGTCCGGCGCGATTCACCTGCCCTCGCGATCCTGAATGTGTCGCCTTCCTCCTGCTGAGGTCCGTTGGAGTTCACCCTCTTCTTCCTGTGTATGTGAGTGCTGTCTTTCCGACACAATTTTGAGATGTCAAATCCCGTGCGTTGTCGAATCCGTCATCCGATGGCCCGGCCTCCAATTTGGTCGGCGCCGATGCCAAAATCTGATCTCGTGCGCCAACCAAAAACACCTGTTAAATGCAGTGCAAATTGGAAAAAATTCGGGAAACCCGACGGAAATAAATGCGTTCGCAGACCCTTAGTAAATGTGCCCCATTATGTTTTTCTCTTATTGTAAAGTAGGGAAACATTTTGTAATCCAGAATGGGGGCTTTTAGTAGTTGGGAATCAGAAACTGGAAGCGTATTGTTGATGTAGATGTATAAAGGAATAAAAGATTGCCCCCTTTAAATTGATCCTCCCTTTAAATATATTTTTTTTAACTTAAAGTGAATATAGAATACAGATTAATATTTTATCAGGAGTTGGAAATTACTGACCTGGTTCCTGTAATGGGGATGGGTGCTGTGATGCAATTTTTTCACATGGTTTATTAAACAAAACCAACGAAATAAGATGAACAAACTTGAATTTCATAGAACAAACAAAATCTTTTACTTCTCGTCTGCAGCCTCAACCAAAAGGAATGCTAGAACTCGGCAATGTTTTGCTAAAAAGCTATTTATGCCTCAGCCAGATGTTAAGAGAAACTTTTTTTATTGTAAATCTTCCATGAAAAACAACAAGTTCAGGTCTGAATGGAAATTGGAACAAAAGTGGTTGATGAACTAACAGAAAGGAGAGCCCCTTTCACAGCTGTGTTATTCTGTTGCGTTATGGCTACAATTATTTATTCCTCCTTAAATTTCATCTTTTTAAGGGATTATCCATAACCTCCAATGTAGCCAAACTTCTTCACGCCCGGCCAAAACATCCGATGACCCACTCAGTTTCACACATTACCATTTTTTTTTACAATTTTTTACACGCTTGTCGACTTCCAGTTCATAGCCCACCATTTATGAAACACAAAAAGTAGTGGTGATTTGTTTTTTTTTCTGTGTTTTTTTTTTACTAACGCTTTAGGCAGGTGTGAATAAAATACTGAAAGAAGAATGCGATCCATCTTAACAGTTTTATAGAAGTGTTAATAGCTGGTTTATATTGATTAACAAAAATGCAAAGTGCAACTGATGAACAACAAGATAACAACTGTTAAGCTACACAGAGGGGCCATCAAATCAGTTTTCTGGTAACAATGACTTTCTTTTAAAGTTTAATATACCCATTTTCAAGTGCTGTTTAGTTTCAGAAAATAATTATTATTTGTAGAAACAAAAAGTTGTTAAAATTTTCCAAACTACTTGCGGTATCATTCCTCCTGGTCTTCTGGAATCTGCTCATTGTCATTGTATTACTTCTGCATCAAAGAGCTTTGTCCATGATTGTGGAGAATATTGCAGAGTCAGTCACATGTCCAGGTCAGTGTGGTTTCAGTTTAGGAAATGATGACCTTAAAGGCGGTTAATGACCTAGGAACACCTGACGTACAGATGACCTAGATAAAAGTGGACATCTCTGCCCATGACACTCTGGTGAAGCTCTCTGGATGCTTTACTTAGTCCCATTAGTCCCTATAATGAAGCCAATTGATAATCATGTTCAAGACCGCAAAAATTTTGAAAATCCAATTGTTACGGGACAAAAATTTTTTTTTTTCTGGAGTTACAATTATAAAATATACCAGTTTCGACTTGCATACAAATTCAGCTACAACTAAAGAACTTGTGTTGTACGTAACCCACAGACTAGCTGTATTAACGAGCTGGCTAAGGACATAATGCTAACCCGGTGGGTTGGCTTCAAAGTTGTGAGAGTGGTGAATTTCACACTTTCTAAGACAAGCAGCCTAAATTTCAAGGAACTCTCTTAGATATACTTCATGAAGGAGTTATGAAGTATAGATGCTCCATAGCCGGTGGTATCGGCCTTGTACTTCCGGAATGTTGTTCCAGAATTCAAGTTATTTGGATGGTCTGACTATCTGCCTGGAAAGCGAGATCATTTGAACTCTGAATATAGAGAGTTTTTTTCAAAATTTTTGTCATATCATAACTAAAGCAACAAACCAATCGTTAAAATTTTTCCAATAACATGAAGTACAATTTTTTACTTTGAAAACACTTTTTCACACCTGCATATTGATAATTGTTAGAACCACTTATAGTAACAAATGAGATTCTAAAGTAGGGCTCGTCAAGGTGACAAAGGGGGTTAATATATATTTTTCTCCACTATCAAAAAAGTGTGAAACATTTAATGTCATACTTATTTTTCCTATTTATCCTAGTTATCTAATTTTTCTTATACTAGAACTGTACAACAGTCCCCGGGTTACGTACAGATAGGTAGTGTAGGTTTGTTCTTAAGTTGAGTTTGTATGTAAGTCGAACTGTATATTTTTATCATTGTAATCCCAGACAGAACTGTTTGGTCTCTGTGACAATTGGATTTTAAAAATGTTGGGTTGTCATAAGAATCAATATTAACACTAAAGCTTCATTACAGACACCAAACAGTTTCAGCTGATTATTGTGGCCTAGGACTAAAGTACAAGAAATTACCAATATCCAAAGGTCCGTTTGTAACTATGGGTCGTATGTAAGTCAAGTGTTCTTAAGTAGGGGACCACCTGTATACATATATAAACATTTGGGTGTTACTTATTGGGGTGTGACTATGACTGAATACATCTTTATGGCAAATCGAATGGTAAACACCAATTCCAAATGTATTCATAAACATTTAGTTAGAATAATAAGAATTGTGCAACACAGAGACAGGGGTTAAAAAAATACAACCTTTGGACATCCTTATTCCGGGTTCCGTAACTTTGTACTAAAACAGACAGTCAGCAAATGGTCGTGTCCTATTTAACATTAACATTTTGACATTTTTGTAACTCTTGCTTTTACTGCCCATAGATGGCATTGATTTTAGTTTCGATGCTCAATTAGCCCAATGATGCACCAAAGTTATTAAAGGCATGCTACACCAGCGAGGTTTGCATTAAAGGACATCTACCAGAAGCTTTTTACCTGTGTAATTGTGTTTAACTCCGCCCCCTCTCCGTCATTTCCAGCCAGCTTCTTTTACTTTTTCTTAGAACAGACGTTTTTTTAATCAAAAAAAGTACTGTGTAAATATGCTCCGCCACAAAACTAATTTATGCATGCCCCTGGTGTCTGTGGCACCCCCTATGGGGGCGCTCTGAGAGCCGGTGATGTCACCGCCCTACATGGAAATCTTGCACATGCACTATACTCAGTGCTCCCCATAGGGGGTGCCTCAGACACCGGGGCGTGCATAAATTAGTTTGCAGCGGAAGGCCTCATGGCATATGAAAATGTGAATGGGTGAGCTCTCCAAACCGCTCCCCTAACTACACATCCAGTTGGACACGACAAGTCATTTTTTTTGTGGTTGTGGGGGTGCTCGACCAGGTTGCGGTGCGGTGGGAAAAGGTGTGCTCACCGAACTGTTTTCCAGGTGCTAAGACATTTCTGTAAAAGGGGCTCGGCACTGCCCATTTAATAAACGGGGGCTTTTACTGTGGACATTATTAATAAAATGGTTGCAGAGGATAGACTCCTTTTTGAGCAAGGATGCTGATAACTCTCTGCAATGATGGCTTCTCAGAAATATTGCAGCGCAGAGGAATAGCTCCTCGCTATAAATGACTAAACTTACACATCACAACATAAATGTTTGTTAATGCCATTGGCTTCCAAGCCGCAGTTGGTCTGTGGTCTGTTTGCAAATGTATGAATAAACCAAAAAAGAAATCCCCTGGTAACAGGACACCTGTAATTGATGGCCAAACATAAAAATGAATAAGACATTAAAAATCTGAAATTACAGAAGAAATTAATCTGTCCTGCATAATGGCTTCAATGACTTTTTTTTCACGTACACCAATCTATTTTATCTCCAAGGCCTTAACCTAAGCTGTGTTTTGGGTCCAAGTTCTCTCAGCCAAAGCCCGCTCCCGCACATACTGTATTGTGTCCCAACAATAATACTGTACAAGTGTCTGCTCTGATCTCCCCTGGTCTGTTTAATATGAACTGCACGGCTTCTTATCCCACGGCTTCTTTTGTAAAGGGAGCAAATATTTTATGGTCCTGACTGGAGACACTGTATTATCATGGACTGTGTAAAATAGGTGTATGTATATCTAAAGCTTTATTGTGTATCGAGTATAGATGGGGGGTGTACTGTTTATAGATAAACCCTCAACCATAGGGTGCAGACAAGGGGCACATTTACTTACCCGGTCCTGTTACGATCCCCGAGGTGCGTTCCTCCGACGAGGAATGAGTCCGGCGCGATTCTTCAAGATAGTGCGTCCATTTTCCTGCCATCTGTCACTTCCGATGAGGTCCGCCGAGTTCATTTCTCTTCTCCCGGTATGTGAGTGCATTGTCTGTGACACAATTTGATTGTAAATCCTCGCGTAGTCCGAATAAGTGGGTTATCCGTCGGCCCCCGGCCCCCCGATTTGTGTTGCATGCAAAGTTTGCCAAACTCCAATCGCGTGCTCCAAAAAGTCCACTTAAATGCGTTGGACACAAATCGAAATAGTCCCGAAAAACCGACGAATAATGCGCCGTGCGGACCCTTAGTAAATGTGCCCCAAAGCGTCCAATGTATGTCCTCTGTATCAGGACCCCAAACTGCAATGAATTGCTTTATAGTACAGGTCTCTTTATATAGTGACACATATGGGCTTAGGTTAAACAGCATATTCCCCAGTGTTGCATACAGTGGGTACAGAAGTGTTTTAGACCTTTTAAATTTTTTTTTACTCTTGTTTCATTAATTCGCAACTCATCTTCACAGAACAGAACTGACATTTAGATTTTTTGCTAATTTATTAAACAAGATAACTGAAATATCACATGGCCATAAGTATTTAGACCCTTTGCTCAGTATTGAGTAGAAGCAGCTTTGGAGGCGGTGCGCCAGGAGTCTTCCTGGGAATGATTGTAACAAGTTTTTCACACCTGGATTTGGGGATCCTCTGGCCTCTTGCCTTGCAGAGTCCTCTCCGAGTTCCCTCAGGTTGGATGGGGAACGTTGTGGCACGCCATTTTCACCGTCTTCCAGAGAGTTGGGTTAGGTCAGGACTATGGTGGATCAGTCAATAATGGTCATAGAGTTGTCTGAAGCCTCTGCTTTGATTATTTTAGCTGTGGGCTTAGGGTCATTTTCTTGTTGGAAGTGAACCTTCAGCCCAGTCTCTGAAGAGGTTTTTCATCTGGATATCTCTGTACTTGGCCGCATTCATCTATATCATTCTATTCTAACCAGCCATTGTTCCTGTATTTGGCAGGTGATTGAGCAGCGCCTGGTTTTCTCCCACACATACTGCTTAGAATTAACACCAAAAGCTCAATCTTTGTCTCATCAGACCAGAGAATCTTATTTCTCCATAGTCTCGGGAGTTACATCATGTGTTTTTTTGCACACTGTATACAAGCTTTCATTTGCTTTCTTGCTTCCGAATGGCCCCTGGCACGGCGTGCCAGTCGTTCGTGTAGATGTCCTACGTGATGAAGCCCATTCGTGTAGATGTCCTTCGTGATGAAGCCCATTCGTGTAGATGTCCTTCGTGATGAAGCCCTTTCGTGTAGATGTCCTTCGTGATGAAGCCCTTTCGTGTAGATGTCCTTCGTGATGAAGCCCTTTCGTGTAGATGTCCTACGTGATGAAGCCCTTTCGTGATGAAGCCCTTTCGTGTAGATGTCCTACGTGATGAAGCCCTTTCGTGTAGATGTCCTTCGTGATGAAGCCCTTTCGTGTAGATGTCCTACGTGATGAAGCCCATTCGTGTAGATGTCCTTAGGTCTCTGTAGAGAAGGTGTGAAGCAGTGAGTGACAAGAGCTGGGTCTTTATAGAGAAGGGAGGGGAAGTAGTGAGTCATAGCAGCTGGGCCTATATAGAAAAGAGTGGCGAAGCAGTGAGTCACTGCAGCTAGGTCTCTGTAGAGACTGCAGTGACGAGGACTGTTAGTAAAAGAAGACAATAAGTCAACTAACTTTCTTTCAATACTGAACACACTGTAAGTGTGGGCAGATGGTGCAGAGGCCGACCGATAATGCAGTGGAAATTTGGGATGTAAATGCACAGTAAAAAATGACCTGCACTACTATACACTGCATGTCAATTATGAATCGGACACATAAGAGATCATTCTTCTGGAGCAGTGATGGCGAACCTTTTAGAGACCAAGTGCCCAAACTACAACCAAGTCCCGCTTATTTATCACAAAGTCCCAACGCAGAAATTTAATTTGTGATTTATACTCCCTTCTCTGTCACAGTTTTCATTCATATTAGCCCCCTGAGGACACCAATTAAGCAGAAGCTAGAAGAAATTTGGATGATCATTGTAGCTTCCCTCCAGGGTCCATAAACAGGAAGAATTATCAGGGCCGGAGCTACAATGCTAATGCAGATCTGTAGTCCTGTCACTTTAAAATAGCTCTGTACACAGCAAGTCCTGGGCTGTTTGGGTCTGTAGGAAGATACCTGGAGTCCTCTCTGGGTGCCCATAGAAAGGGCTCTGAGTGCCATAGGTTCGCCACCACTGTTCTAGAGTTTTGCATTAATAAACATTTCTTGTGACAGCACCCCATGTGGCTCAGCTTGGTATTGTATATTACATTTTAGGTGGTAAAACATGTGAAATCTATGATGTTTCAGAGTATAACAATTTATGTTTTGCCTCATTTCACACAACTTTGTTTCACTCCTGGTATTATGCAGTTCACTGAAATAGTGTTTAGTATGTATTATATGCCCCAGGACCGGGCTTACAGTGTAATAACATTTTAAGCAATAAAAATTTGCCTTATTGAACCTTGAAAATATGTATACATTTATTTGTAGCTATTCCTGTAACCTGGATGAGCGCTGATATTATCTCTGATGACTCCTGGTTCTAGTACTCTGTAGCAGCACATTGGCAGATTGGGATGTCATGGAGCATAACATTTGGGGAAAATGTTGTCATGTACCTTTTTAACCACTGTTAAAGGAAATCTACCATCAAAATCCATCATGATACACATGATGAAATGAGACTCTCATAGATCCAGACACCATGACTGTGTGAATGTTCTTATATTTGATATCCTCCTTCCTTCTGAAATCAACCTTTAAGATTATGCTAATGAGCCTTAGGGGCTACCCTAACCCCTCTGTTTTACAGATATTTAAACTGTGTCACCTTTCCCCTGTTCTTTCAGCGCTGAAAATACAGCAATAAGTAAACAATGCACAAGCGCCGAGGGGGCAGGAGGGAAGGTGAAATGGTGTCAGAGGAGTCTTAGAGAACAGTTCTGCTCTGATAATCTCCCCCATTGTTTCCATGTCCCACGTTGAAAAATATCTTGCATATTTCCAAGATTACTACAGTCCCGGTGCCTGGATCTATGAGTTGGGGCTTATTCGGACAGCTGTTAGATAGCTGGGGGCCATAATATGGTTGCATGATTTGCGTGACCGGATTGTGGCCCCCATAGACTATGGCTCCTGGTGATGGTGCGGTGAGCAAACAGTGGGGCACATTTACTAAGAACGGTGCAGTCTATTTTGTGCAGTTTGCCTGTGCAGAGTTCAGAGGGCGCCAGATTCAGGATTTCTGGTGCTTCCTGCACTGCCCCAACAGAGTGCACAGCTTTTTTTGTTTTTGTGCACCTTTAACATAGGGCGTTAGTTGGACCGTGCGACACATTTCTGTGAGACTTTGCATGATAAATGTGTCGCGCGGTCCGACTGAGCACCGGAACGCCCATTTCAGTGCACAAATGTGGCGCAGACGCAGAAAATCAATAGCTCATATTTATTATTAAACACATTTTTTTATTAAAATCTTTCATTTAAAAAAGTAGCTGGTACCTTGCCAACAGACTCGGCACTCCCATGTATCGGCTGTTGTACACTGGAAGAGGAGATGGCCGCATTGTGTTCCCATCGTTTACAACCCACAGAGCTGGATCATAAGTTCCAAAGTCTAATTGATGTTTATCTAAAGTAAAGGCTAGCCTACCTGCTCCAATCCACAGAAGAAATACTGAACTGCATCACATAAAAAAATACTGCTGGCTGTGATAGGAAAGTCTGAGATGACAGAGCAATCAGAAGGAGGGGAAGACGTCTACTGGGAACATGTAAGTATCAGGACTGGACTTAAAAAAAAAATTAAAAAATAAGAAAAGGAAGAATCGGCTGAGCCCTGTAAAAAAAAAAAAAAAATTTTTTGCTCTCTATTTTTGTCATGTGAACAGCCAGGTTTGAAGAACGCCCTCCAGCCACTCATCTCAGGGGAAAAAAGTGACTCTTTTCAGCTAACTTTCATATGACTTGGAAGGTGAATGTAAACAATCAAAAAAGAGGAAGTTCTAAAAAGGGGACTGGGAGTTTAAAGGGGTAAAACATTAAGGGATCCGAAGTTATCTTATGTTATAAGCACAGACGTGTTGTGGAATGGGTTGGAGTAGGTGTTTTTTTATCTGATGCTTATTTCCTGGCTGAACTTTAACATATTGGTGTCTCCTTGTCCTACTTCTTCGCACTTTGGTTATTTGTTTATAATTCTAAAATGTAATCTTTATTAGTTAACTTGGGAAAAACTTAATTCTTTTAGTAGCTTTAGCTCAATGCCCGGACTATGTAAAGGGAATGTAATGTTCTGAGCACAGAGATGGCAGTGTAGGTCGCCGCATTGATCTTCCATTGGGAAGCATAGATTTAATTTGTGAAAGCCTTTTCTAATTTTTTTGAAAATTGTTCTCAGCTGATGTTGCTCTAATTGTTCTGTTATTTAGTATACAACCAGTAGTGGAAGCCCATGGCCACCCAAACTGCTTTCTAAATTTTATACTGAGAAGGGTTTTCATCCATGAAATCATAGTACACCTGTTCCTGCTCTCAATGCACGTGATGGTCCTCCAAAGGTCCTGAAACCACAGACTGAAAGCAGACAGAAGGGACACATTTATTTTCCATTGCCCATCAGCTTTTTTAAGCTCTTTTCAAAGTGAATTAGGAAAGATTTGATTTGGTGTCTGAAAAATGCCAGATTGGTATAGAATCTTTGAACCTACAAATCGGGTTCATCTCTATGGGGCACATTTACGTACCCGTCCTGAGCACTATCCCTGATCTGGACCTGGATCTGCATTGTGGCGTGATTCGCGTAGCTCATGCGCCCGATATCCTGCATGTGTCGCTTCCCCGCTCAGGTCCGCCGGAGTTCACCTTCTTCTTCCTGGTGCTTGTAAGTGCATGTCTTGCGACTCAATTTGATTTGTTAAATCCCTCGCATAGTCCGAATCCGTTGGATCGTCCGTCAGCCACACCCTCGATTTGTGTTGCGGAATTCGACACAATCTGATCGTGTGCTCAAAAAACCCCTTCTAAACGCTCAACACAATCGCGGACAAGTGCGGACCGCGGATCCTTAGTAAATGAGCCCCCAATGTGTGTGCGCTGCCCATTGAGATCCTTACATCTTATGCCACAAGAAACGAGCAAGTGTCTGGGCAAGGTTGACAAGACTCACATTATGAGATATTTAACTGGGCCAAAGCCTTCCCTAATGGCAAATGTTGTGCACTGTTCCATATGTCATATGTAGGTATCAGTAGCTACCAAAAATGGCCCAAAAAAGGATGACTTTGAAAGTTGTATCAGGATTGTGAGCCATGCGGAAAGCTTCTAGAACTGGCCTAGATGCATCAGACCTGGATCATGGAAAACGGTGCCCTGGGGTTGTTAACCTTGTGGATAAGGTGATTTGGGCTCCATTTCTTACCTGAGCCAAGATGACCACAGAAAGCGGTGGAGGCAGTGTTATGAACTAGGCTACATTCTGCTGATAGGTCTCTGTAGAGAAGGTGTGAAGCAGTGAGTGACAAGAGCTGGGTCTTTATAGAGAAGGGAGGGGAAGTAGTGAGTCATAGCAGCTGGGCCTATATAGAAAAGAGTGGCGAAGCAGTGAGTCACTGCAGCTAGGTCTCTGTAGAGACTGCAGTGACGAGGACTGTTAGTAAAAGAAGACAATAAGTCAACTAACTTTCTTTCAATACTGAACACACTGTAAGTGTGGGCAGATGGTGCAGAGGCCGACCGATAATGCAGTGGAAATTTGGGATGTAAATGCACAGTAAAAAATGACCTGCACTACTATACACTGCATGTCAATTATGAATCGGACACATAAGAGATCATTCTTCTGGAGCAGTGATGGCGAACCTTTTAGAGACCAAGTGCCCAAACTACAACCAAGTCCCGCTTATTTATCACAAAGTCCCAACGCAGAAATTTAATTTGTGATTTATACTCCCTTCTCTGTCACAGTTTTCATTCATATTAGCCCCCTGAGGACACCAATTAAGCAGAAGCTAGAAGAAATTTGGATGATCATTGTAGCTTCCCTCCAGGGTCCATAAACAGGAAGAATTATCAGGGCCGGAGCTACAATGCTAATGCAGATCTGTAGTCCTGTCACTTTAAAATAGCTCTGTACACAGCAAGTCCTGGGCTGTTTGGGTCTGTAGGAAGATACCTGGAGTCCTCTCTGGGTGCCCATAGAAAGGGCTCTGAGTGCCATAGGTTCGCCACCACTGTTCTAGAGTTTTGCATTAATAAACATTTCTTGTGACAGCACCCCATGTGGCTCAGCTTGGTATTGTATATTACATTTTAGGTGGTAAAACATGTGAAATCTATGATGTTTCAGAGTATAACAATTTATGTTTTGCCTCATTTCACACAACTTTGTTTCACTCCTGGTATTATGCAGTTCACTGAAATAGTGTTTAGTATGTATTATATGCCCCAGGACCGGGCTTACAGTGTAATAACATTTTAAGCAATAAAAATTTGCCTTATTGAACCTTGAAAATATGTATACATTTATTTGTAGCTATTCCTGTAACCTGGATGAGCGCTGATATTATCTCTGATGACTCCTGGTTCTAGTACTCTGTAGCAGCACATTGGCAGATTGGGATGTCATGGAGCATAACATTTGGGGAAAATGTTGTCATGTACCTTTTTAACCACTGTTAAAGGAAATCTACCATCAAAATCCATCATGATACACATGATGAAATGAGACTCTCATAGATCCAGACACCATGACTGTGTGAATGTTCTTATATTTGATATCCTCCTTCCTTCTGAAATCAACCTTTAAGATTATGCTAATGAGCCTTAGGGGCTACCCTAACCCCTCTGTTTTACAGATATTTAAACTGTGTCACCTTTCCCCTGTTCTTTCAGCGCTGAAAATACAGCAATAAGTAAACAATGCACAAGCGCCGAGGGGGCAGGAGGGAAGGTGAAATGGTGTCAGAGGAGTCTTAGAGAACAGTTCTGCTCTGATAATCTCCCCCATTGTTTCCATGTCCCACGTTGAAAAATATCTTGCATATTTCCAAGATTACTACAGTCCCGGTGCCTGGATCTATGAGTTGGGGCTTATTCGGACAGCTGTTAGATAGCTGGGGGCCATAATATGGTTGCATGATTTGCGTGACCGGATTGTGGCCCCCATAGACTATGGCTCCTGGTGATGGTGCGGTGAGCAAACAGTGGGGCACATTTACTAAGAACGGTGCAGTCTATTTTGTGCAGTTTGCCTGTGCAGAGTTCAGAGGGCGCCAGATTCAGGATTTCTGGTGCTTCCTGCACTGCCCCAACAGAGTGCACAGCTTTTTTTGTTTTTGTGCACCTTTAACATAGGGCGTTAGTTGGACCGTGCGACACATTTCTGTGAGACTTTGCATGATAAATGTGTCGCGCGGTCCGACTGAGCACCGGAACGCCCATTTCAGTGCACAAATGTGGCGCAGACGCAGAAAATCAATAGCTCATATTTATTATTAAACACATTTTTTTATTAAAATCTTTCATTTAAAAAAGTAGCTGGTACCTTGCCAACAGACTCGGCACTCCCATGTATCGGCTGTTGTACACTGGAAGAGGAGATGGCCGCATTGTGTTCCCATCGTTTACAACCCACAGAGCTGGATCATAAGTTCCAAAGTCTAATTGATGTTTATCTAAAGTAAAGGCTAGCCTACCTGCTCCAATCCACAGAAGAAATACTGAACTGCATCACATAAAAAAATACTGCTGGCTGTGATAGGAAAGTCTGAGATGACAGAGCAATCAGAAGGAGGGGAAGACGTCTACTGGGAACATGTAAGTATCAGGACTGGACTTAAAAAAAAAATTAAAAAATAAGAAAAGGAAGAATCGGCTGAGCCCTGTAAAAAAAAAAAAAAAATTTTTTGCTCTCTATTTTTGTCATGTGAACAGCCAGGTTTGAAGAACGCCCTCCAGCCACTCATCTCAGGGGAAAAAAGTGACTCTTTTCAGCTAACTTTCATATGACTTGGAAGGTGAATGTAAACAATCAAAAAAGAGGAAGTTCTAAAAAGGGGACTGGGAGTTTAAAGGGGTAAAACATTAAGGGATCCGAAGTTATCTTATGTTATAAGCACAGACGTGTTGTGGAATGGGTTGGAGTAGGTGTTTTTTTATCTGATGCTTATTTCCTGGCTGAACTTTAACATATTGGTGTCTCCTTGTCCTACTTCTTCGCACTTTGGTTATTTGTTTATAATTCTAAAATGTAATCTTTATTAGTTAACTTGGGAAAAACTTAATTCTTTTAGTAGCTTTAGCTCAATGCCCGGACTATGTAAAGGGAATGTAATGTTCTGAGCACAGAGATGGCAGTGTAGGTCGCCGCATTGATCTTCCATTGGGAAGCATAGATTTAATTTGTGAAAGCCTTTTCTAATTTTTTTGAAAATTGTTCTCAGCTGATGTTGCTCTAATTGTTCTGTTATTTAGTATACAACCAGTAGTGGAAGCCCATGGCCACCCAAACTGCTTTCTAAATTTTATACTGAGAAGGGTTTTCATCCATGAAATCATAGTACACCTGTTCCTGCTCTCAATGCACGTGATGGTCCTCCAAAGGTCCTGAAACCACAGACTGAAAGCAGACAGAAGGGACACATTTATTTTCCATTGCCCATCAGCTTTTTTAAGCTCTTTTCAAAGTGAATTAGGAAAGATTTGATTTGGTGTCTGAAAAATGCCAGATTGGTATAGAATCTTTGAACCTACAAATCGGGTTCATCTCTATGGGGCACATTTACGTACCCGTCCTGAGCACTATCCCTGATCTGGACCTGGATCTGCATTGTGGCGTGATTCGCGTAGCTCATGCGCCCGATATCCTGCATGTGTCGCTTCCCCGCTCAGGTCCGCCGGAGTTCACCTTCTTCTTCCTGGTGCTTGTAAGTGCATGTCTTGCGACTCAATTTGATTTGTTAAATCCCTCGCATAGTCCGAATCCGTTGGATCGTCCGTCAGCCACACCCTCGATTTGTGTTGCGGAATTCGACACAATCTGATCGTGTGCTCAAAAAACCCCTTCTAAACGCTCAACACAATCGCGGACAAGTGCGGACCGCGGATCCTTAGTAAATGAGCCCCCAATGTGTGTGCGCTGCCCATTGAGATCCTTACATCTTATGCCACAAGAAACGAGCAAGTGTCTGGGCAAGGTTGACAAGACTCACATTATGAGATATTTAACTGGGCCAAAGCCTTCCCTAATGGCAAATGTTGTGCACTGTTCCATATGTCATATGTAGGTATCAGTAGCTACCAAAAATGGCCCAAAAAAGGATGACTTTGAAAGTTGTATCAGGATTGTGAGCCATGCGGAAAGCTTCTAGAACTGGCCTAGATGCATCAGACCTGGATCATGGAAAACGGTGCCCTGGGGTTGTTAACCTTGTGGATAAGGTGATTTGGGCTCCATTTCTTACCTGAGCCAAGATGACCACAGAAAGCGGTGGAGGCAGTGTTATGAACTAGGCTACATTCTGCTAAAGTATTCTCTCGGCGTGAACATATTTTGACAATACTGTATTTCTGTAATAGAGCTAAAGGGACCTGTTATCAGTTCACCATTAAACATGTTCCACGAAGTCTTCTCACTGTTTTCTCCATTCAGTTTTAGATGAAAATCAATGTCTCAATTCTTTTATAACAATGAAAAAAAAAAAAGTACTGGTACTGCAGCAGACTCAGCACTCCCATGTACCAGGAAGAGGAGATGGCTACATTGTGGTATTCCCATCGTTTACAACCCACAGAGCTGGATCATAGGTCCCAAAGTCTAACTGGTGCTTATCTAAAGTAAAGGCTAGCCTACCAGCTCCAATCCACAGAGGAAATACTGCACTGCATCACATATTGTAATAATAAAAAATTCTGCTGTCTATGATGGGAAAGTCTGAAGTGACATAGTGCTGCCACAGAGCTATCAGAAGGTGGAGAAGTCGTCTATAGGGAACATGTGAATACCAGGACCAGACTTTAAAAATTAGAATCTGCCGAGCCCGATAAAAAATTTGCTCTATCTTTGTTATGTGAACAGCCAGGTTTGAAGAAGCCCCTTCCAGCTACTCATCTCAGGGGAAAAAAGTGATTTTTTTTTTCAGCTCATTTCCATATGACTTTGGATGTGAATGTAGGAGTCTTAACAATGAAAAGAGGAAATTCTAAAAAGGACATATCATACTCTACCTAAGGGGACTGGGAGTTTAAAGGGTTAAAACTTATTTAGGGATCTGAAGTTATCTTATAAGCACAGACGTGTTGTGGAATCCACACTGTGATGGGTTGGAGAAATTGTTTTTTCACGCTTTTTTTTTTCCGGCTGAACTTTAACTCAAGATCATATTGGTGCCACCTTGTCCTAGTTTTTAGCACTTTGGTTATTTGTATAATTCTGAAATGTGATCTGTTCACTGTAGTATAAGTTAACTCGGGAGAAACTCGACTTTTTTTTTTTTAGTAGCTTTAGCTCAATGGCCTGACTATGTAAAGGGCATGTAATGTTCTGAGCACAGAGATGGTTGTGTAGGTCGCCGCATTGATCTTCCATTGGGCAGCATAGATTTAATTTGGGAAAACCTTTTTTAAATTTTCAAAAATTGTTCTCAGCTAATGTTCTTCTAATTGTTCTGGAAATCGGTATACAGGAAGTCCCCGCTTTACGTACAAGATAAGAACAGACCTACAGAACCTAAGTTGAATTTGTATGTAAGTCGGAACAATATATTTTACAATTATAACTCCAGCAAAATATTTTTTTGTTCTCTGCTGTGACAATTGGATTTTTAAAATGTTTGGTTTTCATAAGAACCAGGATTAACAATAAAGCTTAACTACAGACACCTTTTGGTAACTGTTACAGATGTTTATTGTAGCCTGGGGATAAAGTACAGTAAATTACCAACATCCAGAGGTCTGTTTGTAACTAGGGGTCATCTGTAAGTCGAATGTACTTAAGTATACTGCCTGTATAACAAGTAGTGGATTTTAATATTGATGGTTTGGATGGAAGCCCATGGCTACCCAAACCACCCGCCAAATTTTATACTGAGAAGGGCTTTCAGTCAAGAAATCCTTGTACACCTTTTCGTGCTCATAATACACATGATGGTCCTGAAACCGCAGACTGAAAGCAGCAGAAGTGACACATCCTCCTTTCCCCAAGAAGCTGATTCTAGTTCTATATGTAGGAAGTGACACCAGACTTGTAGGGGTATAATATTCATACAGCCCAGGGCCCATGGTGGTCTTACTCCAACCCCCTCTAAAACACGTTTTTTGTTAATGAAAAGCTCCCAATACAAACTTCATTTTCCGTTGCCCATCAGTCTTGTTAAGATATTTTCAAGATTAGTCTGAAGTGAATTAGGAAATATTTGATTGTGTCTAAAAAATGTATCGAATCTTTGAACCAACAAATAGATTCGTTCAAGGAAACCGGTGCCCTGGGCTTGTTAACCATGTGGATAAGGTGATTTGGGCTCCATTTCTTACCGGGTCCAATATGACCACAGAAAGCGCGTCCATGGATGCAGTGCTATGATCTTGGCTACATTCTGCTGAAAAGTATGACATCTCTGCTTCTTGTACATGTTTTTCTGACTTGTACCATATTTTCTGTAAAAAAAAAAAAAAAAAAGATTTAAAGGGAACCTGTTATCAGGTTTTCACCATTAAACAGGTTTCCACAGAAGTCTTCTCACTGTTTCCCATTCAGTTTTTATGATGAAAATCAATGGCTCATGTCTTTTATTAAACCAATGAAAAAAAAAAGTAGCGGGTACCTTGCCAGCAGACTCAGCACTCCCATGTACCGGGAAGAGGAGATGGCTACATTGTGGAATTCCCATCGTTTACAACCCACAGAGCTGGATGATAATAATAATATAATAATTCTTTATTTATGTAGCGCCTACAGATTATACAGCGCTACACAAAGCATGGCAAACTGGTCCCTGTCCCCAATGGGGCTCACAATCTAAACAACCTAACGGTATGTTTTGGAGTGTGGGAGGAAACCGGAGGACCTGGAGGAAATCCACACAAGCACGGAGAGAACACACAAACTCTTTGTAGATGTTGACCTGGGTGGGATTAGAACTCAGGACCCCAGCGCTGCAAGGCAGAAGTACTACCCACTCAGCCACCGTGTTGCCCTATCATAAGTTCTACGTTTAATTGGTGCTTATCCAAAGTTAAGGCTATCCTACCTGTTCCAATGCCTTTCAGAGCAATTATAATGGAAGATGGTAGTTGTGAGATAAAAGAAAACTCCTGTGTATTTCCGAGGTTGCACATACGCAGGGGGCTCACTGAGGCCGAGATTTTGTAAGTGGGAGGCTACAGCAGACATAGTGCCATACATTTATCATCTGGCCAGAGCAGCAGATATTCCCAATTGCCAACCTGATAAAGTTAGTAACTAACACTGGGATTGCTAAAGTGTTTTCAATGCATGTGAGTATGACTTTATGGTGGTATTGTCAATAAGTACTTACCATATATGGCGCAATTTGACTTGAATCTATATCCACTGCTGTTTTCTGTGAAGTGGGTATATAGAACTGTACAGTAGCAGTTGTTCTGTATTTTTAGCATTACTATTTTTTTCAAGTACATCAGATTTTCATGCATCTAAATGGGATTTCAGGACTGATTTTCCAAAAGATGTAGTGTAGTAGATGTTTCTGAAAAAAATCTGTCCTAGACATCATACACTAGGGTAAGACCTTCAGACAGCAGGTGTATTGCATACTGGCTGTACTATATGTGACTATGTGTATTCCACCTAGGTCAGTGGTGGCGAACCTATGGCACGGGTGCCAGAGGCGGCACTCAGAGCCCTTTCTGTGGGCACCACCCCAGTGCACCAGACAGGACTCAAAGAATCTTCCTGCAATTCCAAGCAACTTAAAAGATACTGCTTTCAGTCATATTTTGATACTTACTTGGCTACTTGGGGCTGTAGGAAGAGGGAGAATGAATAGACAGGGTCGAATTATTTTTAGAGGACCTCCTGCTGGCCCCATGATTCTCTGTGTATAGAGGGAAACTGGAAAGAAGCTAAAATGATGCAAATTTTCCATCTTTCTACTGTGTTTCTGTCCTCATTAGGCCAATATGATTGAAAGTTGTTGAACAGGGAGCAATAAGTTACTGCTTTAATTTTTGGTTGGCACCTCGCGATAAATAAGGGGGGCTTTGGGTTGCTTTTTGGGCACTCGGCCGCTAAAAGGTTCGCCATCACTGACCTAGGTGATGTGTCCTCGGACAAATTTCAGGCCTTGGTGCCTGGATTACAGGACATAACACCACACCTTATCTAAGAAAACGGTTGGTTTAAGGGCGATAGCTACCAACTGAATTGTGCTCTATGTATGTGTACTTAGTCCAACACCAACCCTAATTCCAATAGCCAGGACCGTGGGTGGTTTGTCTCCCTTAAACTGCACAAAGCCCAGCACTTCATCCAAAGTGCACTTTATATTTTCCGCACATCCAGGTTGTAGTGTACGTGGACCTTCTGGAGGCTGTGCACTACTAGCCGGGCCCAGCCTATATCCCTATCCGGTCCAGCAGCAGCTTTCCCTCCATCAATGAAATGTCTACAGAAGCCTCCCCTCATTTATTAAATGTCCGCAGCAACCTCCCTTCACTATTGAAATGCCCAGCAGCAGCGTCCACCCATTAATTAAATGCCCACAGCAGAGCAGCAGTAGCTCTTTATAGACATCTTCCTTTTTTTTGTAAAAGCTAGGGCATAGGAAGCTAAAAGAAGAGCAGATCCCACCAGAGGGGCACACACCAGTATGTCAGAGTACTTGGTTTACAATCCTTCATCCTGGTGCTAGATGTCCTTTAATGAAGTATATTACTATTATCGCCTGCTCTATTAACTTATGAAAGTAAAAAAATTGCTTAAAAAAATGTTGTGGCGCTTTAAGAGCAAAAGTCATGTGGAACCTCATAGATATATCCGGAGTCAATGTAAATTTACAGTCCTTCTATTTGCTAATTCACATTCAGGGCAGACAACACTGTGCTTCATATCTGCCAGGCTTCAGAACTTCAGACTTCCAGACATAGGTGTTATCTGCTGCAGCAAAACCAGCTCTAAACCCTCTCTTGGCATGTTTTTTTTTGCACAGGGTGAGTCTTCTGCAGATAACAGTAGTATCTATTTAACCAGCTATTGCTTTACTGCCGCCTCTTACTACATATGGGATAATAACTGTCTGGGTAAGTAAAGTTTATTCCCAAACCCAGAGACAATATTCTTTGTATAGCGACCAGGGTAGTTGGCATTTCACCAGCCATGGGACCCAATCTAAGGGGATATATCGGCTCAGACAACGGGAGCAGTAAGTGATAAAGGTGGTATGAAAAATGTTACTTCCCTGGACTAAGTTGCTTTAGAGAACTGTGAAAATCAAATTACAGCGTTCTTCTGTGCATTAGTCCTAAATGATGATATCCTGGTGTACATTAGGTAAGTCTTGTGGTGTGGCTGCTAGTCAGTGGTGGACTGAGTGTCCCATGGGCCCTGCGCTGTTCACACAACTAGAGCCCCCCCTGCATCCAAACCAACATGTGCCCAGATGTTAGGATTTAAGTGCTACTCTATACACTCTATATCAGTGGTGGCGAACCTATGGCACGGGTGCCAGAGATGGCACTCGGAGCCCTCTATATGGGCACCCTTGCCATCACCCCAGGGTAGAGTTTGCCAGACAGGACTCAAGGCCTCTTGCAGTCCCAAACAGCCCAGGACCCTAGAAGGAAGCTACAATGATAATCCAAACTTCTTCTCCTCCTTTCTATTGTATTGGTGTCCTCAGGTGCCTATACAATTTAAACCTGTGAAAGAGCAAGGAGTAAGAAGTTACTGCTTAAATTGTCGCATTGGCACTTTGCGAAAAATATGTGCGATTTGGTTGTAGTTTGGGCACTGGGTATCTAAAAGGTTTGCCATCACTGCTCTATATCCTCTATATCAGTGGTTCTCAACCTGTGGGTCGCGACCCCGGCGGGGGTTGAACGACCAAAACACAGGGGTCGCCTAAAGCCTTCGGAGCCAAAATTTTATTGCATTTTTTGGCACAAATATAATATTCTTGTACATGGTTTGGGGTCACCACAACATGAGGAACTGTATTGCGGGGTCACAGTATTAGAAAGGTTGAGAACCACTGGTCTATATCCATAATATTTCTTTACAGAATGTCCAGAGCAGAGAACAAACACCATTTTCTTGTGGGCTTGGATTTTACGGCTTTCAATGTATGCTTCAAATAACATGTCTACTTTATTCTTTGGGTCAGTACAATCACGGAGATAACAAATTTATATAGGTTTAATAATGTTTTCATATATTTAAAAAAAAAATTGAAAACCTCCTATACAAAAAAAAAAAATTCTTCTTTTTCATTCTTCAGTGTACGGAGCTGTGGGTGATTTTTTTTGCGAGATGAGATGACATTTTCAATTCTACCATTTTGAGAACTTTACGGCCTTTTGATCACTTTTTATTACATTTTTTTTATATGTTTTAAAATGGTCGCAATTTTCCATTATGACGTAAAACGCCAGGAATTATCGTTATTATATTTTGATAAAGCAGAGAATGTGTATTTATTTTTATGTTTTTTAAATTTATTTGCGACTTTTTTTTTTTTTTTTATTATTTTTCAGACACCAAAGGGTACTTTACCCCTAGGTTTTCTGATTGATCCTACCATTTATTGCCATACTACATTATAGCAGTATATGGGAATTTTACGGATTATGTATTACAATGTCACATTGTAACGAATGAGCAGAAGCTATAGAGCATCAGGTCTTACAAAGACCGAGGCCGTCATAGCAACAGATCATCTCTCCCTGATGACGTCACAGGGAGCGGCAATAAAAGGCAAGATGCTATCACCAATCGTGGGTGTTGCTGGTGGGTATTTGCAGCAAAATTCAGCAATTACCGTGTATGGAGAGGGCTCAGCCCGTAAGCCCTCTACATACACCCACAGCCAATGTGTGATGTACATGTACGTCATAAATTGGTACGGAGTTAAGGGTTAAAAGACGTAATCATGCTTGACTCTTGAAACATAGACCATGTGGGGGGCCGCATTACACGGACCGAGCATTGTCCTAGAAAATGGAACTCCAAGCATCATAGTTGTAATACAAGGAATCTCTGCATCCTCCCTGGACAACAATGCTGCGCTGTCATCATCAGTTGACACGATTTTGCGGAAGAAGGGACTCCTTGCTTGAACTATAACAATGATGCTTGGAGTCTCGTCACCAGGACACTGTTCAGTCCAGCCACCACACGATTGTGCCGAACTCCGCTATTTGAGATACCAAAAGACATATCAGGCTCATGAAACACATCAGGGCAACAGATTGTGGGCAAAGGAGAATTGAGTCCTCATGCTCTCCTGTCACGCCTCTGCTCTGGTCACTTGAAAAAAGAAAAGTATGCATACAGAACTTTCAAGAATGGGTTGTGCCATCTTGTGTTTGCTGATACCATATGTAGTTCCTGGTAGTCGTCCACTGCTGGGTCCGGTGTGTGGGCAAGATCTCTGAACACTGGTATGTAAATGCATCAGAACTGGATACTTACTAGATGTTGTGTTCTGTATTCTATTACAATTGTGTCCTTGTCTTCCCTTTATTAGATTCTATAGGTGATAAGATATATTAAGGAATTACTTTGAAAGCTGGACTGTACTGCTCTACAGCTTGGTCATGCATTGTAGGAAAGCTTTGTATTAACATATGTATTTTTTATTGCTGTGTCAGAGTTTCAATAGGTAATGATGTCTTGTTTGCTTGTATTTTGTAATACAGACAGTCCCCAGGTTGCGTACAAGACAGGTTCTGCAAGTTTGTTCTTAAGTTGAGTTTGCATGTAAGTCAGAACTGTATTTTTTTTATAATTGTAACCACAGTCACAAATGTTTTGGTCTCTGTGACAATTGGATTTTAAAAGTGTTGGGTTGTCATAAGAACCAGGATTAACAATAAATCTTAATTACAGACACATTTTATAACTTATAGCAGTTTGTGTAGCCAAGGACTAAAGTACACTAAATTACCAAAATACCGCCTGATCAAAAAAGTTTTTATGTCTGCTCATTAATGTACACTCTGCTCCCCATCTTGATAGCAATCACTATATACAGCTCCCCCAGCAATCACTATATACAGCTCCCCCAGCAATCACTATATACAGCTCCCCCCAGCAATCACTATCACTATATACAGCTCCCCCAGGCAATCACTATACAGCTCCCCAGCAATACTATTTCACTCCCCAGCACATATACAGCGCCCCCAGCAATCACATATTACAGCTCCACGCCACATAACAGCCCAGCACTCACTTATATAAGCTTCCCCAGCATCACAGTATACAGCTCCCCCAGAAACCACTATATACAGCTCCCCCAGCAACCACTATATACAGCTCCCCCAGCAATCACTATATACAGCCCCCAGTAATCACTGTATACAGCTCCCCCTGCAATCACTGTATACAGCTCCCCCAGTAATCACTATATACAGCCCCCAGTAATCACTGTATACAGCTCCCCCAGCAATCACTATATACAGCTCCCCCAGCAATCACTGTATACAGCCCCCAGTAATCACTGTATACAGCTCCCCCAGCAATCACTGTATACAGCTCCCCAAGCAACCACTATATACAGCTTCCCCAGCAATCATTATATACAGCTCCCCCAGCAATCATTATATACAGCTCCCCCAGCAATCGCTGTATACAGCCCATAGTAATAAATATATATGGCTCCCCAGCAATCACTATATGCAGCCCCCTATAATAAGTATACAACTATATACTGCCTCCCTATAATAACTATATACAGTCCCCCTATAATAGCTATATACACTCCCACTATAACTATATAAAGCCCGTCTATAACTATATCAGTCCCCCTATAATAACTATATACAGCCTCCATATAATCACTATATACAGTCCCCCTATAATCACTTTATACAGTCCCCCTATAATAGCTATATACAGTCCCCCTATAATCACTTTATACAGTCCCCCTATAATAGCTATATACAGTCCATGTATAACTATATACACCCCCTATAATAACAATATACAGCCTCCCTATAATAACAATATACAGCCTCCCTATAATAACTATATACACCCCCTACAATAACAAAATACAGCCTCCCTATAAAAACTAATTACATACAGTCCCCCTATAACTATATACAGCCTATAACTATATGCAGACTCCTATTACTGCTATATCCCCCCCATAATAAATATATACAATCCTCCTTTAATAACTATATACATTCGTAGATAAAATAATAAAATTGTACTCACCTTCCATTGTTCCCCCAATGCGCGCCGTCCTCATCTTCCCTCGCGGAGTCTGATGTAAACAAAGATGACAGCGCCCTGCTCCAGACGGCGCCGTGACGTCATATGCTACACATCACACTCTGCGCCGCCAGCGATAGGCCGCCGCCATTTTTGTTTACATGTGATCATCTATGGCAGAGCAGGAAACTTATTGTTTGCCAGTTTTCATACAAGTGTTGACTGCTTGCACATGTATTTATAAAGTGTCTGCGCAAGTTTTGTGTCGCGGCTGCACTGTGTCCGACAAGACAGAATCTGGCGCCCCCTGTACACTACACAGGCAAACTGCACATACTACAGTTTGCACTGTTTTTGATAAATGTGGGCCATTGTGCGTGGCTTCCAGTTCCCAGTAACATCAAAATTAAACTTCTAAATCTTGTACAACCCCTTTAACACATGGTGAAGGTTAAAAAAAGGGGTGGGATCTCCTATATACCAACACAATTTTTTTTTTGTTACAGTCCAAAAATGAGGAGTTGGTTTGCATTGACCATTTTGATATCTGGATGCACCAGCCAGAAGTTGTTTGATCATCATGAGAATCAATGCGTTACGTATCCTCCAGACCCTGAAGCATATATGAACGTGGTAAGTTTAACTTCCTTATTTATTAAGCAAAAAAAGTTTAACTAATTTGTTAGAGCTTTTACATGTTACAGGTCATCATGGAATTAGTGTTGGTGATTTATTCTTTACCCTTTCAAGTGGTATTTCACTTTTCCTCAATAGTGGCATACAGAGGTTGACCCTTTACCTCTTTAGGGGTAAGAAGAGTGAGATATTAAAATCTTTCTTAAATAAGGACAAATATTGTCATAAAATAACAAAAGATGTCCAATCCTTGTGGTTGCATATGTTACTTGGGGATCTTTGCTTCACCATTGGTTTTGAGATTGTATCCTATTCAACCAGTGTGGTGCTGGTATTAGACAGCTAAGTAAGGCCTCTTCCCAACACTCCCCACCATTACCATAATCTTTTGTACCTTCGAAAATCTCCTTTCAAGCTGTACTTATGCCCAAATGGAACATTAAAAGAATAGGTTCCCCAGAGATATTTGGAGAACGTTAGACATAAGCTCTATGGGGAAGAGATAACATACTCCGGCGCTCCTGCGCTGGTGTATAATATTGGGCACACCTACCATGTCCGTCCACACACATCAAGAGACTTAGGCCTCTTGATGTATCTGGCAGTCGGCGCGGCCACTGTGCAAAACTACGGCAGGCCCAACCTGTCGTAATTATGTGTGTAAACCAGCGAACGAAAGTTTCCTGTTTTTTTTAAAGAATGCCGGCTTGGGGGGGGGGGGGGGGAATTCCCCATTACCGCCCACTACACCAGCCGCCATGCCCTTCTATGTCTCCTCTATGGCCACATGGCGTGGAGGTGGCATAGTCGCAGTATTTCATATTTCGCTGCTTCTATACCTGAAAACCAGCATATCCCAGACCTCTGTCAGAGTATTTACATCAGAGATACCTTGGATTCCATGAGAAGAGACATTTCTTCTTACAGGTTCTAGCTGTGCAGTTTCAGTTCTACTGGTTGAGTATCACAACAAGGTGTATACTATGTAGAGAGTTGACTGATTGACATCTTGCCAGCTCCTACCGGACTATTCTTTGCCTTATAATTTTGTACTTAGCCGCTATCTTGGTTTTAACTTGGTGTTTGCCAGACCACACTATTTGTCTGTCTCAGTTGTAACCATCTTTCTGTTTTGTGCACTTATCCAGGGTAAAGACTGTTGCCCAGTTGTCGCCTCTACTTTTGTGCAGGGCCGACAAGTAAGCACAGATAAAGATTATATGAAGTGTAGAGGTTTACACTTCTCCCCTGTCCTGACTTCTTGATATTCTTCACCTGAGTCTGGTCACTAGCCTATAATCTTCTTTAATACTTCCAAATTCAGAGAACATTCATTGATCCAGATTATTCCACACAAATAACCTGCATATATTTTTTCCTCTCTTTTTAATTTTTCAGCAGTCAAAGAGAAAAGGTTTCAATCTGCTACCTTTCTGATGTCTTATACAGACTACTGTGGTGACATTGTCTAAATCTTTATATTTTTGTTCATACCTCATATGCAAATTTTTGTTTGGCATGGTGGCTCCCTATTGTAGATGAATGAGAATAGGATCTGGGTGACCACCAGAGTTTATTGATCGGTATATTGATAGGTAAATTGATACCAAACTCTTAGGTGTAGACTTTCTAGAAAAGTTAAATAATAAATAAGTTGAATAGTAAAAATGTAATATATTGTCGTTCTATATTACATGTTATAGAGTCAACTTATCAAATTCCGAAGATATCCCAGTGAGGAATATGAGGTGGTCACTGAAGATGGGTACATCCTAACTGTTAATCGAATACCACACGGCACTTGTAATTATTCTGAAGGTATATATAGCTTCTTCACTGTTCTGTATTCATTTTTTATATTTATTAAGAACGATAGGGGTCAGTGATATACAAGATATGAGAATAGTTACCATAGTTAAAATGGGACCTTGGGATGAGCGTTGGATTAACCCAAGAAAAATAAGCAAGTGCAAGTGTACCATCACAAACATATTCCATTGCTAATGGCAGGACCTAAAGAACTGACTATGACTGTATTACATGAATCCTAAGAGGATTACATTGGCAAGTCCTGGTCCTAGGAATAAGAAATAGGTAAAAAACTAATAATAAAATGTTAACGAGTACAACGAAAAATCTAAGAAAAAAAATCCTTTACCTACATAAAAATTATTCATTTTTAAAAAAATTATTCGCGCTATAAGAAAATACACATTTGGTCATTTCGAGGACAACAAAAAATGTTCTAAAAGTGAAAATCACCATTTCTTATTAATACAAACAATATAATGTAAAAAAATAATCTAAAACAATACATTACCTATCATGATATCCATAAAAAATTATACCAATAATCTATTAAAATAAATCTCTTGTATTGCTGCTACCATGTAAAAAAGCAAACAATGATAAAAAAAAATGCATTTTTTGCGCCACTCCCTACTCAATGAAGAATTGTCCCAAGCCCTAAACTGACACTGTTGGTGAATCAATCCCCATTCCATGATAATTATGATTTCTAGATACAGAAAATGATCGAGTACTGATCTTGATTGCCGTATTTATGGTCAGGAAGGAATGTTTCCATTTAATATGAGGCATTTGGAATAAAGGATTGTGCTTGTATAGGATTATTTATCAGCTGTGTAACTGCTGTCTGGCAATACAGGCGGTCCCCTTCTTAAGGACACCCGACTTACAGACGACCCATATTTACAGACAGAACCCTCTGCCCACTGTGACCTTTAGTGAAGCTCTCTGGATGTTACTATAGTCCCAGGCTGCACTGATCAGCTGTAAGGTGTCTGTAATGAAGCTTTATTGATAATCCTTGGTCCCATTACAGCAAAAAAATTTTGAAACTCCAATTGTCACTGCAGCAAAAAAAAAATTTGTCTGGATCTACAATTATAAAATATACAGTTTCGACTTACATAGAAATTCAACTTAAGAACAAACGGACCCTATCTTGTACGTAACCTGGGGACTGCCTGTATTACATTCTTGTAATATTAAAAATGTAGACAATATATAGAGCCAAAAATCTGATTAACCATATGTATTCATTCCCATTTTATTTATTCACACTTTTTTTTAATACCGCAGAACCTAAACCAGTGGTGTTACTTCAGCACGGCCTGCTTGCAGATGCCAGCAACTGGGTGACTAACTTTAAGTACAATAGTCTGGGTTTCATCCTGGCAGATGCAGGATACGACGTGTGGATGGGAAATAGTCGGGGAAATACCTGGTCTCGGAAGCACAAGTATCTGTCGCCTACAGAAAGGGAATTCTGGGCTTTCAGGTTTGTATAATCTAATACATAGATGGCTTCATAGGTTGATATCATGATTTGGTTATACTTATGATAAATCTTCCCCAATGTTAGTATAAGTTTCTTAGGTAAAACTGTTCTAGTTGCCCATGGAAACCAATCAGAGCAATGGCCGGCGTTAGGGGGTGGCAAACTGGGCATTTGCCAAGGGCCCCCTGTCCTAAAGGCTCCCCCTGCATGTGGACTTTTGTGGGCAGAGGATTTATCTATCTCTCATATCAATCTTCTATCATCTATCTATATATAATCTACTTTATATTTCTGTATCTATACATTTATCATCTATCTATAAATCTATATCATCTGTCATATTTCTTCTATCTCCTATAAAATCCTCCTACAGCCCCATATTACACATACTTACCTACTACCGTGTGTAACTACAAAGTGTTATAATTGTGCAGGGGTAAAGGAGCCTCTTACTGACTGTGACTGTTTATGAAATAGTTTTATTTTGGGGCCCCACTTTTAGTTATGCCCAGGGCCCTACGTTATCTAAAACCGGCCCTGATCAGAGCTCAGCTTTAATTTTATAAACAGCTGTAGGAAAATGAAAGCTGCGCTGTGATTGGTTGCCATGGGTAAGTAGAACAGTTCTGCTCGAAGAAACTTGTGATAAGTCTCCCCCATTGTGCCTAAATACAGTAGTAGATAATAATTGGCTGTGTATATGATGCTATGACCCATGTGTATTTTAATCATTTACATTTTTTATACCCTTACATCATGTTATATGAGGTCCAATGTCTTTGTACAGGCGGTCCCCTACTTAAGAACACCTGACTTACATACGACCCCTAGTTACAAACGGACCTCTGGATTTTGGTAATTTGCTGTGCTTTAGTCCTAGGCTACAATAAACAGCTGTAACAGTTATCAAAGGCATCTGTAATTAATATTGATTGTTAATCCTGGTTCTTATGACAATCCAACATTTTTAAAATCCAATTGTCACAGAGACCAAAAAAAGGTTTGACTGTGGTTACAATAATAAAGTATACAGTTCCGACTTACATACAAACTCAACTTAAGAACAAACCTACAGACCCTATCTTGTACGTAACCCGGGGACTGCCTGTATATCCGAGGGCCTATTACATGCTCATGCCGTCCCTGCCTAAATGACTTAGGTCCTTATGGACATACCCTCATTCCTCACTTATCAATTACTCCGGATCACCTTCACTTGGCAGCAATGCGGTGGTAGTAACTACACCGGGATTATAACACACTCACCAACAGACACACAAAGCTACACTGTCCTCTACTGGCAGTAACACTTTATCTACTGCCAGATCAGACACTTATTGCTACCCAGCAAGTCATTTTAAAAAATTATTATTATTATTATTATTATTATTATTACAGGCGGTCCCCTACTTAAGGACACCCGACTTACAGACAACCCATAGTTACAGACAGACCCCTCTGACCTCTGGTGAAACTCTCTGGATGTTACTATAGTCCCAGGCTGCAATGATCAGCTGTAAGGTGTCTGTAATGAAGCTTTATTGATAATCCTTGGTCCAATTACAGCAAAAAATGTTTAAACTCCAATTGTCACCGGGACAAAAATTTTTTTGTCTGGATCTACAATTATAAAATATACAGTTTCGACTTACATACAAATTCAACTTAAGAACAAACCTCCGGACCCTATCTTGTACGTAACCCGGGGACTGCCTGTATATGACAATTCCAATAATTACTTTTCTTAAAGGTACTTCTGAGTAACAGTCCTCACAATAGACAAAATACCGCCTAGGAAAAGTACTGCCTTGTTGCTATGCTGCTTCTGTGTTCAGGTGTATGAAGATAGATTCCTGGCGGAGTAAGAAAGTTACGACTGCTACTGATGGCTACTCCTGAGCCAACACCATCTTTATGCTTTAAATGGGTTGCAAGGTAACAAGGTAGGCAGAAGACCCTAACAGGGTCACCAATGTAGTACTGACCCTGGTAAAGTTTGTGTAAAGCCACCATGACCAGTGTGTCACGCTGTCACGTGACGTGGCCTGCTGCCTTCTGGAGAACGGAGTAGGGCATGCACAAATGGTTGGAGGGGCAACACATGGACATCCATACAGTAATGCAGCAGGACTCAGGAAGTAACAGGAACTCCAAAGTTCTGTTGCTGGCGGGTCATGTGACCAGTTATTCCCGGCATCTTGACACAGACTTTACCAGGGTAAATACTAAATGAGTGACCCAATTAGGGTCTTGTACATGACCTGTTAACGTTTACTGATAGTGGCCAACCCCTTCAATAGTAGCGTAGCTGGAATTAATACCCAGGCCATAACTTAATATATTGTTACCAGAAATCTGATGACTCAGTAGGTGTTCTTCACAGGCCAAGATTTGTAGGACAGTCACTTTATGGAAAAACTCACATGTGTTTTTTTAAAATGCAAATTTGTAGTTTATTACTCTCAATTCTTTGCATATGTAATTCTTCCAAGGTTTATTTTTATCAATATTTTACTCGTGTATTCATTTCTAAGAGTTAATATTTCTTCCTTCCAGTTATGATGAAATGGCAAAAAAAATCTGCCTGCAGTTGTAGAATTTATTCTGAAAAGAACAAAGCAGGAACAATTATATTACATTGGTCATTCACAGGGCACCACTATAGGTAAGAAGATTTCCTGATTAGTTACGTACATACCTGGTTTAGAGTAAGTAATGGGGATGTCAATTTTTTGGGCACCCACCAGATAACCTGTAAAGCGGGAGCCTTGTGCGGCAATTTTATTTCCATAACTTCTCCAAACTTGTGCCGGGGGTCACATTCATCCATATACCGCAACAATGGGTCAAGATGGATATGGTTCCCAAGGATTGGAGGGTTTGACCAAATTTTATTGATCTCTGCAAACTTTAAAAGGGAGTCTTCCACTGAGAGGAGTGGAGTGTACAATATTTTGGTATATATTTTATGAAAACAAGTGAGTGTGAGTTCTGCATGATTCTGTCATTGTTCAGAAAGTTAGGGGGGGGGGGTAGTGGTAGACTCCTTGTAACTTGGCCTAGAACTATGTATTGACTTATATTTAGTTCCTAGCGTTGTATGAAGACCATGAAATTACCTAGCGGGGCCCTTTTTAGACCTTGCTTTGTACTTACAGTACTAAAAATCTCAGAATGTCAATATAAACATTTTTTGGAAGTTTTTCCACCTGTTTTTAAAATTAACATTTTATGAGCCCAGCTAAAGATTGAAGGAGCTTCTGATCCCAGTCCACCGGAAAACGGGCACAAGAACCTTAGTAAATGTCTTTAATAGATTAAGGGATTGAATAGTTGATGTTTCTGTCCCAAAAGAATGTTAAAACTAAAATTTAAAATATTATATTCTTCCTAATATATATCCTTTCATTTTGCCTTTACAGGATTTATCGCCTTTTCCACCATGCCTGAATTGGCAAAGAAAATTAAAATGTTTTTTGCTCTTGCTCCTGTGGCCACTGTTGAACATCCTATTGGTCCAACTGCATATATCAAAAACTTACCAGATTTTGTAATTAAGGTACAGTATTCCATGGAATAACCACAAAGTTCACAAACAATATTTTTATGAGGAACCATATAGACAACCTAGGAAGGTCTGTAGGGCCAGGACAGAGGGCGGGGCCAAGATCCTGTAATTACTTATATACAGCACCAGCAGCCACCAAGACTAGCAGCCAACCAGTACCCATACTGATAGGCTAAGACCCAGGGGGCTTTGGGCCCTAGGACCACAGTAACAGTGGACGCCATGTTAGTATTGTTACCTTGTCTATTGGGCCTTGGTCCTTGCTGGTGGTCCAGAGACAGCCGGCACATTGTTAGCCGGCATGGGCTTGAACATGCCTGCTCATGTTATACTGTTATACTGATGATATTTAGTCATTTTTAACAAAGGATATCAAGTATAAAACTATTTCTTAGTGATATTCATGAACTGTAATCCCAATAATACCCCACTCCTGGACTAGTACCACATGAAGCTCCTATTCCTGTAGGCTTTGACCCCTTGTGACTCACTCAAATATACTGTTACCTACTATGCCCCCACTTCTATAGATTTACCCACTCTTCTTTACAATGACCCCCATGCCTCCACTCCTACACATCGTGACATCCCTCTGACCCCAACCTTATAGACCATAACATGTTTTATAATATCTACCCCATTTCTTTACTCATACTTTGACTCTCTGGCAGGGTCGGCTCCAGGTTTCAGTAGGACCCTGGGAACCTCAGTGGGCCCCTTTGCAGTGAACTCACATGGCACAGTGAAAAAATGAATACAGTCTCCCGTTCCCTAAAATATTCCCTAGTTTATCATACAAAACAGACCCCTCATGGTTATTTTATGTAAAGCCCTCCTCACCCACTATGGATTCATTAGATACAGCCCCCCTTACCCTCATGCATTTCTAATGTACAACATCATGTGGGCCCCCCAGCAGCTCTGGGACCTGGCACTTGCCCGGGTATGCCCGGTGCAGGTGCCGGCCCTGCTCTCTGGCCCACCCCTCCTATAGCTTATGACACACAGTTTATCTGGCAGCAGCCTGGTTAGATGTTAGAAAATACAAGAAATCCTGCTCCTGCATACACCCCTCTGTAACGGGACACTCTAGACACAGCCCCACAATTGCTTTATGGCGAATGTAGCCCTTTGGTGGGCACCATGAAATGCCACTCTCTACTCTAGGGACAGAGGTCACCATGGAAAGGTTACTGGTCTTATACAATGTGAACAAAATGTAACAAACCAAAAACTCCAACACTAAAGAAACAATGGGGGCACTGTCCCTTTAAACCACTTGGTCAGACCTTCACAGCTTGGATTAGAGGCAGACAAATGAACTTAAAGGGATGTTTCCATTTCAGCAAAATAATGTTATTTGTTTGTATTATAAAAAGTTACACAATTTTCCAATATACTTTCTGTATCAATTCCTCAACGTTTTCTAGATCTCTGCTTGCTGTCATTCTATAGAAATTATATGTTTATTCCCAGTGAACAAAAAGCTCACCATAATCACATAGGTGCACGGCTTGTGCATGGAAGTAAACATAATGGGGCACATTTACTTACCCGTCCTGACACGTTCCCCCGAAAGTGCATTGTCCTACGATCATGCACTCTGCCGCAATTCACTAAGATCGTGCGCCCGATATCCTGCATGTGTCGCTTCCCTGCTCCGGTCCGCCGGAGTTCACCTTCTTCTTCCTGGTGCATGTAAGTGCATGGCTTGTGACACAATTTGAAAGTTAAATCCTGCGCTCAGTCCGAATCAGCCGGATTGCCCCCCCCCCCCTCAATTACAGTGGATCAGTGTTAATGCATACTGTGCAGAAATGCCATATACTGCAATAAAGTAGTATTCCAATATAAGGTAGGAATGATCAGGCCATCTAGGGTTAATGTACCCCGTGGTTCTAAAAAATAGTAAAAAAAAAAAAGTTTCAAAAAGGTTTTAAAAATAATTTTAAAAAGTTAAAAACCTAGAAGTTCAAATCACTCCCCCCCCCCCTTTCCCTAGAACTGATATAAAATGTAATAAACAGTAAAAATCACGGACACAGTAGGTATTGCAGCGTCCCAAAATGCCCGATTTATCAAAATATAAAAACGTTTTTTGCTGGCGGGGAACCACATAACTGCAAAGAAAAGCGCCCAAATGTCCGAAACGCGACTTGTACACCATTTTACAGGACATAAAAAAGTATAAAAAAGTTATTAATGTCAGAAGATGGAAAATTTTTTTTCCATTTAACTTTTGAAAATGCGTTAAACTGCACTAAAACCTGTATACATTTGGTATCACCATGATCGTACCAAACCAAAGAATAAAGCAGAGGTGTTATTTGGACCGCACGGTGAAAGTCCTAAAAACTGAGTCCATAAGAACGTGATGCAAACATGTTTTTTTTTCCCCACATTTGGAATTTTTTCCGGCTTCCCAGTACACGGCATGGAATGATAAATAATGTGACGGAGAAGTAAAATTTGTTACGCACAAAATAAGCCTTCAGCTCTGTACACGGAAAAATGAAAAATTTATGGATTTTTGAAGATGGAGAGCGAGAAATGAGCGGAAAAACCCTGCGTCCTTCAGGGGTTAATTGTGCATATTAATTTTGTGGTCTATATATTTTATATTAAATATATCTTTTCCCTTTTTTCCCTTATAGTTGTTCTCTGGTGATAAGCAATTCTTGCCACAATCAAGGATTACTACATTTCTTTCCAGAAAATTTTGCAACCATTCTCTACTAGATGTATTATGTGGCAACTTTTTGTTCCTCCTTTGCGGGTTTAATGAACACAATCTAAATATGGTATGTTCACTATGTTACCCCACTAACACATGGAAGCATATTTCTAAACTGTTTTGTCAATGCTTTCTGAAAACTGAACTTGAATCCAGAATACACACGGAAGAAGTTTTTTGTTGCTCCATGTAACCGGCTGAAGCTGCCTGTGTGCCCAAAATTATGCAAATGCACCACAATTTTGGTGCATTAGACTAGACAGTAGCCAATTATTAGTAAGTATGACTCAAATATGTCAGATTTAGAAATCTGGTGCAGCACAACACAACGGGAGAGATATATCAGGACCTCTGACTGTTTTAGGGTGTAGAAGACCGTAATCGTAATTGTTAGCGAACCATGACCGGCTGCGGAGTGGGCCAGCGTGGGGCGTGTTAGTCGTGCATCTGTGGACTTGCTACAATCGGTGACCATTCAAGTTGACCGGGTATAGAAATATACGCTGTGCAGCCAGCCACCCCACACATCAAGAGACTGGAGCTTTTTGATGGATCCGGCGGTGCCAGAGTGCTGGGTACCTTGTCATAAACTGGTGCCGGATAATACATGTCCACCTATGTCTAGTCTAACCTTCAGACACTTTTGATGTATCCGGCTGAAAATGTAGAAAATGTATTTTGAATGTGAATGTATTCTATAGTGTATCTGAGAGTTGTCATGTATTTTTATATGTATTTTTTAAAAACTTTTATCATTTAGTCTCGTGTCCATGTCTACACTTCATTTTGTCCTGCTGGAACGTCTTGGCAGAATATGATACACTGGTACCAGGTACAATTCTGCACATAGATTTTATAATTAGTAGAATGTTACAGGATGTTTCAAGCTGCACACTAATACTGTATATACAACTTGCCAAAATGTTTTTGATAGTGATATTAAAGCCAATTTAGGAATGTTGACAACTATTACTTATGAACCTACCGTATATACTCGAGTATAAGCCGACCCAAGTATAAGCCGAGGCCCCTAATTTTACCACAAAAACCTGGGAAAACCTATTGACTCCGGGTATCAGCCAAGGGTGGGAAATGCATTGGTCACAGCCTCCCCAGTATGTAGCCTGCCGGACCCTGCCTCATAGTATATAGCCAGTACCTGCCCCCTAGTATATAGCCTGCCAGCCCATATCCCCCAGTATATAGCCAGCCCCCGGCCCCAGTATATAGCCAGTACCTGCCCCCCAGTATATGGGCTGCCAGCCCATATCCCCCAGTATATAGCCAGCCCCCGGCCCCAGTATATAACCAGCCCCCTGCCCCAGTATATAGCCAGCAGCGGGGGAAGCCGGAAAGGTGAGGTTTGATTATTTTTTTTACTCGAGTATAAGCCGAGTTTGGGTTTTCAGCACATTTTTTTTGTGCTGAAAAACTAGGCTTATACTCGAGTATATATTCCCTGTGGTTAGCGATGCATATTTTTTTAATCTTCTTACCATTGAAGGAAATTTATGATCAAAATCCATCATGATAAACCAGGGACACTTACTCATAGATCCAAGTACTGCGACTGTGGAAATCTTCTTATATGTGTTATCTATGGCCTCCTTTATTCTAAAATCAACTTTTTAAATTATGCTAATCTGCCTGAACGACTTCTGGGGAGGTTCCCATTCATAGACTGTTACAGTATGCAAGGATCACTTCCCCCTCCCACTGTGTGCCTGAGGTTCCTGTTCAGTAGGCAGAGGGAGGGGGAAGTACTGAGGGGGCACAGGGGGGTTCTAGGAACTGCCCCAGTAGCGTTTTAGGCTCTTTAGCATACATTTAAAAGTTGATTTTAGAAGGAAGGAGGTCAATGGAAAACAAATAAGACAATTACCACAGTCACAGTGCCTGGTTTTCCCTAGTTTTTCCTTATTCATTCTGATGGTAGGTGTCCTTTAACCCTTACATGTCCTTTTTTGTTTTTGCGTTTGTTTTTTTTTTTTTACTGGTAGTGGTTTATTAGGCCACTTGCTGATGACAGATTCACTTTAACCTTTTACTTTTTAAATAAAAATGTAATTTTTTAAAATATTTTAATATTTTTTTTGCTATTATTACTGTGAGTAGGGGTTAAAGCGTAACTGTCATTTGAGATAATTTTTTATAATGTATGCAGGGGGATGCTGTGAACATTTGTCTAATATACTTAATTTACAAATTATGCTAAGGCTATATTCACACTTCCGTATGGGGGACATATATACGGCCTATATACGTCCCCCATAGACGGCAATGGGCGCACGGCACCCTACGGAAGCGGTACGGTGCATGTCCTATCTTTTCTCGGCATACGGCGTTGAGCGCCATATTCCTCTATGGAGCATCACTCACCCCCTCCTCCTCCCCCCGGCGCCCTTAGTTTGTAAAAACAATCAAGCTATTCCCTCTCATGGAGATACGTATTCCATCCTGTGTGGGGCACATTTGCATAACCGGCAGCTGGAATTCACCAAAAGTGCATTGTCTGACTATAATGCACTGTGCGGCAATTGAAAGCTGACCGGACATTGCTGTAATACTGCAAAAAATAGTACCGTCCCATGTGTTGCACGGAGGCTCCTCGGCTTGGTCACAGTGCGGTGAAACACCGTGGGGCTTATTTACTAAGGGTCCCGCGGCCGCATTTTGGGGATCGCACGGGGGATTGTGTCGCAATCGCGGCAGCTTTCATGGGACACAAATTGGGGGGCGTGGCCGTCGGATGATCCGACGGATTCGGACTAAGCGCGGGATTTAACATTTAAATTTGTGTCGCAAGCCAAGAACTTACATGCACCGGGAAGAGGAAGGTGAACTCCGGCGGACCTGAGTGGGGAAGCAACACATGGAGGATATCGGGCGCAGGATTTTCGTGGATCGCGGTACAGTGCATCATTGTTGGATGGGTAAGTAAATGTGCCCCTGTGTGTCATGATGCGGCCTCAAATTGTGCGGCTTTATCAACGGCCCCTATATGTTCACGTGCAAAGGGCCTAAGCAGAATTTCTTAATGAAGTATATCGGAAAATATCACACAATATCAAAAATCATCTGAAATGTCTGTATTATTAGGAAACACTGTGTAACTCAATTCCTCATATAAGCAGACAACACTGCAGCAGACACTTATCTCCTATCATGGAGGTAATATATCGCTACAGTGGGATAATCCCTTTAATGTTATATTTGAACATTTCTACAGGGAAAAAATAACTGGAATGTACATTTATATTATTTTATTTATTGATAAAAATCTTCATACTTGGTATATTTGAAGAAGAATAATAACAGTTGTGCCTTATTACCAATAGGCTCTAAGGACTGGGAAACTACAGGCTTTTGACTATGGCACTAGAGGCAATATGAAGCATTATAACCAGGTAATATTCAACTTGGTATATTTGTTGCTCGAAGCTCAGAAGATACTTTTAGAGTTAGATCAGCTAAATGCCAAAGGTTTAGCATCTGAAACCCTCAGAGTTGACCTGTCATTGATGGAAGTAGTATCTATATATCTCTGGACCAGACATCACCTCTCTTCTAGCTCGAATTCCAGAATGTAAATCAGTCAGTCAATCTCTCCTCTGCTTTCCCATTGCACAACAAATTAAGTTTAAACTGTAAAGTATATAAACTTTTGCCTAGCTCTGCACTAAGCATCTCTAATTTACACTCATTAGCTATCTGCAGTCGTTTGTGAGCTAGCAGGCTAGAAGCTAGTAGATACCTGGGCCTCTCTGTCTTTGTTTGGTTGATTGCCGTGGGAATCCGTAGCTAGATGGAGGAGAGAGGAGGGTGGGTGGATGTTGGTGGGAGGGGTTACTAGCACATGCACGCTCCTCATCAGTAGTAGGAGAATATCATTCCCAGCAGCATGTAAAAATCTCCAGGACCTGCTGTGATGTCATAAGAATGTGACTAATCACATGCTTGAGGTCATTCCATTACATACCTGGAATGGTATGTAGCAGGGCTGTTTGTGTTTGAAAGTTTGAATATAGTGACACTGTGCATGTATGAAAGTTTGAATGCAGAAATAAAGCCAGAGGTCAAGCTCCCCATCCATTCTAACGAATGGCATCAGATCCTGCGCACGTAGCACAGTAAATATATCTATCTATCTATATTATATATATATATATATATACACATACACACACACACATATTTGTATACCTACCGTGATGCTGCCATGTGTTCTTTTTCTTATTCCCATGCAGGTTTTTTATGGTGTAATTGGACATGTTTTAATATATCTCTTTCTTTGCGATGTAGTAGACTATTGTATGATGTAGAGCTCCAGTGCTCTGTCTTTCCTGCCTTGCTTTGCACTAGATCTCTGTACAAGCAGTAACGCGGATTCTGTGTATTGATTGGCTGAGCTGTTTGTACACATGAATGCCCTAAGTGCTATTGGCATGACTACCAATAGCTGATGTCACAACCAGGAAGTCCTGCCCACTTGAGGAAAAGCTGAGAGGGTTTTACAGATAGCCTCGTATATCTATTAGCCCTATATCTCAGGATAGGAAGAAACTGGAGAGTGCCTTTAACAATTTTTTTTTCTCAAGTAATTTTACAGTTACACTTTAAAATATTAACTAGGACTTGTTAATCTACAACTATGGCCTACAACCTGTCCTCTTCATACATCTCTGAAACTTCAAACGTAACCTGAAAACCCACCTGTTCAAGATTGCCCACAACACACATGCCTATTACTGCTCTGCTCCCCACTCCTTGTACCTTCATCTACCCCCCATATAGATTGTGAGCCCTCATGGACAGGATCCTTCTCCCTCTTGTTCCAGATCTCTGTAGTTTTTGTCTTTGGCATTTGTTGTTGTCCCTTTGTATGTTAACCCCTTATTGAACGTACGGCACCATAGAACTAATGGGGCTCTATAAATCAATAATAATATGTGTCAAAATGGCAAATATTTGCTGATTTTATTTTTTTTTCCCTTTTTTTCACAGTGCACGCCCCCTTTATATAATGTCACAAAGATGGATGTTCCTACAGCTATCTGGAGTGGAGAACGTGACTGGCTTGCTGACAAAATAGATGTAAAGATGTTGATTGATAATATCAGTAATCTGGTCTATAATGAAGAGATCTCAAAATGGGAGCATCTTGATTTTATATGGGGTCTGGATGCTCCACAAAGATTGTACAAGAAAATCCTTGAACTCCTGAGAAAGTATAGATAAACTGTCCATTACACATCTATTTCTGCAAGTGGAATACTTTGGCAATTATATGGACTGCATGGATTGCGATTACAGGTTGTACAGTTCCGACTTACGTACAAATTCAACTTAAGAACAAACCTATAGACCCTATCTTGTATCTAACCCGGGGACTGCCTGTAACCCGTAAACAGTTTTGCCATTCATGTATTTTATTCAACATCAATGGAGGAAAACTAAATGAACCCCAGAATTGATTCATCTGTAGACGCCAGACACAAAATGTTGAGGGGGAACTTTGGAGTATACCACTATGCAAATGTGTTTTAGTTTATCAATATTTCTCAGATGCCTTATGTGATTTTTTTTTTTTGTAATTTTTATTATTACATCATTAGATCTACAATTCTATATTTAATTTTTCACATTTGGTTAGAGTACTGTATATGCTCTCCTAGAATGTTGTATTGTTGATAATCATCCAATATACTTCCATAACTGCAGTTGCTCATAATCTCAAAATGTCCAATGGGATTCATAGGATAATAAAAAATAAATACATTTGTGTCCAACCTCATATTATACAGAATATGTTTATTTTTTATAAACTTGTATGTTACATTTGGTGACACAGTGCAGAGGGCGAGTTTCCTATAGCTACCGATAGAGATGGGCAAATTTGTTGAAGTTGTTTTGACCCGATTCGCCAAATTTTTTGAAAGAAATTCGATTTCCTGGCTGCAGAGACCCTGTAGGGTGTTGTAGAACGTTGTGCCATGCTTAACCCCATAGCGCAATAAGACGTACCCTTACACTTGCTGCGCATGGGGGAGTATACAGAGGGCTCACGGGATGAGCCCTCTTCATACTCACCGGGCATTTGCTTCATAATGAAGCAAATGCCCATCGCTATCACCCGCGAACGGTGCTTCCACAGATCGCAGGTGTTAACCCTTTGATTGCCGCCGGCAGCATTAAAGAGCCGGTGGCGCGTGGGCGCCGCCATCTTGGCTCCGATCGTCGCTCCCCGTGACTTCATCAAGGAGCGGCGATCCGCTTTCATGACAGCCTCGGGTCACACAAAGATCCGAGGCTGTCATGATCGAGGCTATCTATTACAATGGTATGCAAAATCCCCATATACTGCCATACTGTAGTATGGCAGTGTAGGGTAGGATCAATCAGACAACCTAGGGTTAAAGTACCCTAGGGAGTCTGAAAAATAGTTAAAAAAAAATAAATTAAAAAAAGTAACAAAAAAAAAATTATATTAAAAAAACATAAAAATTCAAATCACTCCCCTTTCCCTAGAACTGATAAAAATGTAAATAAACAGTAAAAATCATAAACACATTAGGTATCACCGTGTCCGAAAATGCCCGATCTATCAAAATATAATAACCGTTTTTCACTGCGTTTAACCCCCGTAACGGAAGATAGCGCCCAAAGTCGCAAATGGCATTTTTTTGCCATTATGAAAAACAGAAAAAATTCTATAAAAAGTGATCAAAAGGTGCACAGTCCTAAAAATAAAAGCATTGAAAACGTCATCAAAAGTAGCAAAAAATGACACCACCCACAGCTCCGTACACTAAAGTATGAAAAAGTGATTAGCACAAGAAGATGGCAAAATGAAGAATTTTTTTTCTGTACAGGAGGTTTTAATTTTTGTAAATGTATGAAAACATTTTAAAACCTAAACAAATTTAGTATCCCCGTGATCGTATTGACCTAATGAATGAAGTAGACTTGTCATTTGGGGCGCTCAGTGAAAGCTGTAAAAACCAAGCCCACAAGAAATGGCGCAAATGTGTTTTTTCATCATTTTAACTGCATTTAGAATTTTTTTCCCGGTTCCCAGTACACGGCTTGGAATTTTTAATACTATCACTACGAAGTGCTATTTGTTACGCAGAAAATAAGCTATCACACAGCTCTTTACATGGAAAAATAAAAAAGTTATAGATTTTTGAAGGTGGGGAGTGAAAAATAAAAACGCAAAAACAAAAAAGGGCCTGGTTCTTAAGGGGTTAAATATGCATAGGGAGCGTGGTTTGGTCTTCAAGCAATGCTGTGTTTTAGTATGACATGCACATGACAGCTGCCGCTCTTAGAATCGCTTCACTCTTCACTTCCATGTGCACTTACATAGGCCAACTTCACCAAATAAGTGAAGCGGGAACGCAGCCTGACAAGGTAACGTCTGTGCCAGCTCGAAAGGACTGAGCTGAGGGCCAAGATCCCACTATAACATCAAAGAGTGCACTCTTTTTACACTGACATCAGATGATTCCATAGATTACGACAGAACCTGTTTTGTTAAACACGGATACATGTAGAAACCCCCCTAAAGAGTGGAGAGGGTGTCGGAAGTAATTTTGCTTGACGTCACTGATCATTTTGCCCTTCATTTCATTCTTCAGTGTCCGCTTTAAATCGGTCAATAATCCATCAGTATTGCTAAAGACAAAAACAAACAGTTGATCCAAAACTGAGATGACCAGTAAATGGGATATTTGCATGTCCTCTGTGTTCTGTATCCACTCCTGCTTTTGGCTATCAATCCTGAAGCTTTTCATTCCTTCTGACAGATAAAATGAAGGGGAAAACCAAACATAGTGGCAACGTCATAGAGAGGTGGAAGGGTGGAAACAGCATTATGGAAATCACAGGGTGTTCTAGGGAGACAGAGGTCAGTGGGCAGCAGCATGAGTAGGCCACAGAGTGGCACAATGACAAATTCCGAAGGTGCTGAAACATGGTAGGCCACAGAGTGGCACAATGACAGAGCGTGGAGGTGGCGGCAGCAGCAGGAGGCCACAGAGTGGTACAATGATAGAGTGTGGAGGTGGCGGCAACCTGCTAAGCCACAGAGTGGCTAAAGCAGCTGCGTGGATATGAAACAGATTTCTTCCTAGTGGCTTCAGTAACAAAAAAGAACTGCTATTTGGGGTATACAGATCCCCCTAAACGCACACCCTGGGATTGGAGCAGAAATCGCTACAGCACAGTATACTGATAGCAGCTAGACGCTACAGACAGCACGTGCAGTGTGAAATGGCGAGATTGCAAAAGGCTGACAGTTTTTATAGGACTGTGAGCCTTCCCAGAGTTCTCTGCCCCATGTAACACGTTGTGCTCACGGCCATTTAGCTAAAAAAGCAGGGAAAAAAACCCTTCGTTCCCATGAATCAGCGTAAACTTTGGATTCGTGACAAATCAAATTTTCTGTGAAATTCCACGTAGTTCGAATCGATTCGCCCATCTCTAGCTACCATTTATTGCTTGTTGCATTGTATATTGTATATAATCTCCTGTGATTCAGGGGAACTTTAACTATAGGCAATGGGGTCCCCTTATACAATATGATCTGGCTCATATGGGGAGCAGAACCCGACACCATTCAGAATGTTTACCCCCACCAGCAGGGACATTGTACTTGCTGTGCAGACCAATTCTTCGGTATGTGTGGTACATAAGTGCCCAAAACACAGTGCTTTCTGCCACACTGCAACTCCTTCATTCACAGGATCATAGATAATCCCAAAGGTCTTATACCTGCTGATCCTAGGGTAATGGCGCACCCTTTTTTCACACTGTGTTTTAATAAGCACCTTTTACAAAGAGGACCTGTCTGGGCAATTTGGGACATCAAATTGGCCTTTAACAAGCACCTCTAAACTTAACTATAGATGGGTCACATGGGGCACATTGGACCATCTCTTGTGCTCCCTGCGCAGTACTTCAATAAAGCCGTTGCACCCCCCACGATGCATTCGCAGTGAAGCCAGTGTCGTACTCGGCTCTACAGCTCAACTGCGCATGGAGCATCAGAACCAGGTAAGTATTAATGTTTTTAATTTTAGTAGCAGGCACCTACCTAGGGACTTTCTAAAAGGCGATTTAGGACACTAAACACCATAAGGATCTGTGGGTGGTTTAGTGTCCCAAATCGCCCTGACATGTCCCCGTTAAAGCATTATGAAGACAACTTACCAAAAAAAGGTTGATCATATATAAATAATTTTCCAATCTCCAGCCCTGTCCCCCCAAAAATGACAAAAAACACCCTACGACTCTACATAACTATGACTGATCTCCTCCTCTTGGTATTGTTTTTTTTTAATAATACTTTATTATAATGTGCAACAATAATATACAAAAATGTACAATAAAATACCTAATAATAATATTACAGTTGAGACAAAGCTATAAATGTCCATCTTTGTGTTGTCATAAATTATACAGTCACATCTTCGTTCCAGGTCCAGTGCTCCTTTCAGCGCCTTCACAATGTGTAAACTGATCTCCATAAGAGTTATGAAGACTTTTTCATCAAGTGTAAGATTTTGTTAAATTTTAATCTCTCAGCAATAGCAACAGATGTCTCTCCATCCTTCGAAGAAAAAAAATGGAATGAAAATGAAATATGTATTCATAACCCCATATCACTCCTCCCCCCCAAAAAAAAATCTGCATTTATTGTAACTGCAGAGATCAATATTGTAAATGATTTTTTTTTTGGCATCTTCCATTGCCAACATTTGGGCTCATTTACTAAGGGCTTCACGGCCGCACTTTCGTCGGGTTTCCCGAACTTTTCCGTTTTGCGCTGAATTCTGTCGGATTCGGAAAAACCGTGGAATTTAAAAAACTGAACGTGTCCCAAAAGCAAGCACTTGCATGCACCCGGAAGAAGCAGGTTCACTCTGGCGGACCTTGGCGCAGCAGCGACACCTACTGGATATCGGGCGCACGACCTTAGTGAATCCCGGCAGACCCGAATCCACGTCGGACAACACGCGGCGGGTTTGCGACAGGACCGGGTAAGTAAATGAGCCCCATTATCTTTCATAATGTTAAAAAATAGCACCACAACTGGTACTGTATGGTATTGCAGCTATGTTGCATTGACTTCAAAACATGGATGTAGACATATGTGGTGTTGTTTGTGGAAGAACGTGGCTATGTTTTTAACTGGGACAATAACTTTTTAGCTTATCAAGGTATGTGGGGGTAATTTTCCACGTGTTTCTGCATTTAATTACCCTCTGCTCTGAATGACTGCTGAAATATTCTTCCAAAATTTTGCTACAACATTTACTCAGAGCAGAGGGGGAAAGACTGTGGAGGAGCTCAATGCATAGAGCCAAAAGCACAGCAGTGTGAGGAAACACCCCCATTGATCGTGGGTGTTACCGATATGTCTTTGCTGCGATATGCAGCAAAGACTTGCCGGCTATTGAGAGCCCTCTCCATGCACCCGCAGCCGACCCGTGACGTGCTATTAGGTCACGGGTTGTAAAAGGGTTAAAACAGAGATACTGCCATTCTGCTACTAGGAGCAATGAAAACCTACACTGGTCTCATAGTCTGACGGCCATACTTTGAGACCAGCTGCATTCATGAGCATAGTGCCTATTCTCCTTGATCAGACATGAATGTAATAACACTGCAAAGATTTTTCAAAAATGTATAAATCCTCTAAATGATACCTGAAATAAACATAGTACATGACATATATGCCACATTATTCTAGTGCAAATACATCTTATATAGTCAGTTTTTTTTTTTTGGTAGTTTCTTGTATTGGGACATTGCTTACCTTATTTTTAATCCAGGGATCAGCCCCTTTTTCCAGCAGAATTGGAACTATACTTTGACTCCTCATCTTACAAGCATAATGGAGGGCCGTGTTCCCCTCCTAGAACAGAATGCAAATGTTATAGCCATAGTTAATTTTTCTTATTCATCAGTCATGGATTTTAATGTACCTAAATGTTTATAGTATATTGATTATAGCTACAAATCTTGGCCAGGTCTCTAACAACAAGAATTTAGGACAGTGGTGGCGAACCTATGGCACGGGTGCCAGAGGTGCCACTCAGAGCCCTTTCTGTGGGCACACAGGCCATCGACCCAGCACACCAGACAGGACTCAAAGAATCTGCCTGCAGCTCCAAGCAACTTAAAAGATGCTGCTTTCAGTCATATTTTGATACTTGCTTCGCTACTTGGGACTGGGAAGAGGGAGAATTTTACAGGGCCGAATTATCTTTGGAGGACCTTCTGCTGGGCCCACGATTGTCTGAGGGACACTGGAAAGAAGCTAAAATGATGCAAATTTTCCATCTTTCTACTGTGTTACTGTCCTCAGGAGGCCAATATGATTGTTGAAGAACAGGGAGCAGTAAGATGCTTTAATTTTTGGTTGGCACCTCACGATAAATAAGGGGGGTTTTGGGTTGCTTTTTGGGCACTCGGCCGCTAAAAGGTTCGCCATCACTGATTTAGGACATTCTGTTCCCTATTATTCCCGGTGTAGCTTCTTATCTGTACTTTGCAGTTCCCTCTAAGTTGTTGGGTGGAGACCTAGCTGCTGTGACTGACTCCTGCTTCACCACCTTGCTTAGAATTTCTGTGTAATTTGACATATTACGGATCATCTGCACCTTGTTTAACCTATAAAATGCCATGGTTAATAGTATAGGTAGCATCTAAAGGGTTGGATAGAGTCACAAACACCTCCATTGTCCTTGTATTCCAACTAGACTGCACTTGCACCGCAACTTGAGTGATCATTGGGTGCCAATGGGTCATCCTGTTAGTTGGTGGAGGCGCCAAGTTCTGACGTCTTTGTACGACTATCAGTGTTATACTGGCAGGCATAGTATACTGCAATAGAAGTATATCCAGATCCAAAGTTGGCTAAGATCTATTACAAAATGGTTTCTAGAAAAAAGGCTTAGGGTTATGAAGAGCAGTGGTTGATGCTGCTCATTGGCACATAGTATGAAGCTGGTTGATTTTGTGTTTAGCGGCATCTAATTTACCAGCAGAGTTAAACATAGTTCTCAATGGAATAGACATGCGGAGTCCCCCTCCTCCATGAACATGGTCCATTGATTCATGGTTCATTGATTTCATTCATAGGTTTTATGCGTTCTTTGTCCTGGGGGCAGAATGAAGCTTTTTCCTTTCTGTACGGTTACTACATAAACATATGATGCACATAGACAATGAATCTCAACCACACAAAGCTCTAATGGGCGCCTTAAGGTATAGGAGACCACTAGAGGATGTAAATCACAGTTAGGCAGATGATGCACATGGAGTAACTATGGATTAGTAAAGTCAATAAAAAAAACAACAAGAACATTATTTGGAAATAATAATGAGAGTATGACAGAACATACAGAACTACGGTATTGGTAAAACCATATTCACACATGTATGCACACATTTTAATTGCTGTGAATTATTGTAGATTTAAAAAAAAATTATATTTCATTTCAGAGCACATTGTTATTTCTTTACATAGATTAAAAACTAATCTGCATCATATTTTTTAGATTTGCCATTGTTGGGCACAAAGAGGAAAAATCCTGTTCTGGTCGATGCATAGTCTCATACGTAGCTCAGTCTGCCCTTTACTGATGTGTAGCCACTAGTGCCATATAAAGTCTCCCCTACTTTCACAATTTGGTCCTCTAATTTCATAATAAAATGACTATGACCCTCATCCCTCCTCAATCATGACATCAAAGGTCCCTTACCATACACACTTCATCTTTATAACTGTATCCACCTTGTATAGATACAGTACACAGATGATGCTCACTTAAGTGCAGTAATTTACTATATATATATATGTATATATATGTATATATATATATATATATAAGCCGAGGCCCCTAAATTTACCACAAAAACCTGGTAAACCCATATTTTTTTTACTCGAGTATAAGCCGAGTTTGGGTTTTCAGCACATTTTTTGTGCTGAAAAACTAGGCTTATACTCGAGTATATATGGTATATAAACCTGTCCCATTTCCTTTCCTCCAATTAACTATATTGTAATTTAAAAAATGAATCTGGTATGACATGTCATCTCGCATTTTGTACTAGTGACAGGTGGAATTCATTTTAAAGGGTTTTTAAAATTGGTTATAGCCAATCCACAGAATCAGCAGTCCGACCTTCACAGGTCACAGGACCATGGATTTGAGCATATGTACTACTACCGCTTTTTTCAGTACTATGAAAGCGTTGGAAATTGCCAAGCACAGTGCTTGGTTATGTACAGTATTCTTATAGACAGTGATACATGAGATACTTGAGTGGTGTGCTCAGAAATTTCTGACACTCCCATGCTTTTAAATGGAACAGTAGGCTTCTTGCTCGATCTCCCATACCTCAACTATTGATCAACAACACTGTTCTCATGATTGGCGTGGGTCAGCTCTTGTCCTAGTAGATGGACCCTCAGATTGGGCATTTGGGATAACAACCAAACTTTGCAAAACCATTTTAAGTTTAGGAGATTGCACAGTATGATAAGCATTGACGTCAGGTCTCATTCAATAAACTTATGGGTGTGATTCAGTATACTAAGGTGGTGTCCTAAAGGTAGGGCTTCAAAACAAAAGTCCCTGGAAAAAAACTTTTAACAAATGTGTCAAATCCTACCACTGCTCCCTAATTAGTAATGTCAATGGGCCCCTAAACTTCAGGTACATCCATGTTGTACAACACAATTAGCACTCAGGCCAATATGAGGCAGTATTAATGCAATACCAATGACAATCACGTATTACCCTGTAGTGACAATGCTTCATGACTTACAGAATCTCTGGCGTTGACACTGACACCCGCGGCCAGTAGAAGACGAATCAGCCTTTCATTTTGTTTTGTCTTTGAGATCTGTTCAACGAGACACATAACATAGACATATATAATACATAACAGCATAAGGCGTGTTCTGATGGAACATGATCAAGAGTAATATTTATAAAAATCTTTATATAGCGCCATCATATTCCGTAGCACTTTACAAATCATAGGGGACATATACAAACATACTGGGGCACATTTACTAAGGGTCCGCACACCGCATTTCCGTCGGGTTTCCCGACCATTTCCATTTTGCGCCGCATTTTACAGGGGTTTTTGGCACACGCGATCGGATTTTGGAGCAATCGTCATGCAACACAAATCAGGGGGTGTGGCCGTCGGACAACCTGATGGATTCGGACTAAGTGCGGTATTCAAAATTCAAATTGTGTCGCAAGACATGCACTCACATACACCGGGAAGAAGAAGGTGAACTCCGGTGGACCTCAGCGGGGAAGCGACACATGCAGGATCTCGGGCGCACGATCTTGGTGAATCACGCCGGACTTCATCCTCGTCGGACAGCCCGGATCGGGGATCGCGACAGGACCGGGTAAGTAAATGTGCCCCATTATTCCATAGTAAATTGCAGAGTACAAATAGTCATATGGAACAATAGGAGTGAGGATCCTGCTCACAAGCGCTTACAGTCTACAAGTTACTTTATTATCTATATCAATCAACCTGCATTATTGTCCCCCCAATGTCCACATCTGATATTCGGGGAAACTAAACCAAAATATAAATTACAAATCTACCTCTCATCTAGGACTACCTCTGCCTTGTTATGAGTGATTTTCTTTACATCATGCATGCGTTAAATAACTTACAGGGATCTTTCGCCCTTCTATCCCTTTATATGCCTTACTTTACATTGCACTCCATTACAGACACACCCTTTATTTCATTTAAGGCTATTTTACATTTGTTTTAAGAGATATTTGTGGAATTTCCTTCTCCACCTTAACAAGGGGTGCGGTGTTAAATAGGTAGCAAATATCCAATTTATCATTTTCAGGAACTTACCATGATAAAGTATCCAATAAGCATAACAGGCATCAAGATTACAATCAGTAAGTAGTCCAGGAACGTGAACTTTTTCCTTACAGCGTAGTGCAAACAGGTCCTTCCTTTCTGTAATCGGGGAAGGAGAACATTTTCAGTTCAGATATTGTCAGCGGGTCACCTTCATTTACTATTTAATGTCCTTTTTATTATGCTTGACTTGTAGGTAAAACCAACTTTATCAGTAGAGCGGAGTGTAACAAGTGTGTGTACGGGTCTAACTGAGATATACTTTCTAAAGATATCTTTATAGTCCAAGATAAAGTCAATATTGTTTATACCCGCAGTATAGGAACATGTCTATTGGATCGGGAAAGCCGCTCATAGAAAGTTGGTGCGCCATCTCCCGTTGTACTTGGCACAGTTTAATAAAACAGGTTTGTATATCATTGAACCGTCCAAAATCAGGAAACAAATACAAATACAAAGGAGGCTTTTATGCAGCTTTGCAGGAAACTTATAAAACTACCGTAGGAGCATTTTGCTCAAGCACCTATCCATGGAAAAAGGTGCCTTAAAGAGGTTATCTTTTACCTGTTCTCCAGGTCTTTCTGCAGTCCACTTTCTGGGAGTCTTTTGGTACAGTATACACTATTAGAGCCCACATAGGCAAATAGTGGTTGGAGCAGTGACCCATCTTAGCTTCTCCTACAGTTTCCCAGATGAAGTTCTTTACTAGACCGCCCCTTTAAATAAAACTGGGGTTGGCTGACCCTTAGCAGTCTGTTTGCAAAGCCCACTAGGCAGCCCTGTACATAAAGCGGAGCCTGTGACTCGTGGGGAAAGCCAAGTACTTGCACTACAGGGAATATTACTGAGTAGGTCATTACCAGTGGCGTAACTAGAAGCTGATGGGCCCCAGTGCAAAGTCTGCGCCGGGCCCCCGACTATGATGTATGGTTTATAGTAATAGTCTTCTCATATGGGAAAGTGACACCATAAGGGCCCCCTAAACCTCTTGGGCCCTGGTGCGACCGCAACCTCTGCACCCCCTCAAGTTACGCCCCTGGTCATTAATATCCCATCTACAGCTATAAATCCCAAAATGTAACTCATCTCTTCTTCACTTACATCATTGGTGAGGTTGATATTAGCTTTCATACTTAGTAGGTAACTGACTACTTTAATATTGCTTTTCCGGCAGGCACATATGAGCGGCGTGTCTCCGCCAAAGCTATCCTTCACATTCACCACTTTATGATCTTCTTCTACAAGTAGCTGGACTTCATCTAGGTCATTTTCATAGGCGGCTTGACAGATTGGCTAATAAAAGAAAAAAAAAAAAAGACAGGGAATATGAATTAAATAAACTTCATACAAATGGTGAGCCGCCATTGCAAATGTAAATTACATAGCAGCAAGGTGGCATAGCACTAGCACTATGGGGGCATTTATTAATAGGCATGATTCTTAGGACATTTGTAGACTGCCGTTGGAGCTCTGATGCCCATCAGTTTAATAATAGTGGCTTTAAAAAAAAAAAAAAAACATCTCAACATGGGCCAAGAGAAATTGCAAGTCATAAATCTGGCTTTACACAGTCTTGTATCAGCAGTAGTTCTATGTTTAAGCAGAGCAATGAAAATAATTAATAATAAAAATAATAATCATGAAAATTAAGGTCTCGTTTTCACTAAGTGATGGAGCGGCAGGTGGTGGCCGACCCATCGTTTAAGCCGCTATTTTTGAGTGGCGTTAAAAGGCCAGTGCGATATTTAGCACTAAAAAGCAACAAAAAATAATTTGATTTTTTTTTTTACACTTTGAGGCCAAAAAGTCAAGAAAATCCTATGGTAAATGTCCCCCTATGTGTTTCAGGATAAGAGTTCAACACAGCCTCTTAAATATCTTTCCACCCTAAACATTTGTGGCCATAACTACATGCTGTGCCAAACAGATCTGAAAGATTGGGCTCCATGATTTATGTTCCATCTGACTGTTAATTTCAGCCACAAACTGAATGGAGAAAAAGCCAAACCCAGTGTTGAAATTTTTTTTGATAGGCTTATGATGACAATACTGGTAAGTATGACCATTTTCCCACAGTTATGGAAATTTTTTGCTCTTTCACATTTTTACTGTATTGATTAAGCATAACATAGAGGGCACATTATCTAAAATTTTGTATGTCAAAAAAGGACAGTACTTTGCTACCTTCCTAGTGTACATTTATTTGCCATCCAAACACCTCATGCTTTTCAACATTTAGAAATGGCTTTTTTGGAACCTTGAGAGTGTGGTTTAAAGGGGATGTCTTTCCCTTTATCCATATCAGAGACTCTTTAGCTTGATTAGGTTCCAAGCTGCATTTCCATTGTACCGATGATATACAGAGGATAGAACCACCTTCTTCTGGTTCTGGTCTAGAGGGTGCTGCAACAGCGCCAATTATGAAGCACAAACAACACTGTTGATATTAATTTTTATAACATATAGAATAGGAGGTTCTGTCATGCTGAACATGAACAAATTTATTTGTTTTTGCAAGATGTATCTGCAATCTACAGGATAGTAAATAAGTAATAGATTGGGTAGGGTCATGAGGAAAGGAGTGCCATATCTCCATGTCTGAATGGAGTGAGATTTGCACATAGGGGCACATTTACTTACCCGTCTGGAGGAGTTCAGCGAAAGTGCATTGTCTGACGATAATGCACTGAGCCGCGATTCACTAAGATCGTGCGCCCGATATCCTACATGTGTCCCTTCCCTGCTCAGGTCCGACGGAGTTCACCTTCTTCTTCCCGGTGTATGTAAGTGCATTGGATTTGCGACACAATTTGAATGTTAAATCCTGAGGTCATCCCAAATCAGTCGGATTGTTCGACGGCACGTCCCCAGATTTCTGTCGCATGAAAGCCGGCACCGCTGCTGAAAAATCCAATCACGTGCAACCAAATCCCCTGCTGAATACCTGTCATAGCCGTGCAATCCCCGAAAATGTTGCAAAATCTAATTAAAGTTCGTCCGCAGACTCTTAGTTAATAAGCACCAAAGAGGGATCACCTGTTCACCTCTAAGGGAGATACAGAAACTGCAGAAAACAGTCACATTTGACAGCTCCAACCATCTCAGCTTGGTGGAAACTGGTATTCTCATTTCCAAGAATAGGCCTTGTAATGTGATCAAACCAGACAATCTGCTGACATCTGTTTCCGGGGTGGGGGTGGGGGGATAGGTAAGTACCAAGAAGTTTTTATTCTCCCTGCTGGGTTTATATTATAGTGATTGCATTCCCTCATTATGTAACAGATATAGTAATTACTCAATCTCCCTTACTTTAGTTACTCATCAATAAAAAATACATCTTTGGTCAGGAATCAGTCATGGACAAACTTCCTTTATACAAATTATGAAAGTTGGACCAAAACAGTGTATATTTCTAATTGAGACATAATATAACACTTTCATATGTTTCACTATATCATCTATAAAAATGTGCACATTATTGGAAGCTGTGCATGGGTGGCCAGGGGTACCACACAGTGTTGGGACTACAATTTGTGATGCTGCATCTCCAGCCAGTGGTGAATCTAAACTGCTTTGCAGTAGATAACTGAACCGCTTATGCTGCCCCCCATCTTGCTGTAGGCGTTGCTGCCTGAGGCAAGGGGCTCAACTCGTCTGAGGGCTTGTGCACCCCTGTCTCCAGCTACAGACTGCACATTGGGGGAATGTATGGTTCAAGTTACATCAGTTTTTGGTCCTTAAAATGTCTCACGATTGAACCAACCAACTCAATACACTTTTTACTTCAGACTATTTACTCGAGATTTATGTTAAGTCAGATGGTAAACAGATGAAAAGTATGTAGTACAACTTTTCAAAAAATTTATTTTAGGCACAAATCCACTTCAGTCTCCAAGTGGAAAAGGGAAAAATGTAAGAACTGGTTGCAACATTTACACCTCAGGCGCCTAAATGAAACCACATTTATCAAGCTATTTAAATGACTATAATAAATCTGATGTGCGACAGATATTTGATGAGCTGCTAACCCATACAATAAACTGGAGTAAGTCCTGATTACTGATAAATCGACCTCATTGCTCCAGAGGGAGACAAGAACTGGATCATGTGGCAATATTTCAACTGAAAGACTAAGTCATCAAGTCAAATATTAAAGATGAACCAAACAAAGACATTGGGGCTCATTTACTAAGGGTCCGCACTATCGTCGGAATATCCGACGATTTCCGATGTGCGCCGCATTTAGAAGGGGTTTTTGGCGCATACGATTGGATTTTGGCGCATCAGCGCCGACTTACACGCGACACAAATCGGGGGCCGGGCCGTCAGACGATCCTACGGATTCGGACAACGCGCTGGATTTAACATCTCAAATTATGTCGCAAGATCAGCACTCACATACACCGGGAAGAAGAAGGTGAACTCCGGCGGACCTGAGCGGGGAAGCGACACATGCAGGATCTTGGGCGCACGATCTTGGTGAATCGTGCCGGACTTCATCTTCGTCGGACCGTCCGGATCGGGGATCGCAACAGGACCGGGTAAGTAAATGTGACCCATTATGACAGATCTTGAATGGAGTAATCTATTCATATCGTGCCCAAATGTACTCAACATTGTCACGAAATACTGGAAGCGTTACTTTATAAACCAGTCCTTACATCTAGGAGATTAGTAGATTTAGGATTTGGATTAGGAGATTTGAGGAACTTAAAGCTGTGTGCATGGTGCCCATGTGTGGTACCATAATCTTCCACTGAAGAGGAGAACATTTTAGTATTGAACAAACTCGGACACTTAGACACCATTTTAGGCTACATGCACATGAATGTTTTGGACCACGTGCTATTTGTTGTTTCAATGTATATCAGATGGAAAGTATTTCCATGGGCCCACACACAGTTGTGGTTTTCATAGCCCTGGCTTTCCCGAGCTGCAAATTTTACAGCAGATCCTATTCCTGCCCAAGCTTGTAGCTCAGGAAGTCTTTTCTGGAGTCATCAGAATATGAGCAGACCTCACATGTTGTAGACACATGGGGGGGGGGGGCATTCATTATTGAACCCTGTGCACCATATTTATGAATTATCAGTGCCATAATATTGCTCCTTTTCCGACACTCAATACTTTTTTTTGGTTGCCCGATTTGGGTGCCGTTTAGTAATCCTGACACTTTTCCTTTTAGGTTCTCACAATTTTTGTCGCACAAACAGGAGCTAAAAGCCGGTCTACCAAGTTCGATTTCCCCTTTATGATTGTGGAGCCAGTTCACAAACTTTTTGGTCATTAACCCACAATTGATGAATGCCCGCCCCCCTTAGGGCGGCAAGGCTGGTCTATTACTCTTAATACAGATTGTATGCAAGAACCCTTATTCCACATAAATCTGGGTTTTCAAGAATTACCTGTACGAAATATTAACATCTCATCTTTAGTTTGCTGCCCTGAATTGGATTCATTACATTCCTTACAGAAGATGTAATTTTCGTCCCAAGGCCATGATGATGCAGGGTGTCTGTGAGCAAAGACATTTTATGGGTTTCCTGAGGACAGTTCTGTACTGATAACATGTAGGTGGTACAACATCAATCGTAGGTGACTCATCGTCTGCAGGAGTGGCCTGCTACACGGCTTCATCCATACTGACAGTCATTTCTCTGTCTTTGTCGTACAGAAGACTGATGATCTTGTTATTGCAGCATAATTTCATGTTATTATATAAATGTATTGCAGGTCAGATATATATTATGCAGTGGACAGGTTTATTAAAAATTCTGCTGTGCCTAAAATATGTGCTATGTGATGTCAATGGGTTCAAACACTTTTGAGGACTAGTCCTATACCAGAAAACTGTAAGAGACAAAATGGAGCCTAATGGGTGCCCTAGTGACCAACTTATTAGACGGAAACTGATGCTATGAAGTTAAGTCAACTGATATTTGTTTATTTGCAGATAAAAACATCCAAATGGTAACACGTTTCGGGTGTAGTACCCTTCGTCAGACCAAATAAGGGGATGTGGTGAGCGCGAGCACAGCTGTTGCGATAGTCGGTGTTGCTCCATTTTGTCTCTTACCCTACACGTTTCTTACGGTTCCATTGGACACCGGTTTTGGAGTGTTTGGGAATTGCTGAGTCCGTTAACCACATTAGACGTTTGAAGGAACATCATCCCATTGTTTGCCGCAATTATACAAGAAATTACCAGGTGAGCATTTTCTGCTACTCACCTGACCCATTATCCAAACGTTGTCACACGAGGCGCCGTCCTCCCCTGTTGTTCTTTTTTTCTCAATTCTTTTTATACCAGAAAACTGACATGGCTTAAGATGCAGCATCATGTGGCAGAAATGCCAAAACATTTTGGCACATTTTGAGGACATAAATGATGCCAGTGTTCAGTGGTGGAAAATTCAATTGGACGTTATCAACTTTGATTGTGATCACCCACTGTTACATCTGTGCCTGTGTCATCCTCTGTCAGTAAGGTACAGAGGAAGATGCGCTGATATGTCAGTCTGTTTGTGTCTTTTCCAAGCGGTTTGTGTCTTTTCCATGACAGCACTGATTGAATTGTGCCGCACCTGTCAGTCTTCTGTAGTTCTGCTGTGGTCCATCAACAGCTAACCCACTTTTATGGACAGAATTTCCCTTCACTCACATTGCTCCCTTGATGTTCTGCCTTGTTTGGATTTTAAAGTTCTGGTCCATAAGGTGCATCAAGAGCTGAGGTGTGTTATGACGTTCTTCTGCAGCTGAGGTGTGTATTATGAAGTTCTGCAGCAGCATAGGTTTGTATGATAAGGTTGTGCAGCAACGAAGGTGTGTATGACGAGGTTCTGCAGCAGCTAAGGTTTGCATTATGAGGTCCTGTAGCATCTGTGGCGAGTATTATGTTTTCTGTGGTAGCTGAGGTGTGTAGTATGTTTTGGGGCAGCTGAGGTATGTGTAAAATGAGTTACTGCAGCAGCTGTGGTAGGAATTATGAGTTTCTTGATAAGTTGGGATTTGATGGGGTTATAGAAATAAATATGTATTTATTACTTATATATTATGTATTTAATATCAGTTTTGGGGCATTAATGTTTCATGGAATTAATTGGGGTCCCCTACCAATCACTACAACCTATCATCCTGAAGTGTGTTGTGGAATAGCAGAGCTGACTGTCATTGTGTGCAATAGGCATCTTATGGATCTCATCATCTCTGATCTGTCTCATCTCTCTCTATTTCAGCTCACAGAACTAGATGGATTATGAAGTGTCTGCTTAGAGAGTCCCTGTCTATACCCTGAAATACTACACTGACCATCAGTGAGTGATAGGAGCTAAAGCAGCAATAAAAACCGAGTAAAATTGTGAAGTAAAGGGTTAAAAATTATCTTTATTGTGTTATCACCACTAGGGGATTGAAATTTGAGAATTTTTTTTCATGGAAACTGGCACTGGCCCTAGGTTCTTTGCCGCAGGGTTGGGTAGGGTGTCTTTATAGCCATCATTTTGTCACCTTGGCACTGCCACTTACATCCCTAACCAAAGCCCAGCCAACCAGCAGAAACCTCGGAGAAACCAGGGATAATTCTTAAAGCAACCACAACATTAATGCCCTGACATAAAGTCACTCCTGCAGCCACTATTTACTGGAAGAAAAGGGAAGAAGAAAGGAATTACTTGATTTTATTTCACCGCTTCTCCCAGACTATGGAAATATTTAGGGTGGGCCCCCAGAATCTATTCCACTGATGGGCCCTGGGCACCTCAATCCAACACTGTATTCTCATGCTTTTTCATTTGGCTCATCTTTCATCTCCTTAGTCCAAATCTGCATTTCGTTTTTTCTTAAGGCACTTTCACACGGTTAAGTTCACATCAAGAAACTTGGTCTTGTGTGCCAGCCAGATTTACCCGATACCCAAATCGACTGAACTGAGCTCAGCATGCCACTTCCCTTCAGCTGACTGGGGTTCAGGCCAATAAATCTGACTGACATACACCATGTGAAATGGCCTTTATTATAAGGAAGGATTTAGTGAATCTGCCTGAGTGAACTTAGAGACAAGCCAGTTTTCCTAGAAGATGCTACACACAGTCTGACAAGAAATTATAGCTATGGAAAGAGTATAACTTGTTATTCATGAGTCAGCTGTGACTCGCATTTTATGTGCCATGTATTACGTAAGCTTCCTGCTACACCTTGGGATGTGAGGAGTGTCCGAAAAGTCAGATTTAGGCTACAGTGTGCTGATAACATGGAGCAACCCAATCCTCCACTGGATTATTCGTGATCTCCTATCCCAGTGGTGGCGAACCTATGGCACGGGTGCCAGAGGTGGCACTCAGAGCTCTTTCTATGGGCACCCAGGTCTTCACCCCAACACAGAGTTTGCCAGCTAGGACTCAAGGCTTTCTCCTGTGGTCCAATACAGCCCAGAAAGTGCCATGGTCAGGGCTATTTTAAAGCAGAAATCCTTGGCTGCCGGGACTACAGGAGGAGCGAGAAGGTGTGGACAGAGATGGATTGTCCTTGGAGCTCCTGCTCCTGCCCGATTCTCTATCTTCAGGGGACCCTGGAGGGAAGCTAGAATCCAAATTTCTCCATCTTTCTATTGTATTGGTGAATTCAAGAGGCCAATACGATTAAAACCTGTGATACAGCAGGGATCAATAAGTTACTGCTTAAATTGTCATGTTGGCACTTTGCGACATATACGTAGGTTTTGGTTGGAGCTTGGGCACTCTGTCTCCAAAAGGTTCGCCATCACTGTCCTATCCTGTTGATATGGGATTACTTGATGTGACCAGATACCCCTTTAATGGATTTCCATCTGCACTTGGGGGCACTTGCAGATCCCAGTCCTCTGGATAGTTGGGGGTTCCAGCACTGGACTGCAAGCTATGAGATAGGAATAAGTATCTTTTTTAAGAAAAAATATACTAAACGGGTGTCCTTATATCATGATGGATAAGTTTATGGTTCCCAGTATAAAGAATTTTCCAGCTCCCCCTACCTCACATACAATAGCATCCGGTTTGGTTGGAATGTGGTTACAACCTCAGGGGTAATTGATGTGATCAGGTTTCCTAACTCACTTGTCACCATTCTCTAGAATACACAAAATTTGACAGGGGGAGTAGATGCATGTCTGGTAGCCTTTGGGTATGTGTGTCTGGTCACAAAGCTGATTTCAATAGCTCTGCTTTTTTCTCCTTCACACCAAAAAGTTCCAATATTTCCTGTATGATCCATCTCTATAAAACCCATTCTCAGATATGGAGTAATATTATCATTATACAGCTAAACCCCTCTCCGAAAGATCACTTTTTAGAGAAGATCTCCTTAGGCAGATTAGATTTCCAGGAAAGGATTCCCAGACATCTACCACCACGATGAAAGACTGTATGCAAATGAGCCTGAGGGGCTCCAAGCTCCATTAACACCCTTCGGCTCATTTGGATACAGTCCTTCATCCTGGTGGTAGATGCCCTTAAAGGGGTGGTCCACGTTCAGCAAATATTTGATATTGTTTGTTTAGTGAAATGATATATAATTTTCCAATATACCATGTATATTCGAGTATAAGCCTAGTTTTTCAGCACAAAAAAATGTTCTGAAAACCCAAACTCGAGTCAAAAAAAATATATCAAAACTCACCTTTCCGGCTTCCCACGCTGCTGGCTATATACTGGGGCAGGGGGCTGGCTATATACTGGGGGATATGGGCTGGCAGGCTATATACTGGGGGGCAGGTGCTGGCTATACACTATGGGGCAGGGTCCAGCAAGCTATATAATGGGGAGGCTGTGACAAATGCATTTCCCACCCTCGGGTTATACTCGAGTCAATAGGTTTTCCCAGGTTTTGTGGTAAAATTAGGGACCTCGGCTTATAATTTGGTCGGCTTATACTCGAGTATATACAGTACTTCTGTATCAATTCCTCATGGTTTTCTAGATCTCTGCTGGATGTTCTTCTCTAGGAAGCTTCTATGTTTACTTCCAGTGGACTTCTGTGATACCCACGAGCTGTACACCACCTGTGTGACCATGGACAGATTCCTATTCACTTGAAATAAACATAGAAGCTTCCTATAGCAGGACAGCAAGCAGAGATCTAGAAAACTGTGAGGAACTGATACAGAAAAGTATATTGGAAAATTGGTTAACTCTTCATTACACAAACAATATCAATTATTTGCTGAAAGTGGACAACCCCTTAAAGGGTCATCTTTTTTTTGAGAATATCGCTCCCAAAACAACCACTTTTTCATGTAATTTAGAGCCGATGTCAACATTCTTTGTTTCACAGAGTTCCATGTATGTGACCATACACCTGTCACAATCTACAATTCACACGTCTCACGCCCAACCATGTGATTGGCATGGTGGAAAATATGAGCTACAGAAAATTTGCACCATGTAAAGTAATACCAGTATCAAGCTTCAGTCTGTAATAAAATAAAGGCCACCTACCTCTGAGTATAATATCCCCATGTCCTCAGTAGATCCTAGCAATCCGGGGTCTGTTCCTGTAAATCCTCGACTCTTCACAGTCAACCCCCTTTATCAGAAGGAAAATAAAGAACACAGGAAATAAAGAACACAACTGAAGGCAACGCGATATTAGGTGGATAGTGTGAAACATCCTGACTTTGAAGGAATCGCTGCTGAAGACGCCCAACCATCAGTGTCGCGTTCCAATAACCTGCCGGGGCGAGAACATGTTACGACATTGCCGCCCCATTCATTGGCTCAGATTGACAGCGCACCAGTACGTGTGTGCCGTTAGAGAAAAAAAAAAAAAAAAAAAAAAAAACCACATAATAAGAACATGTATGACGCACCACAACGTACTGATCATAACTTCTCTATGTGACCCTAAAATAGGATGAAGGTCACATCATCAGGTCACAAATCAGATTTCTTTTATAGATTAAATTTGACGAGGAGTCCAATTTTTGACATCTCAGGCTGGCTGTGAATTTCCCCCCTGGCCACTCCACAAGAATCTGATCCCAGGTAAAATTACAAGGAAAATGGCCTTTTTTTGCCTCCATTAAAATACATTTTTCATAAGGGTAAATTTGACTAAGGGTTCGATCATTGGTCATCAAACTCAGCATTACTCCATCCACTTCAAGTTTATAGAAGGCCTGGGGAGTGTACCAAATCCCCTCCGGCTGTCGCTTCAAAGCTGTTACACAGTGCAGAACAGTTCCCTTCCCCTCCCCTGTGGTTTAAACTTCCTCTGCTCTGACACACCTCAGAGCACTTTAAAAAGTAGATTTTTTTTTATAAGGAGGCCATAGATAATAAATATATGCATTTTTGTGGACAGGACGCTTAAAAAGCAGGACCCAAAAACGCATGTGTGGAATCACTGCTAAGGGCTTTTTTGAGAAGCATCCGATTTGGAGCACCAGATCCGTTTTTTTCACGGTTTGACCAATTAGCTTAATTCAACCTGTAAAAACGGAGCCTTCTCAAAAAACGCATCAGTTTTTCAGAATCGCAGCATTTTTTACGGACTGCTTAAAAAGGGGCAAAAAAGGCACTTCAAAACGCCCATGTGGCATCACCCTAGCCAGCAGAACCATATACAGTTTCACCATAGGTTAATGTTACTGTGGAGCGAATTGCCCCCTTACCTCACCATGTCCCGTTTTCTTAGTGGTCGGCTGGGAAAAAAAAAAAATTCTTGCACAACTTCATAATTTATACCATTTTTTCCCCCCCAGGCTAACCACCTACTATCATCGACTCCCCAGTCCCCATTTGTCCTTGTCATTTTTCATCAATCTAGCGATGCCAGGGGGTTATTACTTAGAGATGAGCGAAACTAACTAATGCTCGGTGGTACTCGTGTATTTCGAGCACGAACTTATCCCGATCTGACTATCTCGTCTCGATAACGAACCCAATGAAGTCAATGGGAGACGTCGAGCTTTTTTCGAAGGGGACAAGGCTCGGCCACAGGGAATTTGGCGCAAACACCTGGAACCTCAGGAAAAGGATGTGAAACAACCCGACGGAATGGACAGGAAACGCAGTGGGCAGCAGGCATGAGGGATGCCTCTGAGGCTGCTTAATCGACACCATTATGTCAAAATTCTATGGGCACACAGCATGCCTGACGAGAGTGACAAGAAGAAGCTAGATAGCATCTATAACAATGCAATAATTACACCCTGACACTATAGGGGACGGCCCATGCAAGAGGCAGAGGCACCCGGCGGCAGCAGGCTGAGCGTGGCAGTGGCGACATAACCCTAATTGGACTTCAGGCTTCAAATCAAGACCCATGGGTGTCAGAGAGGAACCAAAGGAGGTGAGCCGAAGCCTCAAAATAACGCGAATGGTACATGTATAAGATTTGCCAGTATAATTTTTGTGATTACAACCACAGGTGGTGGCGCAAGTTAACATGGGATGCCGTAAAACAATCTCAAAAATTCTCTGCCGGGACACAGCTGGTTTGATAAGGGGCACCTGTTATGCTACAGTTTCATGCATCGCGCACTGGCTGTTGCGCAGTATCCGTTCGATACGTTAAATAAATAATAACCCTCATCCATTAAGTATCTCTTATAATGCTGCACCCACCTATACCTCCCTCTCTTAGTCAGTCTATCGCCCAACCCGTGTCTCTTAGATCCGCCAAGTGATCTTAATTAACCTCTACCCTAGTCCGGACCTCCCACTCGCGTCGTCCAAAGACTTCTCTCTAGAGCTGCCACCAATTCTTATGGCATGCTCTGCCCCGACTATCAGACAATACCTAAACCTCCTAAGTTTCATACGTGCTTCTTTAAACCCATTTCTTTGAGGCAACCCTATACACTCATTACCTGCATGAAGTTTTTTACTCTTCGACTAACCCGCCTGTGTCTTTCGCCCCCAGTACTGTTATCCAGCCACCCCAACAGGCACCCGGTACTTCTCCTCTGCAGTCCCATCAAACCCCGGACCTGTATATAGATGAAGGGCTGAGTGTTTCAAGAAACAAGAGCGACATGAATTCCATTTTATTATTTTTTTCTATCCCTAAAAGAATGGCTTTGACCATTAAATATTCTTCACCGCTTTACCTCGGCTGTTAACCCATCATCTTCATAAACCGTAAGCTCTGGCAGGCAGGGACCGCACTCCTTGTTGTTACATCATAAATGTTTGTGCTCTGTTACCAGTTTACATCTTGTATTTGCTTTCCTATGACCTTTGTAAAAGCGTACAGAAATTATTATGACCTCTATAAATAAAGATCTAATTATTATTTATTCATTATGAGAGCGCAGGAACTAGTAGTAGATTAAAGGTGGCTGCAACTATCGTTAGTTGGATCTTGGATGGAGGCTGGCGCTCCGCTGCCAGGCGAGCTTTTGCCAATCCAAGCCCCTGTCTCAGCAATCCCAAACAGCACTTCTAAGAAACCTTTTGTACAAGATCAAGTGTATCAAGTCGGTTCTTATAGTTTAGGATTGGCGGGTGAGGGGAAATGTAACAGGTATGCGGCAAGAAGCGCTGAGAATAATATCCCTAATCGGTTAAAAGTTATGCCAGTTAATTTTGGTGGCATAACACAGCAGGGTGGCGACAAAGTTAATAACAGACTTTGTAATGTGAATCCATGAAACAACCCAAATTCTCTTGACACACCCTCGTTTAGATAAAATGCGGACAATCGTAGTGGAGGCCGCGATATGGGACGACTTTTGGAGTATAGCAATGAGACAACGTGGGAGGGCTGCTATGGAAGCACAATTTAATTTGGATTAGGCTTGTTAAGTGTGGCAGTCGCCAAACAACATTTTTCAAACCAGAGGACGCAGTGGTTAGGCCCGCGTTTAACAATGGAATAGAAATTGCCGGTGTGCCTGTATGTGGCAGTCCCAAACAGTTTCAACCAGGGAGCAGTAGGGTGCCCTGCAGTAAAATGGAATACATTGAGTGGCCTGTATGTGGCAAGTCACCAAAAAATTTTCAACACCAGAGAGCCGGTAGGGGGCCCAGCTCCGTAAAATGTAATAGATGGAGTGCCTGTATGGTGGCAGTCCCAAAATGTTTCTAAACCAGAGGAGCGGTAGGTGGGCCTCTGCAGTAAATGGAATAGATGAGTGCCTGTATGTGGCAGTCCCAAAATTTTTTTCAAACTCAGAGACAAGGAGGTGGCCCTCCGAAAATGGATACGATTGAGGACGTATTGCAAGTCCCAAAAATGTTTCAAACAAGGAGCGGTAGGGGTGCCTGCAGTAAAATGGAATAGATTTAGTGCCGTATGTGGCACTCAGCACATACAAATTGTTTCAACAGAGGCTCCGGGTAGGTGGCCCTCCAGAAACAATTAAAGCTATGTCGTGAAGAAGTACTAGACAAAGCCACGTGGGCCCTGTCAAAAAATAGCCATTTTCTCCTCTTTTCCTGTACATAAGGACCGGAGGGGGAGGAAGGAAAATGAAGGGGAGGGAGGAGTGGATCAATTATTCAGGTTGCAGCTTCCTTCACCTGGTGGAGATTGGAATTCTGAGACAGGAAATCCGCCTTATCATTTTTACAATACGGTCAGCCTGTCAGCGCTGTCAGTCGACAGGCGTGTACGCTTTCGGTGATTGATGCCACCAGCTGCACTGAAACACACCACGGTGGCACGACGCTAGCGGCAGGGCATGCGCAAGAACCTCCAAGGCGTTACGCCCAGTGTTTGCCACATGTCCAGCTTTTGAAACCCGAGTTGTAGGGAGGCTGTGGTTATCATTTAGACGATGGGTATGGTCAGCTACGTACTCCCTCACCATCTTTCTGTAAAGATCAGCCCTACTCTGCGAGACTGGGACAGGTGACAGTGTCTTGCTGGGTGACATAAAGATCGGCAAAGCCTTGTAAAGCGTACCCTTGCCAGTGCTGGACAAGCTGCCTGCTCGCCTACTCTCCCTCGCTACTTGTCCCGCAGAACTACGCACTCTGCGCTAGCGCTGTCAGAAGGGAAATATGTTTCAGCTTGTTGCACCAGGGCCTGCTGGTATTCATGCATTCTCACACTCCTTTCCTCTGCAGGGATGAGAGTGGAAGATTTGATTTTTCGTACCGTGGGTCCAGGAGAGTGAACACCCAGTAATCGGTGCTGGAATAAATTCTTTGAACGCGAGGGTCACGGGATAGGCCGCTAGCATGAAATTGCCATAGCGCACAGAGTACCAACGCGTTCGTAGAAATTCACTCCCCTCACGGCCTGAACTGTCCATTTCCTCCTCCTCCAACTCCTCAACTCCTATTCTTCTGCCCATAGCACGCTGAACAGTAAGGACTCAACCAATGGTCTCCCCTCTTGTGTCTCGCCAACATTCCTCCTCTTCCTCCTCATCCTCCTCCACCTCCACCTCCTCCGATATGCGTGAGAAACAGACCTTAGGTGCTTTGGCTATCAACAAGGGAATAATTCTTCCCCTGTCTCTTGTGACGAGAGCAAAGCTTCGATTTCATGCTGACCAGAGAGTTTTTTCAAAAGGCCACAGAGGGGATGGTGAGGCTGATGATGGCGGCATCGCCACTGACCATCGTGTTGACTCCTCAAAGTTACTCAGCACCTGACAGATATCAGACATCCACGTCCCTCCTCATTGTAGACTTTAGAAGCTGACTGACCTGACTACCAGTTTGGTGGGAGTGGACATCTGGCAGTCTACAATCGCTCTGCGCTGCTGGTAACTCCTGGATAACATGGTCAGGTTGAATTCCACCTCGTGGGCACGTCGCACAACACGGTGCGAGGGCAGTTGGAGGACGGCGCTGCGTTGGCCCTGAGAGTGGCGCATCTGGTCTGGACTTTCCTGAAATGCGCACAGAATGCGGGCGCACCTTCGTGAGCAAATCAGACAGATTGGGGTATGTTTGAGGAAAGCGTGAACTTCAGATTAACACATGGGCCAGCATGCACATGTGTCAGTCTGCGAGTTGCAGAGCCGCCCAAGGTTTACGGCCGTTGTCACCCACACACCAGTCCCGGCTTGAGGTTCAGCGGTGCCAGCCACAGATCAGTCTGCGCCGTGATGCCCTGTAATAGCTCTTGGGGCGGTGTTGATCCTTTTTTCGCTAGGCTCAGCAGTATTGAGCCACCGACTGCTGTCGTCTTCAGTCGCCGGCACTGTGCTGTGGAAAGGAGCAGCTACCGACTGTGGCGCCGTGCCCACGATGGTAGTTCGGAGTGAGGAGGTGGAGGAGGGGTGGGAGGTAGGAGGAGGCATAGTAGCCTGAAACACCGAACGAGGTAGCCAGAAATCCTCGGCGTCGGCACAAGTATATGACAGCCCCAGGGCGACTCGGTCCCAGCCGCACAAAGTTAACCCAATGTGCCGTCGAAGGTTATAGTGGCCCTGCCGGGCATCACGCGTCACGTGTCGTGGTCAGGTGGACCTTGTCGAAACGGCGTTGTCAGGGCACGGATGATGTTGTCTGAACGTGCTGGTGAGGATGGCGGCACATCGGGAAAAGAGTGGCGGCTGGGGACGAATACGAGGGGCGGCCGCCGCCATGAGGTTGCGAAGGCCTCGTCTCTTAGCCTATAGGCAGATCTCCAGGCTAAGCAATATGGAATGTGCCCTAAGGGCTTGGCGTGCGTGGGTTGACACTATTTGGTTTCCGCCCTCCCAGCGTCTGGGGTAGTGGAGAGCTGAAACGCTGGTGGATGCTGGTAGGATTCGTGGAGGCGACCGATGGGGTTTTTGTGGCGGGTCCGGGCAGGGGGCTGAATGATGCAGCTGACACAGGGGAAAGGAGCAGTGGTGTGCACGGCCGGAGGTGAACGGGCTTGTGTTGCACTGAGTGGGGTGTTTAGCATTCATATGCCTGCGCATAATGGTGGTAGTTTAAGCTAGTGTGGGTGGAACCCTGCTGAGCCTGGTTTGGGCATGTTGCAACAACACAGTCCGTCGGTCCATCCGTGTTTCCTTAAAGAACACTCCAGACTTTGAAGATCTAGCCCTCGACCGCAAGAGCCCTCGCCACGGGAGCTTCACTAGTTGACACATTTGGCGCTGAGCACCAGCTCCTGGCCCTGCCTCTCCTTCTGGCCCCACCACTGCCTCTTCCAAACCTGTTCTGGTCGAGGACTCCCTCCGTCTCAAAGCACTGTGTTCACACCCGGCTCTCAACCCAGCTGGGTCTGTCACCTCATCATCCTCCGATCCCTCAGTCTGCTCCCCCCTCGGACTTCCTGCCCTGACAAACAACTTCCCCACTGTCTGACAACCGTGTCTCCTCATCGTCGGAACCTCTTTACACACTCCACTACGTCAAGAAGGTCATCATCACCACAGACTGTGAACTGGTGGAAAACCGGGCATTCGGGAAATTTGCTCGCAGGCAAAACCGGACAAGTGGTTTGTGACTGTGGGAAGGGTCCAGAAAAACAGTTCCTCAAGTATGCCGGTTCAAATGCCAAATTTTCCTGGGAGGGGCCAGACTGGGGGGAGGAGGCGAGGTGCAGGAAGCTGGGAGGAGTGGCGATTTCGGTGACATGGGTGAACTGACGTGGAAGACTGACTGTGGTGGACAAATGCTCTAAGCATTGTCAGCATCACGACATCACCTGTTCAGCACTGTCTGGCCTCAAACATGCTCTACCACGAGTCCCAGAACTTCAGACATGAACCTAGGAGTGTGTAGCTCGCGGCGTTTCCCCTGCTCCCTCATCAGCAGGTGGTGTCTCACCCCGCCATGACCACGGGCCTCGCGACCCTGCATGTAGTTGGAAGCCCCACGTCCCCGCCCTCCGTCCTCTACCTAGCCCTCGGGTTTAAACATTTTTAAAATGAGTTATAACTTATATTTTTTTTTTTAACTTTTTTTTGTTTTTTTTTGTGTTTTTGTTTTTTTTTTTTGAGTTTTTAAAACCAAACAATGCTATACCTTTGCTATGGCTATTTTTCTAGCCAGTATCAAAGCACATACTATGCCAATGAGATGACACTGAGTTAGTGCCTAATGAAAATCCAAACCCCTACTAAATTTTTCCCCTTCGGTCTATGCTAGGATATGTGCGTCACTAACGCAGAACACAGCGGTCGCAAGTCTCACTACAAATTGCTCAGAATTGGCTAGTAACATGCACTGCAGAAAGTACAGCCACCAGCAGATCAACCAGAAATCAAATATCTAGAACGTACTGTAGGCGTAAGTAGCTCTTGATTACTCCTATGGCTATTTCTCTAGCCAAGTATCAAAGCACATTACTATGCCAGATGAGATGACACTGAGTTATGCCTAATTGAAATCCACCCCTACTAAATTTTCCCACTTCGGTCTATGCTATGGATATGTGCGTCACTAAGGCGCGAAACAGCTGGTCGCAAGTCTCACTACAAATTTGCTCAGAATGGCTAGTACATGCACTGCGAAAAGTAACACAAGCAGCAGAATCAACCAGAAATCAAATATATAAACGCGCTGTATGCGTAAGTAAGATTTTTGTATTCTCCTATGGCGATTTTCTAGCCAAGTATTCAAAGCCACTACTCATGCCAAATGAGATGACACTGAGTTAGTTGCCTATGAAATCCAAGCCCTACTAAATTTTCCCACGGTCTTTCGGTCTAAGCTATGGGATATGCGTGGTCACTACAGGATCGTTTCACGCATACACAGTTCGCAAGCTCACTCAAAATTGCTCAAATTGGTCGTACTTACTGCACTGCAGAAAGTTACACCACCATCATCAACCAGAAAATCAATATTTATAGTACGCTACTTGTGGCGTAAATAGTGCTCCTGTTGTATTCCTACCTATTGCTATTTTCTAGCCCAAGTATAACAAAGCTCCATACTATGCCACGAATGACGTAGGACAGCTGGTTTTAGTTGCCTAATTGAAATCAACCCCTACTTAAATTTTCCGCACGTTCGGTCTATCTATGGATATTGATGCGTAACTAAGCGGGCAGAACACAGGCGGGCTGCCCAAGTATCACTTACAAATGTATCATAGACATTGGCTAGTAATTAGCCTGCAGTAAAGGTACAGACCACACAGTATCACCGAAAGCTCAAATATATAGAACGCTCTGTAGATGCGTCAGTAAACTCTTTTGTTAATTCCTCTCTATCTGGCATATTTTCTAGCCAAGTATTAAAGCCACACTACTATCGCCATGTATGAGACTGACACGTGAGTTAGGTGCCTAATTTTGGAATGACAAATCCCACTTATAAATTTGATCGCACTTCGGGTCTTTTGCTCATGGATATGTGCGTCACCTAAGCGCAGATACCCAGCGGTCGCACAGTCTCCACCTACAAAATTGATCGATGGCTGTACATGCCACTGCAGAAAAAGTACAGCCACCGCAGATCATCCGAAAATCAAATATATAGAAAGCTAACTGTATGCGAAGTAAGACTCTTGATTCTCTTATGGACTATTTTTAGCAAGTAAGTATCAAAGCACCCACTACTATGCCCGATGAGATGACAGCTGAGTTAGTGCCTAATTGAAATCCAACCCCCTACTATTTCCCACTCGGTTTTCGTTGCCTATGGATCTGCGGCCACTAGCGCCAGAACACAGCGTCCGCAAGTCTCACTACAAATGTCAGAATTGGCTAGTACATGAACTGCAGAAAGTACAGCCACCAGCAGATCAACCAGGAAATCAAAATATATAGAACGCTACTGTATGCGTCAAGTAAAGCTCTTTGTATTCTCCTCTGGCTATTTTCTAGCCAAGTTCAAAGAACACTACTATGCAGATGAAGGATGACACTGAGTTAGTGGCATAATTGAAATCCAAACACCTACTACATTTCCCACTTCGGTCTTTGCTATGGATTGTGTTGCCACCTAGAGTTTTTAAAACACAACGGTAGCAAGTCCCGGATAATTCCCTCACCAAAATGTACTAGATGCAAATTAAATAAAAAAGTAGTAGAATAGTAGAAGAACGTTATTGTAGCCCTAGAAGGCTGTTGGGTCTTTTGAGAATCACTCCGGCCTAACAGTAAGCTTAATAGAACACCCTAACGCTTTCCCTGACCAGCAGCAGCTTCTTCCCGGCGGCATCCAGACACAGAAGATCCGTTTAGCAGCGCGCGGGCAGCGGCTAGTATATTTCCCAGGGTCACCTGATCTGGCCAGCCAACCATGCTATCGACGTTAAGGGTACCACGTCCCCATGCTGGGTGGGAGTGCAGAGTCTCTGGCTTGTGATTGGTCTGTTGTTGGCCGCCCAAAAGCAAAACGGCTGGGGGAGCTGCCATTTTATCGAAGCGGGCGAAGTATTCGTCGGAACGGCAGTTTCGAGTACCCTCATGCTCGACCGAGCATCAAGCTCGGACGAGCATGTTCGCTCATCTTAGTTATTATGCAACCTTGAGATATAATTATCCACCTGTCTCAGTGATCCGGGCAATCCTGGCTCTGTTCCTGTAAATCCCCGACTCTTCACGTCACCGTCAGAAGGAAAATAAGAACACAATGAAGCACGTCGTACTTAGGTGGAGTGTGCACATCCTGACTTTGAAGGGAATCGGTGCTGAAGACGGCCCAACATCCAATGTGCGTTAGCTCCAATAACTGCCGGGGCGGAACATGTTACGCATTGCCTGCCCCAATCATGTGCTTCAGATTGACCAGCGCACTACCGAGTTGATGTGAGACGTTAGAGAAAAAAAAACCAAAAAAAAAAACCCCACATATAAAGAATGTATGACGCCACACAACAACGTCACATCGATTAACTCTATGTGTGCCGTAAATAGGATGAAGGTACATCATCAGGTCACAAATCAGATTTATTTATAGATTAAATTTGAGATTGGATCCAATTTTGACATGGCAGGGGCTGTGAATTCCCCCAGGCCGCTCCACAATGAATCTGATCCCAGGCTAAAAATTGACAAGGAAAATGGCGTTTTTTTTTAGCCTCCATTAAAAAATTTTCATAAGGGTAAATTTTGACTAATGTGCGATCTTGGTCATCAATCCAGCACTCCGGTTACCAAATCCCCTTGTGCTGTAGCTTCACAGCTGTTACACACGTCGAGAACAGTCACCCTTCCCCCTCCACTGTGTGTTTAAACTTCCTCTGCTGTGACACACCCAGAGCACTTTAAAAGTAGATTTTTTTTTTAAAGGAGGCCATAGATAATAAATATATGAAAATACCCACTGTCATGGTGCCTGGATCTATGAGGAGTTGTCCATGGTTTCACCGTGCTTGTTTCCTTTACTATCCCTAGGGGATGTCACATGTGGCGCTTTGAACACGGTTTTGGCCCTTTTTAAGCAGTCTATCAAACAACGCATGCGTTTTTGAGAATGCATCGTTTTTTTTTTGACAGGTTTTGGCCAATTATCTTAATTAAAATCTGTCAACAAACGGATGCGTTCTCAAAAAACGCATGCGTTTTTTGACGGACTGCTTAAAAACGGGCCAAAAATGCGTTCAAAACGCCACGTGTGCTATCACCCTAAGACAGCAGAACCATATACAAGTTCACCATAGGTTAAGTGTACGGTGGAGCGAATGCCCCCCTTCCTCACCATGTCCCTTTTTAGTGGTCGCTGGAAAAAATAAAATTCGTGCACAACTTAATAACTTTTACCATTTTTTTCCACCGCTCGTTAAACATATGATCCCATGACCCCCTCCCCTGTATGCACTTGTTATCAAACTAAGCAATGGCAAATGGGTATTATGCAAGACACAAGTCAAGATACAAGTAAAATACATGTCAGATTGTCAGATTGCAAAAAATATATATTGATTGGTTGAGTTTTATCACTAGGTGAAGGGGTTAATGGGATATTTTGCAATAATTAAGGACCGCCTCAATTCTGTGGTGTACGGTGGAGTTATTAATTTAGAATACAAACTTTATTTTCATTATTGGATGTTGTTTTTTTTGCATTTCACTGAAATTTGAGCAAGTACAAAATGTTGAATGCCTCAAGTTCCGATCTATTGGTATTTAGCTTTTTTCCCCCCAAGATTTGTAAATTAGCCTATACTAGCCAATGGGGGTTTATTGCTATTATTTGCACTATAGTGCACATATTTTTTTACTCTAATTATGTACCCCCCTCGGTTACTGAGACCCTAGGGGTCTGATGATCATACCATATACTGCAATACACTGTATTGCAATATACAGGTATGGGGATTTGTTGATGATCTATAAGTGTGCCTCTGGATACTGTTATGGTATAAGCTCAGTGACATGTCTGGGAGTCTCACATAAACTCCTGGCTGTCGTAGCAATGGATCACTGCCCCCTAAGTTATTGGCTAAGAATATGGCAAAACGAAGACATTTTTTTGTAACAAGATCTACTAAAACATAATGAAACTTATAAATTTGGTATTTCGGGATCATACTGACCCAAAGATAAAGGAGAGTGACATTTGGAGCGCCAGTGAAAGCTGTAAAAACAGGAACAAAATAGAAAATCACGCAATTGTGGGTTTTGTTTTCCAATTTCACCTCATTGGAATTTGTTTTTCCAGCTTCATGCTTTCCAGCTTGTGCTCGGAATGAAATATTAAATACCGGAAGTACAATTGTTTTATGCAGAAACCACACTGTAACACGTGGCTGTATTTCAGTTAGAAGGTTGTGAACACTTGTGCCTGCGGATTCTAGAATCCTTTAGAGAACATGACTAATTACCGTCATGTCCCGAAGACGTTTTACAGCGCTGGGTACAAGATTAGAATTTGCCTTCATATAACAGGGGATACAGGCAAAAAGTCATCATTGGGATTTACTTAGAATAATACTTTCATGACAAATTTGGATTCCGGGGTCATAGCAAAAGACCTCCTAGATGGGGGAATCGCATCTCATTACGATCTGTAGGTATCTCCAAGAGCTCATTATGGGGGTAAGATGAACTTTATAAGAAACTTTCATGAAACATTTGCTGGGGATATCCATTAAGACGCTTCTTCTCACAAACTGTATACTATATTGGTCTTTTACAGAGCGCTCAGTGTATACGCACACATGTGGTAGAAACACTTGGAGTGAATACTATTGACATACATCAGCTTAAATAAGTGTTTCAAAGGGAACTTACCGCCACAATTATACATATAAAAGGTAGATCGGGGTGGTAGGTGGATGTATGGGACGTGAGGATAGCCCTTTTTAGAGCTAATCCTCAACTCCCGGCTATCTTTTCAAAACTCTATGATGGTAATATGTACATTTTCTTAAGCGGATACTAGGGTGGTGGGAGTAGCTGGACATGAGGCTACACATCCCGGCTACCACGCCCCAGAACCCTCTTTTCTCCTCCTACCCTGAGATTTCGGCCCTGTCCGAGTCCCCGACATTCTGCGCATGCGTCATAAGGCCGTCCTGCGGCTGCGCGCTCATGCTCCGAAGCCGGAGCTATTCCACCATACATGCACCTACCACACGTTCTACCTTTATAGGTAGAATCGTTGTGTGGAGGTTCCCTTTAACACCTAAAAGGAACAGAGATAAAGTTTAGACACTAGGATGCTTCTATGAAGGATTATGTGAAAAGAGAACAAGTAAGGCTCAAAGGACCTTGAGAAGCATTACAAAATAATTGGTGACCCAGTCCTCTTTTTCTGAGTTATTTCCTTGGGTATAGCAGTCACTTGCCTATATACATTGCATTGCTTGTGAGCCCATCACATGGCCTCAGTATTGTGCAGCATGAGGCCAGTGATATGCTGAACAGTGACATGACGTATATATGTGGCCTTACGAAATTTACATCTAGGGTTTCCCCTCGAGATTGATCCACTATTACTACCTGCTTTCCCATAGACTTAAACTATATTGGATCTTGCGGTGCCAACACCAGTTAAAATCAACCTCAGAGGATTGGCCATCAAAATCAACTACACATCCACCACTGCAGGGGACCGCCGAGCGATTGCATAGGTTGCTCTCTCTCTAAAATATCCCTTTGCACTGTCAACAAAGATCAGGGACAGCAGCTCAGGAATGAACTGGTAATTATTTAGTATATTCTGAAACCCCTTCGTACCAACGCAATACAGACAAATGTAATTCTATTTTTATTTCCATTTTATGGGAGTTTGTGTGATAATAAAAAGTCTCCATTTGGCAATGTTTTTTTTTAATCTTTGACCTTGGGGTGGCTTATTGAAAGTCTCAATAATTCCCGTAATTTGGTCTGTGCTAACATTAAATGAAATTGAACACATTTTGGCCTGTTTTTAGCAAGTCAGTCCAAAAAAAACGCATGCGTTTTTGAAAACACATCGTTTTTGACGGGTCTGTCAATTATCCCATTCCACTGGTCAAAAACGCATGCGTGTTTTTTGACGGACTGCTTAAAATGACAAAAACAGGTTCACGTGTGGCATCACCCTAAGAGAACTAAGAAGATGGCCGACATCTGATTTAATTGGAAAAAAAACGTTTCATTTCATCATAAAGTTTCATAGGTTTCATCTCTAACGGTCAGGTTTAAGACCTTAGATAAGTGGGTTGTGTTTGAATCAAAGAGGGCCTCACCCCAACAGGCAACCAAGGTGACTAAATTACTGGACTGGTTTTTCCAGTTTCTATAATACATTTATATGACTGCAATGTATGGAGCACAGTCTAAAAGGGAACAGTTTCTTTATATTCTGGTGATTTGAGCAAAGGTTCAAGCAATGAAACATTCCAGGGGTTGTTCAAAAGTCTAAACCTCTTCAAATGTCACAGGAAATCTACCTGTTAGGTGCGTTCAGATGCAGGATTTGATGCCCAAACAAGGAATGGAGTAAAGTAGGAGGAGGAGCAGAACCTTTCAATTATTTGTCTCAACCATTATGTGATCCACACCTGCTTTTGGCTTCAAAAACGCAATGAAAGCTGAAAAATGGGACGTACCTTTGGTGATGCCACACATGGCGTTTGACTTTTTTGGGTTTTTAACAGTCCGTCCAAAAACGATCCGTGTTTTTGACAGGTGTACCAATTGTATTTATTAAAACTGGTCCAAAAAGGATGTGTTTTAAAAAAAAACGCATGCGTTTTTGGACGGACTGTTAAAAAAAACGGACAAAAAACGGTTCAAAACGCATGTGTGGGCATCACCCTTAGGACAACAACAATAGAATCTATGGGACATTATCTTCGCCTTCTTCTTTTTTCTCCTATACTTGCCTCATTTTGTGGCGATTTGCATATTTCTGCAAAATTTGTGAATTGACACTAGTTCGCCAAATTAGAGTTTTCTCTATTTTTCCCAATAGAAAAAAAAAGAGAGGAGTTGTAGAAAGGGTTGGGAGAAAAAAAAAAAAAAAAAGACACGCACAAATGTCCTGACTAAAGCCGGCGCTACACAGGGCGCTTTGTCGCGCTTGCAAACGCAAACGCAGACAAGTCGCACCCACAAGGGCGGGCCTCGGCCCGATCGCATCGGCGTTTCTATGGAAACGCTGCGTCGTGACAGAGCCGCCGGTGTTTTGCGTTAAATCACGCAAAACACCGGCGGCTCGTTCCCGATCGCAGGCGTTTCCATAGAAACGCCGATGCGATCGAGCCGAGGCCCGCCCCGGTGGGCGCAACTTTGGTGCGTTGCAAAGCGCAGACAAAGCGCCCTGTGTGGCGCCGGCCTAAGGGTGATGCCGCACATGGCGTTTTGGTCTTTTAAACATCACGTTTCAGTCCGTTTTTGGCTGTTACCATGTGTTTGGCTGCTTACAACCTGTTTACTATTAAGATAATTGCGAAAAAACGGATGAAAGTGCCATGTGTGGATCACCCTAAAGCTATATGACCCCTTATGACATTTGGGCTGTGCCACATGCGCCTTTACATCACAATACAACAGCTGAAGATGTACGGATGCATTAAAGTTGCACTGAAATTACTTTTGTAAATGTTAGCATGATGTAAACAATGTGTAAACATGTGTGTTTTGTAAAGAATTTAGCAGCAATGTAATTTGGAAAATCTGTCTTCTCAGCTTCAAAACACAAGGTCAAACGCAGCCTCATGTTTGTGAGGCCGCATTACATGTGCTTGCGTCACGGTCTTGATGCGTTTTTGACACATTCCAGAAGTATTTTAACCTGATCCATGTTGAAGTAACATTGGGACTTTACTTACGTGTCGGTCGTGTCTGCATTGGCTTGTTACCGAATGCTTCGGTAAGAAGACACACATTTATATGTGGAGCTGTGCAGAGACATTTCTGGCGCCGAGACATTTTCTGTCCCTAGGCAAAATCTGTCACCGAGCACCAGAAATGTGTCAACAGTCCCTGCTAGACCAGTTTTCTTTTGTTACTTTCCGTCAGTTTACACGCCCAAAAAGGGCTGCGACACATAGTAATTGTGTCTGAGTCTCCACTCCGCCAAAGCCAGCCCCTTTCTTGGAGAACAGTCGGAGCAGACGGAAAAAGGCATTTTTCTGTCACGACAGCTAATAATAGGTCGGAGAGAGCAGAACATGTGGTGAGAGCGCACAAAACTGGCGGAAAACGCCATAGTAAATGTCCCCCATGCGTTTTAGCAAGCAATGGAAACGCAATGTTACTTCAACATTTGATCAAGGTTAAGCCTTTGGGTTGCGTCAAAAACCCACCCAAAACGTGACGCAACGCATTGTGTGAAGGTGCCTGAGGGTGATGGCACACGTGGCGTTTTTAGGCCGTTTGTTGGTCCGTTTTTAGTTAGTGCGTTTTCAGATCATAAAAAACGCATGCGTTTTTGAAAATGCATGCTTTTTTTGTCAGTTTTTAATGCGCAAATTCAGAGAAAACCGGATGCGTTGTTAGTACGAAACTAAAAACGGACAAAAAAAAAGGCCTAAAAAGGCTGGTGTCACCACCTAAGGTTCGCACTCCCCATTTTGTTGGACTGTTCGCCTTTCAGGATTGCATGCTTGGACAGGTATTTAACAAGGTTTGCGATGGGATTTCGGAGCACGCAATCGGTTTTTGGAGCATCTGCACAGGATTAAACCTTCGAATTGTGTCGCAAGTAATGCACGATCATGCACCACTTAAAAGATGGTGACTGAGAAGGCAGCGACACCAGGCAGGGATACGGCGCATGATCTCGGTGAATCGCGGCACAGTGCATATAATCGAGAAGTGCTACTCCTCTTTTTCTCGCTCCACTCCTGGTTTGGACATCAAAAACTGCATTTGAAAACCACCAGAACGTGGGAACGCAGTCTTATGCAAGAAGCATGCGTTTTGCTTAAAAAACGGGTCAAAAAACGGATGCAAAACAGGTTCAAAACGCCATGTATGGCATCACCCTAAATCATCTTTTTTTTATTTTGCAGACACAAAAAAACCCAGATCAACAGATGGCAAGGATACAAAATGGAAAGAAAATGGTTTCGTTTTTTAAAGGACACGCCTGTGTGACTCCCACTTACCTATAAAACAAAGGAACAGGGTCTTCAGCAGCTCTGTATACAGGCACATGCAGAGCAGAGGATAGAGCTGGGTGGGGGCCAGGGGTCCTGATATCTGCTAGTAGAGATTTAGGTGATGACATAATCCTATAGTTCAGAGTACAGACTATTATCCGATCTACACAGAAGACTAGTTCTGAACTGGTGGTCAGGCCGGTGATCACATGACCTGGCGCCCTTAACAAGAACTGTCAAGAACTTTAGAAACAACTCATCTGGGTGAAAATCACATCACTGCTATTGTGCTTTTTTTTTTTTTTTACAATCTGCAGCATTCTTTTATATTTCGGTTTCCATGTTATTTATTAAATAAAACTTCTCTTTATATAAATGTCTTTGTTGTTAATATTTTCTGCCACCAGATGGTGTCAACCCAAAAGAGTACAAACACAAGAACCATGTGCCATGTGCTCTGCTGCTAGCAAAAGCTGAAAAATTTGCTTTAACCCCTTAAGGACGCAGCCATTTTGTAGCTTAAAGGAAACCTACCACTGCTTGCATGATGAAATTATGCGAGCAGACCACCCTGTAGGCTACTTAATGCTGATGCCGGCACATAGTTTAGTTAGGCTCGGCAAACTTTAGTTTAGCTTAAAAAACGATTTTCTTACATATGTAAATGAGCCCTCCGATGCTACCCTACGTCATCTTCGGGCTGGCGATGGCTTCCGATGTTTAATTATTCCTCCTTCAGGTGCCGAGAGCCGTGACGTCACCAAGCTCTCTGTAGTAATACTCTTATATTTGTTATCCATGGTGCCCTTCCTTCTGAAATTAACTTTTGAAATTATACAAATGAGCCAGCTCTGGGGTGGGCATTACCAGAACCCCATAGACGGCAATGAGCGCACAGCGCCGTACAGTAGCTGTAAGGTACAGCACACGTGTGGCACTGTACTGTTCCGTAGCCTGGGAAAAGATAGGACATGTCGTGCACCATACATCACAATGGAGAGGGGCAGAGCAGAGCTCACGCCCTCCTCCTCTCCTGGGTGCCGACATGGGCCCACAGTGCTACGATACGGCAGGCACAACGTCGCGTGAATGTAGTCTCAGGGCGCATTCACACCATGCGTTGCGTCACGTTGTGCGTCGTGTTTTTGACACATTCCACTGGCTTCAGCCTTGATCACGCGCTGAGGTTACATTGTGTTTTAGCAGATGCAGTGGAGATGCAATGTAACCTCAGCATGTGATCAAGGCTAAAGCCAGTGGAATGCGTCAAAAACGCGACGCACATCGCAACGCATCTTGTGAATGCGCCCTTACACTGTGCAGAGTACTTTTCTCTTCCCACTGTGCACAGAAATTTCCTCTGCTACAGTGAGATTACAATGAATTACAAAGAAAAAAAGACAACATCGGGAATGTCATCTGTAAATCATTGGATTACATTGCATATGGTGCAGTAGCCCACACACTTTGGGGGGGGGGGGGGGATGGAAGGCCACACACTTTGCCAGACAAGCAGGGGCGGGGACTGGGAAATTAAAATGGTCCTGGAAAAAGTTTTAAAAGTGGCCCCATGTTGTGGGTTGGTCCAAATCCTCATAAGGTGGAGTCAACAAAAAGGGACAGGTTCCGAATACGATCCTTTACTATAAAGGTGCGCTACGTGATGACCTACAGCAGCTGAGGTGCGTTACGTGATGACCTACAGCAGCTGAGGTGCGTTACGTGATGACCTACAGCAGCTGAGGTGCGTTACGTGATGACCTACAGCAGCTGAGGTGCGTTACGTGATGAACTACAGCAGCGGAGGTGCGTTACATGATGATCTACAGCAGCTGAGGTGCGTTACATGATGACCTACAGCAGCTGAGGTGCGTTACAAGATGATCTACAGCAGCTGAGGTGCGTTACATGATGACCTTCAGCAGCTGAGGTGCGTTACATGATGACCTTCAGCAGCTGAGGTGTGTTACATGATGACTTTCAGCAGCTGAGGTGCGTTACATGATGATCTACAGCAGCTGAGGTGCGTTACATGATGATCTACAGCAGCTGAGGTGTGTTACATGATGATCTACAGCAGCTGAGGTGCGTTACATGAAACAAGTCGGAGCAGACGGAAAAAGGCATTTTTTGTCCCCGACAGCTAATAAATAGGTAGGCGGAGAGAGCGAGAACATGTGGTGAGAGCGCACCAAAACTGGCGGAAAACGCCATAGTAATAGTATGTCCCCCATTGCGTTTAGCAAAGCAATGAAACGCAATGTTACTTCAACATTTGATCAAGGTTTTAAAGCCTTTGGGTTGCTCGTCAAAAAAACCCCCCCAAAACGTGACGCAACGCATTTGTGAAGGTGCCTGAGGGTGATGGCACACGTGGCGTTTTAGGCCGTTTGTTGGTCCGTTTTAGTTAGTGCGTTTTCAGATCATAAAAAAAGCATGCGTTTTGAAAATGCATGCTTTTTTTTTGTCAGTTTTTAATTGCGCAAATTCAGTCAGAAAACGGATTGCGTTAGTTACGAAACTAAAAACGGACAAAAAAAAAGGCCTAAAAGGCTGTGTGTCACCACCCTAAGGGTCGCATCCCCATATTTGTTGGACTGTTCGCCTTCTCAGGATTGCATTGGCTTGGACAGGTATTTAACAAGTGTTTGCGATGGGATTTCGGAGCACGCAATCGGTTTTTGGAGCATCTGCACAGGGATTAAACCTCGAATTGTGTCGCAAGTAATGCACTGACATGCACCACTTAAAAGATGGTGACTGAGCAAGGGCAGCGCAACATGCAGGATATCGGCCGCATGATCTCGGTGAATCGCGGCACAGTGCATATTAATCGAGAAATAGTTGCTATTTTGTAAATGTTAGCATGATGTAAACACATGTGTAAACATGTGTGTTTTGTAAACGCAATGTTAGCAGCAATGTAATTTGGAAAATTTGTTCTTCTCAGCTTCAAAACACAATGTAAACGCAGCCTCAGGTTTCTGAGGCCGCATTTACATGATGCGTTGCGTCACGGTCTTTGATGCGTTTTTGACACATTCCAGAAGGATTTAACCTTGATCACATGTTGAAGTAACATTGCGTTTTAGCAAATGCAATGGAAACGCAATGTTGCTTCAACATTTGATCAAGGTTAAAGCCTTTGGGTTGCGTCAAAAACCCACCCAAAAACGTGACGCAACGCATTGTGTGAAGGTGCCCTGAGGGTGATGGCACACGTGGCGTTTTGAATGCGTTTTTGGCCCGTTTTTAAGCAGTCCGTCAAAAAACGGTTCTCTGGAAACGCATATGCGAATGGGCAGATGGCCCGCCCCCTGTGCGCTAGCGTCACGTTCATAACGCGATGCTAGCAGAACGCGTGACAGCAGCCTAAAGGTGGTGGCACACATGGCATTTTTGGTCCGTTTTTTTTTTGTAAACAGATATTCGTACTTACTCAAATCTCCTTACCTTTAGGTAATCATCAATTAAAAAAAACATCTTTGTCAGGAATCAAGTATGGACCAAACCTCCTAGACAAATTATGAAGTTGGCCAAAAAACAGTGTTATATTTCTCAATTGAGAAGTATATAACATTGCATATGTTTCACATACATCTATAAACTGTGCACATTTTGGAAGGCTGTGAATGGGTGGACCAGGGGTACACACAGTGTTGGGACTACAATTTGTGACGCGGCATTCTCCAGCCAGTGGGAATCAACTGGCCTTGCAGTAGATAACTGTAACGCTTATGCTGCCCCCACTGCTGTAGGCGTTGCTGCCTGAGCAAGGGGCTCAACTCATCTGAGGGGCTTGTGCACCCTGTCTCCAGCTCAGACTGACACATTGGGGGAATGTTGGTCAAGTTACATTCAGTTTTTGGTCCTTAACAATGTCTCACGATTGAACCAACCAACTCATACACTTTTTACTTCAGACCTATTTACTCGAGATTTATGTTAAGTTCAGATGGTAAACAGATGAAAAGTATGTAGTGTACAACTTTTCAAAAACATTTATTAGGCACAAAACCCTTCAGTTCCAAGTGGGGAAAAGGAGAAAAAAGTGAAAACTGGTTGAAACATTTACACCTCAGGCGCCTAATAGAAAACCACATTATCAAGCTATTTAAAGACTAAAATAAATTGATGTGCGACAGATATTTGATGAGCTGGAACCCATACAATAAACTGGAGTAAGTCCTGATTACTGATAAAATCGACCCCATGACTCCAGCGGGAGACAGAACTGGATCATGTGGCAATAGTTCAACTGAAAGACCTAGTCATCACGTCAAATATTAAAGATGAAAACCCAAAAACAAAGACATTGGGGTCTATTTACTAAGGGTCCGCACTATCGTCGGAAAATCAACGATTTCGTGTGCGCCGCATTAGAAGGTTTTTGGGCGCATTACGATTTGGATTTGGCGCATCAGCGCCGACTTACACGCGAACAAAATCGGGGGGCCGGGACCGTCAGACGATCTACGGATTCGGGACAAGCGCGGATTTAACATGTCATATGTCGAAGATCAGCACACATACACCGGGAGAAGAAAAAGGTGAACTCCGGCGGACCTCAGCGGGGGGAAGCCGACACACATGCAGGACTTGGGCGCACGATCTTGGTGAATCGCGCCAGACTTCATCTTCGTCGGACCGTCCGGATCGGGGATCGCAACAGGACACGGGTAAGTAAAATATGGACCCATTATGACAGATCTTGAATGAGTAATCTATTCAGATCGTGCCCAAATACTCAACATTGTACGAAATACTGGAAGCGGTACTGATAAACCAGTCCTTACATCTAGGAGATTAGTAGATTAGGATTTGGATTAGGAGATTTGAGGAATTTAAAGCTGTGTGCATGGTGCCCATGTGTGGTACCATAATCTTTCACTGGAGAGGAGAACATTTTAGTATTGAACAAACTCGGACATAGACACCATTTTAGGCTACATGCACATGAATGTTTTGGACACAGTGCCATTTGTGTTTCAATGTATATCACATGGAAAGTATTTCCATGGGCCCACACACAGTTGTGGTTTTCATAGCCCTGGCTTTCACGAGCTGCAAATTTTACAGCAGATCCTATTCCGCCCAAGCTTATAGGCTCGCGAAGTCTTTTTGGAGTCATCAGAATATGAGAAGACCTCACATGTTGTAGACACATGGGGGGGGGGCATTCATTATTGAAACCTGTGCACCATATTTATGAATTATCGTGCCATAATATTACTCCTTTTCGACACTCAATACTTTTTTTTTGGTTGCCCTTTGGGTGCCGTTTAGTAATCCTGACACTTTTCTTTTAGGTTCTCACAATTTTTGTCGCACAAAAAGGAGCTAAAAGCCGGTTCTACCAAGTTCGATTTCCCCTTATGATGTGGAGCCAGGTCACAAACTTTTTGGTCATTACCCACAATTGATGAATGGCCCGCCCCCTTAGGGCGGCAAGGCGGTCTATTACTTTAATACAGATTGTATGCAAGAACCCTTATTCCACATAAATCTGGGTTTTCAAGAATTACCGTACGAAATATTAACATCTATCTTTAGTTTGTCGCCCTGAATTGGATTAATTCATTCCTTACAGAAGAGTAATTTTCGTCCCAAGGCCATGATGATGCAGGGTGTCTGTGAGCGAAGACATTTTATGGGTTCCTGAGGACAGTTCTGTACATGATAACATGTAGGGTGGTACAACATCAATCGTAGGTGACTCATCGTCTGAGGGGCCTGCTACACGGCTTCTCCATACTGACAGAATTTCTCTGTCTTTGTTGTCAGGAGACTGATGATCTTGTTATTGCAGCATAATTCATGTTATTATAAAATGTATGCAGGTCAATATATTAGCAGTGGACAGGTTTATTAAAAACATTCTGCTGTGCCTAAATATGTGCTATGTGATGTCAATGGTTCAAACACTTTTGAGGACTAGTCCTATACCAGAAAACTGTAGGGTAAGAGACAAAATGGAGCCTAATGGGTGCCTAGTGACCAACTTATTAGACAGAAACTGATTACTATGAAGTTAAGTCAACTGATATTTGTTATTTGCAGATAAAAAAAAATCCAAATGGTAACACGTTTCGGGTGTAGTACCCTCGTCAGACCAAATAAGGGGATGTGGTGGAGCGCGAGAACAGTGTTGCGATAGTCGGTGGTTGCTCCATTTGTCTCTTACCTACACGTTTCTTACGTTCCATGTGGACACCGGTTTTAGAGTGTTTGGGTTGCTGAGTCCGTTAACCACATTAGACTTTGAAGGAACATCATCCCATGTGTTGTCGCAATTATACAAGAAATTACCAGGTGAGCATTTTCTGACTACTCACTGACCCATTATCCAAACGTTGTCACACGAGGCGCCGTCCTCCCTGTTGTTCTTTTTTTTCTCAATTCTTTTTTAACCAGAAAACTGACATGGCTTAAGATGCAGCATCATGTGGCAGAAATGCCAAAACTTTGGCACATTTTGAGGACATAAATGATGCCAGTGTTCAGTGGTGGAAAATTCAAATGGACGTTATAACTTTGATTGTGATCACCCAGTTACATCTGTGCCTGTGTCATCCTCTGGGCGTAAGGTACAGAGGAAGATGGGCTGATATGTCAGTCTGTGTGTGTCTTTTCCATGACAGAACTGATTGAATGTGCCGCACTGTCAGTCTTCTGTAGTTCTGCTGTGGTCCATAACAGTTAACCCACTTTTATGGACAGAATTTCCCTTCACTCACATTGCTCCTTGATGTTCTGCCTTGTTTGGATTTTAAAGTTCCGGTCCATAAGGTGCATTCAAGAGCTGAGGTGTGTTATGAGGTTTTCTGCAGCTGTGGTGTGATTATGAAGTTTCTGCAGCAGCATAGGTTTGTATGATAAGGTTGTGCAGCAACGAAGGTGTGTGACGATGTCTGCAGCAGCTAAGGTTTGCATTATGAGGATTGTAGCATCTGTGGCGAGTATTATGTTTTCTGTGTAGCTGAGGTGTGTAGTATGTTTTGGGGCAGCTGAGGTATGTGTGTAAAATGAGTTACTGCAGCAGCTGTGGTAGGAATTATGAGTTTCTTGATAAGTTGGGATTGAGGGGTTATAGAAATAAATATGTATTATTACTTATATATATAGTATTTAATATCAGTTTTGGGGCATAATGTTTCATGGAATTAATTGGGGGTCCCCTACCAACCTACAACCTATCATCCAGAAGGTGTTGTGGAATAGCAGAGCTGACTGTCATTGTGTGCAATAGCCATCTTATAGATCTCATCATCTCTGATCTGTCTCATCTCTCTCTTTTCAGCTCACAAACTAGATGGATTATGAAGTGTCTGCTAGAGAGTCCCTGTCTATACCCTGAATACTACACTGACCATTCAGTGAGTGAAGGAGCTCTAAGCAGCACAAAACCTGAGTAAAATTGTGAAGTAAAGGGTTAAAAATTATCTTTATTGTGGTATCACCACTAGGGATTGAAATTTGAGATTTTTTTTCATGGAAACTGGCACTGGCCCTAGGTTCTTTGCCGAGGGTTGGGTAGGGGTCTTTAAGCCATGCATTGTTTGTCACATGGCACTGCCACTACTCCCTAACCAAAGCCCAGCAACCAGCAGAAACTCGGGGAAACCAGGGTATATCTTAAAGCAACCACAACATTAATGCCCTGACATAAAGTCACTCTGCAGCCACTATTTACTGGAAAGAAAAGGGAGAAGGAAAGGAATTACTTGATTTATTTCACCGCTTCTCCCAGACTATGGAAATATTTTAGGGTGGGCCCCAGAATCTTTCACTGATGGGCCCTGGGCACCTCAATCCAAAGCTGTATTCTCATGCTTTTTCATTTGGCTCATCGTTTCATCTCCTTAGTCCAAATCTGCATTTCGTTTTTTCTAAGGCACTGTTCACACGGTTTAAGTTCACATCAAGAAACTTGGTTCGTGTGCCAGCCAGATTTACCGATACCCCAAATCGACTGAACTGAGCTAGTTGCCACTTCCCTTAAGCTGACTGGGGTTCAGCCAATAAACTGACTGACATACACCATGTGAAATGGCTTATATATGGAAGGATTTAGTGAACTGCCTGAGTGAACTTAGAGACAAGCCAGTTTTCCTGAAGATGCTACCACACAGTCTGACAAGAAATTATAGCTATGGAAAGAGATAACTTGTTATTCATGAGTCAGCTGTGACTCGCATTTATGTGCCATGTATTACGTAAGCTTCCTGCTTACCCTTGGGATGTGAGGAGTGTCCGAAAAGTCAGATTTAGGCTACAGTGTGCTGATAACATGGAGCAAACCAATCCTCCACTGGTATTATTCGTGATCTCCTTATCCAGTGGTGGCGAACCTATGGCACGGGTGCCAGAGGTGGCACTCAGAGCTCTTTCTATGGGCACCCAGGTCTTCACCCCAAAACAGAGTTGCCAGCTAGGACTCAAGCTTTCTCCTGTGGTCCAATACAGCCCAGGAAAGTGCATGGTCAGGGCTATTTTAAAGCAGAAATCCTGGCTGCGGGACTACGGAGGAGCGAGAAGGTGTGGATAGAGATGGATGTCCTTGGAGCTCCTGCTCTGGGTCCCCTGATCTCTCTCTTCAGGGGACCGGAGGAAGATACAATCCAAATTTCTCCTCTTTCTATTGTATGGTGAATTCGGACGCCAATTCGATTAAAACTGTGATACAGCAGGGATCAATAGGTTACTGAGTTAAAATTGTCATGTTGGCAACTTTGCGACATATACGTAGGTTTGGTGTGGAGCTGGGCACTCTGTCTCCAAAAGGTTTCACTGTCCTATCCTGTTAATGGGATTATTGATGTGACCAAATACCCTTAATGGATTTCCATCGCACTTGGGGGCACTTGCAGTCCCAGTCCTCTGGGATAGTGGGGGTTCAGCACTGGACTGCAAGCTATGAGATGGAATAAGTATCTTTTTTAGAAAATCACTAAATGGTGTCCATATATCATGATGGATAAGTTGTATGGTTCCCAGTATAAAGAATTTTCCAGCTCCCCCTAACTCACATACACATAGCATCCGGTTGGTTGGAATTGGGTTACACCTCAGGGGTAATAATGTGATCAGGTTTCCTAACTCACTTGTCACCCTTCTCTAGAATACAACAAAAATTTGACGGGGGAGTAGATGCATGTTGGTAGACTGTGTGGGTATGTGTGTCTAGTCACAAAGCTGATTCAATAGCTCTGCTTTTTTCCTCACACCAAAAAGTTCCAATATTTCACGTATGATCCATCTCTATAAAACCTTCTAGATTATGGAGTAAGTAATTATATTATACAGCTAAACCCCTCTCGCAAAAGATCCTTTTTAGAGAAGATCTCCTTATGCAGATTAGATTACCAGGAAAAGATTCCCAGAGATCTACCACCACGATGAAAGATGTATGCAAATGAGCTGAGGGGTCCAAGCTCATTAACACCCTCCGGCTCATTTGGATACAGTCCTTCATCTGGTGGTAGATGCCCTTAAAGGGTGGTCCACGTTGCAAATATTTGCTATTGTTTTTATGAAAGGTTATACAAGTTTCCACTATACTTTCTGTATCCAATTCCTCATGGTTTCTAGATCTCTGGTGCTGTTCTTCTCTAGGAAACTGTCTAGTGTTACTTCCAGGGACTTAAAGGGGTTGTCCAAGTTTTAAAAAAAAAACTATATGGTGCCGGAGGGGCTGACTAAAAACAAAAGAGCTTACTCTACTCCCGGTGCCCTCCGTATCCAGCGCTGCGTTCCTCGGTCCGGGCGCATGTAAACAAAACATGGCCGCACGGAGCAGCGCGGCCTCAGTTCCGGCCGGACCGACAACCTTCGGCCCCCATACACAATGCTGTGTATAGGACGGATAGGCGTACCCGGCCACGGCCGGCCGGAAGCTGAGTCCAGGGCACCGGAGGTAAGTACATCTTTATTATTTTAGGCAGCCTGCTCCCGGCCACATATATATATATATTTTTTTTAAAACTCGGACAACCCCTTTAAGCTGTACACCACCTGCGTGACCATGGACAGATTTCTATTCACTTGAAATAAACATAGAAGCTTTCTACAGCAGGACAGCAAGCAGAGATCTAAAAAAACTGAGGAACTGATACAGAAAAGTATATTGGAAAATTGTATAACTTTTCATTACACAAACAATATCAAGTATTTGCTGAAAGTGGACAACCCCTTAAAGGATGCTAGTCATCTTTCTTGAGAATATCGCTCCCAAAATAACCACTATTTCATGTAATTTAGAGCCGATGTCAACATTTTGTTTCACAGAGTCCATGTATGTGACCATACACCTGTCACACTCTACAATTCACACGTCTCACGCCCAACCATTGATGGCATGGTGGAAAATATGAGCTACAGAAAATTTGCACCATGTAAAGTAATACCATCAAGCTTCAGTCTGTAATAAAATAAAAGCCACCTACCTCTGAGTATAATATCCCCATGTCCTCAGTAGATCCCGGCAATCCTGGCTCTGTTCCTGTAAATCCCCGACTCTTCACAGTCAACCGTCAGAAGGAAAATAAAGAACACAATGAAGCACGTCGATACTTAGGTGGAAGTGTGAAACATCCTGACTTTGAAGGGAATCGCTGCTGAAGACGCCCAACCCATCAGTGTCGCGTTACTCAATAACCTGCCGGGGCGAGAACATGTTACGACATTGCCTGCCCCATTCATTGTGTCAGATTGACAGCGCACTTACAGTACGTGTGTGACGTTAGAGAAAAGAAAAAAAAAAAAAAAAAAAACACATAATAAGAACATGTATGACGCACCACAACGTCACTGATCTATAACTTCTATGTGACCCTAAAATAGGATGAAGGTCACATCATCAGGTCACAAATCAGATTTCATTTTATAGATTAAATTTGACGATTGGGTCCAATTTTTGACATCTCCAGGCTGGCTGTGAATTTCCCCCCTGGCCACTCCACAAGAAATCTGATCCCAGGCTAAAAATTAACAAGGAAAATGGCTTTTTTTTAGCCTCCATTAAATACATTTTTCATAAGGGTAAATTTTGACTAAGGTTTCGATCATTGGTCATCAAACTCAAGCACTTACTTATCCATCCAATTCTTTTCAAATGAGGTTAATAAACTAGAAAGGCTCTGGGGGGAGTGTTACCAAATCCCCTCCGTGCTGTAGCTTCACAGGCTGTTACACAGTGCAGAACAGTTTCCCCTCCCGCTGTGTGTTTAAACTTCCTCTGCTACTGACACACCTCAGAGCACTTTAAAAAGTAGATTTTTTTTTAAAGGAGGCCATAGATAATAAATATATGCATTTTTTGGACGGACTGCTTAAAAACAGACCAAAAACGCCATGTGTGGCATCACCCTAAGGGTTTTTTGAGAACGCATCCGTTTTTGACAGGTTTGACCAATTAGCTTAATTCAAACCTGTCAAAAACGGATGCCTTCTCAAAAAACGCATCAGTTTTTCAGAAACGCATGCATTTTTTTACGGGCTGCTTAAAAAAGGGGCAAAAAGGCATTCAAAACGCCACATGTGCCATCACCCTAAGCCAGCAGAACCATATACAAGTTCACCATAGGTTAAGTGTACTGTGGAGCGAATGCCCCCCTTCCTCACCATGTCCCTTTTTTAGTGGTCGGCTGGAAAAAAAAAAAAATTCTTGCACAACTTAATAATTTTTTACCATTTTTTTCCCCCAGGCTAAACATACTGATCACATGACCCCTCCCCCATTGTATGCACTTGTTATCAAATCTAAGCAATGGCACAATGGGTTATTATGCACTGAACAAGTCAAGATACAAGTAAAATACACATGTCAGATTGTCAGATTGCAAAAAAATATATATTGATTGGTTTGAGTTTTTATCACTAGGTGAAGGGGTTAATGGGATATTTTGCAATAATTAAGGACTCGCCTCAATTTCTGTGGTGTACTGGTGGAGTTATTAATTTAGAATACAAACTTTATTTTCATTATTGGATTGTTTTTGTGTTTTTTTTTGCATTTCACTGAAAATTTGAGCAAATACAAAATGTTGAATGCCTCAATGTCTCTGATCTATTTGGTATTAAGCTTTTTTTTCCCCCCATCTTTTTAAAATGTATGGCCCTTAGATTTGTAAATTAGCCTATACTAGCCAATGGGGGTTTATGCTATTATTTGCATATAGTGCACATATTTTTTTACTCTAATTATTGACCCCCTCGGTTACTTGAACCCTAGGGGGTCTGATGGATCATACCATATACTGCAATACTACTGTATTGCAATATACAGGTATGGGGATTTTGCTGATGATCTATACCAGTGTGCCTCTGGCATACTGTTATGGATAATGCTCAGTGACATGCCTGGGAGTCTCACATAAACTTCTGGCTGTCGTAGCAATGGATCACTGCCCCCTAAGTTATTGGCCTAAGAATATGGCAAAACGAAGACATTTTTTTTGTACAAAAGATCTACTAAAACATAATGAAACCTATATAAATTTGGTATTTTCGGGATCATACTGACCCAAAGAATAAAGGAGAGGTGTCATTTGGAGCGCACAGTGAAAGCTGTAAAAACAGGAACAAAATAGAAAATCACGCAATTGTGGGTTTTGTTTTTCCAATTTCACCTCATTTGGAATTTGTTTTCCAGCTTCATGCGCAGCATGAAATATTAAATACCGGAAGTACAATTTGTTACGCAGAAAACCACACTGTATACACGTGGCTGTATTCTCAGTAGAAGGTTGTGAACACTTGTGCGAATCCTTTAGAGAACATGACTAATTACCGCTCATGTCGTTATACAGCGCTGGATACAAGATTAGAATTTGCCTTCTATTATAACAGGGAATACAGGCAAAAGTCATCATTAAGATTTACTTAGAATAATACTTTCATGACAAATTTTGGATTTCCGGGGTCTCAAGCAAAGACATTCCTAGATGGGGGGAATCGCATCTCATTACGATACTGTAGGTATCTCCAAGAGCTCATTATGGGGTAAGATGAACTTTACTAAGAAACTTTCATGAAACATTTTGCTGTGTATCTCATTAATAGACTCACATAAACTGTATACTATATTGTTCTTTTTACAGAGCGCTCAGTGTATACAGCACAATGTGGTTAGAAACACTTGGAGTTGAATACTATTGATCCTACATCAGCTTAAATAAGTGTTTCAAAGGGAACCTACCGCCACAATTATACATATAAAAGGTAGATCGGGTGGTAGGTGGATGTATGGGACGTGAGGATAGCCCTTTTTAGAGCTAATCCTCACGTCCCGGCTATCTTTTCAAAACTCTATTAGGCTAATATGTAAATTTTCTTAAGCGGATACTAGGGTGTGGAGTAGCTGGACATGAGGCTACACATCCCGGCTACCCCACGCCCCAGAACCCTCTTTTCTCCTCCTACCCTGAGATCTTCGGCCCTCGTCCGAGTCCCCGACATTCTGCGCATGCGCATAATGGCCGTCCTGCGGCTGCGCGCTCACTGCTCCGAAGCCGGAGCTATTCCACCATACATGCACCTACCACACGTTCTACCTTTATAGGTAGAATCGTGGTGGTAGGTTCCCTTTAACCACCTAAAAGGGAACAGAGATAAAGTTTAGACACTAGGATGCTTCTATGAAGGATCTATGTGAAAAGAGAACAAGTAAGGCTCAAAGGACCTTGAGAAGCATCTACAAAATAATTGGTGACCCAGTCCTCTTTTTTTGATGATTATTTCCTTGGTTATAGTCACTTGCCCATATACATTTCATTGCTTTGCAGCCCATCACTGGCCTCAGTATTGTGCAGCATGAGGCCAGTGATATGCTGCAACAGTGACATGACGTATATATGTGCCTTACGAAATTTACACCTAGGGTTCCCCTCATGCATTGATCCACTGCAAATGATGCTATTGCTACCTGCTTTCCCATAGACTTAAACTATATTGGCATCTTGCGGTTGCCAACACAGTTTAAAATCAACCTCAGAGGATTGGCCATCAAAATCAACTACATCCCACCACTGCAGGGGACCCCGAGCGATTGCATAGGTTGCTCTCTCTCTAAAATATCCCCTTGGCATGTCAACAAAGATCAGGACAGCAGCTCAGGAATGAACTGGTAATTATTTTAGTATAATTCTGAAACCCCTTCGTACCAAACGCAATACAAGACAAATGTAATTCTATTTTCTATTTCCATTTTATGGGAGTTTGTGCTTGATAATAAAAAGTCTCCATTTGGCAAATGTTTTTTTTTTAATCTTTGACCTTTGGGGTGGCTTATTGAAAGTCTCAATAATTCCGTAATTTGGTCTGTGCTAACATTAAATGAAATTGAACACATTTTTGGCCCGTTTTTAAGCAGTCAGTCAAAAAAACGCATGCGTTTTTTGAAAACGCATCAGTTTTTGACAGGTTTGATCAATTATCAATTCAAACTGGTCAAAAACGCATGCGTTTTTTGACGGACTCCTTAAAAACAGGTTCAAAACGCCACGAAGAACTAAGAAGAATAGGAGAACCATACATCTGAATTTAATTGGAAAAAAAGTTTCATTTTCATCGTAAAGTTTCGTAGGTTTCATCTCTAACATTCAGTTTTAAGACCTTTAGATAAGTGCGTTGATGTTTGACTCAAAAGAGGGCCTCACCCCAACAGGCAACCAAGGTGACTAAATTACCTGGACTGGTTTTTCCAGTTTTCTATAATAACATTTATATGACTGCAATGTATGGAGCACAGTCTAAAAGGGAAAGTTCTCCTTTATATTCTGGTGATTTAGAGCAAAGGTTCAATGCACATGAAACATTCCAGGGGTTGTTCAAAAGTCTAAACCTCTCAAATGTCCACAGGAATATCACCCTGTTAGGGTGCGTTCAGATGCAGGATTTGATGCCCAAACAAGGAATGGAGTAAAGTAGGAGGAGCAGAACCTTTCAATTATTTGTCTCAACCCATTATGTGATCCAAACCTGCTTTTGGCTTCAAAAACTGCAATGAAAAGCTGAACAGTGGACGTACCTTTAGGATGATGCCACACATGGCGTTTTGAAACTGTTTTGGTCGTTTTTTTAACAGTCGTCCAAAAACGCATCCGTTTTGACAGGTGTTACCATTATTAATTAAAACTGGTCAAAAAAGGATGTGTTTTAAAAAAAACGCATGCGTTTTTGGACGGACTGTTAAAAAAAGGACCAAAAACAGGTTCAAAACGCCATGTGTGGGCATCACCCTTAGGACAACAACAATAGAATCTATGGGATCATTTATCTTCGCCTTTCTTTTTTTCTCTATATATTGAATCATTTTGTGGGCATTTGCATATTTCTGCCAAAATTTGTGAATTTGACACTTAGTTCGCCAAATTAGATTTTCTCTATTTTTTCCCAATAGAAAAAAAAGCAGGAGTGTAGAAAGGGTTGGGGGAGAAAAAAAAAAAAAAAGACACGCACAAATGTCTCTGACTAAAGCCGGCGCTACACAGGGCGCTTTGTCTGCGCTTGCAAACGCAAACGCAGACAAAGTCGCACCCACAAGGGCGGGCCTCGGCCCGATCGCATCGGCGTTTATGGAAACGGCTGCGATCGTGGACGAGCGCCGGTGTTTTGCGTTAAATTCACGCAAAACACCGGCGGCTCGTTCCCGATGCAGGCGTTTCCATAGAAACGCCGATGCGATCGAGCACGAGGCCCGCCCCGGTGGGCGCAACTTTGTCGCGTTGCAAGCGCAGACAAAGCGCCCGTGTGGCGCCGGCTCTAAGGGTGATGCCGCACATGGCGTTTTTGGTCCATTTTAAACATCAGTTTTCAGTCCGTTTTTGGCCTTTACCATGTGTTTGGTTGCTTACAACCTGTTTATCTATTAAGATTAATTGCGAAAAAACGGAATGAAAGTGCCATGTGTGGCATCACCCTAAAGCTATATGACCCCTTATGACATTTGGGCTGTGTCCACATGCGACCTTTAATCACCAATACAACAGCTGAAGATGTTACGGATGCATTAAAGTTGCACTGAAATTACATTTTGTAAATGTTAGCATGATGTAAACACATGTGTAAACATGTGTGTTTTGTAAACGAAATGTTAGCAGCAAATGTAATTTGGAAAAATCGTTCTTCTCAGCTTCAAAACACAATGTAAACGCAGCCTCATGTTTGTGAGGCGCATTGGCCGCATTTACATTGATGCGTTGCGTCACGGTCTTTGATGCGTTTTGACACATTCCAGAAGTATTACCTGATTCATGTTGAAGTAACATTGGGGGACATTTACTTACGTGTCGGGTGTCGCATGGCTTGTTACCGACTGCTCTCGGTAAGAAGACACAATTTATATTGTGGAGCTGTGCAGAGACATTTCTGGCGCCGAGACTATTTTCTGTCCTAGGACAAAATCTGTCCCGAGCACCAGAAATGTGTCAACAGTCCCTGCTAGACCAGTTTCTTTTGGTCTACTTTCCGTCAGTTTACACCGCCCAAAAAGGGCTGCGACACATAGAATTGTGTCTGAGTTCCACTCCGCCAAAGCCACGCCCTTTCGGAGAACAGTCGGAGCAGACGGAAAAAGGCATTTTTCGTCCCGACAGCTATAAATAGGTCGGAGAGAGCGAAACATGTGGTGAGAGCGCACAAAACTGGGGGAAAACGCCATAGTAAAAGTCCCCCATTGCGTGTTTAGCAAAGCAATGGAAACGCAATGTTACTTCAACATTTGATCAAGGTGTTAAAGCCTTTGGGTTGCCGTCAAAAACCCACCCAAAAAAGTGACGCAACGCATTGTGTGAAGGTGCCTGAGGGTGATGGCACACGTGGCGTTTTTAGGCCGTTTTTGGTCGTCCGTTTTAGTTAGTGCGTTTTCAGATCATAAAAAACGCATGCGTTTTTGAAAATGCATGCTTTTTTGTCAGTTTTTAATTGCGCAAATTCAGGAAAACCGGATGCGTTAGTTACGAAACTAAAAACGGACAAAAAAAAAGGCCTAAAAAGGCATGTGTGTCACCACCCTAAGGGTCGCACTCCCCATTTTGTTGGACTGTTCGCCTTTCTCGGATATTGGGCTTGGACAGGTATTTAACAAGTGTTTGCGATGGGATTTCGGAGCACGCAATCGGTTTTTGGAGCATCTGCACAGGATTAAACCTTCGAATTGTGTCGCAAGTAATGCACTGACATGCACCACTTAAAAGATGGTGACCTGAGCAAGAGGCAGCGAACATGCAGGATATCGGCCGCATGATCTCGGTGAATCGCGGCACAGTGCATATAATCGAGAATGCTACTCCTTTTTTCTCGCCCACCCTGGTTTTGACATCAAAAACTGCATTTGAAAACCAGAAGTGGGAACGCAAGTTATGCAAGAAGCATGCGTTTTGCTTAAACAAGGGTCAAAAAACGGATGCAAAACAGGTTCAAAACGCCATGTATGGCATCACCCTAAATCATCTTTTTTTATTTTGCAGACACAAAAAAACCCAGATCAAACAGATGGCAAGGATACAAATGGAAAGAAAATGGTTCAGTTTTTAAAGGACAGCCTGTGTGGACTCCCACTTACCTATAAAACAAAGGAACAGGGTCTCAGCAGCTCTGTTACAGGCACATGCAGAGCAGAGGATAGGTGGGTGGGGCCAGGGGTCCTGATATCTGCTAGTAGAGATTTAGGTGATGACATAATCCATAGTTCAGAGTACAGATATTATCAATCTACACAGAAGGACAGTTCTGAACTGGTGGTCAGGCCGGTGATCACATGACCTGGCGCCACAACAGAACTGTCAAGAACTTTAGAAACAAACTCACTGGGTGAGAAATCACCTCACTGCTATGTGTTTTTTTTTTTTTTTACAATCTGCAGCATTCTTTTATATTTCGGTTTCCATGTTATTATTTAAATAAAACTTCTCTTATATAAATGTCTTTGTTGTTAATATTTTCTGCCACCAGATGGTGTCAACCCAAAAGAGTACAAACACAAGAACCAGTGTGCCATGTGCTCTTGCTGCTAGCAAAAGCTGAAAAATTTGCTTTAAACCCTTAAGGACGCAGCCATTTTGTAGCTTAAGGAAACCTACCACTGCTTGCATGATGAAATTATGCGAGCAGACCACCCTGTAGGCTACTAATGCTGATGCCGGCACATAGTTTTAGTTAGCTCGCCAACTTTAGTTTAGCTTAAAAAACGATTTGCTTACAATGTAAATGAGCCCTCCGATGATACCCTACGTATCTTCGGGCTGGCGATGGGTTCCGATGTAATTATTCCTCCTTCAGGTGCCGAGAGCCGTGACGTCACCAAGCTCTCTGTAGTAATACTCTTATATTGTTATCCATGGTGCCCTTCCTTCTGAAATAACTTTTGAAATTATACAAATGAGCCAGCTTGGGGGTGGCATACCAGAACCCCATAGACGGCATGAGCGCACAGCGCCGACAGTAGCGTAAGGTTACAGCACACGTGTGGCACTGTACTGTTCGTAGCCTGAGGAAAGATAGGACATGTCGTGCACCATACATCACAATGGAGAGGGGCAGAGCATGAGCTCACGCCCTCTCCTCTCCGGGTGCCGACAGGGCCCACAGTGCTACGATACGGCAGGCACAACGTCGCGTGAATGTAGTCTCGGGCGCATTCACACCATGTTGCGTCACGTTGTGTCGTGTTTTTGACCATTCCACTGGCTTCAGCCTTGATCACGCGATGAGGTTACATTGTGTGTTAGCAGATGCAGTGGAGATGCAATGTAACCTCAGCATGTGATCGGCTAAAGCCAGTGGAATGCGTCAAAAACGCGACGCAAATCGCAACGCATCTATTGTGAATGCGCCCTTACACTGTGCAGAGTAGTACTTTTCTCTTCCCACTGTGCACAGAAATTTCTCTGCTACAGGAGATTACAATGAATTACAAGAAAAAAAGACAACATCGGAAGTCATCTGTAAATCAGGATTACATTGCATATGGTGCAGTAGCCCACACACTTTGGGGGGGGGGGGGGATGGAAGGACACCCACTTTGCCAGACAAGCAGGGGCGGGGACTGGGAAATAAATGGTCCTGGAACAAGTTTTATTTAAAAGTGGCCCATGTGTGGGTTGGTCCAAATCCTCATAGGTGGAGTCAACAAAAAGGGACAGGCTCCGAATACGATCCTTTACTATAAGGTGGCTACGTGATGACTAAGCAGCTGAGTGCGTTAGTGGAACCTACAGCAGGAGGTGCGTTACGTGATGACCTACAGAGCTGAGGTGGTTACGTGATGACCACACGCAGCTGAGGTGCGTTAGCTGATGACTACAGCCAGCGGAGGTGCGTTACATGATGATCTACAGCGCTGAGGTGCGGTTACTGATGACACAGCAAGCTGAGGTGCGTTACAAGATTCACAGCAGTGAGGTGCGTACATGATGACCTTCAGCAGCGGGGTGGTTACATGATGACTTTCAGCAGCTGAGGTGTGTTACATGATGACTTTCGCAGCTGAGGTGCGTTACGTGATGATCTACAGAGTGAGGTGCGTATGATGGATCTACAGCAGCGGAGGTGTGTGTTACATGATGATCTAGAGCAGCTGAGGTGCGTTACATGATGATTACAGCAGCTGGGTGCGTTACATGATGATCTACAGCAGCTGAGGTGCGTTACTAATATGAGTTGATCTACCGTGATCTACAGAGCTGAGGTGCGTTACATGATGATCTACAGCAGTGAGGTGCGTTACATGATGACCTACAGACGCTGAGGTGCGTTACATGATGACCTACAGAGCAGCTGAGGTGTGTTACATGATGACCTACAGCAGCTGAGGTGCGTTACATGATGACCTACAGAGTGAGGTGCGTTACATGTGAACTACAGCGAGCTGAGGTGCGTTACATGATGACCTACAGCAGCTGAGGTGCGTACTGATGACCTACAGTCAGCTGAGGCGTTACATGATGACCTACAGCAGATGAGGTGCGTTACAGATGACCTACAGCAGCTGAGGGTGCGTTACTGATGACCTACAGCAGACTGAGTGCGTTACGTGATGATCTACAGCAGTGAGGTGCGTTACGTGATGATCTACAGAAGCTGAGGTGTGTTATGTGATGACCTGACAGCAGCTGAAGGTGCGTTAACATGATGACCTTCAGCAGCATGAGGTGGTTACATGATGACCTTCAGCAGCTGAGGGCGTTATATGATGACCTACAGCAGCCTCAAGGTGCGTTACATGATGACCTACAGCAAGCGAGGGATTACAATGAGACCTTCAGCAGCTGAGTGTGCGTTTACATGATGACCTACAGCAGCATGAGGTGCGTTAACTGATAGACCTTCAGCAGCTGAGGTGCGTTACATGATGACTTCAGCAGCTGAGGTGCGTTACATGATGACCTTCAGCAGCTGAGGTGCGCAAACGCATCCGTTAAAATGTCAAAACGCAACGTGACGGCATCACCTGGGGCCATTTCTTTTTTGTTGTGCATACTTATAAAAACTTTTTACAGCATTTTTTTCATGAACATAAGGATAGTTCAAAGATGAAACATCTTAAACATCCCCGTTACAGAGGAAAAATTCACCCCATGTGGGGGTTAATGTAGAGGTAGAGCTTGTTACTGAGCCCTATTCAGATCAGCAACTATCTAAACCCTTGCAGGACCTGGCATCAGCAAACCACCGGGTCTACACAGCCAAAAGCAGCGCTTCTTTTACCTATTCAAGGATAACGCTACTTTACGTTATGCCGTGAAGAAAGAAGAAATAAGCCGAATAAACCGCTTTTCTACCTTCTCCCGAGCAGACAGACGGAGAAACAGTTGCAATGTGAAAGATTATGGGGCTTATTTACTAAGGGTCGCGCAGCTTTGACAGGTATTTAACAGGGGTTTGTGCTAGGATTGTGTTGCGCGCAATCGGACTGCGCTGGCTTCCATGCGGCACAAATTGGGGGGCGGGCCGTCGGACAATCCGACTGATTTGGACTGAGCGCGGGATTAGAATAAATTGTGTCACCAAGACAATGAATTACATGGCCCAAGAAGAAGAGAGATGAACTCCTGTAGGACCGCGAGCGGGGAAGTGACACATGCAGGAAATCGGGCGCACCGACTATTAGTGATCGCGGGCACAAATTGAATATTGGCGGACAATGCCACTTTTGAACCCAAAGCTCAGCCGTAGTAAATGTGCCCTGTATTTCAATCACTCTGAGTGCTGCGGCTTCTTGTGTGAAAGAGAACCGTCAGGCCAAAATAACCCCCTAAAACTAATATATTTTCAAAAACTGCCATTAGAACAGCATTGCCTCTACCCTTCTTGTCCTCTACATGCCTGTAACCTTAAGCAATGAGGGTTCTAAAGCTGTATGCACATGACATGAGAGGGGTCCAAGAGTCATTGCATATTCAAAGCTGTCCAGTGCTATTATGGAGTGGGAAGGCAACCAGCACACACCCCGTCTTGACTGAAGCTCTTTATAATATGTAATGGCCTCCTCCATGGCTCCCTGGTGCTGGCGCCCCCTGCAGCTGTTGTGTGTAGAAGATGATCCTATACACATGACTGGACAGCTGTAATAATGGTGTATGTATAATGTGTTGTACTTGATGGCTCTATCCATGTGCTCATGGTGCTGGCGCCCTGCAGCCTGTGTTTGGTATGGAGATACTACTATACACATGACTGACAGGCTGTATAATGGTTTGAGGTGTAAGCTCTCAATGGGCTTCTGCAGTTCTGGTGTGTGTATCGGAGAGATACAACAGTCCAGGCAGCATGTAGCAGAACATTGTCAGGTATTGTGGAGCTGAGGTCTGTGTCTCACACATGGTATGGGAGGGAGGAGAGTAACATGTCAGCAGATAAAGCACAGACACCAGCAATGCTTTACTATACATTACACACAGACCTGATCAGGGGGAGAAGCGAGAGGGGAGGGGGACATGGTGACACTACGGCCTCTGACCCAAGGACACAGCACGTCATTTACATATAGTATCATAGAATAAGGCTGGGAAGGAGTCCATCAAGTCCAACCTTTGAAGAATTAAATAAAGTTTTATCCCCAATAACCGTGATATTTTGCCTCAGGAAAAAGGCATCCAGGTCTCTCTTGAACAGTGACATAGAGTCCGCCATAAACAACCCAGCGGCAGAGAGTTCACAGTTCTCACTGGCTCTTTACAGAAAGAACTTGGTCTATGTGATGTGTAAAACGCCTCTCTCTAGGCGCAGAGAGGATGCCCTTGTTCTCGGGTCACAGGCCGAGGTTGAAAAAGATCTTTGGAGAGATCCTTGTACTGTCCGTTCAGGATTTGTACATTGTAATGAGGTCTCATCTCAGTCGTCTTTTATAAATGAATAATCGCAAATTTTTAATTGTCAGTGTATGCGTCCCCCCATTTTTCCCCTAATAATCCTGGGTTGTATCCTCTGCACCGTTCCAGCTGAACTATCCTTTGTATACATGGTGCCCAAAACTTGTACACATATTCATGGTGGTTTGGCCAGGGATTAATAAGGGCAAAACTAGCTATATCATGGAGATTAGAGATGAGCGAAATACTCGTCCGAGCTGATGCTTCGGTCGAGCATAGCGGTACTCGAAACTGCTCGTTGGCTCGGAGAATACGTCGCCCGCTCGAGAAAAATGGCAGTCCCCGTTTTGATTTTGGCGGCCAGAACAGAGCCAATCACAAAGCAGGAGGACTCTGCACTCCCACCCAGCTGACGTAGGGTGACCCTTAAACGCGATTAGCAGTGGGTTGGCTGGCCAGATTCAGGTGACCTGGGATTAGACTAGCCGCGCCCGCGCTGTCGGCTCATTCTGTGTCTGGATGCGCTAGGGAGGAGAGCTTCTGCTGGTTAGGGAAAGCGTTAGGGTGTTCTATTAGGCTTACAGTTAGGCAAGGAGTGATTCTCAAGAACCCAAAAGCCTCTTCTAGGGTAAATAACGTTCTACTTTTAATTTTAAATTTGCATCTAGTACCATTTTGTGACGGAATTAGCAGGGGGACTTGCTACCCGTTGTGTTTCGCTCTTAGTGGCACACAATCCATATAAGACAGACCGAAGTGGGAAAATTAGTAGGGGTGGATTTCAATAGGCATAACTCCGTGTCATCTCGATCTGGCCATAGAGTGTGCTTGATACTTGGTAGGAAAAATAGCCATAGGAGAATACAAAGAGCTACTTACGCCTACAGTAGCGGTCCTAGGATATTGATTCTGGTTGATCTGCTGGTGGCCTGTACTTTCTGCAGTGCATGTTTACTAGCCAATTGAGCAATTTGTAGTGGACTTGCGACCGCTGTGTTCTGCGATTAGTGACGCACATATCCATAGCAAGACGAAGTGGGAAAAATTTAGTAGGGGTTGGATTTCTATTAGGCACTAACTCAGTGTCCATCTCATTGGCATGTAGTGTGCTTTGATACTTGGCTAGAAAAATAGCCATAGCAAAGGAATAGCATTGTTTGGTTTTAAAAACTCAAAAAAAAACACCAAAAAAAGTGTAAAAAAAAAAAATAAAAGTTATAATCTCAATTTAAAAATGTTTAACCCGAGGGCTAGGGGTAGAGGACGAGGGGCGGGGACGTGGGAGCTCCAACTTACGGTAGGGTCAGAGGCCGTGGTCATGGCGGGGGAGAACACCACCTGCTGATGGAGGGAGCAGTGGGAACGCCGCAGAGCTACACTACTAGGTTCATGTCTGAAGTACTGGGACTCGTGGTATAGAGCACTGTTGAGGCCAGTACAGTGCTGAACAGGTGAATGTCGGGATGCTGACAATGCTTAGAGAATTTGATCACCACAGTCAGTTCTTCCACGCAGTCTAACCCATTGTCACCGAAATCGCCACTCCTCAAGCTCCTTGCACCTCGCCCCTCCCCCCAGTTGCCCCTCCCAGGGAAAATGTTTGGCATTTGAACCGGCATACTTGAGGAACTGTTTTTGGACCCTTCCCACGGTCACAAACCACTTGTCCGTTGTCGGTTGATGTGAGCAATTCGAGCCCAGTTGTTTTCCACAGGGTTTTACACCCAGTGTGTGGGTGATGATGACCTTTTGACGTAGTGGAAGTGTGTAAAGAGGTGTCCGACGATGAGGAGACACGGTTGTCAGACAGTGGGGAAGTTAGTTTGTGTCAGGGCAGGAAGTCCGAGGGGGGAGCAGACTGAGGGATCGGAGGATGATGAGGTGACAGAACCCAAGCTGGGTTGAGAGGCCGGGTGTGAACACAGTGCTTATGAGACGGAGGGAGTCCTCGACCAGAACAGGTTGGAACGAGGCAGTGGTGGGGCCAGAGGAGAGAAGGCAGGGCCAGGAGCTGGTGCATCAGCGCCAAATGTGTCCAACTAGGGAAGCTCACCGTGGCGAGGGCTCTTGCGGCGAGGGCTAGACTTCAGAAGTTCTGGAGGGGGTTCTTAAGGAAAACACGGATGGCCCGACGGACTGTGGTGTGCAAACATGCCCAAACAGGCTCAGCATGGGTTCCACCACATAGCTTAAACTACCACCAGTATGCGCAGGCAATATGAATGCTAAAACACCCCACTCAGGGCAACCAAAGCCCGTTCACTCGGCCGTGCACACCATGCTCCTTCCCCTGTGTCAGCTGCTAGTTCAGCCCCCTGCCCAGGACCTGCCACAAAAACCCCATCGTCGCCTCCACGAATCCTAACAGCATCCACCGCGTTCAGCTCTCCATACCCAAGACGCTGGAGCGGAAACGCAAATATAGTGCAACCCACCGGCACGCCCAAGCCCTTAATGTGCACATTCCAGATTGCTTTAGCCTGGAGATGCGTTGATGCCCTATAGGCTAGTAGAGACCGAGGCCTTCGCAACCTCATGGCGGCGGCCGCCCCTCGGTATGTCGTCCCCAGCCGCCACTACTTTTCCCGATGTGCCGTCCCAGCCCTGCACCCAGCAAGTGTCAGACAACATCATCCGTGCCCTGACCAACGCCGTTTCTGACAAGGTCCACCTGACCAAGCGACACGTGGACGAGTGCTGCGGGCAGGGCCACTATATAACGCTGACGGCACATTGGGTTACAACTTGGTGGAGGCTGGGACCGAGTCTGACCCTGGGGCTGCGTCATATACTGCCGACGCCGAGGATGCGGGGCTACCTCGGTCAGGTGTTTCAGGCTACTATGCATCCCTCCTTCATCCCACCCCTCCTCCACCTCCTCCCGAAACTACCATCCGTGGCACGGCGCCATCAGTCGGAGTTTAGCTCTAGGACAGCAGCCAGTGCCGTCGACTAAGAGACAGCAGGCGGTGCTCAAAATGCTGAGCCTAGGCGACAAAAGGCACACCGCCAAGAGCTATTACAGGGCATCACGGCGCAGACTGATCTGTGGCGTGGCAACCGTGAACCTCAAGCCGGGAATGGTGTGGTGTGACAACGGCGTATAATCTGGGGGGCGGCTCTGCAACTCGGCAGTGACACAGTGCCATGCTGGCCATGTGTTAAATTGATAGTTCAGGTTTCCTCAAGACAACCCCAATCTGTCTGATTGTGCTCACGAAGGTGCGCCCGCATCATGTGCGCATTTCAGAAGTCCAGACCAGATGCTGCCACTCTCAGTGCAGCGCAGCGCCGCCTCCAACTGCCCCGCTCACGACTGTTGTGCGACGTGCCCACGAGGGGAATTCAAACTGACCATGTATCCAGGAGTTACCCAGCAGCGCAGAGCGATTGGAGATGCCAGATGTCAACTCCCCAGAAACTGGTTGTCAGGTTCAGCAGCTTCCCAAGTATACAATGAGGAGGGAGTGGATGTCTGAATCTGTCAGGTGCTGAGTAACTTTGAGGAGTCAACACAGATGGTCAGTGGCGATGCCGCCATCATCAGCCTCACCATCCCGGCTTGGCCTGTTGAAAAAACTCTCTGGTCAGCATGAAGTCGGAAGCTTTGCGATCGTCACAAGCAGACAGGGGAAGAAATTCCCTTGTTGATAGCCAAAAGCACCTAAGTCTGTTTCTCAGCGCATATCGGAGGAGGTGGAGGTGGAGGAGGATGAGTGGAAGAGGAGGAGAATGTGGCGAGACACAAGAGGGGAGCCATTGTTGAGTCCTTCACTGTTCAGCGTGTATGGGCAGAAGAAGAGGAGTTGGAGGAGTTGGAGGAGGAGGAAATGGGACAGTCAGGCCAGGAGGGGAGTGAATTTTACGCGTTGGTACTGTGGCGCTATGGCAGATTTCATGCTAGGTTGCCTATCCCGTGACCCTCGCGTTCAAAGAATTTATTCCAGCACCGATTACTGGGTGTTCACTCTCCTGGACCCACGGTACAAGCAAAATCTTCCACTCTCATCCCTGCAGAGGAAAGGAGTGTGAGAATGCATGAATACCAGCAGGCCCTGGGGCAGAAGCTTGAAACAGTATTATTGTCCCTTATGACGAGCGCTAGCGGAGAGTGCGTAGTTCTGCGGGCACAAGTAGCGAAGGGAGAGTAGGCGAGCAGTGAGCTTGTCAGCACTGGCAAGGGTACGCTTTACAAGGCTTTGCCGAGTTATGTCACCCAGCAAGACACTGTCACCTGTCCCAGTCTCGCAGAGTAGGGCTGATCTTTTACAGAAAGATGGTGAGGATAGTACGAGCTGACCATAACCATCGTCATAAATGATCTAACCACAGCTCCCTACAACTACTGGGTTTCAAAGCTGGACATGTGGCACGAACTGGCGCATTACGCCTTGGAGGTTCTTGCCTGCCCTGCCGCTAGCGTCTTGGTGCCGAGAGGGTTTCAGTGCAGCTGGTGGCATCATCCACCGATAAGCGTACACGCCTGTCGTCTGACCAGCGCTGACAGGCTGACGCTTATCTAAATGATAAAGGTGTGATTTCTCAGAATTTCCATCTCCACCAGGTGAAGGAAGTCAACCTGAATAATTGATCCACTCATGCAGGATTTGATGCCCAAACAAGGAATGGAGTAAAGTAGGAGGAGGAGCAGAACCTTTCAATTATTTGTCTCAACCCATTATGTGATCCACACCTGCTTTTGGCTTCAAAAACTGCAACTGAAAAGCTGAACATGTGGACGTACCTTTAGGATGATGCCACACATGGCGTTTTGAACCTGTTTTTGGTCCGTTTTTAAACAGTCCGTCCAAAAACGCATCCGTTTTTGACAGGTGTTACCAATTATTTTAATTAAAACTGGTCAAAAACGGATGTGTTTTAAAAAAACGCATGCGTTTTTGGACGGACTGTTAAAAAAAACGGACCAAAAACAGGTTCAAAACGCCATGTGTGGCATCACCCTTAGACAACAACAATAGAATTCTATGGGATCATTTATCTTCGCCTTTTCTTTTTTTCTCCTATACTTGCATCATTTTGTTGGCGCATTTGCATATTTCTGCCAAAATTTGTGAATTTGACACTTAGTTCGCCAAATTAGAGTTTCTCTATTTTTTTCCCAATAGAAAAAAAAGCAGGAGTGTAGAAAGGGTTGGGAGGAAAAAAAAAAAAAGACACGCACAAACCACTCCGCCAAAGCCACGCCCCTTTTCGGAGAACAGTCGGAGCAGACGGAAAAAGGCATTTTTTCTGTCCCCGACAGCTAATAAATAGGTCGGAGAGCAGAACATGTGGTGAGAGCGCCACAAAACTGGCGGAAACGCCATAGTAAATGTCCCCCATTGCGTTTTAGCAAATGCAATGGAAACGCAATGTTACTTCAACATTTGATCAAGGTTAAAGCCTTTGGGTTGCGTCAAAAACCCACCCAAAAACGTGACGCAACGCATTGTGTGAAGGTGCCCTGAGGGTGATGGCACACGTGGCGTTTTTAGGCCGTTTTTGGTCCGTTTTTAGTTAGTGCGTTTTCAGATCATAAAAAACGCATGCGTTTTTGAAAATGCATGCTTTTTTGTCAGTTTTTAATTGCGCAAATTCAGAAAACCGGATGCGTTAGTTACGAAACTAAAAACGGACAAAAAAAAAGGCCTAAAAAGGCATGTGTGTCACCACCCTAAGGGTCGCACTCCCCATTTTTGTTGGACTGTTCGCCTTTCTCAGGGATTGCATGGCTTGGACAGGTATTTAACAAGTGTTTGCGATGGGATTTCGGAGCACGCAATCGGTTTTTGGAGCATCTGCACAGGATTAAACCTTCGAATTGTGTCGCAAGTAATGCACTGACATGCACCACTTAAAAGATGGTGACCTGAGCAAGGCAGCGACACATGCAGGATATCGGCCGCATGATCTCGGTGAATCGCGGCACAGTGCATATAATCGAGAAGTGGATACGGGCATGATCTCGGGGAATCGCGGCACAGTGCATATAATCGAGAAGTGCTTTATCCTCTTTTTCTCGCTCCACTCTGGTTTTGACATCAAAACTGCATTTGAAAAACCAGAACGTGGGAACGCAGTATTATGCAAGAAGCATGCGTTTTGCTTAAAACGGGTCAAAAAACGGAAGCAAAACAGGTTCAAAAGCATGTATGGCATCACCCTAAATCATCTTTTTTTTTTTGCAGACACACAAAAACCCAGTCAAACAGATGGCAAGGATACAAATGGAAAGAAAATGGTTCAGTTTTTTAAAGGACACGCCTGTGTGACTCCCACTTACCTATAAAACAAAGGAAAGGGGTCTTCAGCAGCTCTGTATACACACATGCAGAGCAGAGGATAGAGCTGGGTGGGGGCCAGGGGTCCTGATATCTGCTAGCATAGAGATTTAGGTGATGACATAATCCATAGTTCAGAGTACAGATATTATCCAATCTACACAGAAGACTAGTTCTGAACTGGTGGTCAGGCCGGTGATCACATGACTGGCGCCCCACAACACAGAACTGTCAAGAACTTTAGAAACAACTCATCTGGGTGAAAATCACCATCACTGCTATTGTTTTTTTTTTTTTACAATTGCAGCATTCTTTTATATTTCGGTTTCCATGTTTTATAAATAAAACTTCTCTTTATATAAATGTCTTGTTGTTAATATTTTCTGCCACAGATGGTGTAACCCAACAAGAGTAAACAAACACAAGAACCAGTGTGCCCTGTGCTTGCTGCTAGCAAAAGCTGAAAAATTTGCTTTAACCCTTAAGGACGCAGCCATTTTGTAGTTAAGGAAAACTACCACTGCTTGCTGATGAAATTATGCGAGCAGACCACCCTGTAGGTGTTATATTAGTGCTGATGCGGCACATAGTTTTAGTTAGGCTCGGCCAAACTTTAGTTTAGCTTAAAAACGATTTCTTACATATGAAATGAGCCCTCCGATGGTACCCTACGTCATCTTCGGGCTGGCGATGGCTCCGATGTTTAATTATTCTCCTTCAGGTGCCGAGAGCCGTGACGTCCCAAGCTCTCTGTGTAATACTCTAATTGTTATCCATGGTGCCCTTCCTTCTGAAATTAACTTTGAATATTATAAATGAGCCAGTCGGGGTGGCATACCAGAACCCCATAGACGGCCATGAGCGCACAGCGCCGTACAGTAGCTGTAAGGACAAGCACACGTGTGGCACTGTACTGTTCCGTAGCTGGGAAAAGATAGGACATGTCGTGGCACCATACATCACAATGGAGAGGGGCAGAGCATGAGCTCACGCCCTCCTCCTCTCCGTGGTGCCGACATGGCCCACAGTGCTACGATACGGCAGGCACAACGTCGCGTGAATGTAGTCTCAGGGCGCATTCACACATGCGTTGCGTCACGTTGTGCGTCGTGTTTTGACACACTTCCACTGGCTTCAGCCTTGATCACGCGTGAGGTTACATTGTGTGTTAGCAGAGCAGTGGAGTGCAATGAACCTCAGCATGTGATCAGGCTAAACGCAGTGGAATGCGTCAAAACGCGACGCACAATCGCAACGCATCTTGTGAATGCGCCCTTACACTGTGCAGAGTATTTCTCTTCCCACTGTGCACAGGAATTTCCTCTGCTACAGGAGATTACAATGAATACAAAGAAAAAAGACACATCGGAATGTCATCTGTAAATCATGGATTACATTGCATATGTGCAGTGCCCACACACTTTGGGGGGGGGGGGGAGGAAGGCACACACTTTGCCAGACAAGCAGGGGGGGGAGGGGAATTAAATGGTCCTGGAACAAGTGTTTAAAAGTGGCCCATGTTGTGGTTGGTCAAATCCTCATAAGGTGGAGTCACAAAAAGGGACAGGTTCCGAATACGATCCTTTACTATAAGGTGCGCTACTTGATGGAACCTACAGCAGCCTGAGGTGCGTTACGTGATGACCTACAGCAGCTGAGGTGCGTTACGTGATGACCTACGCAGCTGGGGGTGCGTTAGTGTGACTGACTGATACATGACAGCAGCGGAGGTGCGTTACATGATGATCTACAGCAGTAGGTGGTTACATGATGACTACAGCAGCTGAGGTGCGTTACAAGAGATATACAGCAGCTGAGGTGCGTACATGATGACATTCAGCAGCGGAGGTGGGGTACATGAGGACTTTCAGCAGCTGAGGTGTGTTACATGATGACTTCTCGCAGCTGAGGTGCGTTACGTGATGATCTACAGAGCTGAGGTGGGTACTGATGATCTCAGAGCGGAGGTGTGTTTACATGATGATCTACGAAGGAGGTGCGGTTGACACTGATGATATACAGCAGCTGAGGTGCGGTTACATGATGATCTACAGCAGCTGAGGTGTGTAACTGTGTATGATCTACAGCAGCTGAGGTGCGTTACATGATGTCTACCCAGTGGGTGCGTTAATGAGGATCTACAGCAGTGAGGTGGTTACATGATGACCTACAGAAGCTGAGGTGCGTACATGATGACTACAGAGCTGAGGTGTGTTACATGATGACCTACAGAGCTGAGGTGGTACATGAGACCTACAGCAGCTGAGGTGCTTACATGTGAACTACAGCAGCTGAGGGAGTACATGAGACCTACAGCAGCTGAGGTGCGTTACCTGATTGACCTACAGCGCTGAGGTGTTACATGATGACCTACAGCAGATGAGGTGCGTTACATGATGCCTACAGCAGCTGAGGGTGCGTTACTGATGACCTACAGCAGACTGAGGTGCGTTACGTGATGATCTACAGCAGCTGAGGTGCGTTAGTGATGATCTACAGCAGCTGAGGTGTGTTGGATGACTGCAGCTGGTGATGCCGACATGAGCTGAAGGTCAGAGCATGATGAGCCTGCGATGTGGTTACATGATTGACCTTCAGCAGCTGAGGTCGCGTTATATGATGACCTACAGCAGCCTAGGTGGTTACATGATGACCTACAGCAGCGAGGTGATTACATGAGACTTCCGCAGACTGAGTGTGCGTTACATGATGACTACAGCAGCTGAGGTGCGTTAACTGATAGACCTTCAGCAGCTAGGTGCGTTACATGATGACTCTCAGCAGCTGAGGTGCGTTACATGATGGACCTTCAGCAGGCTGAGGTGCGCAAACCATCCGTTAAAATGGTCAAAACGCAACGTGACGGCATCACCTGGGGCCATTTCTTTTTTGTTGTGCACTACTTTATAAAAACTTTTTACAGCATTTTTTTTAATGAACATAAGGATAGTTCAAAATGAAACATCTTAAAACATCCCCAGTTACAGAGGAAAATTTACCCCATGTGGGGGTATAATGTCAGAGGTAGAGTTGTTACTGAGCCCTATTAGATCCAAGCAATCTAACTACCCTTGCAGGACCTGGCAACAGCAACCACCGGGTCTACACAGCCAAAAGCAGCGCTTCCTTTACTATTCACAGGATAACGCTACTTTACCGTTATGCAGTGAAGAAAGAAGACATAAGCCGTAATAAACCGCTTCTACCTTCTCCCGAGCCAGACAGACGGAGAAACAGTTGCAATGTGGAAAGATTATGGGGTATTTACTAAGGTCGCGAGCTTGACAATGTATTAACAGGGGTTTGTGCTAGGATTGTGGTTGCGCGCAATCGGACTGCGTGGCTTCCCATGCGGCAAAAAATTGGGGGGCGGGCCGATGGACAATCGAATGATTTGGACTGAGCGCGGGATTTAAGAATAAATTGTGTCACCAGAGACAATGAATTACATCCGACAGGAAGAAGAGATGAACTCCTGTGGATCCGCGAGCGGGGCAAAGTGACACATCAGGAAATCGGGCGCACCGACTTAGTGAATCGCGGGCACAAATTGATTATTGGCGGACATGCCACTTCTGAACCACAAGCTCAGGTAGTAAATGTGCCCCGTATTTCAATATGCTCTGGAGTGCTGCGGTTCTTTGTGAAAGAGAACCGTCGGCCAAAATAACCCCCTAAAACTAAATATATTTTCAATAAACTGCCATTAGAAACGCATTGCCTCTACCCTTTCCTTGTCCTCTACATGCCGTAACCTTAAGCAATGAGGGTTCAAAGCTGTATCACATGACATGAGAGGGTTCCAAGAGTCATTAGCATATTCAAAGCTGTCTCGCTTATTATGAGTGGGAAGGCAACAGCCACACCCCGTCTTGACTGAAGCTCTTTATAATGATGTAAGGCCCTCCATGGCTCCCTGTGCTGGCGCCCCTGCAGCTGTTTGTGTGTATGAAGATATCCTCATACACATGACTGACAGTGTAATAATGGTTGTATGTATAATGTGTTTTGGTATGGCTCAGTCCAATGTGCTACATGGTGCTGGCGCCCTGAGCCTGTGTTTGGTATGGGATACTACTATACACATGACTGACAGGCCTGTATAATGGGTTTGAGTTGTAATGCTCCTCAAGGTTCCTGCAGTTCTGTGTGTGTATCGGAGAGATACAACGTCCAGGCAGCCATGGTGTAGCAGAACTGTCAGGTATTGTGGAGCTGAGTGTCATGTGTCTCACACATGGTATGGGAGGCAAGGAGAGTAACATGTCAGCAGATAAAGCACAGACACCAGCAATGCTTTACTATACATTACACACAGACACTGATCAGGGGGGAGAGAAGCGGGAGGGAGGGAGACAGGGTGACACTACGGCCTCTGACCAAGTGACCAGCATGTCATTTACATATAGTTCATAGGTAATAAGGCTGGGAAGGAGTCCATCAGTCCAACCTTGTAAGAATTAAATAAATGTTTTATCCCCATAACCGTGATATTTGCCTCAGGAAAGGCATCCAGGTCTCTCTGAAAGGTACATAGAGTCGCCATAACAACTCCATGCGGCAGAGAGTTCCACAGTTCTCACTGCTCTTTACAGAAAGAACCTTTGTCATGTTGATGGTAAAACGCCTCTCTCTAGGCGCGGAGAGGATGCCACTTGCTCGGGCACAAGGCCGAGGAGTAAAAAGATCTTTGGAGAGACCTTGTACTGTCCGTTCAAGGGATTTGTACATTGTAATGAGGTCTCATCTCAGTCGTCTTTTTACTAAACTGAATAATCGCAAATTTTTATCTGTCAGTGTATGCTAGTCTCCCCCCAATTTCCCTAAAATCCTGGTTGACTATCCTCTGCACCGTTTCCAGCTAGAACTATCCTTATTATACACTGGTGCCCCAAAATGTAACATATTATCAGGTGGTTTGGCCAGGGATTTAACAGGGCAAAACTAGCTGTATCATGGATTTAGAGATGAGCGAAAATACTCGTCCGAGCTGATGCTTCGGTCTGAGCATAGGGTACTCGAAACTGCTCGTTTGGATCGGAGAAACTCGCCCGCTCGAGAAAATGGCGTCCCGCCGTTTTGCATTTTGGCGGCCAGAACAGAGCCAATCACAAGCCAGGAGGGACTCTGGCACTCCCACCCAGCATGACGTGTGGTACCCTTAACGCAGATTAGCAGTGGTGTGGCTGGCCAGATATCAGGTGACCTGGGATAGATAGCCGTGCCCGCGCTGCTCGGACTCATTCTGTGTCTGGATGCAGCTAGGAGAGAGTGCTGCTGGTCAGGGAAAGCGTTAGGGTGTTCTATTAGGCTTAATCGTTAGGCAGGAGTGATTCTACAAAGAACCAACAAAAGCCCTTCTTAGGGCTACAATAACGTCTAACTTTTTAATTTAAATTTGTACTAGTACCATTTTTGTGCAGGAATTAGAGGGGGGACTTGTACCCGTTGTGTTTCGCTCTTAGTGGCACAAATCCTATAAGCAAAGACCGAAGTTGGGAAAATCTAGTAGGGGTTGGATTTCAATCTGAGGAATTAACTCCGTGTCATCTCATCTGGCTTCTTGCATAGAGTGTGCTTGATACTTGGCTAGAGAAAAAGCCATAGGAGATACAAAGGCTGACTTACGCCTACAGTAGGTTATATATTGATTCTGGTTGATCTGCTGGTGGCCTGTACTTCTGCAAGTGCATGTTACAAGCAATTTGAGCATTTGTAGTTAGACTTGCGAACCGCTGTGTTCTGCGTTACGTGACGCACATATCCATAGCAAAGTACCGAAGTGGGAAAAATTTAGTAGGGGTGGATTTCTATTAGGCACCTAATCAAGTGTATCTCATCTGGATGTAGTGTTGCTTTGATACTTGGTAGAGAAAATAGCCATAGCATAGGATAGCATTGATTTTGTTTTAAAACTCAAAAAAAAACACTAAACAAAAGTAAAAAAAAAAAATAAAAGGTTATAACTCATTTAAAAATGTTAACCCGAGGGCTAAGGGTAGAGGACGGAGGCGGGGACGTGGTGAGTCCAACTTACGTCGGGGTCAGAGCGTGGTCTGGCGAGGGTGAGACACCACCTGCTGATGAGGGAGCAGTGGGAACGCCGCGAGCTACACTAGCCTAGGTTCATGTCTGAAGTACTGGGACTCGTGGATAGAGCACGTTTGAGGCCAGACAGGCGAACAGGTGAGTCGGGATTGCTGACAATGCTTGAGCAAATTTGTCCACCACAGTCGTTTCTTCCCGCACGTCAAACCATGTCACCGAAAGTCGCCACTCCTCAGCTCCGGCACCTCAGCCCTCCCCCCCGTTGCCCTCCCAGGGAAAATTGTTTGGCATTTGAACCGGATACTTGAGGAACTTTTTATGGACCCTTCACCACGGTCACAAACATTCCGTTTGTCCGGTTGACTGTGAGCCAATTTTCGATGCCAGGTTTTCCAACAGGGGGGGTTTTCACACAGTCTGTGGGTGATGATGACCTTCTTGACGGTAGTGGAAGTGTGTAACGAGGTGTCCGACGAGAGGAGGACACGGTTGTCAGACAGTGGGAAAGTAAGTTGTGGTAACAGGGCAGGAAGTCCGAGGGGGGGAGCCGGATGAGTGGATCGGAGATGATGACGTGACAGCCCCAAGCTGGGTTGAAGGCCGGTGTGAAACACAGGTTCTGAGACGGAGGAGAGTCCCGACCAGAACAGGTGGAGAGAGGCAGTAGTGGTGGGGCAGACGGAGGAAGGCAGGGCCAGGAGCTGGGTGCATCAGCGCCAAATGTGTCAACTAGGAAGCTACCACGTGGCGATAGGGCTATTGCCGGCTGAGGGCTGAGCATTCAGAAGTCTGGAGGGGGGGTTTCTTTAAGCGAAAACAACGGATTGACAGCGACGGACTGTGGTGTGCAAACATGCCCAAACCAGGCTCAGCAGGGTTCGCACCACACTAGCTTAACTACACCACAGTATGCGCAGGCAATATGAATGCTAAAACACCCCACTCAGTGGCAACCAAGCCGTTCCCCCCGGCCGTGCACACAACTGCTCACGTCCCTGTGTCAGCTGCTATTCAGCCCCTGCCCAGGACCTGCCACAAAAACCCCATCGTCGCCTCCACGAATCTAACACGCATCCCGCGTTCAGCTCCATACCCAAGACGCTGGAGCGGAAAGCAAATATAGTGCAACCCACCAGTAGCAACGCCCAAGCCTAATGTGCACATTTCTCAGATTGCTAGCCTGGAGATCGTATATGCCCTAATAGGAGTAGAGACCGAGGCCGTTCGCAACCTCATGGCGGCGGCGACCCCCGGTATTCCGTCCCCAGCCGCCACTACTTTTCCCGATGTTGCCGTCCAGACCCTTGCACCAGTCAAGTGTCAGACAACATCATCGTGCCCTGACCAACTGCCGTTTCTGACAAGGTCCAACCTGCACCAGCGACACAGTGGAACGAAGTGCTGCGGGCAGGGCCACTAATATATCGCTGAGGCCTACATTGGGTTACTTGGTGGAGGCTGGGACGAGTCGACCCTGGGGCTGGACTCATATACGCAGACGGCCGAGGATTGGGGCTACCTCGGTCAAGGGTTTCAGGGTCTACTATGCATCCCATCCTTCCTCCACCCCTCCTCACCTCCTCTCCGAACTACCAATCAGTGGGCACGGCGCCATCGCGGTGTTTAGCTCTCGGCAACAGCAAGCAGTGCCGTCGCTAAGAGACAGCAGGCGGTGCTCAAAGCTGAGCCTAGGCGACAAAAGGCCACACCGCAAGAGCTAATTACAGGGCATCACGGGCAGACTGATCTGTGGGCTGCACCGCTGAACCTCAAGCCGGGAATGGTTCGGGTTGTGACAACGGCGTATAATCTGGTGGCGGGCTCTTGCAACTCGCGATCAGTGACACATGGTGCCATGCCGTGGACATGTGTTTAAATATGAAGTTCAGGTTTCCGTCAAGACAACCCCAATCTGTCTGATTGTGCTCACGAGGTGCGCCCGCATTCATGTGCGCATTTCAGGAAGTCCAGACCACGATGCTGCTCACTCTCAGTGCCAGCGCAGCGCCCGCCTCCCCAACTGCCCCGCTCACCGACTGTTGTGCGACCGTGCCCACGAGTGGAATTCAACCTGCCATGTTATCCAGGATGTTTACCCGCAGCGCGAGCTGCTTGGCGCAGCCAGATGTCAATCTCCACCGAAACTGGTGTCAGGTTCCGTCAGACTCCGCAAGTACTACAACTGGGACGGGACGTGGATGTCTGAGTCTCTGTAGGTGCTGAGTACTTTGAGGAGTCACACAGTGGTACGTGGCGACGATGCCGCCATCATCAGCCTCACCATACCGTGTTGGCCTGTTGAAACAAACTCTCTGGTCAGCAATGAAGTCGACGCTTGCGCATCGTCACACGAGACAGGGGACCGACATATGCCCCTTGTTTGATCGCCAAAGCCACCCTACGATCTCGTTTCTAGACGCATTCTGGAAGGAGGTGGAGGTGGAGGAGGATGAGGCGGAAGACGGAGGAGAAGTGGCGAGCACACAAGACGGCGGACAGCATGGTTGAGTCTTCACTGTTCACGCGTGAATATGGGCAGAAGAAGAGGAGTGGAGGAGTTGAGGAGGAGGAAGGAAATGGGACAGTAGGCCAGGAGGGGAGTTGAATTTCTACGCGTTGGTACTTGTGGCGCTAATGGCAGATTTCACTGAGCTAGGATGCCTATCCCGTGACCCTCGCGTTCAAAAACGAATTTATTCCAACCGATACTGGGGTTCACGTCTCCTGGGGACCCACAGGTACAAGCAAATCTTCTCCACTTCATCCATGCAGAGGAAGGAGTGTGAGAATGCATGAATACCAGCAGGGCCCTGGGGCAGAAGCTGACAACCATGATTGTCCCTTTTGACAGCGCTAGCGGAGATGCGTAGTCTGCGGGACCAAGTAGCGAGGGAGAGTGGCGAGCAGGAGCTTGTCAGCACTGGCAAGGGTACGCTTTTACAGGTTTGCAGGATTATGCACCCCAGCAAGACACGTCACTGTCCAGTCTCGGCAGAGTAGGGCTGATCTTACAGAAAGATGGTGGGAGGAGAGTAGTAGCTGACCCATAACCATCGTCATAAATGAACCACAGCTCCCTACAACTACTGGGTTTCAAGCTGGACATGTGGCAAGAATGGCGATGTACGCATGGAGGTTCTTGCCTGCCCTGCCAGCTAGCGTCTTGTCCGAGAGGGTTTCAGTGCAGCTGGGTGGCATCATCAGCGCGATAAGCGTACACGCTGTCGCTGACCAGCGCTGACAGGACTGTACGCTTACTAAACATGATAAAGGGGCTTTCTCGAATTTCCAATCTAGCCAACCAGGTGAAGAAGTCAACCTGAATAATTGATCACTCTCCTCCTTCTTCATTGACCTCCTTCCGACTCCTCTTTGTTACAGTAAGAGCCACAGGAAAATGGTATTTTTTGACAGGGCCCACTGGTCTGCTTCTAGTACTTCATGCATTTAATTTTTTGGAGGGCCACTACCCAGGTCCTTGTTTGAAACAATTTTTGTGAGGACATTACAGGCACTCAATCTATTCCATTTTATGGAGGGCCCACCTACCTGTACTCTGGTTTGAAAATTTTGGGACTGCACAATACAGGATCAAATCTCTTCAATTTTACTGCAGGGCCACCGTACCTGCCTCCTCTGGTTTGAAAAATGTGTGGACTGCCATACAGGGAACTATCAAATACATTGTTCCATAGCAGCCTCCACACGTTGTCTCAATTGTACTCAAAGTCGTCCATATACTGCCTCCATACATCGTCCCCTTTACAACGAGGTTTTTCAGGCAGGCAATTGGGTTGTTTTATGGATTCAACATCAAAGGTGGTTAAGTTGTCGCCACCCTGCGGTGTTATCCACAAAATTATACTGGCAAACCTTTAACCATTTAGGGATATTTTTCAGCGCTTCTTGCGCATCTGTTACAGTTCCCTCACCCGCCCTATCCTAAACTTATAACCGAACGTATACATTGATCTTATACAAAAAGGTTTTAGAGTGTGTTTGGGGAGTCAGCTAGAAGACAGGGGCTTGGCTTGGCAGGGCTCGCCTGGATGCAGAGCACCAGCTCCATACCAGAGATCCACCTAACCAGTTGCCAGCACCTTTAATATACTAGTTACTGGTCATCTATAATAATATAATCTGTATTGTATATAGCGTCATCAGATTTGGGTAGCGATTTACAAATCATGAGGGAAACAAACACAAAATGTAATGTATAACAGAGCACAACATTTGTATTGAAAAACCAGGAGTGAAGGCCTGCTGCCGAGCTTCCGGTTTATGAAGATGAGGGGAAACACGAGGTTACAAAGAATATTCTAAATGGTCAAGCCATTTTCTTAGGGAATCGAAAAAATATAATAAATGGAATGGTCGCTTGAACCACTCGCCGTTCCTTCTTATTATACCAGGTCCCGGGTGAAATGGGACGGCAGGAGAAGTCTGGGGGGGGCCATGTTGGTTGCGGGATAACAGGGGTGAGGACGAACAGGACGGGTAGTAGAAGAGTTTACACCTTCCTGCAGTTAATGAGTGGTTATAGGCTGCCTAAGAAATGGGTTGAGAGCAGTCTTGATGCAAACTTTGGAGGTTAGGTAGTAGTCTGATAGTCCGGGGCAGGCATACATAGAATTGGTGCAGCTCTCGAGAAGTCTTGGAGACGTGCGAGTGGCGGTCCGCATAGGGAGAGGTTAATCTAAGCTCATGGCGGATCTAGAGCACGGGTTGGGCGATAGCCTAGCGAAGGAGGAGAGGTGGGGTCGTTGCCGCAGTATACAGAGCTTTATGGTATGAGGGTTTATTATGATTTAACTGTATTCGAAAGGAGACTGGCAAGCCAGTGCGCGCTGCATGAACTGTAAGAATACTGGTCCCCTTATCAAATGAGCTGGCAGGCCAGATTTTGGGTTTGTTTCATGGCTTCCATGTTAAACTTTGTCGCCACCTGCGGGTGATCACAAAATATACTGGCCACAACTTTTATATTGTAGCGATATTATTGACGCTTCTTGCTACTCCTTTGGTTCTTCTGCACCCATTGTTTGAAGCCTGAGTCCATGTAGGCGGTATGTCGCATTGCCACTCTCTATGCATGCTGCCGCGGCTCGCATGCCGTCCCCTATAGTGTCAGGGTCAATTATTGGATGTTTGAAGATGTATCTTAGCTTCATTCTTCACTGTAATGGTCCTGCTGTTGCACATAATTTTGGCTATGGTGCGAGATTAGGCCGTAGAGGCTCCATGCATGGCTGCCCCTGCTGTTTCCTGTCCAGTTCCGTGGTGTTTCCATCCTTTTCTGAGGTGACCAGGTGGTTGCCAAGCGTCCTGTGGCAGAAGAGCCTTGGTCCCTGACAATGCCGAGTCTCCCAGGTGACTTCAATGGGGTTCGTATCGAGACGAGCACTTGAGCATCGGGAAAGTTCGTCTAGAATAGAGTACCCGAGATTTTATGTTCAGATCATCTCTAAATGAGAATCTATTCACTCTCTGATACATCCATATTTTATTTGCTTTAGCAGCAGCCGGGCGTGCGACTTGGTCACTAAAATTAAGTTACACATCCACCATCACCCCAAGTCCTTTTCCGCTTCAGTTTTACTAAGGTAATTGGACAGTTAGAGACATTAATTATACTTTGTTTCCATGGCCAAGTGCATACTTTTACCATTAGTCTACATTATAACCTCATCAACATTTCTCGGCCCATCCCTCAGTCATCAAATCCCTCCTTTTTTTTTTTTGTACTGCTAAAAATATCACCCCAGCAGTATTTATTACTTCTTTACAACGCCGTTATCATCTGCACATCTTGAAATGGATGTGTACGCCACTCACGGTCATTAATAAAATATTAATCGAAGTGCCCAATATGACCCCTGTGGCAACTCCACTGGTAAACGTCAACCCAATCTGAGAAGTGCCATTAATGACACCTGTTTTCTATACTACCCACAGACACAGCTTTTCTGTCCTTATTCAGAGTCTCATTTTATATACCCGCCTTTTGTGTGGCACTGGTGTCAAAGGGCCTTTGAAAAGCCAGATATACACATCCACACAGCTGTACCCGATCCAGTCGTGAAATTACCTGCTCGTAGGAAACCATCAGCTAGTTGACAGACGATTCTCATAAACCCAATGATAAAGAATAGGATGATTTTATATGATTAATTGTATGAATGACTAGATTAAAGGCCCTAGTCTAGACAGGACTAGGGAGACAAGACTGATGGAAAGGTGTCCTTTAGATTGAGCGAAAGGTTTAGATAGATGGAAGATAGAACTAATATGAAGTAGATAGTTACCAAATAGCTAGATATGCACTTACCTTCTATAGGCAGCCGTCAGACTTATTATGGCACTCAAGGCAGGGAAAACATTTAGCAGCTGCCACCACTAGCTTCGATCTTCTGTTGCTACTGATTTTGGTTGTTCCCCTCCGAATCCAGGATGGCGAGAGTAGTTATTCAAAGCAGAGCAGATTATTCCTTCACAGAGCCTGCGGCTCCACCACCATCGCCAGGGCTCTGTCACAGTAGGCGGGGCTCTGACAGTGGGTGGGCTCTGCAAGGGGATCGGGTCTGCGCAGGGGCGGGGCTCTGCACAGGGGGCGGACTCTTTGCCCTCTGTCATGTTGCCGCCCCATGTGTGTATGTGATTCGCAAGGACTTCCCCGGCGATTGTATGCAAGGCAAGGGCCCAAAATTCTTATTGTTCGGCCCTGCAGGTCATATTCCTGATGTGATTGTGGTGAGTCATCTTCACTGTATCGGTGCGTGAGAAGAGTTGCGAGGTAGAGACCAAACGCATGCCCCAAGACAGGTTAACGAGACTCGGAAAGGGTGTGAGGCAGCCTCCAGCCAGTGTGAAGCTACAAATGGATGGGCTCCTGTAAACACTTTCAGAGCCCTTCTGGATCTTAGCTAATTTTAAAAGCTGAGTTTTTAAGGAGGATAACAAAAAAAGTAGAAGGATTTCCTCAGTCCGGTGCTGGATTATGGATGAGTAATGTCCTGGTTTGTATGGTCGATTTCCTTAAAAAATTACAGTATTTTTTGGGGGAGGAACTATTTATGCGAACCGTAACTGTTAAGGCGGGCCACTATGCAATAAAATGCCTGGCTTAAAAAAAAAAGTTTTCCTAGGTTGTTTCGTAGATTAATGGGGCACGCCCACGCTGCGATTATAGGGGATGGGAATGGAATCCAGGGCAAGGTGGCAGACCCTCGTGTGCCACAAGTTCAAGGGCTTAGCTGGTTGTTGTCCTGTAATACGGTGAATATAATAAGGCCCGGGGCCCCCAGCCCACTGGGACCATGAAGGGGGCCCAGAAACCCTTGCACTCAAGTACAAAGGCAAGTCTGTTGTCTTGTTATAGTACAGGTTCAATGAACCTAAAGGCGCCCACCGGACTATAACAAAACAAAGCCGCCACTGATTCTGGAGAGGGGAAACAAATCAAGATGCTTGTTTGTTATTTTGAGTAGGCCACTTATAGATGCCGAAAGAAAAAAATTTACGGGTTTATAGTAGTATTGTTTCGCATTCATTTTAATTATATATCCTTTTTTGTGTGCATCCACACCTTTTCCAGGGCAGTCCAACCAGTTGAGTCCTTTTGGGGTATGGCCTGGACCATCCTTCTTTTTTGGGAATGCTTGATATGCCAGTAATAAAGCTGGGGGGACAAGTAGGGGGGGGGCGGGGGGGGGACCGGGGGCACAACCGGCATTGTGGTATTATTAACCCCCAAAATAGGAAAATCCTAAGAAGAACATTGGAATCACTTGCTAGGATAATGTCATTTCACTGGTTCACAAAAAAAACTATCTTCAAAAAAAACTAAGAGTTCGGACCTGGGAATACCAAGTTTTCCAGGGGTTCCCGAAGAGACGTGAAGAAGGAGAAAGTATTCCCCCCCCTCCGAACTATATTCCATTATGGGAACTCTGCAAAAAAAATGTACCCAAAATAGTGGGGGGGTCAAATTACATGAGGCTGTTCTTGCCTTTACAATTCCGAGGGCGCATTTTTCCAAAAAGGTGCAATAAGAAGTGGCGTTTTATTTTGTAAAAAGGAAATATTGGCTTCTTTTTTTTCGGGTGGTGGTGGGTCTTGGGGGGGGGGGCTATTATATAAAAATTTAGGTGGACAAAGGGGGAGGGAATTTAAACAATCAGGTGGTAAAAAACTGGTCCAGGGTTTCCCATATGGATCAGAAGTTCCAGGCTTTACTTTTTACCCCCAACCCATGGGCGAGCTCCAAGGGGAGGGCCTGAATCCCCAAGTCGATGTTTTATTATTTAGAAACACAATCTTTTGGGACCCCAAAAACAATATTAAAATATGTTGAAGGCGAGGGCACCGGTTTTTTTTGTTTTTTTTTTTTGGGTTCTAGCATAGTGGGGGAACCCCAAACTATGAGTTCAAAGCACCCCTTGGGGTGTGAAGTTGGCAAGTTTCAAAAACAAAGAAAAGTACAAAAGGGACGAAGAGAAAGAAAAGGTGTATAAAAACTGCTAATGTGAAAAACAATAGCCCTGTAATGGCAATGTAGTGATAAGCAAGGGCCCTGAGGGCGCGTTTCCAACACGTTGGCATTTTTGTCCTACGTTTCAGTGGCGGTGTTGAAATGCATTACAACAGCGTGAGGAGGGCGTGAGCGGACATTTGCCGTAAAATACCATTACTGTTAAACTTTTTTCAGTTTTAAACAAAAAATGTTAAAAAAAAACCACATTGTGGGTCTGCAAAACATTGTTGTAAACATGCGTTTACAGTGCCGGTGTGAACAGTGTAAAAAAACGGGGGTAAATGTAAATTAGGGGAGGCAAAAAAACACCTTCTTCATTTCAGCTGTTTGTCTATTGTGTTTCAAAAAACGGCAATGAACAAAAACGCGGTGACCAAAAATGCAACGTTGTGACTACGGCGCTTTTCACAAACAATTTCCGGTGCTTCATGTTTTTTACATTGTGTTTTTGACGCATTCCCAACTTGGCTTTTCCAGGGGCCCCCTTTGATCCCACTATTGCTGGGAGGTGTACAGTCGTTTTTCCCACTTGCATCTGCTAAAACGGCAATGGTAAACCTTCAAGCGGGCTTGGTTGGAATCAAGGGCTGATGAAAAGGCCCTTCGGAAATGCTTGTCCACACATCAATTCAGCTCAAAAACGCCTCAAAACAACCGTGGAAGAAAGAAGAAAGGACAGAAAAGAGGGGAAAAGAAAGAAGAGGGGAACAATACGGAGGATTCCGTGTACACGCCCTTGAGGGGGAATTTTTGCAGTGTTGCGGGAGCATCTGCCACTTTGCATTTAACAATATTAAAACAATAAAAATTCAGCAGCGCTCGAAAATGTGTAGTGTAATCACGGGCTGCGCCTTAAAATGCAAGTGTTTGGGGGGAAAGAGATACCCCAGTTTCTCCTTTTACCTGCAGTTTTCGCCATTAATATTTGGCGGGGCGAAGGGGCAAAAACCTTATCCAAAAAAACTGTGAAAAAAGTGTTTTGCTTTTTCTTACTTTTAATTATATTTTAGGTTTCCAAATAGGTCTCTTTTTTTGGCTGGCAACGGTCCGTTTGATTAAAAAAAACATTTGCGTTTTTTTTTGTATGGGCGTTTCCTCCCATTATTAAAGCCCATGGGTGGGGCAGGGACCGTAAAAGCGTGACGGGGGGCAGGTGCAGAGGTTGCGAATATTCGGCCCAAACCCCCGGGCCAGGATGGTTTTCGGGTGGGGGGCGTTATGGTTGCACATTTCCCACATATGAGAAGATATTTTTTACTATAAAAAAACACAACCATTAAATTTTATAGTCGGGGGGCCCTGGCCAAAGGACTTTGCATTGGGGGCATCAGGCTTCTAGTTACGGGCCACTGGGGGCCAAACAATCTTTTAGGGGAAATTCTAAGAAGGGGGGGGGACCCGTAAGAGTGGGTGAGGCTTGGTGGGGGGACTATGGGAGGAGGGGAAAGGTGCCGGAGAGGGATTGCATTCCTCCATGCCCCTATTTTATATATGTTAACAACGGAGGTGGGGGGGGCAAGCAGTAAAGCAGACTGCAGGGGGATCATTTTGCTTCTGGGAGAGGCGGGGGGGAAGAAGTGCTACAGTTTTAATTTTTCAATTTTCCACCTCCCGATTGATGGAGCCCCAAAGGGGGAAGAGGAGCTGAGGGGCCCCGCGCTCGCTACAGGTTCCCCACCATCCACATTCTCCTATCCCTGGCCCCCATTCAACCCGCGCTTGGTTGGTTTAATTGTTATTCACATAGGGGCTTTGGACCCAACAACCGTACATGGAAAAAGGCCACAAAACCTCTGGTAAACAAAGCCAGTAAAAAGGAGGGGCAGGGGGAGAGAGGGGTTGGGAACACCAACCAAACCCGGCTGCCGTTCCAATTTCATTTTTTGGGTTCTAATTACCAAAAGGCCAGGCGGGAAGCTGCTGCAGGGTTCTTTCTCAGGCAAAAATGCCAGGAAAAAAAAGCAAACGAGGTTGATGACAAGGGCCAAAAAAAAGGGACTTTGCAACAGGGGCTGCGGTTGGTGTGGTAGAGGTGAATTGCTCATTTTCCCATTGTATAAAAGCGCAGGACGCTGCGTGTATTACGCTATTTTATTCTGTGCCATGGGCAATTGCGAGGGGGGGGCGCCATTACCCAAATACAAAATGACTAAAAACTTGGCAAACAAGGGGATTGTTATACCAAAAGACTAAAATATTTGTGAAAAAGTAAGAGGAAGGGAGGGGACACTGTCCCTTAGAACGTTGGCCACAATCCATTTTAAACGCATTCTGTAGGGCACTTAACAGGATGTTTGGGGGAAGGGTTGTGGGGAAGGTCGTGGTGTGGTGGGGTGGCAGGAGGATTTTAGCCGTATGGACCCATTTGACAAAAACTCACTTGACTATCTGAAAAACAGGACTCCAGCAAAGATATAGTTACGGTTACCCTATGCCAAAAGCATTGAATCGTCCAGGGTGGCCTGTATGACATTGATTGAACGTTTTCATGTCTTTAAAAAAAATCTGATCTGGGTGTGGGCCGCAAGGGGGTCCTCTTTTCTGGTTTTCCTGTTTGGGGAACAATTGTTGTGGTAAGGGGGAACACAAGTATGGGATAGGGGGCATTTTCACACGACGGCTGCATGACATGAATAAAAGGGAGCTATACGCAGATGATGTGGAAAGAAAATAGCGGGGGAAACAGTTTTGTGGGGTATTATTATAGTGAGAAAAAAAGGGAGAGGTGCATGTTATAATCACCTTTATAAACCAACAAAGTTGGGGACCGCCACATATGGAAGATATTTGAGGGGGGAGAGGTAAACAAAAATGCGGGGGGCAAAATGGGGCAAAACCAAAATAATAAACCTCCTAAAAAAACCCGGCGTATCTTGCCTTTCCCACCTCGGAAAATTCCAAGGGGGAGTGTCGTATTTTCTGATTTGGCTATACACCTTAGAAAGTGAAAAAATCTTACCTTCATGTTCTTGTTAAATGATTGTAGTTGTGTATAGTTCATGATGCTGGCGTCATTCATTTGGGAGTGTTTGTGTCTATAGAATGTGGGCGTTGGGGTGTGGTAAAATGGAGGCATAAGTTCCAGGTTGGCCATGTTAAGTAACTTGTATGATCTACAGAAGCTGAGGTGCGTCTACATAGATGCCTACGCGCTATGGGGCGTTAAATGAGGTCTACAGCGTGCAGGTGGTTACATGATGATCTCTCAGCAGCTGAGGTGCTTACATGATGGACTACAGAAGCTGAGGTCGTGATACATGATGACCTACAGCAGCTGAGGTGGTTACATGAGACCTACAGCAGCTGAGGTGCTTAAATGCATGACTCGACTGCGACTATGACTACGCAGCTGGTAGGTTAAAGATGACTAAGCGATGGTCAGTGACCTGACAGCAGCTGAGGTGCGTTACTGATGACCTTCAGACCGCTGAGGTGGTTACATGATGACCTACAGCAGTGAGGTGCGTACATGATGACCTACAGCAGCTGAGGGTGCGTCGTATCACAGATGGTGCATTACGTAATTCAGCAGCTGGAGGTGCGTTACGTGATGATCTACAGCAGCTGAGGTGTGTATGTGATGACTACAGCCAGCTGAGTGTGCGTTAACATGATGACCTTCAGAGCTGAGGTGCGTTACATGATGACCTTAAGCACGCTGAGGGTGCGGTAATGCATGACCTACAGAGCCTAGGTGGTTAATGATGACCTAAAGCAAGCGGAGGGACTTACATGATGACCTTCAGCGCAGACTGATGTGCGTTACATGATGACCACAGCAGCTGAGGGCGTTACAGATGACCTTCAGCAGCTGAGGTGCGTACATGATGACCTTCACGCAGCTGAGGTGCGTTACATGTGGACCTTCAGCAGGCTGAGGTGCGCCAAACGATCCGCTTAAATGGGCCAACAGCGCAACGTGCGGCATCACCTTGGGGGCCATTTCTTTTTGTTGTGCAAACTTATAAAAACTTTTACAGCATTTTTTTTCAATGACACAAAGGATAGTTCAAATGAAACATCTTAAAAACTCCCAGTTCCAGAGGAAAAATTTACCCCATGTGGGGGTTAAATGGCCAGAGGTAGAGCTTGGTACTGAGCCATATATCGATCAGCAACTTACTTAAACCCTTGGAACTGGCAACAGCAACCACGGGTCTACACAGCCAAAAGCAGCGTCCTACTATTCAAGGATAACGCTACGTTACGGTATGCGTGAAGAAAGAAGACATAAGCCGTAATAAACCGCTTTCACTTCTCCCGAGCCAGCCAGGCCGGAGACACAGTTGCAGAGTGAAAGATTATATGGGGTATTAACTAAGGGTCGCGAGCTTGAAGTAGTTAAATGGGGTTTGTGCTGATTGGGTTGCGAGCAATCGGACTGCGTGGCTTCCATGACGGACCAAATTGAGGGGGCTCTGGGCCGTCGGACAATACCGACTGATTTGACTGAGCGCGGGATTAAGAATCACAATTGGTCACCAGAGACAATGAACTTACATGCACCAGGAAGAAAGAAGATGAACTCTGTAGGACCTGAGCGGGGAAGGACACATCAGGAAACGGGCGCACGATCTTAGTGATGCGGCACAATGATTATTGGCGGACAATGCATTCTGTGAACACCAAAAGCTCAGGTAAGTAAATGTGCCCTGTATTTGCAATAGCTCTGAGTGCTGCTGGATTCTTGTTAAAGCGAGAACCCGTCGGCCAAAATAAACCCCCTAAACTAATATATTTCTCAATAAACTGCATTAGAAGCATTGCCTCTACCTCATTGTCCCCTACATGCCTAACCTTAAGCAATGAGGGTTCTAAAGCTGTATCACATGACATGAGAGGGGGTCCAATGCGTCATTGCATATTCAAAGCTGTCCAGTTATTCATGAGTGGGAGGACACACAGCCAACACCCCAGTGCTGACTGACAGCCTTTATAAGATGATAATGGCTCCTCCATGTGCTCCTGTGACTGGCGCCCCCTGCAGTGTGTGTGATAGAGATAATCCTCATACACATGACTGAACAGCTGTCGATAATGGTGTATGTATAATGGTTGTAATGGCTCCTTCCATGTGCTCCTGGTGGGCTGGCGCCCCTGAGCCTGTGGTTGGTGTATGGATATATACTATACACATGACTGACAGCCGGTTAATGGTTGAGTGTAAGTGCTCTAATGTGTTCCTGCAGTCTCGTGGGTGTGTATCGGAGAGATACAACAGCTCCAGGCAGCCAGTTGTAGCAGAACATTGTCAGTTACTTGTGGAGCTGATGTCTGGTCTCACACATGTGTATGGGAGGGAGGAGAGTAACATGTCAGCAGATTAAAGCCACAGACACCAAGCAATGCTTATATAATACACACAGACCTGATCGAGGGAGGAGAGAGCGAGGAGGGAGAAAATAACGGGAGACAAATGGGTGGAATCAGCTAGCACTCTGACCAAGTGAACAGCTATCATTTACATCAAGTATCATGTATATAAGAGCTGGGAAGGAGTACCATCAAGTCAACCCTTTAAGAATTTAAATAATAGTTTGTATACCCCATAACCGTGATATTTTTTGCTCTCCAGAAAGGCATCCAGGGTTCTCTCTTGAACAGTACATAGAGTCGCCATAAACAACTCCAGGGCAGAGAGTTCAACAGTCTCACTGCTCTTACAGTAAAGAACCTTTGTGCATGTGATGTTAAAAGCCTCTCTCTAGGCCGAGAGGATGCCCTTGTTCCATGGGTCACAGGCCGAGGTAAAAAAGATCTTTGGAGAGACCTTGTCACTGTCCGTTCAGGTATTTGTACATGTAATGAGGTCTCCTCTCAGTCTCTTTCTTTCTAAACTGAAATAATCGCAAATTTTTAATCTGTCAGTGTATTTACGTCCCCCATTCCTAAAATCCTGGTGCTCTCCTCTGCACCGTTCAGCCATAACTATTCCTTTTATACACTGGTGCCCAAAAATGTACACAATAGTCCAGTGTGTTTGCAGGGATTTAAAAGGGAAACTATGTCTTATCATGGAATTTAGAGACTGAGCGAACTACTCGTCCAGCTTGATGCCGGTCGAGCATAGGGTACTCGAAAACTGACTCGTGTAGGATCGGAATAACTTCGCACGCTCGAGAAAATGGCAGTCCCGCCGTTTTGTTTTGGCGGCCAGGAACAGAGGCCAATCACAAGCAGGAGGACGTCTGCACTCCAACCCAGCTGACGTGGTACACTTACACGCAGATAGCAGTGGTGGCTGGCCAGATTCAGGTGACCCTGGGATAGACTAGCCGCTGCCCGCGCTGCTGGCTCATTTGTGTCTGGATGCCGCTAGGAGAGAGTGCTGCTGGTCTAGGGAAAGCGTTAGGGTGTTCTATTAGCCTACTCGTTAGGCAGGATGATCTCAAAGAACCCAACAAAAGCCCTTCTTAGGGCTACAATAACGTTCTACTTTTTTAATTTTAATTTGCACTAGTACCATTTTTGTGAGGATGAGCGGGGGACTTGTACCGTTGGTTTTAGCTTCTAGGGCACACAATCCATAGCAAAGAAAGAATTGGGAAAATTTAGTAGGGGTTGGATTTCCAATTGAGGACTTAACTCAGTGTCATTATCCTCTTGGCATAGTAGTGTGCTTTGATACTGGCTAGGAAAAAGCCATAGGAGACTACAAAGAGATGACGTACGCCTACAGTAGCGTTATATATATTTGAGTTTGGTTGGATCGGCTGGTGGCCTGTACTTCTGAAGTGCATGTCTAGAAGCAATCTGAGCAATTGTAGTTAGACTGCGACACGCTGGTTCGGCTTCGTGACGCACATATCCATAGCAAAGGACGAAGTGGGAAAATTTCGTAGGGTGTGGATTTCTATAGGCACTAATCAGTGTATCTCATCTGGATAGTAGTGTGACTTGATACTTGGCTAGAAAATAGCCATAGCATAGGATAGCATTGTTTTGTTTTTAAAACTCAAAAAACAACAAAACAAAAGTTAAAAAAAAAAATAAAGTTTAAACTCTCATTTTAAAATGTTAACCGAGGGGCTGAGGGGTAGAGGACGAGGGGGGGACGTGGGCTGTTCCAACTACTGCCAGGGGTCAGAGGCGTGGTCCTGGCGGGGTGAGACAACCACCTGCTGATGAGGGAGCAGGGAACGCCGCAGAGCTACCTGCCCTAGTGTTCATGTCTGAAGTACGGGGACTCGTGGTAGAGCACTTTGAGGCCGAACAGGCGAACACAGGTGAATGTCGTGGATTGCTGACAATGCTTCGAGCAATTTGTTCCACCACAGCGTCTTCACGCACGTCCACAACCATTGTAACCGGAAATCGCCACTCCTCCAGCTCGCACCTCAGCCTACCTCCCCCCCAGTCTGCCCCCTCCCAGGGAAATTGTGGCATTTGAACCGTCATTATTGAGGAACTGTTCTTGGACCCTTACCACAGTACAAACCACCTTGTCGGTTGACTGCTGAGCAATTTTCCGATGACCAGGTTTTACACCAGTCACAGGTACTGTGGGTGATGAGGACCTTCTTGACGTAGTGGAAGTGTGTAAAGAGGTGTCCGACGAGAGGAGACACGGTTGTCAGACAGTGGGGAAGTGTGTCAGGGCAGGAAGTACCGAGGGGGGAGGAGCAGGACTGAGGGATCGGAGATATGGAGTGCAGACCCCAGTGGGGTGAGAGGCCGGTGAAACACAGGCTCTGAGACTGGAGGAGAGTCCGACAACACAGGTTGGAGAGAGGCATAGTGGTGGGGCCAGACGGAGGAGGGCAGGGCAGAGCTGGGTGCATCCAGCGCCAAATGTGTCAACTAGTGAAGTCTCCGTGGCTGAGGGTCTTGCCGGCGGAGGGCTAGATCTCAGAAGTCTGGAGGTCTTTAAGGAAACAAACGGGATGACGACGGACTGTGGTGTGACAACATTGCCAAACCAGGCTCCAGCAGGGGTCGCACCACTACTAGCCTTAACTACCCAACAGTATGCGAGGAATATGAATGCTAAACACACCCACTCACGGTGGCAAAAGCGTCCCCCTCGGCCGGCACAACACTGCTCCTTGTCCCCTGTGTCAGCTGCTAGTTCAGCCCCTGCCCAGGACCCTGACACACAAAAACCCCATCGTGCCTCCACGATCCTCCACGATCACACAAGCGTTCAGCTTCAATACCCAGACGCTGGAGCGGAAACGCAAATATATGCCAACCCACCCGCACGCCCAAGCTAATGTGCACATCTCAGATTGCGTAGCCTGGAGATGTTGCTATAGGCAGTAGAGACCGAGGCCTTTCGCAACCTCATTGGCGGCGGCGCCCTCGGTATTCGCGTCCCAGCGCCACTACTTTCCCGATGTGCGTCCAGACCCCCTGCACCAGCACGTGTCAGAACAACATATAGTGCCTGACCAACTGCGTTTCTGACAAGGTCACCGACCACGGACCAGTGGAACGAGTGCTTGCGGGAGGGCCACTATATATCGCTGACGGCTACATTGGGTTACTTGGTGGAGGCTGGGGACAGTCTGACCTGGGGCTGACTCATAATGCGACGCCGAGGATTGGGGCCTACCATCGGTCAAGGTGTTTCAGGTCCTACTATTCCATCCATCCTCCTCCACCCCTCCCACTCTCTCCCGACTCAATAGTGGGCACGGCGCCATCCGTCGGTAGCTCTCGGCCACAGCAGCAGTGCCGCGCTAAGCGACAGCAGGCGGTCGCTCAAACGCTGAGCCTAGGCGACAAAGGCACACCGCACAAGAGCTATTACAGGGCATCACGGTGGCAGATGATCTGTGGCTGCACGCGAACCTCAAAGCCGGGAATGGTGGGTGTGACAAACGGCCGAATTGGTGGCGGCTCTTGCAATCGCGAACTCAGACTGACACATGGTGCCCAGCCGTGGCCCAGTGTTAAATGATGTTCAGGTTTCCTCAAGACATACCCCATCTGTGTGATTTGCTCACGAGGTGCGCGCATCTGGTGCGCATTTCAGAAGTCCCAGCCCAGATGCTTGCACTCTGCGGCAGCGCAGCGCACCGCCTCCAACTGCCCAGCTCACCGGACTGTTGGAGACCGTGCCCCACGAGTGGAATCAACACTGACCATGTATCCAGGATGTTACCACGCAGCGAGAGCTGCTTGTACGACATGCCAGATGTCAATTCCACCACGAACTGGTGTCAGGTCAGCAGACTCCTCAAGTCTACAAGAGGACGTGGCCGTGGATGTATGACTATCTGGCAGTGCTGAGTAACTTTGAGGAGCCACACCGATGGTCAGTGGACGATGCGCCAATCTATCAGCCTCACATCCCGATGCTTGGCCTGTTGAAACAAACTCTCTGGTCCAGCATGAAGTCGGAAGCTTTGCGCAGTCACAGCACAGGGAGCGATATCCCCTTGGTGATCGCCAAAAGCACCCTCCGTCTCGTTTCTCAGCGCATACTGGAAGGAGGTGGAGGTGGAGGGGAATGAGGACGGAAGGGAGGAGAAGTGGGCGAGGACCAAGGGGGACGACCATGTTGAGTCTTCACTTTCCGCGGAAGTATGGGCAGAAGAAGAGGAGTGGAGGAGTTAGGAGGAGGAAGGAAAATGAGACAGTAGCCAGTGAGGGGAGTGAATTCCTCGCGTTGGTACTGTGGCGGATATGGCAGATTTACTGAAGGACTGCCTATCCTCGTGGACCCTCGCTTTCCAAAAAAAACGAATGTACTCCAAGCACGATTACTGGGTGTTCATCTTCTGGGGAACCCACAGGTACAAGCAAAATCTTCTCCACTTCATCCTGCAGAGGAAAGGAGTGTGAGAATGAATGAATGACCAGCCAGGCCCTGGTGCAGAAGCTTGAAAACAGATTTCCTTTTGACACGCTAGGGCAGAGTGGGTAGTTACTGGGGACAAGTAGCGAGGGGAGTAGGCGAGCAGGCGAGCTTGTCAGCACTGGCAAGGGTACGCTTACAGGTTTTGCAAGCTTATGTCACCCCCAGCAAGACACTGTCACCTGTCCCAGTCTCGGCCAGAGTAGGGCTGATCTTTACAGAAAGATGGGGAGGAGAGACGTAAGCTGACACAGTACCATCTCCTAATGATCACACAGCTCCCTACACACTGGGTTTCAAGCTGGACTGTGCACGAACTGGCGTGTACGCCTTGGAGGTTCTTGCCTGCCCTGCCAGCTAGCGTCTTGTCCGAGGGGTTTTCCAGTGCGCTGGGTGGCATCATCACGACGATAAGCGTACACGCTGGATGACAGCGCTGACAGGACTGACGGCTTTCTAAAATGAATAAAGGCTGACTTTTCAGAATTTCAATCTAGCCAACCAGGTGGAAGGAAATCATACCGATGAATAATTGATACTACTCTCCTCCTTCTTCATTGACCTCCTTCCGACTCCTCTTTGTTACAGTAAGAGCCACAGGAAAATGGTATTTTTTGACAGGGCCCACTGGTCTGCTTCTAGTACTTCATGCATTTAATTTTTTGGAGGGCCACTACCCAGGTCCTTGTTTGAAACAATTTTTGTGAGGACATTACAGGCACTCAATCTATTCCATTTTATGGAGGGCCCACCTACCTGTACTCTGGTTTGAAAATTTTGGGACTGCACAATACAGGATCAAATCTCTTCAATTTTACTGCAGGGCCACCGTACCTGCCTCCTCTGGTTTGAAAAATGTGTGGACTGCCATACAGGGAACTATCAAATACATTGTTCCATAGCAGCCTCCACACGTTGTCTCAATTGTACTCAAAGTCGTCCATATACTGCCTCCATACATCGTCCCCTTTACAACGAGGTTTTTCAGGCAGGCAATTGGGTTGTTTTATGGATTCAACATCAAAGGTGGTTAAGTTGTCGCCACCCTGCGGTGTTATCCACAAAATTATACTGGCAAACCTTTAACCATTTAGGGATATTTTTCAGCGCTTCTTGCGCATCTGTTACAGTTCCCTCACCCGCCCTATCCTAAACTTATAACCGAACGTATACATTGATCTTATACAAAAAGGTTTTAGAGTGTGTTTGGGGAGTCAGCTAGAAGACAGGGGCTTGGCTTGGCAGGGCTCGCCTGGATGCAGAGCACCAGCTCCATACCAGAGATCCACCTAACCAGTTGCCAGCACCTTTAATATACTAGTTACTGGTCATCTATAATAATATAATCTGTATTGTATATAGCGTCATCAGATTTGGGTAGCGATTTACAAATCATGAGGGAAACAAACACAAAATGTAATGTATAACAGAGCACAACATTTGTATTGAAAAACCAGGAGTGAAGGCCTGCTGCCGAGCTTCCGGTTTATGAAGATGAGGGGAAACACGAGGTTACAAAGAATATTCTAAATGGTCAAGCCATTTTCTTAGGGAATCGAAAAAATATAATAAATGGAATGGTCGCTTGAACCACTCGCCGTTCCTTCTTATTATACCAGGTCCCGGGTGAAATGGGACGGCAGGAGAAGTCTGGGGGGGGCCATGTTGGTTGCGGGATAACAGGGGTGAGGACGAACAGGACGGGTAGTAGAAGAGTTTACACCTTCCTGCAGTTAATGAGTGGTTATAGGCTGCCTAAGAAATGGGTTGAGAGCAGTCTTGATGCAAACTTTGGAGGTTAGGTAGTAGTCTGATAGTCCGGGGCAGGCATACATAGAATTGGTGCAGCTCTCGAGAAGTCTTGGAGACGTGCGAGTGGCGGTCCGCATAGGGAGAGGTTAATCTAAGCTCATGGCGGATCTAGAGCACGGGTTGGGCGATAGCCTAGCGAAGGAGGAGAGGTGGGGTCGTTGCCGCAGTATACAGAGCTTTATGGTATGAGGGTTTATTATGATTTAACTGTATTCGAAAGGAGACTGGCAAGCCAGTGCGCGCTGCATGAACTGTAAGAATACTGGTCCCCTTATCAAATGAGCTGGCAGGCCAGATTTTGGGTTTGTTTCATGGCTTCCATGTTAAACTTTGTCGCCACCTGCGGGTGATCACAAAATATACTGGCCACAACTTTTATATTGTAGCGATATTATTGACGCTTCTTGCTACTCCTTTGGTTCTTCTGCACCCATTGTTTGAAGCCTGAGTCCATGTAGGCGGTATGTCGCATTGCCACTCTCTATGCATGCTGCCGCGGCTCGCATGCCGTCCCCTATAGTGTCAGGGTCAATTATTGGATGTTTGAAGATGTATCTTAGCTTCATTCTTCACTGTAATGGTCCTGCTGTTGCACATAATTTTGGCTATGGTGCGAGATTAGGCCGTAGAGGCTCCATGCATGGCTGCCCCTGCTGTTTCCTGTCCAGTTCCGTGGTGTTTCCATCCTTTTCTGAGGTGACCAGGTGGTTGCCAAGCGTCCTGTGGCAGAAGAGCCTTGGTCCCTGACAATGCCGAGTCTCCCAGGTGACTTCAATGGGGTTCGTATCGAGACGAGCACTTGAGCATCGGGAAAGTTCGTCTAGAATAGAGTACCCGAGATTTTATGTTCAGATCATCTCTAAATGAGAATCTATTCACTCTCTGATACATCCATATTTTATTTGCTTTAGCAGCAGCCGGGCGTGCGACTTGGTCACTAAAATTAAGTTACACATCCACCATCACCCCAAGTCCTTTTCCGCTTCAGTTTTACTAAGGTAATTGGACAGTTAGAGACATTAATTATACTTTGTTTCCATGGCCAAGTGCATACTTTTACCATTAGTCTACATTATAACCTCATCAACATTTCTCGGCCCATCCCTCAGTCATCAAATCCCTCCTTTTTTTTTTTTGTACTGCTAAAAATATCACCCCAGCAGTATTTATTACTTCTTTACAACGCCGTTATCATCTGCACATCTTGAAATGGATGTGTACGCCACTCACGGTCATTAATAAAATATTAATCGAAGTGCCCAATATGACCCCTGTGGCAACTCCACTGGTAAACGTCAACCCAATCTGAGAAGTGCCATTAATGACACCTGTTTTCTATACTACCCACAGACACAGCTTTTCTGTCCTTATTCAGAGTCTCATTTTATATACCCGCCTTTTGTGTGGCACTGGTGTCAAAGGGCCTTTGAAAAGCCAGATATACACATCCACACAGCTGTACCCGATCCAGTCGTGAAATTACCTGCTCGTAGGAAACCATCAGCTAGTTGACAGACGATTCTCATAAACCCAATGATAAAGAATAGGATGATTTTATATGATTAATTGTATGAATGACTAGATTAAAGGCCCTAGTCTAGACAGGACTAGGGAGACAAGACTGATGGAAAGGTGTCCTTTAGATTGAGCGAAAGGTTTAGATAGATGGAAGATAGAACTAATATGAAGTAGATAGTTACCAAATAGCTAGATATGCACTTACCTTCTATAGGCAGCCGTCAGACTTATTATGGCACTCAAGGCAGGGAAAACATTTAGCAGCTGCCACCACTAGCTTCGATCTTCTGTTGCTACTGATTTTGGTTGTTCCCCTCCGAATCCAGGATGGCGAGAGTAGTTATTCAAAGCAGAGCAGATTATTCCTTCACAGAGCCTGCGGCTCCACCACCATCGCCAGGGCTCTGTCACAGTAGGCGGGGCTCTGACAGTGGGTGGGCTCTGCAAGGGGATCGGGTCTGCGCAGGGGCGGGGCTCTGCACAGGGGGCGGACTCTTTGCCCTCTGTCATGTTGCCGCCCCATGTGTGTATGTGATTCGCAAGGACTTCCCCGGCGATTGTATGCAAGGCAAGGGCCCAAAATTCTTATTGTTCGGCCCTGCAGGTCATATTCCTGATGTGATTGTGGTGAGTCATCTTCACTGTATCGGTGCGTGAGAAGAGTTGCGAGGTAGAGACCAAACGCATGCCCCAAGACAGGTTAACGAGACTCGGAAAGGGTGTGAGGCAGCCTCCAGCCAGTGTGAAGCTACAAATGGATGGGCTCCTGTAAACACTTTCAGAGCCCTTCTGGATCTTAGCTAATTTTAAAAGCTGAGTTTTTAAGGAGGATAACAAAAAAAGTAGAAGGATTTCCTCAGTCCGGTGCTGGATTATGGATGAGTAATGTCCTGGTTTGTATGGTCGATTTCCTTAAAAAATTACAGTATTTTTTGGGGGAGGAACTATTTATGCGAACCGTAACTGTTAAGGCGGGCCACTATGCAATAAAATGCCTGGCTTAAAAAAAAAAGTTTTCCTAGGTTGTTTCGTAGATTAATGGGGCACGCCCACGCTGCGATTATAGGGGATGGGAATGGAATCCAGGGCAAGGTGGCAGACCCTCGTGTGCCACAAGTTCAAGGGCTTAGCTGGTTGTTGTCCTGTAATACGGTGAATATAATAAGGCCCGGGGCCCCCAGCCCACTGGGACCATGAAGGGGGCCCAGAAACCCTTGCACTCAAGTACAAAGGCAAGTCTGTTGTCTTGTTATAGTACAGGTTCAATGAACCTAAAGGCGCCCACCGGACTATAACAAAACAAAGCCGCCACTGATTCTGGAGAGGGGAAACAAATCAAGATGCTTGTTTGTTATTTTGAGTAGGCCACTTATAGATGCCGAAAGAAAAAAATTTACGGGTTTATAGTAGTATTGTTTCGCATTCATTTTAATTATATATCCTTTTTTGTGTGCATCCACACCTTTTCCAGGGCAGTCCAACCAGTTGAGTCCTTTTGGGGTATGGCCTGGACCATCCTTCTTTTTTGGGAATGCTTGATATGCCAGTAATAAAGCTGGGGGGACAAGTAGGGGGGGGGCGGGGGGGGGACCGGGGGCACAACCGGCATTGTGGTATTATTAACCCCCAAAATAGGAAAATCCTAAGAAGAACATTGGAATCACTTGCTAGGATAATGTCATTTCACTGGTTCACAAAAAAAACTATCTTCAAAAAAAACTAAGAGTTCGGACCTGGGAATACCAAGTTTTCCAGGGGTTCCCGAAGAGACGTGAAGAAGGAGAAAGTATTCCCCCCCCTCCGAACTATATTCCATTATGGGAACTCTGCAAAAAAAATGTACCCAAAATAGTGGGGGGGTCAAATTACATGAGGCTGTTCTTGCCTTTACAATTCCGAGGGCGCATTTTTCCAAAAAGGTGCAATAAGAAGTGGCGTTTTATTTTGTAAAAAGGAAATATTGGCTTCTTTTTTTTCGGGTGGTGGTGGGTCTTGGGGGGGGGGGCTATTATATAAAAATTTAGGTGGACAAAGGGGGAGGGAATTTAAACAATCAGGTGGTAAAAAACTGGTCCAGGGTTTCCCATATGGATCAGAAGTTCCAGGCTTTACTTTTTACCCCCAACCCATGGGCGAGCTCCAAGGGGAGGGCCTGAATCCCCAAGTCGATGTTTTATTATTTAGAAACACAATCTTTTGGGACCCCAAAAACAATATTAAAATATGTTGAAGGCGAGGGCACCGGTTTTTTTTGTTTTTTTTTTTTGGGTTCTAGCATAGTGGGGGAACCCCAAACTATGAGTTCAAAGCACCCCTTGGGGTGTGAAGTTGGCAAGTTTCAAAAACAAAGAAAAGTACAAAAGGGACGAAGAGAAAGAAAAGGTGTATAAAAACTGCTAATGTGAAAAACAATAGCCCTGTAATGGCAATGTAGTGATAAGCAAGGGCCCTGAGGGCGCGTTTCCAACACGTTGGCATTTTTGTCCTACGTTTCAGTGGCGGTGTTGAAATGCATTACAACAGCGTGAGGAGGGCGTGAGCGGACATTTGCCGTAAAATACCATTACTGTTAAACTTTTTTCAGTTTTAAACAAAAAATGTTAAAAAAAAACCACATTGTGGGTCTGCAAAACATTGTTGTAAACATGCGTTTACAGTGCCGGTGTGAACAGTGTAAAAAAACGGGGGTAAATGTAAATTAGGGGAGGCAAAAAAACACCTTCTTCATTTCAGCTGTTTGTCTATTGTGTTTCAAAAAACGGCAATGAACAAAAACGCGGTGACCAAAAATGCAACGTTGTGACTACGGCGCTTTTCACAAACAATTTCCGGTGCTTCATGTTTTTTACATTGTGTTTTTGACGCATTCCCAACTTGGCTTTTCCAGGGGCCCCCTTTGATCCCACTATTGCTGGGAGGTGTACAGTCGTTTTTCCCACTTGCATCTGCTAAAACGGCAATGGTAAACCTTCAAGCGGGCTTGGTTGGAATCAAGGGCTGATGAAAAGGCCCTTCGGAAATGCTTGTCCACACATCAATTCAGCTCAAAAACGCCTCAAAACAACCGTGGAAGAAAGAAGAAAGGACAGAAAAGAGGGGAAAAGAAAGAAGAGGGGAACAATACGGAGGATTCCGTGTACACGCCCTTGAGGGGGAATTTTTGCAGTGTTGCGGGAGCATCTGCCACTTTGCATTTAACAATATTAAAACAATAAAAATTCAGCAGCGCTCGAAAATGTGTAGTGTAATCACGGGCTGCGCCTTAAAATGCAAGTGTTTGGGGGGAAAGAGATACCCCAGTTTCTCCTTTTACCTGCAGTTTTCGCCATTAATATTTGGCGGGGCGAAGGGGCAAAAACCTTATCCAAAAAAACTGTGAAAAAAGTGTTTTGCTTTTTCTTACTTTTAATTATATTTTAGGTTTCCAAATAGGTCTCTTTTTTTGGCTGGCAACGGTCCGTTTGATTAAAAAAAACATTTGCGTTTTTTTTTGTATGGGCGTTTCCTCCCATTATTAAAGCCCATGGGTGGGGCAGGGACCGTAAAAGCGTGACGGGGGGCAGGTGCAGAGGTTGCGAATATTCGGCCCAAACCCCCGGGCCAGGATGGTTTTCGGGTGGGGGGCGTTATGGTTGCACATTTCCCACATATGAGAAGATATTTTTTACTATAAAAAAACACAACCATTAAATTTTATAGTCGGGGGGCCCTGGCCAAAGGACTTTGCATTGGGGGCATCAGGCTTCTAGTTACGGGCCACTGGGGGCCAAACAATCTTTTAGGGGAAATTCTAAGAAGGGGGGGGGACCCGTAAGAGTGGGTGAGGCTTGGTGGGGGGACTATGGGAGGAGGGGAAAGGTGCCGGAGAGGGATTGCATTCCTCCATGCCCCTATTTTATATATGTTAACAACGGAGGTGGGGGGGGCAAGCAGTAAAGCAGACTGCAGGGGGATCATTTTGCTTCTGGGAGAGGCGGGGGGGAAGAAGTGCTACAGTTTTAATTTTTCAATTTTCCACCTCCCGATTGATGGAGCCCCAAAGGGGGAAGAGGAGCTGAGGGGCCCCGCGCTCGCTACAGGTTCCCCACCATCCACATTCTCCTATCCCTGGCCCCCATTCAACCCGCGCTTGGTTGGTTTAATTGTTATTCACATAGGGGCTTTGGACCCAACAACCGTACATGGAAAAAGGCCACAAAACCTCTGGTAAACAAAGCCAGTAAAAAGGAGGGGCAGGGGGAGAGAGGGGTTGGGAACACCAACCAAACCCGGCTGCCGTTCCAATTTCATTTTTTGGGTTCTAATTACCAAAAGGCCAGGCGGGAAGCTGCTGCAGGGTTCTTTCTCAGGCAAAAATGCCAGGAAAAAAAAGCAAACGAGGTTGATGACAAGGGCCAAAAAAAAGGGACTTTGCAACAGGGGCTGCGGTTGGTGTGGTAGAGGTGAATTGCTCATTTTCCCATTGTATAAAAGCGCAGGACGCTGCGTGTATTACGCTATTTTATTCTGTGCCATGGGCAATTGCGAGGGGGGGGCGCCATTACCCAAATACAAAATGACTAAAAACTTGGCAAACAAGGGGATTGTTATACCAAAAGACTAAAATATTTGTGAAAAAGTAAGAGGAAGGGAGGGGACACTGTCCCTTAGAACGTTGGCCACAATCCATTTTAAACGCATTCTGTAGGGCACTTAACAGGATGTTTGGGGGAAGGGTTGTGGGGAAGGTCGTGGTGTGGTGGGGTGGCAGGAGGATTTTAGCCGTATGGACCCATTTGACAAAAACTCACTTGACTATCTGAAAAACAGGACTCCAGCAAAGATATAGTTACGGTTACCCTATGCCAAAAGCATTGAATCGTCCAGGGTGGCCTGTATGACATTGATTGAACGTTTTCATGTCTTTAAAAAAAATCTGATCTGGGTGTGGGCCGCAAGGGGGTCCTCTTTTCTGGTTTTCCTGTTTGGGGAACAATTGTTGTGGTAAGGGGGAACACAAGTATGGGATAGGGGGCATTTTCACACGACGGCTGCATGACATGAATAAAAGGGAGCTATACGCAGATGATGTGGAAAGAAAATAGCGGGGGAAACAGTTTTGTGGGGTATTATTATAGTGAGAAAAAAAGGGAGAGGTGCATGTTATAATCACCTTTATAAACCAACAAAGTTGGGGACCGCCACATATGGAAGATATTTGAGGGGGGAGAGGTAAACAAAAATGCGGGGGGCAAAATGGGGCAAAACCAAAATAATAAACCTCCTAAAAAAACCCGGCGTATCTTGCCTTTCCCACCTCGGAAAATTCCAAGGGGGAGTGTCGTATTTTCTGATTTGGCTATACACCTTAGAAAGTGAAAAAATCTTACCTTCATGTTCTTGTTAAATGATTGTAGTTGTGTATAGTTCATGATGCTGGCGTCATTCATTTGGGAGTGTTTGTGTCTATAGAATGTGGGCGTTGGGGTGTGGTAAAATGGAGGCATAAGTTCCAGGTTGGCCATGTTAAATATGTAAATGAGCCCTCCGGTGCTACCCTACGTCATCTTCGGGCTGGCGATGGCTTCCGATGTTTAATTATTCCAGCCTCCTTCAAATTACCCGTCCTCCTTCAGGTGCCGAGAGCCGTGACGTCACCAAGCTCTCGGCACTTATCGCGCATGCGCAGCCGGCCGGCGATAGGTGACGAGAGCTTGGTGACGTCACCAAGCTCTCTGTAGTAATGCTCTTATATTTGTTATCCATGGTGCCCTTCCTTCTGAAATTTACTTTTGAAATTATACAAATGAGCCAGCTCTGGGGTGGGCGTTACCAGAACCCCATAGACGGCAATGGGCGCATAGCGCCATATGGTAGCTGTAAGGTACAGCACACGTGCGGCACTGTACTGTTCCGTAGCCTGGGAAAAGATAGGACATGTCGTGCACCATACATCGCAATGGAGAGGGGCAGAGCAGAGCTCACGCCCTCCTCCTCTCCTGGGTGCCGACATGGGCCCACTGTGCTACGATACGGCAGGCACAACGTCGCGTGAATTTAGTCTCAGGGCGCATTCACATGATGCGTTGCGTCACGTTGTGCGTCGTGTTTTTGACGCATTCCACTGGCTTCAGCCTTGATCACATGCTGAGGTTACATTGATCATCAGTAACACAACTCAGCTGCTTGAGGTCATCATGTAACGCACCGCAGCTGCTGTAGCTCTCATGTAACCACCTCAGCTGCTGAAGTCTCATGTAACACACCTCCGCTGCTTTAGATATATCAGGTAACCACCTCAGCGCTGTAGATCATCATTTAACACACCTCAGCTGCTGTAGATCATCATGTAACACACCTCAGCTGCTGTAGATCATCAGTGTTAAACGCACCTTCACTGCTGCAGGTCTCATGTACCACCTCAGCTGCTGTAGGATCATCCATGTAACAACACCCGCAGCTCTGTAGTCATCACGTAACGCCCCAGCTGCTGAAGGTCATCATTAACGCACCTCAAGCTGCTGACGGTCATCATGTAACGCACCTCAGCAGCTGCTGAAGGGTCATCATGTCGCACCTCAGCTGCTGAAGGCATCAGTTAACTCACCTTCCGCTCTGTAGGAGTCGCACTTAACGCACCTCAGCTGCTGAAGGTCTCACGTAACGCACCTCAGCTGCTGTAGTCATCATGTAACGCACCTCGCTGCTGTAGGGTCATCATGTAACCGCACCTCAGCTGCTGTAGGTCATCATGTAACGCACCTCCGCGTGCTGTAGGTCATCATGTAACGCAACCTCAGCTGCTGTAGATCAATCATTCACGCACGCTCAGCTGCTGTAGGTCATCACTAACCACCTAGCTGCGTATGGTCATCACTACGCACCTCCGCTGCTGTAGGTCATCATGTAACTCACCTCATCTGCGGTAGGTCAATCATTAACGCATCCGCTGCTGTACGGGCATCATTAACCACCTCAGCTGCTGTAGATCAAGCACGTAACGCACATCACTGCTGTAGGTCATCACGTAACGCACCTCGCTGCTGTAGGTCTTCACTTAACGCCCTCAGCTGCTGTAGGTCACACGTAACGCCCTCACGCTGTATGTCATCACGTAACGCACCTCAGCTCTGTGTCATCACGTAACGCACCTCATCTGCTGTGGTCATCACGTAACGCACCTCATCTGGCTGTAGGTCATCACGTAAACGCACCTCAGCTGCTGTAGGTCAATCACGTAACGCAACCACGCGCCTCAGCTGCTGTAGTCACATGAACGCGCCTCAGCTGCTGTAGTCATCTAACGCATCTCAGCTGCTGTAGGTCATCATGTAACGGTCACCTCAGCTGTGTAGGTCAGCATGTAACGTCACCTCACTGCTTAGTCATCATGTAACGCGCCTCAGTGCTGTGATCATCATTTAATACACATCCCTTCTGTAGATCATCACGTAAACGCACCTCAGCTGCTGTGAGCATCACGTAACGCACCTTCAGCTGCTGTGGTCATCACGTGAACGCACCTCAGCTGCCTGTAAGGTCATCACGTCGCACCTTTATAGTAAAGGATCGTATTCAGAACCTGGTCCTTTTTGTTGACTCCACCTTCTGATGATTTGACCAACCCACGAACATTGGCCACTTTAAAACTGTTTCCAGGACCATTTTAATTCCCAGTCCCCGCCCCTGCTTGTCTGCAAAGTGTGGGGGGCTAACTGCACCATATGCAATGTAAATCCAATGATTTACAGATGACATTCCTGTGGTGTCTTTTTTCTTTGTATTCATTTTAATCTCCCTTTAGCAGACAGGCCAATAGTCCCCCCAGCGTTTTGAGCACCGCATTTAGAGGAATGGGCGCCCCCCAGCTCAGCAGCCAAGCTGTGCCCCCTCCCATAACAATATATTTACAAAGATATCCACATAGTTACACATGTCAAAGCTCTATAGAAATTAGAAAACAAAGATATCTTTAGTTTTAGGATAATTCTACTTTTATACTAAATGATTTCCAATTTTTTGGTCGATGACAAACTAAAATACTACCAACATATTATTACGAATACTGATACCATACTGTTACCAAAAGAACTAACATAATTCCAATATTCCAACAATAGCGCGCTAAACAATTTGCAAGTGATCCCTTGACCTGACCCACAGATTACCCACAACATTACCGGTATACAAGATTTTTTTTTTTTTTTTACCAACTATACTCCACTTACGGATGATCTTTAGATTTAAACCGCCCTAGGTTATATACAAACACCACCGAGCACAGGACAATATCCTAAGGAACACCTCTTCCCCGCCAAATAGCATTACATCCTGATTATCACCACTAACAAATGACTACTACAATACTAAATGATAATCACACACAGCCCGTATTACACCCTATCGTGACCATATCTTAGTATATCCAGTCCTGCCAAGAGCTGCAGTGTCTCCATGACTTTACAGGTGACGTCCCTCATGTTGTCTCTTCCCTTCCCTGGATCGTCCAGGAGACTTCTGCCAGCCATGACTCAATCTCTGCTGGTTTTATAAAACAGACATGGTTGACAATCTCTGCATTCTCCTCACACCTGACCCCTCACCTACACAACAACCACACCTGTACCCCCTCATCTATACCCTCCACACCACACCTGACCCACACTGTCCCCCCTCATCTATCATATATACCCTCACAACCACCACTGACCACCACTGTGCCCCACATGTATCATATAACCGCCTCACCCACAACGGACCACAATGTGCCCCCCCACATATATCAGATATACCCCTCAACACCACAACGGATCCACGTGTGTCCCCCCATAATCATTATAGCCCTCACACGCACAACTGACACAATGTGCCCCCCCCACTTATCATATATACCCACCCCGATCCCTCCCACTAAAAATGACCACACTTTGGCCCTCAACATATATCCTATAGACCCCTCCACACCCAACCTGACCACACTTAGCCGCACATCATATCATATATACCCTCACACCACAACTGACCACACTGTACCCCTACAGATCATATAGCCCCCGCAAACCACAACTGACCACACTGTCCCCTCCCATTATATATAATATATACTATATCTAATATAGATATATATAATCCTCATACCACAACTGTTCACACTGTCCCCAATATCGTATCATCTATACTCCTAACACCACATACTGTGTCACACTGACTCCCCACATATATTCTCTCACCACATATCATCCTATATACCCTCTCACACCGACAACTGACCACACTGTGCCCCCACATATATCATATATACCCCTCACATCCACAACTGGACCACACTGGTCCCCCACATTATCATATATACCACCCGCTCACACCCCTCAACTGACCACACTGTGCCCCCACCTAATCATATATACCTCCTCACACCTCAACTGACCACACGGTCCCCCACATATTCATTATACCCCTCACACCTCAACTGATCACACGGTGCCCCACATATATCATATATCCCCATCACACCACACGTACCACGCTGTGCCTACATGTATCATATATACCCCTCACCCACAACTGACCAAATGTGCCCCCCCACATATATCATATAGACCCCCGCCACACACACTGTTCACACGACACCACATATCCCGCCCACCTGTACCCCTAGACCAGTGTTAATAACACACACACATATTCACAGAACAGGGGTATTACAGTGAGGTCACAAGCACCAACTCCAGCAAAAGATAAAACCATACCATAACTGATACAATAACCCTAACCCCACACCCCAATGCCTGCCTCACATAGCCACTATGATATAAAGTACGTGTGCATTAAAGGCTGAGAGCTGTTCTCACACCTAGAAGGTTAGTCATGAGTACAATACGGATCTGACACAGGCAGAAAGTGCGCTCTAGTACCTCACAGGTACTTCTTCCTTCAGGCCAGATCGGCGTACTTTATGGCCCCGTTTTGAAAGAAAAAAAAAATCCCCCCGTTTTTTTTTCCCCCCTGTTTGTTTCCCCCCACTCCCCGCTTTCCACAACCGAGAGTGTCCCTCCAGCTCCCGACGCACATGCCCCTGCAACTGTGTTAACCTAAAAAAATACCGACACAGTTACTCACAGTACATGCCACCTGGGAAATAACAGAACTATGCCCACCCCCCAAATATAGCCCATAATAAAACCCTGTGTTCCCTGCCATTATTTCCTATGTTACCCTTTTTACCCACAGTGTGCGAAACCCCCCCCGACCCCCGGAAAAAAGGGGGGTAATTTTACTGCCCCCCCCCACCAAAGCGCAAGAAACCAAAAATCCCCCCCGATCCCCCCCCCCCTACAATTTTGTTTATCAATGTTCCGCCTCCCCCCCCCCCCAACACTCGGACCCCCCCCCAATTTATAAAAGCAAACAAATTAAAAACCCACGCGGTTCACCACCCACGCAATAAAAATGTGTTTTTTTTCCCCCATGACTTAAATTTAAGAATTGATCCCTTTAATGAATAATTTCCTATTTAGGGCCCTTTCTAATATAATGGGGTATAATATATACAGGGGCAGGGCTGGCTATATAGGGGCAGGAGCTGGCTATCTCAGAGGCAGGTCCAGCTATATACCACGAACAGAGCTTGCTATATACGGGGGCAGGAGCTGGCTCTAACAGGGGCAGGTGCAAAGCTATCTACCAGTTCAGGAGCTGGTGTATACGGGGCCATGGGGAGACGATATAGGAAGCCAGGTGCTTGTGTAACTATATGGGGCTGGCCTGGCTATAAAAAAAGTAGGGGCATGAGGAGGAGCTATATCGATGGGCAGTGCACGCTTTATAGTGCACAGCAGGACTGGCTATATAGGTGGGCATGCTACTCATGGGCAGGACTGGGTATGATGGGGACTGGCTGGCTATATAGGGGCTGGTGGGAGCTATATACAGGTGCCAGGAGATAGCATATCAGGGGCAGTGCTTGTCTATATAAGGGTTGGCTTATACTTGAGTATATAAGGTACTGAATGTTTGAGGAGTATTTTTTTTTGCCCCCGGATGAGTGAAGTGTTTCTTTTGCTAATTCTTTGCTATCATGTTGAGGACTGTGATAAGTGATACCTTTTAATATTAATAACAATAATTATTAATCATTTTTGTTAACAACATATTTCTGTTATTGGAAATGTGTGTAAAAGTCCCATTCTCGGACATTTGTGCGCTATTTTCAGCAATGTGGTTCACAACATCAGCAATAAAAAATAATAAAAAACGTTTTTTTTAATATTTTGAGACCCAGCCACAGGAGACATTTTGAGCCCTGCGTACTACCTAACGTGTTGGTGATTTTATTAACGGTTTAATAAATTTCAAAAATATCATGCTAGGCTAGGGAAGTGGGGGGGGGTTTAGGTTTTTTTTTACTTTTAACCTTTTTTTTTTTTTTACTATTTTTTAGACCCCAACCGACATAACCCCGTTTCTACCATATACTGCAATACTACTGCTATCTCAACCTGTATTGCAGTATATGCACTGGCACAATTTGTAACAATTTCCTGACTCTGCAGAAACCATGCAGCCTTGTGGTCTGACAAAGACCCAATGCTGTCATGGAAAAACCGATCGCTCGCTGCCTCGATTTGACTCTCAAAGTCGTACGTGACGTTTGTAAGATGAGTGCAGATTGGCAAATGCAATAAACCAACGTGCCAACCATCCTTTAATGTTCCGGCGGCATCAGAACAGAACCGGTTGATAATACCCGTCAGTTGGGTGCTAGCACCATCCCGTATATTAGTCAGTGGGTCCTTTGCTGGCAATTGCAGAAAACCATACTCTGTTTGAAGAGGCTCGCCCGTGAGCCCTCTTCATACGCCCCCGTCCCGCTAAACGCCGGCCAAAACGTATGCTGAAGAGGGTGAAGGATTTAAGAGTTAATATTCTAATATCTATCATCTAAAATAAAACCCCCCACAATAAACCCCCATTTCGTAAACCAAACCCCCCACACACAATTAATTATTTAATAGCTGTCCCTCCCCTAAGGAGGAGATTATTTCATTTAATATGCCGCTGCCCCTGCTCAAATAATAGTTAATAATGGCTGCCTATGCTATGGCCTGCTGCCCTTGGGCGTGTGCTGTGGCGCTTGCTGTCGCTCCTTGCCTGCCGGCTCACCATATATTCTTTGCTTGCTTTTGGCTTCCGGCCTATAATTTCTGCTTTCCCCCAGGCTGCTTGTCCCCCCCCCAAATAAATAGTTAATATGCTGCTGCCCCCTTAATTCATTAATTAATATAGTTGCCTTTTTGCTGCTATGTTGCTTCTTGCTTGCCGTTGCTGGCCCCCCCCTCCAATTGATTGGTTAATAATGTTGCTGCCTTGCTCTGCTCCCCCTTTGCTGCGCCCCCCTAATATTGCTGCCCCCCCGCCCCAATTGATTGGTTAATATGCTGAGGCCCCCCTTAATTAGTTGATATGCTTTTCTTGCTGCTTAGTGATATGCTGCTGCCCCGTCCCACAATTAAACTATTTAATAATATTCGTCATCATTCAGAGAGTCAAGCCCACCCCCCATTAATTATTTTATATATTTAGGGCCCCCACCATCTTTTTAACTGCTGTTCTACAATATTAAAAAATAAAACCTTATACGCACCTACCTAAGGTCCCGCCTCTTGTTTCTTCTTCTTCTTGCCTTGCCGCTCTGGGCAGAAAAAGGGTGCGTGCGGCTGCGTGATGAGACTTCATCACGCGGCCGCCATCCTAGTGCATGGAGCGATGTTCCGGCCCGCATCGACACTATCCAGTGCTGGCAGGATGAGCTTAGAGGAGCTTCCGGTCCGGAGGCGGAGGCCCGCTGCCCCCGACTGCCCCGAACATGTCCTTGGGCGGTGGCCCTACTACAGGGGAGGGCCCCGAAATCATTCATTGGCGCTATTGTAGTGCCAGGCCGGGGGGGGGGGGGGCCCCTAACAATAAATCTGGATCCTGGCCTGGGGGCCCGCGCTGGCGCTCCAAGAGCGCCATGATGATCCGTCTTCGGGGAGCAGTAAATTTCTTCTGTTCTGTGCACAGTGGGAGAGAAAAGTACTCTGCACATTGTAAGGGCGCTTTCCATTCACAAAGGATGTGGTTGTATGGCGTCAAGGGGACGTGTTTTTGAGACAGCATTCCACTGGCTTTCAGCCTGATCACATGCTGAGGTTACCTTGCATCGTATCTCCACTGCATCTGCTAAACACAATGTAACCTCGCATGTGATCAGGCTGAAGCCAGTGGAATGCGTCAAAACACTACTCACAACTGACGCACGCATCATGTGAATGCGCCTTAGACTATTCACACGCGACGTTGTGCCTGCCGTATCGTAGGCAACCGTGGGGAGTGGCCATGTCCGGGCAAGCACAGGGAGAGGAGGGCGTGAGCTCTGCTCTGCCCCTCTCCATTGCGATGTTATGGTGCACGACATTTCCTATCTTTTTCCCAGGCTAACTGTAAACAGTACATTGCCCGGCACTTGTCTGTAACCTTACAGCTAACCCATAGGCGCTCTGCGCCCATTGCCGTCTATGGGGTTCGTGGTAACGCCCACCCTACACCCCAGAGCTGGCTCATTGTATAATTTCAAAAGTAACATTTCAAAGGAAGGGCACCATGGATACCAAATATAATAGCATTCTACAGAGAGCTGGGTGACGTCCCAGCTCTCGTCACTACGCCGGCCGGCTGCGCATGCTCGTAGTGCCGAGAGCTTGGTGACCGTCACGGCTCTCGGCACCGAAGGAGGCACGGTAAGTTTGAAGTAGGCTGGATAATTAAACAAAATCGAAGCCAATCGCCAAAGCACCTAAGATGACGAGGGTAGCACCGGAGGGCTCATTTAGCATATGTAAGAACAATCGTTTTTTAAAAGCTAAACCTGAAGTTTGCCGAATAGAGAGCCGAACTAAAACTTGTGCCCGGCATCAAGCAGTAAGAATTGCCTACAGGGTGGTCTGCCTGCCTCGCATTATTTCATCATGCTGGCAGGTGTTCGGTTTCCTTAAGGTGGCGGCGCTGTCCTGTTCCCCATCCCCCACACACACCCACCCACGTTGCGTTCGCATACCTCCAAAATAGACCAAAACCACTGCCACCGGGCCGGTCCGCTTCCGATTCGACGGTGTTTCTATGGAACTCCTGCGATCGGTAAACACCGCGCAGGAGGCGGTTTCCATAGAAAAACACCGATGCGATCGGACCCGCTCGGACTCGCCCCGGTGGTCGCGGTTTGGTTCTGCGTCTGCGTTTCGCGAACGCAACGTGGACATCGCCCTAAGCTACAAAATGGCTGGTCTAAGGGATTAAAGCAGTTTTTCAGCTTTGCTAGCAGCATAGCACATGGCACGTGGTTCTGTGTCTTACTCTTTTTGTGTTGAACACCCATCTGGTGGCAGAAATATTAACAACACAACATGTATATAAAGAGAGTTTTTATTTAATAAATACAATGGAAACGAAATATAACATAATGCTGCAGATTGTAAAAAAAAAAGCACATGCAGTGATGTATTTTCAAATTCACCCAGATCATTTGTTTCTTCATTCTTGACAGTTTTCTGTTACGGGCGCCAGTCCTGTGATCAACCGGCCTGGCCACCAGTTCAGAACTAGTCCTTCTGTGTAGTCGATAATAGCCTGTACTCGAACTATATGATATGTCTCACCTAAATCTCTACTAGCAATATCAGGGACCCCTGTCCCCCACCCAGCCTATCCTCGCTCCTGTCATTTGCCTCTATGCAGAGCCGCTGAAGACCCTGTTCCTTTGTTTTGTGTAGTGGAGTCCACACATGCTTTTTCCTTTAAAAACGAAACCATTTTTCTTTCCTTTTGTATCCTGCCATCTCGTTGATCTGGGGTTTTTTTAGTCGCAAAATAAAAAAAAGATGATGTTAGGGTGAATCCATACATGGCGTTTTGAACTGTTTTTTTTGCATCCGTTTTTTGACCCGTTTTTTTAAGCAAACCATGCTTCTTGCATAAGAACTTGCGTTCCCAACGTCTGGTGGTTTTCAATGCAGTTTTTGATGTCCAAACCAGGATTGGAGCGCGAAAAGAGGAGTAGCACGTCTCGATATATGCACTGTGCCGCGATTCACCGAGATCAGGCGCCCGATATCCTGCATGTGTCCTGCCTTGCTCAGGTCCGACAAGTTTTCACCATCTTTTATAAGTGGTTGCATTACTTGCGACATACTTCAAGGTTTAATCCTGTGCAAATGCGCAAAACCGCTTGCGTGCTCCGAAATCCCTCGCAAAACACTTTGTTAAGAAATAAAATATAAATACCTGTCCAAGCCATGGCATCCCTGAAAAGGGCGAACAAGTCCAACAAAAATGAAAAATTGGGAGTGCGATATCCTAAAGAAGGAAGAAAGAAAAAGGGCGCTCCGCTTTTCCCACGTGCGGTTTGGCGCCGTTTCATTGCGTTTGAAACGCATATACAACAAGCTGATGAGAGGGATTTGTGCCTAATTAATTACCCTACCTTACCGTTTACGCTGTAAACGCAATATTACGCAACTGTGTTTTAGTGTTAAACAAAAGGCCGGCAACTGCTTTAAATAAAAAAATTAAAATGTCCTCTGCTGTCCGTTAAACGCTGCGTTAACATATCGCGTTGGGTTGTTTTTTACGATGCGTTTTGTAAGGAAATGTTTCACAGTGATTTAAGTAGCAAATCACCCCTCCTCAGCTGTTTGTATAGGCGTTTAAAAACGAAATGAAAAACGCAGGTGGTCCAAAAGCACCCGTGTGAACGTGCCTTAGGTGGTGACGCACATATGATTAGAGCCTTTTTTAGGTAGTAGCCTTTTTTTTGGTCCGTTTTTAGTTTCGTAACTAAACGCAATTCACCGTTTTTCCTTCTGACTTGTCGGCAATTAAAAACTGACAAAAAAAAGCATGCATTTCAAAAACGCCATGCGTTTTTTATGATCTGAAAAAACGCACTAACTAAAAAACTGGGGAACAACCAAAAAGCGTGGGAAGAGGAACGGAGAATAAACGCGCAAAACATATTAAAGTACTATATACTGTGTTAAATAACATGACTATGATTATGTCGGATGATGACAAAATATATGATTTCTCATAAAAAAAAGGCTTAAAAAAAAAACGACCAAAACCAAAAATGCCATTATGGTTTGCCACACAACTTTAGGAGTGCTGCTGTCACGCGTATCCTGCTCGCATCGCGTATGAACGTTACGCTAGCCGCACAGGGTCGGGCCTCTGCCATTCGCATATCGTTTCCAGAGAACCGTTTTTTGACGGATGCACTGCGTAAAAACGGGCCAAAACGCATTTCAAACGCCACGTGTGCCATCAACAACCCCACCCTCACCCCTCGATTGCATACCGTTCCCAGCCCCCTTCAGTAACACGCCAACACAATTCTTTGCGTCACATTTTTGGGTGGGTTTTTGACGCAACCCAAAGGCTTTAACCTTGATCAAATGTTGAAGCACATTGCGTTTCATTGCATTTGCCTAAAACGCAAATGGTTTTTTTTTTTTTTTTTACTTCAACCTGTGTCAGGTTGAAATAAAAATATCCTTCTGGGGATGTTTCAAAAACGCAATCAAAGACCGTGACGCAACGCATCATGTACATGCGGCGGGGGCGGTTTCCCTCAGAAACGGAGGCTGCGTTTACAAACATTGTGTGTTGAAGCTGAGAAAGAACAATTTTCCAATTACAGTGCTGGCTAACATTGCGTTAACACACACACAGTTTTACACATGTGTTTACATCATGCTAACATTTACAAATTAAATTTTCAGCGCAAACTTTAGAAAACCTGCCTCCGGTAACATCTTCAGCTGTTGTATTGTGCTGGTACAGGTCGCTACAGCAGCGGAGGTGCGTTACATGATGACCTTCAGCAGCTGAGGTGTGTAGATATGCAGATGCTCAAATAGTAATTACTTCCTCTTATAGTAATTTCTGGGACTTCTAGTACATTAGTCGTTCAGGTCAGTGCGTTATATTTCTATATAATACAGGGACCCCTGTCTTATGCTCTGTGTGCAGTCCGTGGGATCCTGTGCATGAGCTCTCAGGGCGCGTTCACACGTTGCGTTTTGGCTTGCATTTTCATTGCATTTGAAACACATTACAACAGCTGATGAGAGGTGATTTGCCCAATTACATTACCATTTACATTTGTTAACACAATGTTAACGCATGTGTTAACAAAACACATGCACTAACGTGTTGTTAACACATGTGTTAACATCGCATTTTCGATGCGTTTTGTAAACGGAAATGTTAACTAATGTAATTAGGCAAATCACCTCTCCTCAGCTGTTGTAATGCGTTTCAAACGCAATGAAAACGCAGGCCAAAACGCAACATGTGAACGCGCCCTCAGAGTGCGGTCACACAAAACGGAATCAAAGCACACTGGGGCAGCCATGGCTGATCACATATGCATTGCTATGTTAACAGGATCGGTGACCAGCACCCGGTGTCTTGTATTGTCTAAATGCAAGACACCAGGTGCATGTTACTGATCACATGCGTTTCCATCGCATATGCGATCAGCCATGGCTGCGCCATTGCGCTTTGATTCTGTTTCTAAACTGAATCAAAACGCTAACATGTGACCGCACCCTGAGGGTGATGCCACAAGTGGCATTTTGAACACGTCTTTTTAATTTGCGCAATTAAAAATGGACAAAAATGCATGCATTTTCGTTAACATTTCCATTAACAAAATGCATTGTAAACGCGATATTAACACACAAGTTAACATGTTAACGCATGTGTTATGTCAAAGCATTCGTTAACATTATGTTAACAAACATAAACTGTACTATTTACATTTGTTCACGCTATGTTAACGCATGCGTTTTTTTTTAACGGACCGGTTTAAAATGGACCAAAAACAGGTTCAAAACGCCATGTGTGGCATCACCCTTCGGTTGCTTTGAACCTGTTTATCTTCATTTCCAAAAGTGTAGGCAGCTGTGGAACAGATTAAAACCAGCAAAACGCATCCGTTAAAATGGTCCAAAAGCGCAACGTGCGGCATCACCCTTGGGACCATTTCTTTTTTTTTTGTGCAATACTTTAAAAACTTTTACAGCATTTTTTTCATGACACATAAGGATAGTTCAAAATGAAAACATCTTAAAACATCCCCAGTTACAGAGGAAAATTACCCCATGTGGGGGTAAATGTCAGAGGTAGAGCTGTACTGAGCCCAAAATAACCCCCTAAACTAAATATATTTTCATAAACTGCCATTAGAAAGCATTGCCTCTATCCCTTCATTGTCCCTCTACATGCCTGTAACCTTAAGCAATGAGGTCCTAAAGCTGTATGCAAATGACATGAGAGGGGTCCAATGAGTCATTAGCATATTCAAGCTGTCCAGCTTATTCATGAGTGGGAGGCACAGCCACACCCCCAGTGCTTGACTGACAGCCTTTATAATGATGTAATGGCTCCTCCATGTGCTCCCTGGTGCTGGCGCCCCCTGCAGCTGTGTGTGTATGAGATACTCCTATACACATGACTGACAGCCTGTATAATGGTGTGATGTATAATGGTGTAATGGCTCCTCCATGTGCTCCCTGGTGCTGGCGCCCCCTGCAGCCTGTGTTTGTGTATGAGATACTACTATACACATGACTGACAGCCTGTATAATGGTGTGAGGTGTAATGGCTCCTCAATGTGCTTCCTGCAGTCTCTGTGTGTGTATCGGAGAGATACAACAGCTCCAGGCAGCCATGTTGTAGCAGAACATGTCAGGTACTTGTGGAGCTGATGTCTGTGTCTCACACATGTGTATGGGAGGAGAGAACATGTCAGCAGATAAAGCACAGACACCAGCAATGCTTTACTATACATTACACACAGACATGAGCAGGGGGAGGAGAGGGGAGGGGGAACAGGGGTGACATCACTGCCTCTGACCAAGTGACCAGCCTCATTTACATCATAGTATCATAGTATATAAGGCTGGAAGGAGTCCATCAAGTCCAACCTTTAAGAATTAAATAAATGTTTTATCCCCATAACCCGTGATATTTTTGCTCTCGAAAGGGCTCCAGGTCTCTCTTGAACATGTACATAGAGTCGCATAACAACCTCATGCGGCAAGAGTTCCACATCCCTCACGTCTTACAGTAAAGAACCTTGTCTATGTTGATGGTAAATCGCCTCTCCTCTAGCGCAGAGGATGCCCCCTTGTCCTGTCACAGCCGAGGTATAAAAGATCTTTGGAGAGATCCTTGTACTGTCCGTTCAGGTATTTGTACATTGTAATGAGTCTCCTCTCAGTCGTCTTTTCTAAACTGAATCCTCCAATTTTTTATCTGTCAGTGTTTCTAGTTCCCCCCCATTCCCTAATAATCCTGTTTGCTCTCCTCTGCACCCGTTCCAGCTCTACTATATCCTTTTTATACACTGGTGCCCAAAAATGTACACAATATTCCATGTGTGGTTTGACCAGGGTATATAAGGAAAACTATGTCTTTATCATAGAATTAGAGATGAGTCGAACATACTCGTCCGAGCTTGATGCGCGGTCGAGCATTAGGGTACTTCGAAACTGCTCGTTGCTTGCTCGGACGAAACTCTCGCCCGCTCTCGAGAAAATGGCAGCACCCGATCCGTTTGCTTTTTTTGGCGGCCAGAAACAGAGCCAATCACAAGCCGGAGAACTCTGCACTCCACCCCACATGACGGGTACCCTTACACGTCGATGAGCAGTGGTTGGCTGGCCGATCAGGTGACCTGGATACTAGCCGCTGCCCGCTTGCTGTCGGATCATTTCTGTTCTGGATGCCGCGAGAGGGAGAGAGCTGCTGCTGGTCAGGAAACGTTAGGGTGTTCTTTAGCTTACTGTTATGCAGGAGTGATTCTCAAGAACCTCAAGCCTCCCTCTTGAGGTCAACAATAACGTTCTACTTTTTAATTTTAATTTGCATCTAGTACCATTTTGTGAGGAATTAAGCAGGGACTTGCTACCGTTGTGTTTGCTCTTAGTTGGCACACATATCCATAGCAAAGACCGAAGTGGGAAAATTTAGTAGGGTTGGATTTCAATTAGGCACTAACGCAGTGTCATCTCATCTGGCATAGTAGTGTGCTTTGATACTTGGCTAGAAATAGCCATAGGAGAATACAAAGAGCTTACTACGCCTACAGTAGCGTTCTTATATTTGTTTCTGGTGATCTGCTGTGTGCTGTACTTTCTGCAGTGCATGTACTAGCCATTCTGAGCAATTTGTAGTGAGACTTGCGACCGCTGTGTTTGCGCTTAGTGACGCACATATCCATAGCAAAGACCAAGGGAAAATTAGTAGGGGTTGGATTTCTATTAGGCACTAACTCAGTGTCATCTCAATCTGCATAGAGTGTGCTTTGATACTTGGCGTAAAAAGCCATAGTCAATAGATGCATTGTTGGGTTTAAAAACTCAAAAAAAAACAAAAAAAGTTAAAAAAAAATAAAGTTATAACTCTCACCTTTTAAAAAGTTTTAACCCGAGGGCTAGGGTAGAGAGAGGGCGGGGACGTGGGCGTCCAACTACTGCAGGGGGTCAGAGGCCGTGTTCCTGGGCGGGGTGAAGCCCCACTGCTTGATGGGGAGCAGGGAACGCCGCAGAGTCTACACTCCCTAGGTTCATGTCTGAAGTTACGTGGACTCGTGGTAGCAGCACTGTTGAGGCCAAACCGGTCGAACAGGTGATGTCGTGGATTGCTGACAATGCTTCGGCATTTGTCCACCACCAGTCATTCGTCTTCCCGCAGTCCACCCATGTCACCGAAATCGCCACTCCTCCAGCTCCTGCACCTCAGCCTCCTCCCCCCCAGTCTGCCCCCTGCCCAGGAAATTTGGCTTTGAACCGGCATACTCTGAGGAACTGTTTGTCTGGACCCTTCCCACAGTCCACAAACCATTGTCCGGTTGCTGCTGAGCATTTTCCGATGCCCAGGGTTTTCCACCAGTCACAGTCTGTGGTGATGATACCTTCTTACGTAGTGGAAGTGTGTAAAGAGTGTCCCACGATGAGGAGACAACGTTTTGTCGACCAGTGGGAAGTTTGTTGTCAGGGCAGGAAAGTCCGAGGGGGGACAGACTGAGGGATCGGAGGATGATGAGGTGGACAGACCCAAGCTGGTTGATAGGGCCGGGTGAACACAGTGTCTTCTGAGACGGAGGAGAGTCCTCGACCAGACCAGGTTGGAAGAGGCAGTGGTGGGGTCCAGATCGGAGAAGGCAGGGCCAGAGCTCATGAGATGCGCGAGATCAAAACGAGCCAAGTGGTGTCACACTAGTGAAGTATCACGTGGGCGAGGCTCTTGATCAGGCTAGGGCTAGGATCTTCAGAAGTCGTTGGAGGTACATGGTATAAAGGAAACACCGGAGGTGACGCTTGGACTGGAGTGTGCAACATTTCCCTGCCACAAATCAGGGCTCAGCAGGGGTTCCAACCACTACTAGCTTAAACTACCACATCTGCAGGCATATGAATCTAAACCCCAACTCAGTGGCAACAAGCCCGTTCCCTCCGTGCCGTGCCAACACTGCTCCTTCCCCTGTGTCAGCTGCTAGCAGCTCCCCTGCCCAGTACCCGCCGACAAAAACCCATCGTCGCCTCCACGATCCTCCACAGCATCCACCACGTTCAGCTCTCCATACCCCAGACGCTGGAGCGGAACACGCAAAGAGTTTGCAACCCACCCGCACGCCCACGCCCTTAATGTGCCATCCCTCCAGATTGCTTTAGCCTGCAGATGCTGCCCTATAGGCTAGTAGAGGACCGAGCCTTTCGCAACCTCATGGCGCGGCCGCCCCTCTTATTCGTTCCCAGCGCGCCACTACTTTTCCGATGTGCCGTCCCAGCCCTGCACCAGCACTGTGTCAGGACAACATCATCCGTTGCCCCTGACCAACGCCGTTTCTGACAAGGTCCCACCTAACCACGGACCACGTGGACGAGTGCTGCCGTGCAGGGCCACATATATCGCTGACGGCACATTGGGTGAACTTGGTGGAGGCTGGGTGCCGAGTCTGCACCCTGGGGCTGCTCATATACTCCGACGCCGAGGATTGCGGGGCCTACCCTCGGTCCAGGCTGTTTTCAGGCCTACTATGCTTCCATCCTCCTCCCACCCCTTCCCACCTCCTCCTCCGAACTGCCATCCGTGGGCACGGCGCCATCAGTCGGTAGCTCTAGGCACAGCTAGCAGTGCCTTCGCTAAGCGACAGCAGGACGGTGCTCAAACTTGCTGAGCCTAGGCGACAAAAGGACACCGCCCAAGAGCTATTACAGGGCATCACGGCGCAGACTGACTCTGTGGCTGGCACCGCTGAACCTCAAAGCCGGGAATGGTTGTGTGTGACAACGGCCGTCATCTGTGGCGGCTCTGCAACTCGGCAGACGTGACACATGTGCTGCCTGCCCAGTGTTTAAATCTGATAGTTCAGCGTTCCTCAAGACATACCCCAATCTGTCTGATTTGCTCCGAAGTGCGCCGCATCTGTGCGCATTTCAGGAGTCCAGCCCAATGCCCACTCTCAGGGCACGCAGCGCGCCTCCAACTGCCCGCTCACCGACTGTTGTGCGACGTGCCACGAGGTGAATTCAACACTGACCATGTTATGCCAGAGTTTACCAGCAGTCGCAGAGCAGTTGTAGACTGCCAATGTCAACTTCCACCATAACTGGTAGTCAGGGTCAGCAGCTTCCTCATTCTACAATGAGGAGTGGAGTGGAGTCTGATATCTGTCAGGTGCTGAGTAACTTTGAGGTCACAAGATGGTCGATGGCGATGCCGCCCTCATCACGCCTCACCATCCCGCTCTGGCTCGGTTGAAACTATCTGCTGTCAGCATGAAAGTCGGAAGCTTTGCGCTCGTCACAAGGACATGGGAAGAATAGTCCTTGTTGATAGCACACACCCAAGATCTGTTTCTCAGCGCATATCGGAGGAGGTGGAGGTGGAGGAGATAGAGGAAGAGGAGGAGAATGTTGGCGAGACACAAGAGGGGACCATTTTGAGTCCTTCACTGTTCAGCGTGTATGGGCCAGAAGAAGAGGAGTTGGAGGAGTTGGAGAGGAGAAATGGACAGTCAGGCCAGTGAGGGGAAGTGAAGTTCTTACGCGTTTGTTACTGTGGCGCACGATGGCAGATTCATGCTAGGTGCCTATCCCGTGACCCTCGCGTTAAAGAATTTATTCCAGCACCTGCTTACTTGGGTGTTCACTCTCTGACCCCACGGTACAAGCAAAACTTCCCACTCTCATCCTGCGAGGAAAGGAGTTGGAGAATGCATGAATACCAGCAGGCCCTGGTGCAAAGCTGAAACAGTATTTCCCTTCGTACAGCGCTAAGCGGCAGAGTGCTTAGTTCTGCGGGACAAGTAGCGCGAGGGAGATGAGCCAGCAGGCAGCTTGTCCAGCACTGCAAGGGTACGCTTTACAAGGCTTTGCCAGCTTTTATGTCCCCCAGCAAGACACTGTCCACCTGTCCCCAGTCCTCGGACAGAGTAGGGCTGATCTTACAGAAAGATGGTGAGGGAGTACGTAGTCTGACATACCATCGTCCTAAATGAATGCACACATCTCCCTACAAACTACTGTGGTTTGGGTTTCAAAGCTGGACATGTGGCCACAACTGGCGCTGTACGCCATTGGAGGTTCTTGCCTGCCCTGCCGCTAGCGTCTTGTCCGAGATCGGTTTTTCAGTGCAGCTGTGTCATCATCACACGCAAAGCGTACACGCCTGTCGACTGACGCGCTGACGGGCTGACGCTTATTAAAATGAAATAAGGCGTGATTTCTCAGAATTTTCCAATCTCCACCATGTGAAGGAAGCTCAACCTTATATTTGATCCACTCCTCCTCCTCCTCATTTTCCTCCTTTCTCCTCCTTTGGTACAGTAAAGCACAGGAAAATGGCTATTTTTGACAGGGCCCACTGGCTCTTGCTATAGTACTTCATGCATTTAATTTTTTCTGGAGGGCCACCTACCCGGTCCTCTGTTTGAAACATTTTTGTTGAGTGCCACATACAGGCACTCAATCTATTCCATTTTACTGGAGGGCCCCTACCTCCTCTGGTTTGAAAAATTTTTGGGACTGCCACATACGCACTCAATCTTTCCATTTTACTGCAGGGCCACCTACCTGCTCCTCTGGTTTGAAAAATGTTTGGGACTCCACATACAGGCACTATCCAAATTAAATTGTCTCCATGCCCTCCACAACGTTGTCTCCATTGCTACCTCCAAAATCGTCCATATAGCTGCCTCCATACATCTCCCTTTATCAAACGAGGTGTTCAGTGCGAAATTTGGGTTGTTTCATGGATTCCCATCAAAGTGTTAACTTTGCCGCCACCCTGCTGTGTTTACCACAAAATATCTGGCAAACTTTTACCATTTAGGGATATTATTTCAGCGCTTCGCGCATCTGTTTACATTCCCCTCACCCCGCCATATCCTAAACTTATAAGAACGCTACTACCTGATCTTTACAAAAGGTTCTAGAAGTGCTGTTTGGGGAGTAGCCTAGAGACAGGGCTTGATGTCGACCGTAAAGCTCGCCTGGCTGCAGAGCACCAGCTCCATCCCAAGATCCAACTAACATATGTTGCAGCACCTTTAATCTACTACTAGTTTCACTGCCTCCTAATAATAATAGTAATCTTTATTTATATAGCGTCATCATATTCGTAGCCTTTACAAATCATAGGAAACAATAACAATGTAATGTAACAGAGCACAACATTGTATGGAACACAGGAGTGAGGTCCCTGCTCGCCAGAGCTTACGGTTTATGAAGATATGGGGGTAACACGAGGTAAAAATATTAATGGTCAAGCCATTCTCTTAGGAATAGAAAAATATAATAAATGGAATTGCTGTCGCTTGAACCACTCAGCCGTCATCTTTATATACCAGGTCCAGGTGAATGGGACTGCAGAGAAGTCTGGTGCCTGTTGGTTTGCTGGATACCAGATGGGAGGACGACACAGGACGGGTTAGAGAAGAGTTAACTTCATGCAGTTAATGAGTGTTATGGCTTGCCTAAAAAATGGGTTTTAAGAGCACGTTTGAAACTTTGGAGGTTAGGTAGTCTGATAGTCCGGGGCAGAGCATTCCATAGAATTGGTGCAGCTCTAGAGAAGTCTGGAGACGCGAGTGGAGGTCCCACTAGGGTAGAGGTTATCTAAGATCACTGGCGGATCTAAGCACGGGTTGGGCGATAGACTAGATAAGAGAGGAGAGGTAGGGGGGTGCAGCATTATAACGAGCTTTGGATGAGGGTTATTATTATTTTAAACTGTATTCGAAAGGAACTGGCAGCCAGTTGCAGCGACTGGCATGAACTGTAAGCATACATGGTCCCTTATCAAATGAGCTGTGTCAGCAGAATTTTTGGGTTGTTTTCATGGCTTCCATGTTAACTTTGTCGCCACCCTGCTGTGTGATCCACAAAATATACTGGCAACTTTATCATGTACCGATATTATTTGAGCGCTTCTTGCTCACCTCCTTTGGTTCCCTCTGCACCCATGGGTTTGAAGCCTGAGTCCATTTAGGGTATGTCGCCATGCCACTCTCTAGCCTGCTGCCGCTGCCTCTGCATGCCGTCCCCTATAGTGTCAGGGTCAATTATTGCATTTTTAGATGCTATCTAGCTTCATTCTGTCACTCTGTCATGGCCATGCTGTTGCCCATAATTTTGGCATAATGGTGCGATTAGCAGCCTCAGAGGCATCCTGCATGCGCCCCTGCTGTTTCCTGTCCTTTCCGTGGTGTTTCCATCCTTTTCTGAGGTTCCCAGGTGGTTTGGCCAAGCTTCCCTGTGCAAGCCTTGGTCCCCTTGAAAATGCTCGAGTCTCCCATTGACTTCAATGGGGTCGTTTCGAGACGAGCACTCGAGCATCGGGAAAAGTTCGTCTCGAATAACGAGTACCCGAGCATTTTAGTGTTCGCTCATCTCTATGAGAATCTATCCTCTCCTGATACATCCATTATTTTTATTTGCTTTAGCAGCAGCGCCTGGCTCTGGTCACTAAAATTAAGTTTACCATCCACCAATACCCCAAGTCCTTTTCAGCTTCATTTTACTAAGTAATTGACCGTTTAGAACATAATTATACTTTTTGTTCCAGGCCCAAGTGCATAACTTTACATTTATCTACATTAAACCTCATCAACCATTTCTCTGCCATCCCTCAAGCTCCACAAATCCCTCTGTAATGCTAAACTATCACCTCAGTATTTATTACTTACACTCTTAGTATCATCTGCAAATATTGAAACTTGACTGTGTAAACCCCTACAAGGTCATTAATAAAATTAATAAGAAGTGGCCCCAATACTGACCCTGTGGCACTCCACTGTAACGTCAACCCAATCTGAGAATGTGCCATTAATGACCACCCTCTGTTTCTTATCACTTACCCAAAACACAGATTTTCTCCTATTCCCAGCAGTCTCATTTATATACCCCTTTTATGTGCACGGTGTCAAATGCCTTTGAAAAGTCCAGATATACAACATCCACAGCGTCCCCCAGATCCAGTCTTGAACTTACCTCCTCGTAGAAACCAATCAGATTAGTCTGACAGGACCGATCTCTCATAAACCCACATGATAAAGAATAGATGATTTTATAATGATTAATGTATGATATGACTAGATAAAGGCCTAGTCCTAGACAGGACTAGTGACACAGACCTGATGACAGGTGTCCTTTAAGATTGAGAGAAAGGTAGATAGATGGATAGATAGAACTAATATAAGTAGATAGTTACAATAGCTAGATATGCACTTACCTTCTATAGGCAGCAGTCAGCTTTATTATGGCACTCACAGGCAGGAAACATTTAGCAGCTGCACACTATGCTTCGATCTTCTGTTGCTACTGATTTTGTGTTCCCCTCCCCAAATCCCGACTGGCCAGAGTAAGTTATTTCACAAAGCAGAGCAGATTCTCCTTCACAGAGCTGCTGCTCCACCACCAATCAGCCAGGGCTCTGCACAGTAGGCGGGGCTCTGCACAGTGGGTGGGGCTCTGCAAGGGGATCGGGCTCTGCACAGGGGCGGGGCTCTGCACAGGGGGCGGACTCTTTGCCCTCTGTCATGTTGCCAGCCCCATGTGTGTGATTCGGCAAGGGAACTTCCCCGGCAGATTGTATGCAGACAAGGGCCCAAAAATTCTTATTGGTCGGCCCTGCAGGTCCTATTCCTGCATGTATTTGTGTGAGTCATCTTCACCTGTCATCGGTGCGTGAGCAGAGCTTGCGAGTAGATGACACACAGCATGCAAACAGGTACACGAGACTCGACATTGTGTGCAGGCAGCCTCACAGCCAGTGAAGCTACAAAATGGATGGGCTCCTGTAACACCTTTCAGAGCCCTTCTGGCTCATTAGCATAATTTTAAAAGATGATTTTATAAAGGAGGATAACAAACATTAGAAGATTTCCTCAGTCACGGTGCCTGGATCTATGTATGAGTAAATGTCCCTGGTTTTTCATGGTAGATTTCCTTAAAAATACAGTATTTTTTGGACTATTATGCGCACCGTACTGTAAGGCGCACTATCAATAAATGCCTGCTAAAACGTCTAGGTTCATATATAAGGCGCACCTGATTATAGGGATGAATGATCAGCAGGTGGCAGACCTGTGCACAGTTCAAGGCAGCTGTTGTTGTCTGTAAGTACGGTTCATATATAAGGCGCACTGGACCAGCAGGGGGCAGACCTGTGCACAGTACAAGGCAGCTGTTGTCTGTAAGTACGGTTCATAAATAAGGCGCACCGGACTATAAGCCGCACCTGATTTCTGAGAAAATCAACTGATTTTTTTGAGCGCCTTATAGTCCGAAAAATACGGTAGTAGTATGTCCCATCATTTATAATTATATATCTTTTGAATCCACTCCAGGCTCAAACAGTTGAGGTCTTGGGCTATGCCTGACATCTCTTGAATGCTTGATATGCAGTATATAGCTGACAGTAGGGACCTGCACACCGCATTGGTATTATACCCCAAATCTATAGAAAATGAAACTCAGATATGTCATTCACTGTTTCAAAAATATCTCAACTAAGAGCTGAACAGTTTCAGGGTCCTCAATATGGAAGAAGAAATATCCCCCACCTCCACTATATTCCATTATGAACTGAAATACAAATAGTGGGGGCAATACATGAGCTTCTGCCCTCCACAATTCAGGCATCAAAAGGTTGCAAAATGGCGTTTATTTGTAAAGAAATATTGCTTCTTTTTTCAGTGGGCTCTATATAAAATAGGGACAAGGGGGAGGAATTTATCAGGTGGTAAAACTGGTCCAGTTTCCCATGGAATCAGAGCTCAGCTTTAATTTTACACCCATGAGAGATCAAGACTGAATCCCAAGTAGGATTTTTATAGAAAAATCTTTTGGACCAACATATAATATTTGAAGGCAGCGTTTTTTTTGTTCTTTGAACCAATATGTTCAAGCACCTTTGGGTGTAATGCATTTCAAACACAAAGAAAAAGTGACAAAAAAGTGTATAAAATGCTATATGTGAACATAGCCTGTAATGCAATGTGTATACGCAGCCTGAGGGCGCGTTCACACGTTGCATTTTGTCCTACGTTTTCATTGCGTTTGAAATGCATTACAACAGCTGAGGAGAGAGGATTTGCCTAATTACATTACTGTTAACTTTTCAGTTTACAAAATGTTAACACATGTGTCTGCAACATGTTAACATGCGTTAACATTGCGTTAACAAGTGTAAACGGTAATGTAATTAGGCAAATCACCTCTCATCAGCTGTTGTAATGTGTTTCAAACGCAATGAAAACGCGACCAAAAATGCAACGTGTGAACACGCGTTCACACAATCCGGTGCTTCATGTTTTTTAATGTGTTTTTGACGCATTCCACTGGCTTCAGCCCTGATCACATGCTGAGGTTACATTTCGTTTCCACTGCATCTGCTAAAACGCAATGTAACCTCAGCGCGTGATCAAGGCTGAAGCCTTCGAAATGCGTCAAAAACGCCTCAAAAACCGTGAAGAAACGGATTCCGTGTACACGCCCTGAGACATTTTTCATTTTCTTGAGCATCTGCCCTTTGCACTTACATCATAAACCACATCTCTCTACTTATGAATCACTTCTGCGCCTAACTGCAATGTCTGAATATACCCCAAGTTCTTCCTTTACCTCATTCCTTAATATTTTGGCGCTAAAACCTACAAAAACTGAAAAGTGTTTGCTTTTTCTATTTATTATATGTTTTCACATAGTCTCTTTGCTGGCACGGTCTTGATTAACCTTGCGTCTGGCGTCCTCCCATATAAAGCCCACTGGGCAGGGGCGTAACTTGAGCAGGTGCAGAGGTTGCGATCGCACCCGGGCCCAAGAGGTTTAGGGGGCCCTTATGGTGTCACTTTCCCATATGAGAAGACTATTACTATAAACCATACATTATAGTCGGGGGCCTGGCACAGACTTTGCACTGGGGCCCATCAGCTTCTAGTTACGCCACTGGGCCACAATCTTAGAAATCTAGAGACGTAAGAGTGAGGCTGTGACTATGGGAGGAAGTGCGAGTGATGCATTCCTCATGGCTCCTATTAATAATGTCACACGAGGCAAGCAGTAAGCAGCTGCAGACATTGTGCTTCCTGGAGAGGCGGGGAGAGCTGCTCAGTAATCATCCACCTCCGATTGTATGATCCCCAGGACTAGGAGCTGAGCCCGCGCTCTCCCATTCCCCATCCCAGTCTCCTATCCCTCTCCCCATTCATCCGGCTGTGTAATGTTATCATAGCATTGACACAACTCGCACATGAAAGCAACATCTGGTAAACAAGCCATTAAACAGGGGGCAGGAGAGAGGTGGGGACACACAACCCGGCTGCTGTCATTTCATTTTGTTCTATTACAAAAAGCCAGGAGCTGCAGTTCTTTCCAGCAAAAGCCAGGAAAGCAAAGAGGCTGATGACAAGCAAAGGCTGCACCAGGGGCTGCGGTGTTGGTAAGTGATTGCATTCTCATTGTATAACGCGCAGACGCTTCGTTTATTACGCTATTTTATTTGTCACTGGCATTGCGAGGGGGGCATACAATACAAAATGATAAAACCTGTAAAGGATACAAAATGATAAATATTGTGAAAAGTAGAGGAAGAGGACACTGTCCCTTAGAGCTTGCAATCCATTTACGTATCTGTAGACTACGTATGTTCTGGGGAAGGTGGTAGCGGTGGGTGAGGGGCTATCATATGACATGCATGTCCCTTGCTCTGAAACTCTAAAGTATTGTATGTCCTATGCCAAAAGCATTGATGTCCAGGTAGATACATTGTGACTTTTCATGTCTAAAATCTGATCTGGTGCCGCAAGGTCCTCTTTCTGTTTCCTGTGACATTGGTAAGGACAAGTCATTGAAGGGGCATTTCAACGGCATGAATAAAGAGCTATAATAGATGTGAAAATTGGGAACAGTGTTTATATAGTGAGAAAAAGGAGAGTGCATGTTATACTACTATAACAACAAGTGACGCACATGAAGATATATGAGAAAATGGCAATGCAAACAAATCCTAACCTCTAAAAACCCGTCTTATCTGCCTTTCCCACCTCGGAAAATCAATGGAGTATTCTGATTGCTATACACTAGAAAGTGAAATCTACCTTTAATGTTCTTTTTATGATGTATTGTGTATTTCTATGATGCTGTCCATTCATTGAGTGTTCTTAGAGGAGTTTGGTACTTTAGGATAAGTTCAGTTCCGTTAAACAAAGTGCCAACGCATGGTCTATAATGTGTTGTTTTGTATATATTGTGAGTATTATTAAGTCACTGATTTCCTTATTCACAGGTTATTGGCTGCCTAAAGATATTGTTTTTCGGGGGTTATGCTAAGGGTGATGCCACACATGGCGTTTTGAACTCGTTTTGAATCCGTTTTTAGCCCGTTTTTAAGCAAAACGCTTGCTTTTTGCTGAAAAACGGGCCAAAAACGGATTCAAAACGCCATGTGTGGCGTCGCCCTAAGAGGACATCACTATTGGTTCCAACTATTAACCATAAAATCCGTATTTGGAGTATATTTTAAAGAAAAGGTGAAATGTTGTTATAGCTGGAAGCGTTAACATTGTAATTACATTGTAATCTATTAATACCTGTTAGCACACGTGTATCTCTGTCGGATACCATTGTGTCCACTTGTAAAAGTCATTAATGTCTTAAAGACTCTGAGCAGAGCTGCAGAAATGTTGTCTGACTTCATTGTAATAGTTTATTGCCTATGGAGGAAGAGTGAGGCAGACGGCGCTCGCTGGCACCACGTTGTCCCTGTGACCTAGGTGACCTGCGCTGTTAATGGAAACTGCACAGCTCTATCAACCACATCAGCACACATGTGATGAAGCTATATCCCATGATATGATATTCCAGGCCCATCCAGCAATATGATACCTTGTACAGTATGGTACTGATGAGTTGTGGTTACTGAGGATTTACTATAGTTACAGTTTACTGTAAAGGATACAAAGGGAACGGGTCATAAAATATAGATCAATGGAAGTGTCAGTAGCTGCGCCCGCGCTGATCAATCTGAGATCACCTCTCCTATGGCCAGGTAATACACATTATTGGTAGAATATTTACTCTTAAGCTATGTACAATACAATAATTCTTATTGGTAATGTTTCCACTTGCTGTCAGGGAATAGAAATATTGCTTTTTATAGCCAGAAACTGAAACTGATGGGGCTCATTTACTTACCTGGCCACTGGAGTTCACTGAAAGTGCATTGTGCGACAATTCACTAACATCTTGCGCCCGATATCCTGCATGTGTCGATTCCCCGTTTAGGTCCGACAGAGTTCACCATGTTTTTCGTGGTGCATGTAAGTGCTTGGGCTTGGGACACAATTTCAATGTTAAATCCCGCGCTCAGTCCGAATCTGTCGGATCGTCCGACGGCACGCCCCCCAATTTGTGTTGAACGAAGCAAGTGCATCTTCGACAAAATTCAATAGCGTGCGCCAAAATCCCCGCGCAGACAGTAGCTAAATACCTATCCAAACCGACCCTTAGTAAATGAGCCCCAATGTATCAGCCTGGTATCCTAGGATCTCATAGACCAGTGATGGCTAACCTATGGCACTGGTGCCAGAGGTGGCACTCAGAGCCCTTTCTGTGGGCACTCAGGCCATCACCAGAGATGACTCCAGGTATCTTCCTGCAGTCCCAGACAGCCCAGGACTTGCTGTGCACAGAGGTATTTTAAAGTGACATCTCTACCTGGGACTGTTTTCTGCTTTATTGGTGTCCTCAGGTGCTGGTATCAATGAAAACTTTTACAGAGCAGGGAATATAAATCACAAATTAAATTTCTGTGTTGGCACTTTGCGATAAATAAGCGGATCTTTGTTGTAGTTTGGGCACTCGGCCTCTTAAAGGTTTGCCATCACTGTCATAGACTGTCCCTTGTCTGCACCATATTTCTCAACAGGCTGTATTGCATGTTGAAGATTTTGGCAACTGCCGGACTAGTATACTGTTCAGACAATTCCCTGTTACTAGTCATTTATGCCCAGTGTAACTAACCCTCAGTTTATATGGAATACTGTCTCTGTCATGTTGTAGAAGGAACACATTTCATAGTAAAATAGCTAAAAGTTTATAGGGTTGATTAAAGACATATGTCCATCAAGTTCAACCAGGGAAAGGAAGGGATCCCGGATACTTTGTGGTGGCTGAGATTTTATGAGGTCAGGTTTCAACCTTTCGCTGTAAATAGAAGCTTTCCTTTAACTGGCAGCAAGCAGAGATCTTTAAAATGGGATTATTAAAGGGAACCCATCACCATGTTTATCACAAATACAGGTAGTGACAGGTTCCTATAGAGCTCTAGTAATTATCTGCTTTTAGCTAAAAATTGTTTCCCTCAGTTCCCCATAAAATCAGAGTTCTAATCTTGCATCTATGCATCTTTGGAGCGAGACGAGGGGGTGTGGCCTAATGTCATTTGACCAAGGTGACATCATCAAAGGTCCTTAAGCTACTTAGCATTAGCAAACTATACCCCATGTACACATCTGACCACATAAAACAATCACAGCAGCCTCCATGGACTCCTTCTCCTCTCCATGCAGGCTGCTGTGATTTCATGTGATACAATATGCTGTGATTTCATGATATGCTTGGTGGACAGTTCCTAATGCTAAAAAGCTAAAGAACCTGCGATGATGTCACATGTCACATTACACCTGCATACAGAGAGAGGATGGGGAGGAGCTGCCGGATTCAGCTTGAGGAGGCCACACCCACCTTGACTAGCCATGGTTAGGTACAAGGTAAAACTATAAAGTTGAAAATATGGGAATCTCAGGGGAATAATTTTTAGCTAAAAGAATGTGGTGATGGGTTCCCTTTAAATACTATGCATTTATGAGCATAAGGATGCACTGTTTTGCTTCCATGCATCACCTAATGACTGTTGTATAATGTGCCATCCATAAATAGTATATTTAGTGCTTATTCTGACTCTTACCACTGTTATAGGCACTTTCCAAAATGTGGACAGGTACTCATTTTTTACAGATTCCTGTAACTTTCTCTGTTGTATACAATGGGACCTGATCATGAACCTCAGTCTGGACGGACACTTGAGTAGTTGTGGAGTGGATTCTTATATCTTATCAGTACGTTGTGGAGACAGAGGTCGCATTCACACATTTAAGAGAACTTGTAAAATTGATTTTGTTGTGGCTTATGGTTAAAGAAATAATTTTACAACATTTGCATGGAACTTTTGGCAGAAATGGGACATAATGTAAAATAAAGTATTCTTTGTTATCCCAGCACATGGAATGTGCATCCAGAACCTATACTATATGTACATAGAATCCCTGGAGTTAGGTTACCCAGCACATGCCCCCCAGTATATAGGTAGCCCAGCACATGGCCCCCAGTATATAGGTAGCCCAGCACATGTCCCCCAGTATATAGGTAGCCCAGCACATGCCCCCCAGTATATAGGTAGCCCAGCACATGCCCCCCAGTATATAGGTAGCCCAGCACATGCCCCCCAGTATATAGGTAGCCCAGCACATGTCCCCCAGTATATAGGTAGAGGAGGTTCTACCATCACCATAGACAGGGGACATCCTCTACACCTATAGGAGAGGAGGTTCTACCATCACCATAGACAGGGCGCATCCTCTACACCTGGAGGATAGGCGCTTCTACCAGCGCCATAGACAGGGAGCATCCACTACTCCTAGGGGAGAGGAGGTTCTGCCATCACTATCGAAAGGGGTTATTCTCTACACCTATTGGAGAGAAGGTTCTACCATAATTATAGACAGGGGGCATCCTCTACACCTAGAGGAGAGGTGGTATTACCATCACGATAAACAGGGAACATCCTCTACATCTAAAGGAGAGGAAGCTATACGTTCACCATAGACAGGGGGCATCCTCTCTACCTAGAGGAGAGGAGGTTCTACCATCACCATAGACAGGGGACATCCTCTACACCTAGAGGAGAGGAGGTTCTACCATCACCATAGACAGGGGGCATCCTCTACACCTAGAGGAGACGTGGTTCTACCATCACCATAGACAGAGGGCATCCTCTACACCTAGAGGGGAGGAGGTTCTACCATCACCATAGACAGGAGAGGAGGGTCTACCATCACCATAGACAGGGGGCATCCTCTACACCTACAGGAATGTCGGTTCCACCATTGCCATAAACAGGGATTCTTAAATAAAATTGTAAAATCGAACAATTATAAGAAAGTTGAATACTATTAAGTTTAATAAATACTACTGCTATTACAAGTAACAATTATTATAAATATTAATTATGCTAGTATTTATCTGTTTCCCTAAATGATTGCCATATCTGGTTCTATGGCAGCTGTTCAAAAGCAGCTCATCAAAAGCTAATGATATTACTGGCAATGAAACTTGTAATGGAAAGTAGTGCCCAAATGTCCGAAAAACCACTGTTGCCATTTTGCAAAAAAATTATGAAATGTGATCAAAAGGTCATACAGTCCCCAAAATGGTAGCAAACAACTGATTCAGACTGAGCGGGGAATTTAAGAATAAAATTGTGTGGTTACCAATGCACTCACATGCACCACGAAGAAGATGGTGAACTCTGGTGGACCTAAGCGGGGAAGCGAAACATGCAGGATATTGGGCGCGCGATCTTAGTGAATCGCGGCACAGTGCATTATCATCGTCCAACGAAAAAGTTATCAGATGGTGAAATGAAGATTTTTTTTTTTGTATATAAGTCCAATTTGACATGTTAAATCCCGCGCATTGTTCGAATCCGTCGGATCGTCCGACGACCCGCCCCCCGATTTGTGTCGAGTGAAAGGGTCGCTGATGCGCCAAAATCTGATTGCGTGCGACACAATCCCCAGCACGATCCCCAAAAACGTCGGACAAGCTGAAATACGGCCGCGGGACCTTAGTAAATGAGCCCGTTTATGTTATTTAGGTTGAACGATGAATGCAGAAAATTTATATTAGAAAAAAACTATATTTGCGTTCTTTTTTAAATATACTGTAAATAAAAGGTTAATAAAACATTAATCGGTAGGATATTTGAAACCCAAAATTGTGCTATAAAAAAACTTCAATCTGTCTCACAAAAACAAGACCCCATACACCTGTAGTGATAATAAAATGGAAAGGTTATAGCTTATAGAAGGCATTGACAAAAACACAGACAAGTTACTTGGTCATTAAAGCGTAAAACTGATTTGGTAGCAAGGGGTAGATAAATAATACATAAATAAAGCTAACGTTAAACAATAATAAAAGTGAAAACATTGGAATGGAGTAACTGGAACATATTCACAATAATTAAAATATTGCATAATAAAATAAAAGAAGAAGAAACTATAAAATAAGAATAATTTTTTTTTAATAAAAAATAAAAATAAAATTACTGCTTGAAATAGTTTTAGAAATAATTAATTAATAATTAATAATACTTAATTAAAACTACAGATAAAACTTCTTTCTTGTTGTTATTATTTATAATACATCAAAAGTAGTTTTATCTGTAGTTTTAATTAAGTATTATTTATTATTAATTAATTATTAATAATACTTAATTAAAACTACAGATAAAACTACTTTTGATGTATTATAAATAATAACAACAATAAAGTAAACAATAAAAAAAAATCAATATTGAAATAAAATACAAATATATTTCCAACAACTAAAATATAAAATTACCAAATATAATAAAAAAAAATAAATGTAAAATCCCTTAATATGTTTTATAAGTAATAATTAGAGATGAGCAAGCACTAAAATGCTCGGGTGCTCGTTATTCGAGACAAACTTTTCCAGATGCTCGAGTGCTCGTCTCGAATAACGAGCCCCATTGAAGTCAATGGGAGACCCGAGCATTTTTTTAATAAAACTGAACAGTAAAAGAACAGTGCAAAAAAAAAAATTCCAGATGTTTGCAGATGTTTTACTTGTAAGAACACATTGAAATAACACTATTCTTCACTTTGCAGGTGTTCGCGCGTGTCTCCCGCTAAGTTAGGAGATGTGCACGAACATCTGGAATGTGAAGAATATTGTTCTTTCAATGTGTTCTGCACTTAAATGCTCCTGTGTTCACTGTTTTTAATGTTTTAATTCTATTCTTCACTTTGCAGGTGTGCACGCGTGTCTCCCGATAGGTTCGGAGACACATGCATGGGAACATTTAAAAATGCAATGTAAATGCAATGGGGCACATTTTAGGCGTTTTGTCGCTTTGCGCTGCACTTTTTTAGGACTGTACCCTATCTTCAATGGGAAAATGGCACAGGTATTTAAGTAGTGTGTGTGTGTTGCAACTGTGTAGCACACTATTTGTATTTGGCGTAGCTGCGCTGGCTTCCATGCAACACAATTTAGGGGGCGTGGCCATCGGACGATCCGACTGATTCGGACTGAGCGCAGGATTTAACTATCAAATTGTGTCGCAAGCCCAAGCACTTACATGCACCACTGAAAAGATGGTGAACTCTGTCGGACCTGACCGGGAAAGCGACATTTGCCAGGCACACGATCTTCGTGAATCGCGACACAGTGCATTGGAGTCGGACTGTGAACTGTGAACTCCGATGACGGGGTAAGTTAATGTGCCCCAATGTGTGACCGTACCCAACTAATTCCAATTTACATGTTAAAACAGGTCCGAGAAAAAAAGAATCCTTCCTCTGCACCTGCTCTGGACCAGGTGCCAATTTGTGCCTAAAACGTCACAAAAGTTAACAAAAAAAGTGATACGTAAGTGAAAATTGCAGGGAACATCTGCAAAATAAAGATACACAAGGCACTGCACAAGGTGCAGATAAAGACAGCAAAAGTCGATGTGAAAAGTCGCAAAAATCACAAAAAGTTCAAAAATCAATGAACAAAAGAAGCAAAAATTAAGATAAATGTCCCCCAATGAAAGGATGCATTTGAACTAATAAGATTTTATGAGATGCTATATAATAAAAATCTGAAAAAAGAAAAGCCCAATATGCAGTTATGGGCCCTCTGGTAAAATGTATTATTTTTTCCTACATTTATTCATTCTCCGGAATTTTTTTGGTTCTTACAGTATCTATAATGTCCTTTTTGAACCTGCTGAAAGCTTCTAAGTAAGAGAGTAAGATATTTGTATCTCATCTACTTTCTGTGTGCAGTGTATGGGAGACATCGTAGGATCTGGTCTCCAGTCACCAGCTCTCAGACAACTAAGAGATAGAACCTAGAGATGGAAAAACTGCTAAAAATGAAGAATCCAATCATCTAATGACCCGGAATTTTGTTACCTCTCATTTACACACATTCTTCCCCTAATTTATGCAACATTTGCTCAAAAGTGTATCTTCGGTCTATCGTTAGATGTGAGACTACTTCAATAAAATTTTTTTAAAAAATCTCTATTCTAAAATTAATTACAGAAGCTCGTCCTGAAAACGAGATGCTATTCAGAGGTGGATGTTCACTTTAGGTTTAATGTAAATTTACAATCGCTCCATTATTAACAGTGTAGAACATAATTGGTAGCGACCTTGAATAGGTCTGAATCATCTCCGAGAGTGGAATTACTGAAGCGGTAACTGTGTGAAATAAAGAGCGGAGAAGGAGCTTCTGAGATGTCACAGGCAGGTCGCCGTCTCCCAAATGTCAAGTGTTACCGAAATTAGAAGCATCCTTACCGAAATTGTCACGTTTAGTCACTGCATTTCTTGGAAAGATTTTTTCATCGGCCTTTGGAAGAAGCAGTTATTATTAAATCTTCATGATTTAGAAAATTATAATTATAGTTACAAAGTTTATACGGTTTGAAAAAAGACATATGTCCATCATGTTCAACCAAGGAAGGGTTGGAATAATATTCTATAATAAAATTTTGTTACGAGATTTTGCTCTTAAGGGGACAAAAAAGACTATAAGGCGCACAAAAAATCTGTTAATTTTCTCAGATATCAAAGGTGCGCCTTATAGTCCAGTGCGCCTTATATATGAACCGTACTTACCGACAACAGCTGCCTTGAACTGTGCACAGGTCTGCCACCTGCTGGTCATTCATCCTTATAATCAGGTGCGCCTTATAATCGGGTGCGCCTTATTGTTCCGAAAAATATGGTATGATAAATGGGGTCGTTAAGAGGGTATTGTAGTTATGAGTTATGTCAAGTCGTATCTTAGTCACAGCATAATGGATAATTTGCCGATTGCTGGGTCTAATTTTTGGGGAATACCAGTACAAATCGGTTGTTGCGACCCAGAAGTTAACAGCGTTATTAAAATATTATTTGACACAAGTTCTTAAAATAGGCTGACACTAATTTATTCCAATAGGTGTTTGCTTTCGAGCCCTGGGAACCCTGGCCTTCTGACCAGCTCTGACCAGCTTAGGTCCTTGTTGAGCCATAATATTACAGGCGGTCCCCGGGTTACATACAAGATAGGTTCCGTAGGTTTGTTCTTAAGTTGAATTTGTATGTAAGTCTAAACTGTATATTTTATAATTGTAGTTCCAGACAAATTTTTTTTTGCCCCAATGAAAATTTTTGCTTAATGGGTCTAAGGATTATCAATAAAGCTTCATTACAGACACCTTACAGCTGATCATTGCAGACTGGGACTAAAGTAAAGTATTCAGAGAGCTTCACCAGAGGTCACAGTGGGCAGAGGGGTCCATCTTTAACTGGGGGTCGTCTGTAAGTCAGGTGTCCTTAATTAGGGGACCGCCCGTATCAAAGGATGGTTGTGATGTTGTATTCTGAATATCTGTATAAATAACAGTAAGGCTATATTCACACTGCCATTGCCCGCCCGTACCGTACCGTACCGTAGCGGGCAACGGCAGTGTACGGGGAGAGGGCAGCTCACCCCCGCCCCTCTCCATAGGAATTAATGGCGCACGGCGCCATACTACGGAGAAAGATAGCACAGGTCCTATCTTTTTCTGGGTACGGAGCAGTATGGTGCCGCACGTGTGCTGAACCGTACCGCTCCCGTAGGGCGCCGTGCGCCCATTGACGTCTATGGAGGACGTATATCGTCCGTATATACGTCAGCCGTATATACGTCCTCCATACGTCAGTGTGAGTGTAGCCTAAGTGTACTCTACCATTCACCTATCATGCAGAAACTAGGGACCCTCCTACCGGCTCACCCTCTAGCGGCCCACCAGGAGAGTTACCTGTGGGACAGTCTGAGCTTATTTGGTATCTTGACTGATCAGGAGAACAGAGGTTTATCTTTGCCATGCATGCTTTTTCACTAATTTAAGACAAAAGAATTAGGGAATACCAAAGACATTACTCATTCTCCACCACTTCGGGTCCTGACTAGGTATAATACAAAACGAATACTCAACAGTAGAGTTCCTTCGAAAGTCTTCCAGCTTTGTATATCAAATCAGTGAGGGTCTAAAACTGGAACAAAAAATTGGTTAGGTGTGATGCTGTTGTTGGAAGATAGCAGACATGTTTTCTAAGCCCAGGCCAACCCCTTTAAGGTTTACTGTAAGTAAAATTGACTTCTGAAGGAGGTCTAGAAAAAGGCTTTTTACTGGGAGGCTCTATATGTTTCCGATAGTAATAAGTAATCATCATGCTTGGCCGACTTCAGAAGGCTCCACACGGAGGAGCCATTTGATTACTTTATTTCATAGATGCTGTGGTCTTCAGATGCTGTGGTCTTATTAGTTCATGGAATCTGAAGGGTTAATTATTTGTGATCTGAGGACTCAACAAAGCTGGACTGAGAGGCTGTTTTTAGGGTTTTCTGTTCTTTGCACAATTTTGAAAACTTTTACAGAACCCCTTTAAGGCCCAAAATATATTTAGTGAAAAAGGGGTCGTAAAATAATAAAAAAAAAAAAATAAGGAGGATAATAACCAGGTAATTTGCATATACTTGGTAGAGAAGGCTATAACCATTAAAGGGACCCCATAAAGATGCAGAACTTGTTTCTTCTGAATATACGACCTTTTCCAATGACGTGGCGTCTCCGGGGTGTTGTTCCCTCCTAATGTGTATTGCCCATTTAATAATAATCACATTTTTTGTATATTATTTGAAATGTCATAAAGCAGATCTGGAGAGTGACCTTTGGTTGCTGTTGAGGTTCATGAAAAGAGCGACTCTAAATATGTCCTCATAAAAAATTGTCCGATGTGTAATGACATTCATGTCTCTTATCTAACCCGAAACAGAGATCCCCCTCCCCCTGCTGACATCTGCTTCATACATTCACAATTTGTTTGTTTTTTTTTCTATGTAAGATTAATAATGATAAGTCACAATGTAACGTGCAAAGCAAATATGTACACAGAAAAACGGAACGGAAATTACCACAAATATGTGACACGACTTTAAATTATTGAGGATAAAAATATTTTTGACCTTCATTTGACCAAAAATGGTGCATTCTGCCGGAGCAGTGCATTAAGAACGTGTGCCAGTTTTGATGAATCTGGCGCCCCCTGCACACTACACACGAAAACTGCACCTAGTACAGACTGCACTGGTTTTGATAAATGCGAGCCAGTGTGTATTTTATCACATAGCCAGATAAAGATAGATAAGATTCTATTGTGACCACTATACAGTACGGGGCACAGTACTAAGTACACCAGCGTATGACGCAGCCCCTGCCCCGGGCATGCGACGGATCTATCAGGCAGCACCGGATTTATGATAAATCCCGGAGGGCGGTAGAGTGGTGGCGCGCTGCACTATTGCAGCACTTCTATGCCAGGTGTGACCTGCACAGGCGCAAGATATAGCCCACTGCATGAACCAGCACCACCCACTGCCCCACTCAATGGGTGTAGAGCAGTGGTGGCGAACCTATGGCACGGGTGCCAGAGGTGGCATTCAGAGCTCTTTCTGTTGGCACTCAGGCCATTGTCCCAATTTCACCAAACATGACAAAATCCACCAAATCTTCCTGCAGTCCCAAGCAACTTAAAAGATACTGCTTTCGGAGCTATTTTAAAGCAACATTTCATTGGCTGTTTGAACTGCGGGAAAAGTAGGAAGGTCAGTGGACAGAATTGCATTGTCTTTGGAGGTCCTCCTGCTGGACCCACCATTCTTCCTGGAGAGAGGCTACAATGATGGTCTGAATTTGCCCACCTTCTTTCAACTCTATTAGTGGCCTTAGGAGAGCCAATACCATTGAATGTTGGTGAAGAACAGGTAGGAATAAGATACTGCTTGAAATGTCATGTTGGCACTTCATGGTAAATAAGTGGACTTTGGTTGTAGTTTGGGCACTCGGTCTCTAAAAGGTTCGCCATCACTGGTGAAGAGGGCGGAGATGTTACAGTTACCGGCTCTGCATTGGGAAAGGCCACTATATCACAGCTTGTAGGCCTGTTTTCAGGCATGAAAGCCATGATAAATGTGGCCCATGGTGTATAGCTTATAGCTAGCACTTGCGATTATTTTCCACAATCCGCCAAGGGGGCATGGAGGGGTGCGAAGGGGGGCCTGACTGGCCAGGGGGAGGGGCCAGTGTTCCTGTCCCACGCCTGCGCACTCATATGTTAAAATTTTCAGGCTGCGTTATTTCTACACCAGATAAACACTGCGGGGACCCCGCCGGATACATCAAGAGGCCGGAGCGAGGCCGTATGATAAAAAAAAACAAAACATAGTATTGGGAGAGCTGAAGCTGAAGAGGTTAAAAATGATGTGGATAAGTGCGAGCTGAAACCTTTGAACAAAAGCCTTTATATATCTTACAGGTAGGAGGTCAAAATGTTCTTCAAGATCCGTCTAGCCAGGAAAGCTCTTGTGTGCATCCTCAGCTGTATCTTATGCTTTCTATTGTTGTTTAGCCTTGTGTTTTGCCCTTTGCACTTTATGAATTTCGTATTTTCTATAAGACTTTATATTGTCTATTTATCATATGAATTAAATGTGTATTTCCAGTCCTGATCCATGTTCTATCTAATATTATCTCTTGTACAGTGGTGGTGGCTATTGTGTCATTACATATGGATTTGTGTTTTTATGTAGTATCCTTGGTGTACAATAATAATAATAATTATAATAATTCCTTTATTTATATAGCGCACACAGATTACGCAGCGCTGCACAGAACTAGCCAGATCGGTTTAGTAGATTGATAAAGTAAATTACTGTTAATAATTTATTATTAAATAGTAAAAAATAGATATTTTCCATATACATCCATAAAAAGGTTTGTCTGTAGAAATAGGGATGATGACTGGTTCAAGCAGCAGCATTTTTATTTATTCAATTTTTTTTTTCGGTTCCCTTATAAAGAATAGCTGGACCATTATACAAGCTCTTATACCTCTTGTGTCACCTCATCCTCATAGACTGTAAGCTCTTGTGTCACCCCCTCATCCTCATAGACTGTAAGCTCTTGTGTCACCCCTCATCCTCATAGACTGTAAGCTCTTGTGTCACCCCCTCATCCTCATAGACTGTAAGCTCTTGTGTCACCCCCTCATCCTCATAGACTGTAAGTTCTTGTGTCACCACCTCATCCTCATAGACTGTAAGCTCTTGTGTCACCCCTAATCCTCATAGACTGTAATCTCTTGTCTCCCCCCTCATCCTCATAGACTGTAAGCTCTTGTGTCACCCCCTCATCCTCATAGACTGTAAGCTCTTGTGTCACCTCTCATCCTCATAGACTGTAATCTCTTGTCTCCCCCCTCATCCTCATAGACTGTAAGCTCTTGTGTCACCCCTTCATATCCATAGACTGTAAGCTCTTGAGTCACCCCCTCATCCTCATAGACTGTAAGCTGTTGTGTCACACCCTCATCCTCATAGACTGTAAGCTCTTGTGTCACCCCCTCATCCTCATAGACTGTAAGCTCTTGTGTCACCCCCTCATCCTCATACACTGTAAGCTCTTGTGTCACCCCCTCATCCTCATACACTGTAAACTCTTGTGTCACCCCCTCATCCTCATACACTGTAAGCTCTTGTGAGCAGGACCCTCCCTCCTATAGTTTTTTATATGACTCTTTGTACTCTGTAATGAGTAAAGCTCTACGGAATATGATGGCGCTATATTTGCATATTTTATGTAACTCTATCTTTCCAGAATGCCACAGTTCTCGGGTGTAATATAAGTGGGTTGATAAATAAGAGAACAGGTAAGTTATAGGAGTTTAATCATCAGTACATCTTATGGAAGATGTCCTTTAAAGTGGCCCTATTGAAATGGTGCTTTTGTAGACTTTACGTCGAATGGAGTGAATGGAGAAGAACAATGGGTGGGATCTTATGGAAAATGTAAGCGGTCATCGGTCATATGGAGATTTGCAGAGGAGCTGTGGAGTAATATGGCTAGGATTTTCACAAGCTAACGCTCTACAAATTCTCATTATCCCGCTATTATCTCGCTCTTCTGCTACTCACCATCTTCATGAAATTGATGGCATAAGGAAATGTCCTTCTTCTGTGATCAACTGTCAAATCTTCACCATAAAACGGCTATTTACATGAGCATCATCATAATCCAACACCCATAGGAACATCAGTCAAGAGATAAAATACAATAAAAATAAAATAAAGAAAACCTTTTTAACATAAAATCATGATTTGGAAGGAGAAACCTCTGGACCGCACACCCATACATTATACAATGACTTATTGCTACATTTACAAAACAAACTCAAGGGTCTTAGTTTGATCAAATTGTGTAAGCCACTAACCGCTTCACTGTGACCTCATTTGAATGGGTTGCTACACTATAGGGTGTGACATCACATGTAGTCCACCGCCTCCGCAAACGACCACCATTGGGAACTAAGTCCCAGCAATCTCTGGGTACTCATACTAGCAAACCCCCATGACTCTAGTCACTGGATACTTACCAAACTAATGGCGACAATCAGGACTAGCAGGTTGTCGTTATGGTCCCACATCAGTAAATTTAAGGTTTGGTAAGAGAGAATAAAGATAGTAATGAGATTTAATGTGATCTGAAGGCTCCTCATATAGGACCATCTATGGTAGATCCATTAAAAAGCATGAAGATATACAGAAGTGCAGTGGGCTTCCTCTGCCCTACTTTTAAGAGCAGACAACTGTCCCTGCCTATTTGCAGGCCCTGCTCTAAACAGCAGGCAGTAATTGGACAACGGTCCCTACCCTGGATACTGCACAGTATAGAAAAACAGCCAAAATACAAATTGCTAATTCTAAAAAACCAAGATAGTTGCAAGGTACAAAATCATGAAGCTGGAGAGTAGTCAAGATTCAGACAAAAGGTCATTATCACAACAAAGTCACAGCAGAATATGTCAAACTATCGGAGGGGCCAAAAAGACAAAGGCAATAACTGGTATATATGGTACTAGGTATAAAAGAAGAGAACTGATCTGAGAACCAAACGAAAACCAAGGAACAAGGAATAAATTCAGAAACTATTTTCTTATTTTTTTACCTCCAAGCATTTATAGAATAATCTTTAAAAAAAATATTGAAGCAGACATTGTGAAGTCGTCATCATCCATAATTGATCATTAGTATAAAACAGTCTGAACTTCTATCACCTAATCATCAGATACAAATTTTCCATAGCCTTAAAGATCAGAACTCACCAGTCAGAGCCCGTAATGAAATGCCTCATGTTGGATTCTTTATAAAATGTCGTAACAATAATTGGATGTAAATGTCACAAAGTAATAACATTATAAAGTTATCATTGTCATGGCACTATACAGTAAATTGTAGAACTCTTAACTTATGTGATCTTTAAAGGTAATGAAAAATGACTGAATGGATGATAAAAATTAGGCGCACAAACAATGCATAATCTTACATCATGAAACGTTGCAGTGTAAATAGGAGATTTGTAAATGTAAACAGGATTTAAAAATCCAGGTGACAATTTTTTACGTGCTCAGCGACTTAATTGTTTTGGTATTCGAGATGTAACACCTTCCCCACATTTACATATAGGTATGTTTTTGACAAAAGCTTCTTTACACAGATTTTGATCTTTCAAGGTGCAATAAGTCAATGTTGAAAAGTATAGCTTGTCCCATAAAAAACAAGTCCCCACACGGCTCTGTTGAAAAGCAATGTTTTTAAAAAAAAAAAATTTGTGTAAGCATTTGTCATGAATTGTAGTTGTTGGGATGCACTCTATAATTCCTAAAAGGTTGCAAAATTGCTGGGTTCTTGTCCCATTGTTCACCTTCCCCACACTTACATATACACTCACCGGCCACTTTATTAGGTACACCTGTCCAACTGCTCGTTAACACTTAATTTCTAATCAGCCAATCACATGGCGGCAACTCAGTGCATTTAGGCATATACACATGGTCAAGACAATCTCCAGCAGTTCAAACCGAGCTTCAGTATGGGGAAGAAAGGTGATTTGTGGCCTTTGAACGTGGCATGGTTGTTGGTGCCAGAAGGGCTGGTCTGAGTATTTCAGAAACTGCTGATCTACTGGGATTTTCACGCACAACCATCTCTAGGGTTTACAGAGAATGGTCCGAAAAAGAAAAAACATCCAGTGAGCGGCAGTTCTGTGGGCGGAAATGCCTTGTTGATGCCAGAGGTCAGAGGAGAATGGGCAGACTGGTTCGAGCTGATAGAAAGGCAACAGTGACTCAAATCGCCACCCGTTAAAACCAAGGTAGGCAGAAGAGAATCTCTGAATGCACAGTACGTTGAACTTTGAGGCAGATGGGCTACAGCAGCAGAAGACCACACCGGGTGCCACTCCTTTCAGCTAAGAACAGGAAACTGAGGCTACAATTTGCACATGCTCATCGAAATTGGACAGTAGAAGATTGGAAAAACGTTGCCTGGTCTGATGAGTCTCGGTTTCTGCTGCGACATTCGGATGGTAGGGTCAGAATTTGGCGTCAACATGAAAGCATGGATCCAACCTGCCTTGTATCAACGGTTCAGGCTGGTGGTGGTGGTGTCATGGTGTGGGGAATATTTTCTTGGCACTCTTTGGGCCCCTTGGTACCAATTGAGCATCGTTGCAATGCCACAGCCTACCTGAGTATTGTTGCTGACCATGTCCATCCCTTTATGACCACAATGTACCCAACATCTGATGGCTACTTTCAGCAGGATAATGCGCCATGTCATAAAGCTGGAATCATCTCAGACTGGTTTCTTGAACATGACAATGAGGTCACTGTACTCAAATGGCCTCCACAGTCACCAGATCTCAATCCAATAGAGCATCTTTGGGATGTGGTGGAACGGGAGATTCGCATCATGGATGTGCAGCGGACAAATCTGCGGCAACTGTGTGATGCCATCATGTCAATATGGACCAAAATCTCTGAGGAATGCTTCCAGCACCTTGTTGAATCTATGCCACGAAGAATTGAGGCAGTTCTGAAGGCAAAAGGGGGTCCAACCCGTTACTAGCATGGTGTACCTAATAAAGTGGCCGGTGAGTGTATGTAGGTACTTAGGTCCATTTTGCTATTACTGAAAAATTCCTAAGTATATAGGTAGCCCAGCACATGCCCCCTAGTATATAGGTAGCCATTTATTTTCAATAGTATCTTGTTGCCCATCTCTTGCTTTCGGATAGAACTCTTTTAACCAACAGTAGAAGATTAAAGCTAGATTAAAGGTGGCCAGAAGCATGATAAGAGAAAAAGAAAACATACTTACCCTGCTCCGGTTTCTGCATCACTCTGGTATGTTTTTTTGGAGGAAGTTCAAAGGAAGTAACTTGCCTTGGTCCACGGAGGCCACTGGTTGCCTATGAGACACGTAGTCCCTGGGAACTTTCCATCTGTGCTTCTCAAGGGTTTTCAATTAATTATTAGGTGAGGTCTAGTCATCTAGATGTTATCTCTGTAACCAGATGTGTGTGCAATCACTAGTGTGTTATGATAAGATCTCCTGGATGGATGCTCAGGCTGGTTAAGATGCCATATACCAGTGATGGCGAACCTTTTAGAGACTGAGTGCCCAAACTACGACCAAAATCCAATTATTTACTGTGAAGTGCCAACATGGCATTTTAAGCAGTAACTTATTTCTCCCTGTTCTTGCCCATCTTTAAATTGTATCGAGCACCTAAGGCCACCAATACAGTTGAAAGAAAGAGGGTCTCTCTGTAGAGGAATGATGGTGGGTCCAGTGGGAAGACCTCCACAGATGATGTGGTTCTGTCAACACCACCTCAATTTTCCTGCAGTTCCAAACAGGCAATGAAGTGTCGCTTTAAAATAGCGCTGAGAGCAGCATCTCATAAGTTGCCTGGGACTGTAGGAAGACTTGGTGGATTTGGTCCTGTTTGGTGAACTCTGTCCTGTGGTGATGGCCTGAGTGCCCACAGAAATGGCCATAGGTTCGCCACCACTGCCATATACAATCTATCTTTGTGTAGTGCAGCGAGTGTATGCCCAATTCTCAAGAATTCACATGCTCCCCTGTGAGTGACTCCGAGTCTCCATACGTATTATTATTCAGTTATTAAATTGAACACAAATCTGTGTACTAAGATTAAACGAAAAAAAGACAAAAACATTTTCGGACATCTTAAAGTTTTATACGAGTCATCTAAATAGTTGGAAAATAAACATACATTGTTACTGACTGACTTATGTTACAGTGGTAGTTTGTATAATAGACAAGATGTAGGAAGTGATTGTCTGACTTATTGTTTAATCTAATCCCCATGGAAACGGTTCACTAGCTACCAAGAACTCTGAGTACATTTGACTCTGAACAAAATGATTGATGTGAATCTTAGTGTAATAACAGAAGTATAATCTATTTGTGATAGGATACTATTCCAACCCCCTTCACTTGTAGGACATCTACCGCTAGGGACCATTAAGTAAACCAAGCAGACTTACATCCTATTGGGTGCCCCCTCTGGCAGGATCCACTCTTCTTCTTATTAAAAAAAAGGGCTTCACATTATGCAAATGAGCCTAAGGGGCTACAGGCTTCAAAACCCAGAGACTCATTTGCATAATTTAAAGCCTTTATTTGTAAAAACAAGGGCATAAGAAACTAAAAGCAGAGCAGATCCTGCCAGAGGGGACACACTAGCATGTCAGTGTGCTTGGTTGACAATACTTGATCATGGTGGTAGATTTCCTGTAACATGGCCATTGTCAATTGTATGATGAAATTCTTTTTTTTACATACACTTGGCTGACTTTACGTTTTATAGTTTTCCATACATGTTTAATGACACTGGACAATGGTTAAAATATCCTCTAGGGAGGATTCTAGAATGTTCTTAATATATAATGTTGTAATATAATTATAGAATTGTTTGTCATATACTTTAAAGGGAACCTGTCACCACATTTTTCACAAATACAGCTAAAAATAGTTTCCCTCAGATCGCCATAAAATCAGAGTTATAATCTTGCCTGTTATCTATGCATCTTTGGAGCGAGTCGAGTGGTGTGGCCTAATGTTATGTGACCAGGGTGACATCATCACAGTTTCTTAAGCTACTTAACATTAACAAACTGTGCCCCATGTACATAGCTGACCACATAAAACAACAGCCGTTGATTTTGGCGCACGCGATCGGATTGTGGCGCATCAGCGTTGGTATGCATGCAACGGAAATCGGGGGGCGTGGCCGAACAAAAACCCGACGGATTCGGAAAAACCGCCGCATTTAAAAAAAAAATGTGTTGCGAAAAATGTACTTCCCTTCACTCAGCCCGGCTCGGTGTATTCCAGTGCCTTCCGATGCTCTTCAGCGCAGCAGCGCCACCTGGTGGACGACGGAGGAACTACCTTAATAAATCCCGGCCAGACCCGAATCCAGCGCATAGAACGCGCCGCTGGATCGCGAATGGGCCGGGTAAGTAAATCTGCCCCATTATGCTGTGATTTCATGAGATATATGCTTAGTGTACAGTTTTCTAATGCTAAAAAGCTAAAGGACCTGCGACAATGTCACCCCGATCATATGAAATTACAGCTGCATACAGAGATAGGATGAAAAGGAGGTGCTGCCAAGATGCTTAGATACCAGGTAAAACTATAAAGTTGAATATATGGGAGTCTCAGGGGAACAAATTTTAGCTAAAAGAAAGGTGTCAGTTAGTTACTAGGGATCTATGGGAACCTTTCACTACCTGTATTTGTGAAAAATGTGGTGACAGGTTCCCTTTAATGGAGAAAAATGTTACCTACCATTATTTCTACTTTTAGCAGTATGACTAAATCGACTCTAAATCCCTCTTGTACGCAAGCTGACAGATAAGGAGAAGCTGATAAGGTTTCAAATGACTTAACTCTTTACAAACAGTCATTCCGTAGATGTATCCTCCTCTAGAGCTAAATCAAGATTCAACATTCTGCTGATCCTTAGGGGTCCCTGCAGTCAGACACCCTTTGATCAGACATTACCACAGGATAGGGGAAAAATATGGATTATGGGAAGCTTCTTGTCAGCCATATTAGCTTGAATATGGTAATATCTCTGTCTTCCAGTCACCAACAGTCAAGTTTATTTATCACTGCTTCCTACCATCTATATCTGTCACATGTTCCTGACCCATGAGTCAAACTTTTTCCATGGCACCAATGCCTGTAAAATAAACTTCCTATGGCAAAAAGTATCTGTGAGATAAACTTTAGCCACCGTGCAGAAAATGGTTGATATGTCCGCAAGGCAACATTACATACCGACCGAAGGGGTGACGAATGCAAGATACATTTAATTACATCACCATAGACAGGGGGCATCCTCTACACCTAGAGGAGAGGCAGTTCTACCATCACCATAGACAGGAGGCATCCTCTACACCTAGAGGAGAGGTGGTTCTACCATCACCATAGACAGGGGGTATCCTCTACACCTAGAGGAGAGGAGGTTCTACCATCACCATAGACAGGGGGTATCCTCTACACCTAGAGGAGAGGAGGTTCTACCATCACCATAGACAGGGGGTATCCTCTACACCTAGAGGAGAGGTGGTTCTACCATCACCATAGACAGGGGACATCCTCTACACCTAGAGGAGGGGCGGTTCTACCATCACCATAGACAGGGGGCATCCTCTACACCTAGAGAAGAGGAGGTTCTACCATCACCATAGACAGGGGGCATCCTCTACACCTAGAGGAGAGGATGTTCTACCATCACCATAGACAGGGGGCATCCTCTACACCTAGAGGAGAGGATGTTCTACCATCACCATAGACAGGGGGCATCCTCTACACCTAGAGGAGAGGAGGTTCTACCATCACCATAGACAGGAGGCATCCTCTACACCTAGAGGAGAGGAGGTTCTACCATCACCATAGACAGGAGGCATCCTCTACACCTAGAGGAGAGGAGGTTCCACCATCACCATAGACAGGGGGCATCCTCTACACCTAGAGAAGAGGAGGTTCTACCATCACGATAGACAGGGGGCATCGTCTACACCTAGAGGAGAGGCTGTTCAACCATCACCATAGACAGGGGGCTTCCTCTACACCTAGAGGAGAGGGGATTCTACCATCACCATAGACAGGGGGCATCCTCTACACCTAGAGGAGAGGAGGATCTACCATCCTCATAGACAGGGGGCATCGTCTACACCTAGAGGAGAGGTGGTTCTACCATCACCATAGACAGGAGGCATCCTCTACACCTAGAGGAGAGAAGGTTCTACCATCACCATAGACAGGGGGCATCCTCTACACCTAGAGGAGAGGAGGTTCTACCATCTCCACAGACAGTGGGTATCCTCTACACCTGGAGGAGAGGCAGTTCTACCATCACCATAGCCTGGTATTCTTTTCTGTATTGGCAGTGAGACTGTGTAACTGTCATCCCGAGATGTTGGGATTTGGACCTGCTCAAGAGTCCTGGATGTCTTTCTGGTAAAAAGCAATATCACACGTTATGGGAACAAAACATTTTGTAAACATTTAATTATCCGAGGAGTTATTCTAACTGCCATATTGGTCACGAAGGAATTTCTCCCTATTGGGCCAATTGGCATCAGTCTTGTAGGTTTTTGCTTACCTCTACACCAACACTGCAGGACTATAGATTGGACTGCATGGGCCAACCTTTTTGTTTTCAACCTTCTCTACTATGATACTATGAATGTGTGACAATAAATATTATATTTATGGAATATAAGTAAAGGTGAATCTTGATTGTAAGGAACTTGCCCTTCAGATTTGCCCTTATTGTGAACTGTGGCTATTGACTTGAGCTTAGTTCTGCAATGCATATTTGCTTAGTGTATCTTTGGTGACAACGCCTGTTATCACAGATGAGTTTCTAATACTGGACAGGTGGAATCTAAAGGTTTCTACATGTAGCTTATATATTGCTCCATAGTAGACCAGCAATTCACATAATAACTGTAGATTCAGCATTTGTTTTTCAATTCTATATTTACACCTGTAGTTTCTCCAAATGCAGGTTTGTAGACTTCTGTGGATTCCATATGGCACTAAACTGGTTCTCACAATAGTTTTCATTCTCTTGTACTAAAGTTTGACCTGAAGTAAAATTGTCATTGTATCCCTGTATAAAACTGCAACTATATATCATATAGAGTATTGCATAACTGTTTTTTAAAATTTTATTGCACCTGTGTTCCCATGAAACACATACATAATATAGAACAGATACATCAACAGATTACAGGTTGCATTTATTGCAAATAATATTCTGCGTCCACAAAACTACAGAAATTTAAAGTGTAACAAAAACTTTGAAGATCTTCTACTACATTTCCGTAATGAGTGGAGCATGTAATTATAGTAAACCTTTTAATATATTTCATTAAGCAAAGTGGTTTCTCCGTGCCTTTTTTCTGCTCCTTCTTTCTCCTGTAGTGAACAGTATACCTGAAAGCCTTCTCAATTTTAAGGGAACCTGTCAGCAGAAATTCATCTAATAGATCACTACCAGTATGTCATCAAGCAGCTGAACAGCTTTTAGATCATGTCTATTTCATGGCCCAGTGCGGTGGTATCGTCCAGAGAATCAATGTTGAAGCAACATGTAATTTGGTTATATAATGTCAAAGGTGGAGAGTTTAAGACTGAAGTCCAGCTTTCCTCACTTCAGAATGCCCTCTTTACTGTAATTGATGGTCCTGCACCCAGACACATCACTAACCAGATCTTGTTCATTCTGAGGAGAGCTTGACTTCAATGCTGAGCTCTCCGCCTCCATGACTTTATACAACCAATTTACAACTCACTCTAAAGATTGATAGAGTCATGAAAGAAACTTGACCTGGAAGATGTTAATCTGCTTCATAACATATTGGTAATGGTTAATTAGGTCTATTTCTGTTGACAGGTTCCCTTTAAATCACAGGAGATATATTCACGTTTAACTCATTAGACAATTTATCAGTTTTCTTTATTTCTCAGCTGTCAGTTGACACAGGGCAGAAAGATGATTTACACAAACTGCTTAAAGAGAACCTGTCAGGCAAATTAACCACGCTGAGATGGTTGTAGCTGATTTCTGTGTCTCTCACAGGCAGCAGATAAAGCACAGACACTAGCCATGCTTTACTATACATTACACATAGACATGATCAGGGGGAGGAGAGGGGAGGGGTAACAGGGGTGACATCACATTCTCTTTCCATGTGCCCAGTCTAATTTACATAATACAGAAAAGATGATTTTATAATGATTCATGTATAAATTAAGTAGATAAATGCTGGGATGGAGTCCTTGTGAGCTGCTCAAACAGGTAGTAGTGACAGAATTAGTTACAGAGACCTGATGACAGGTGATCTTTAAATAAAAAAGAAAGGCAAGGGAAAAAGAAGGACACGGGAACAAATTTCTTTATTAGAGTATATTACAAAGTTTACTATCATCATTTGTACTACTCATTTATGCAAATTTGTAAAATGTTTGGCCACACTATAACTAATAAGGTATTCTTAAAAGTGGCAGATAATAGAAAAAAAATTGTACTTTTTGTAGTGTTGCCCAAAAATCATTGGCAGTCCCATAGTTGGACCTCCAGAAATCAAATATGTCACATATACAGACCAGAAAATCAGAATCCCCTCCCAAATAATAATAACCCCAGCAATACAGCTAAAAAACAGCAAGAACATATCAGCAGTAGTTGTGACATCTTAAATAAAATAGTTGCAGCAAATGCTCTAAGATAAAAGAAAAAATGTACACAAAAATTACTCTGAAGCCCCAAAAATATCCATTTCCCCCCCATGACGGCCCACTAGGAGATGAACCCTTGACCTCTCTGTAGGGACAGAGCAGAGAGGTTAAAAGGCTCCCCCCCTCATCCTCCCGCCAGTGTCTTCCTGTCCCTACAGGGATCAGGTCAAGAGAGGGTCTCTCTCCTCCTAGGGGGGGGGGGGGCTTTTAAAAAAAAAAAAAAAAAAACGGAGGAGGATGTCCTTACTTACTTACCTCCTTACCTGGGGTTACGCCGACTGCGGTCCAAGTTCCCCTCCGGACAGATCCTCGGTTAGCCCGGCGGCTGCGGGCTCTCCCTGGACGGGAAACATCGTCCGGCTGGCGTCCTCTCCGGCGGGCTGGTGCGCCAGACTCTCGCGCGGACGCAGGGTACTACGTTTCCCAGAATTCCTCCTGGCCGATGACGACTTCCGGTCGCGACCGGAAGTGACCGCGGCGCCACACGCAGAACGCGGAGGAGGCCACCGGCAGGGGGATGGGCTCCCCATGAAGGTATTTAAATCCTCCCAAAACCCCAGTATATATGGTAGCCCAGCACATGCCCCACAGTAAGCAGAGTATAGAGGGGTTAGCAGAGGCCTGCAGTATAATCGGAGAGAAGCCCACAGAGGAGCACATTGCCCCCCAGTATATAGTAGCCGCAGCACATGCCCCCAGTATATAGGTGCCCAGCACATGCCCTGCCCCAGTATAATAGGAGCCATCCAAGCCCATCATAGACCCGCACTGCCAGTATATAGTATACCGCACTCCAATTATGTAGCCCCACATGCCCCCCCAGTATTAGGTACTCCCAGCACATGCCCCCTGAGCAACCCCAGTATATAGGTAGCCACATCACATAGCCCCCCAGTATAATAGTAGCCCACTGCCCCGATTGGTACACCTCCAGTTTAGCCCAGCCGCCCCAGTATATAGGTAGCCCAGCACATGCCCCCAGTATAGGGTAGCCCAGCACATGCCCCCAAGTAGACCCCGCTGCCATATTGTTAGACCTGCAGTAGTGGCCAGCACATGCCCCCCATATGTACCGCTCCCCCAGATAGGGTCAGAAAGCCCCATTAAGTAACTCCATTTTCACACTAGTATAAGCCATTATTAGTATTTGTCCCATTGCTCTTTCTTCGGATAGAACTCTTTAACCAACGCTAGAAGATTAAAGCTAGTATTAAAGGTGGCCAGAACTGATGAAGAACAAAGAAACATACTTACCCATCTCCGTTTCTGCATCATCTGGTATGTCTTCTTTTTGGAGGAAGTCAAAGAAGTACTTGCCTTGTCCACGGAGGCCACTGGTTGCTATGAGACACGTATTCCCTGGGAACTTTCCATCGTGCTTCTCAGGGGTTTTCAATTAATTATCGGTGAGGTCTATCCATCAGATTTTCCTCTCTTTGTAACCACAGAGGTGTGCAATCACTAGTGTGTTATGATAGATCTCCTGGATGGATGCTCAGCTGGTTCAGCATGGCCATACTACCATGATGGCGAACCTTTTAGAGACTGAGTGCCCCAACTACGACCAAAATCCAATTATTACTGTGAAGTCCAACATGCATTTTAAGAAGCAGTAACTTATTGTCTCCCTGGTTCTTGCCCATCTTTGAAATGTATCGAGCCCTAATGGCCACCATCATTGAAAGAAAGAGGTCTCTCTGTAGAGGAATGATGGGTGGTCCAGGGGGAAGACCTCCACAGATTGATGTTTCTGTCAACACCAACCTCCTCATTTTCACTGCAGTTCCAAACAGGCAATGAAGTGTCGCTTTAAAATACCCTGCAGAGCAGCATCAAGTGCTGACTTAGAAGTTCGGGACTGAGTATAACTTGTATCTTTGTCTGTTGAACTCGTCCTGTGGTGATTGGCCTAGTGGCCCACAGAAATGGCCATATGTTCGCCACCAACTGCCATATACACATCTATCTTTGTGTAGTGCGCGAGTGTAGTGCCCACATCTCAAGAATTCACATGCTCCCCTGTGAGTGACTTCCGCTCTCCTACTATTATTATTCAGTTGACTTAAATTGCAAGCATCAATCTGTGGTACTAAGATTAAACGAAAAAAGACCAAAAACATTTTCGGACATCTTAAGTTTTATACGAGTCTCTAAAGTTGAAAATAACATACAATTTGTTACTGACTGACTTATGTTACACGTGGTAGTTTGCTAATAGACAAGATGTAGAAGTGGATTGTCCTGACTTATTGTTTAATCTAATCCCCATGAAACGGTTTCACTAGCTACCAAGAACTCTGAGTACATTTGACTCTGAACAAATGAGTTGATTGAATCTTATGTGTCTAACAGAATAATATCTATTTGTGTATAGGATACTATTCCAACCCCCTTCATCTTGTAGGACAATCTAATCTACCTAGGGACCATTAATAAACCAGCAGACTTAGTCTCCTATTGGTGGCCCCCTCTGCAGGATCCACTCTTTTCTTATTATTAAAAAGGGCTTTCACATTAATGGCAATGACCTAAGGGGCTAGCAGGCTTCAAAACCCCAGAGACCAAGAGACAAGTTGCATAATTTTAAAAGCCTTATTTGTAAAACAAGGCACTAAGAAGCAGAATCTGCCAGAGGGGACAACTACGTGTCAGTGTACTGGTTTTGGCAATACTTTTTTTTTTTTTACATACACTGGAAAAAAACTTTAACCCTTTTTTTTTACTTTTTTTCTTTAGTTTAAAACTAGTCTCTAGGAGGCTTCTAGATCGTTCTTAATATCATGAATGATCATTAGTTGACACATGGAATTAGTAATATAATTATAGAATTGTGTCATATACTTTTAAAGGGAACCTGTCACCACAATTTTTTAACAAATCAAGCAAAAAGATTTTCCCTCAGATCGCCATAAAATCAGAGTTATAAATCTTGGCCTGGCATCTAATGCATCTTTGGAGCAGTCCGAGTGCTGTGGCCTAATTTTATGTGAAAGGGTGACACTCATCAAACAGTTTCTTAAGCACTAGCTGTTGGTCGAACTTACAACTAAGTGCCTCCCCTCGCATGTGTACAGCTTTAAGTCTTGGCTACTCCTACGCACGTCCATTCATAGAACAGGCATCTCACCCAGGAGTGAGCGAGGTTCTACCATCATCATCAGGGAGAGCAATCCTCTCACGCAGAGAGAGGATGTGTTCTACCCATCCCCATAGACAGGGGGCATCCTTCCTCTTACACCTAGGAGACGGAAGTTCTAACCATCACCATAGGAAGGGGGCATCCTCTACACCTGAGAGAGAAGATTCTACCATCAGCCATAAGATGGGGGCGCATCCCACAGCCTAGAGGAGAGGCGAGTTCTACTCCATCCCATGATGAATGGGCATCCCTACACCTCTAGAGGAGAGGGGGAAAAGAATGGTGCAGAAAGGAGGGGAGAGAGGGAATGGGTGAAGAAGGAGCAATAAAACAAAGGACACAAAGAACATAAACCTGAAAAAAATGAATGTTGACACCACTACGAAGCGGTGGTGGCGTTAGCCCAATCATTGAGCTTTGTGTGGTGCAATACACTGAAGGGCAGCATTATAGAGTCCGTTTTACCCCATAATAATGACCCCTCTAAGGACAGTGCTGTCTTTTGCAGAACTTAGCACTATGGCTGCAGTGCGTTTTAAAATGGGTGTCATTAGAACTGTAATATAGGGTAAGCATACAGGGATTATGGGACACGACATTTGATTCCAAGAAGGTGCATTGCAACTGTTTGATGGGGGGGTTATAGGTCAATAAGTTTGGGTTTTGCTAATTCAGATGTTCTGCCTATTCTGATTGCCGCGGTGCCCTGTCCCTTGCGGGCCCCCTTTGTGTTTCTCGTCTGCTCCACTCTCTCTTGTTGTCCGTTAGTCTCTTTTTCTCTCACTGTCCGTGGGGATGTCGTTTGTCGGCCTGGCACAAGGCTATAGATTTGGTGCAGTGGGTCCTGCCGTTCCTTCCCCACTGCACAGCCCTGGACGTTTCCGCCCATCCGAAAAGACCCTAATCACAGCTGATTCTCCGGTTTTCGGCATACATCCTGATAATGCCCCACATGGGCTTTTATGACCCTGTAGTATTTAATCTGGTTCGGCATCTGCGTCTATGCAATACCGAAATGGGTCAAATTTCTAAACAAATAAATTGTAACACACCAGAATTGCCCCTTGTACAGGCACGGCTACACCTCCCCCGCTTTCTTCCTTCCTTCCTGCGGTTTTCTACCATCACATAGACAGGGGGCATCCTCTACACCTAGAGGAGAGGAGGCGGTTCTACCATCACCATAGAACAGGGGCATCCTCTTCACACTAGAGGAGAGGCCAGTTCTTACCATCAACATAAACGGGGGCATCCTTTACACCTAGGAGGAGAGGCAGTTCTCACCATCAACATAAACAGGGGCATCCTTTACACCTAGAGGAGAGGCGGTTCTACCATCACCATAGACAGGGGCATCCTCTACACCTAGAGGAGAGGCAGTTCTACTACACATCAAACATAAACAGGGGGCATCCTTTACACCTAGAGGAGAGGCAGTTCTACCATCAACATAAACAGGGGGCATCCTCTACACCTAGAGGAGAGGGGGTTCTACCATCACCATAGACAGGAGGCCTCCTCTACACCTAGAGGAGAGGAGGTCCTACATCACCATAGACAGGGGGCATCCTCTACACTAGAGGAGAGAGGTTCTATCATCACATAGACAGGGGCATCTTCTACACCTAGAGGAGAGGAGGTTCTCCATCACCATAGACAGGGACATCTTCTACACCTAGAGGAGAGGAGGTTCTACCACACCATAGACAAGGACATCCTCTACCACCTAGAAGAGGCGGTTCTACCATCATCATAGACAGGGGGCATCCTACTACATCTATGACAGGAGAGGAGTTTTCTCACTACACCCACACCATAGACAGGGCATCTGTAACACCTAGAGGAGAGGCAGTTCTACCATCAACAAAAACAGGGGTATCCTCTACACCTAGAGGAGAGGGGTTTTTAACATCACCATAGACAGAGGGCATTTTCTACACCTAAAGGAGAGGAGGTTCTACCATTACCATAGACAGGGGACATCCTCTACACCTAGAGGAGAGGAGGTTCTACCATCAACATAAACAGGGGTATCCTGTACACCTAGAGGAGAAGTGGTTCTATCATCATCATAGTAAGGGGGCATCCTCTACACCTAGAGGAGAGGTGGTTCTACCATCGCCATAGACAGGGGGCATCCTTTACACCTAGAGGAGAGGCAGTTCTACCATCAACATAAACAGGGGGCATCCTTTACACCTAGAGGAGAAGTGGTTCTATCATCACCATAGACAGGGGCATCCTCTACACCTAGAGGAGAGGCTGTTCTACATCATCTAGACAGGGGCATCCTCTACATCTAGAGGAGAGGAGGTTCTACCATCACCATAGACAGGGGGCATCCTTTACACCTAGAGGAGAGGCAGTTCTACCATCAACATAAACAGGGGGCATCCTTTACAACCGAGGAGAGGCAGTTCTACCATCAACTAAACAGGGGTATCCTCTACACCTAGAGGAGAGGGGTTTCTAACATCACCATAGACAGAGGGCATTTTCTACACCTAAAGGAGAGGAGGTTCTACCATTACCATAGACAGTGGGCATCCTCTACACCTAGAGGAGAGGAGGTTCTACCATCAACATAAACAGGGGTATCCTCTACACCTAGAGGAGAAGTGGTTCTATCATCATCATAGACAGGGGGCATCCTCTACACCTAGAGGAGAGGTGGTTCTACCATCGCCATAGACAGGGGGCATCCTCTACACCTAGAGGAGAGGCTGTTCTACCATCACCATAGACAGGAGGCATCTTCTACACCTGGAGGAGAAGTGGTTCTACCATCCCCATAGACAGGGGGCATCCTCTACACCTAGAGGAGAGGCTGTTCTACCATCACCATAGACAGGGGGCATCTTCTACACCTAGAGGAGAAGTGCTTCTACCATCACCATAGACAGGGGGCATCCTCTACACCTAGAGGAGAGGCTGTTCTATCATCACCATAGACAGAGGGCATTTTCTACACCTAAAGGAGAGGAGGTTCTACCATCACCATAGACAGGGGGCATCCTCTACACCTAGAGGAGAGGTGGTTCTATCATCATCATAGACAGGGGGCATCCTCTACACCTAGAGGAGAGGTGGTTCTACCATCGCCATAGACAGGGGGCATCCTCTACACCTAGAGGAGAGGAGGTTCCACCATCACCATAGACAGGGGGCATCCTCTACAACCTAGAGGAGAGGGTTCCACCATCACCATAGACAGGGGCATCCTCTACACCTAGAGGAGAGGAGGTTCTACATCACCATAGACAGGGGGCATCCTCTACACCTAGAGGAGAGGAGGGTCTACCATCACCATAGACAGGGGCATCCTCTACACCTAGAGGAGAGGTGGTTCTACCATCACCATAGACAGGGGACATCCTCTACACCTAGAGGAGAGGTGGTTCTACCATCACCATAGACAGGGGACATCCTCTACACCTAGAGGAGAGGTGGTTCTACCATCACCATAGACAGGGGCATCCTCTACACCTAGAGGAGAGGAGGTTCTACCATCACCATAGGCAGAGGGCATTTTCTACACCTAAAGGAGAGCCGTTTCTATCGTCGCCATAGCCAGGTATTCTTTTCTGTATGGCAGTGAGACTCTGTAACTCTCATCCCCGTGATGATGCAATAGGTGATTTGGACATGTTTAAGAGTCCTGGGTGTCTTTCTGGTAAAAATCAATATCACATGTTATGGGAAGAAAACATTTAATTATCCGAGGAGTTATTCTAACTGCCATATTGGTCACGAAGGAATTTCTCCCTATTGGGCCAATTGGCATCAGTCTTGTAGGTTTTTTTTGCTTACCTCTACACCAACACTGTAGGATTATAGATTGGAATGCATGGGCCAACATTTTTTTTCAACCTTATCTACTATGATACTACGAATGTGTGACAATAAATATTATATTTATGGAATATACCGTAAGTAAAGGTGAATCTTGATTGTAAGGAACTTGCCCTTCAGATTTGCCCTTATGTGAACTGTGCTATTGACTTGAGCTTGAGTTCTGCAATGCATATTTGCTTAGTGTATCTTTGGTGACAACGCCTGTTTATCACAGATGAGTTTCTAATACTGGACAGGTGGAATCTAAAGGTTTCTACATGTAGCTTATATATTGCTCCATAGTAGACCAGCAATTCACATAATAACTGTAGATTCAGCATTTGTTTTTCAATTCTATATTTAACCTGTAGTTTCTCCAAATGCAGGTTTGTAGAATTCTGTGGATTCCATATGGCACTAAAACTGGTTCTCACAATAGTTTTCATTCTCTTGTACTAAAGTTTGACCTGAAGTAAAATTGTCATTGTATCCCTGTATAAAACTGCAATATATATCATAAGAGTATTGCATAACTGTTTTTTAAAATTTTATTGCACCTGTGTTCCCATGAAACACATACATAATATAGAACAGATACAATCAACAGATTACAGGTTGCATTTATTGCAAATAATATTCTGCGTCCACAAAACTACAGAAATTTAAAGTGTAACAAAAACTTGAAGATCTTATAGTACATTTCCGTAATGAGTGGAGCATGTAATTATAGTAAACCTTTTAATATATTTCATTAAGCAAAGTGGTTTCTCCGTGCCTTTTTTTTGCTCCTTCTTTCTCCTGTAGTGAACAGTATACCTGAAAGCCTTCTGAATTTAAAGGGAACCTATCAGCAGAAATTGACCTAATAAATCACTACCAGTATGTCATCAAGCAGCTGAACAGCTTTTAGATCATGTCTATTTCATGGCCCAGTGCGGTGGCATCGTCCAGAGAATCAATGTTGAAGAAACATGTAATTTGGTTATATAATGTCAAAGGTGGAGAGTTTAAGACTGAAGTCCATTCGCTTTCCTCACGATTCAGAATCCCTCTTACTGTAATTGATGGTCCGCACCCAGACACACTACACTAACCAGATCTTGTTCATTCTGAAGTGAGGAGAGCTTGACTTCAATATGATCTCTCCGCCTCCATGACTTTATGACAACCAATTTACAACTCACTCTAAAGATTGATAGAGTCATGAAAGAAACTTGACCTGGAAGATGTTAATCTGCTTCATAACATATTGGTAATGGTTAATAGGTCTATTCTGTTGACAGGTTCCCTTTAAATCACAGGAGATATATTCACGTTTAACCATTAGACAATTTATCAGTTTTCTTTATTTCTCAGCTGTCAGTTGACACAGGGCAGAAAGATGATTTACACAAACTGCTTAAAGAGAACTGTCAGGCAAATTAACCACGCTGAGATGGTTGTAGCTGATTTCTGTGTCTCTCAGGCAGCAGATAAAGCACAGACACTAGCCATGCTTTACTATACATTACACATAGACATGATCAGGGGGGAGGAGAGGGGAGGGGTAACAGGGGTGAACATCACATTCTCTTTCCATGTGCCCAGTCTAATTTACATAATACAGAAAAGATGATTTATAATGATTCATGTATAAATAAGTAGATAAATGCTGGGATGGAGTCCCTTGTGAGCTGCTCAAACAGGTAGTAGTGACGAATTAGTTACAGAGACCTGATGACAGGTGATCTTTAAATAAGGAAGAAAAGGCAAGGGAAAAAGAAGGACACAGGAACAAATTTATTTATTAGAGTAATTACAAAGTTTACTATCATCATTTGTACTACTCATTTATGCAACTTTGTAAAATGTTTGGCCACACTATAACTAATATGGTATTCTTAAAAGTAGCAGATAATAGAAAAAAAATGTGTTTTTTTGTAGTGCTGCTCAAAAATCATTGGCAGTCCCATAGTTGGACCAACAGAAATCAAATATGTCATAAATACAGACCAGAGAATCATAATCTCCTCCCAAATAATAATTTGCACCAGCAATACAGCTAAAAAACAGCAAGAACATATCAGCAGTAGTTGTGACATCTTAAATAAATAGTTGCAGCAATGCTCTAAGATAAAAGAAAAAATGTACACAAAAATTACTCTGAAGCCCCAAAAATATCCATTTCCATAACGTCCCCCATGACGGCCCACTAGGAGGATGACCCTTGACCTCTGTAGGGACAGGAAGCAGAGAGGTTAAAAGGCTCCCCCCCTCATCCTCCCGCCAGTGTCTTCCTGTCCCTACAGGGATCAGGTCAAGAGAGGGTCTCTCTCCTCCTAGGGGGGGGGGGGGACGTTTTAAAAAAAAAAAAAAAAACGGAGAAGGATCTCCTTACCTATTTCTTTCCTGGGGTTACGCCGACTGCGGTCCAAGTTCCCCTCCGGACAGTCCTCGGTTAGCCCGGCGGCTGCGGGCTCTCCCTGGACGGGAAACTTCGTCCGGCTGGCGTCCTCTCCGGCGGGCTGGTCCGCCAGACTCTCGCGCGGACGCAGGGAACTACGTTTCCCAGAATTCCTCCTGGCCGATGACGACTTCCGGTCGCGACCGGAAGTGACCGCGGCGCCACGCGCAGAACGCGGAGGAGGCCACCGGCAGGGGGATGGGCTCCCCATGAAGGTATTTAAATCCTCAAAAGCGGGTAGTCAGTTGGTCTGAGGTCTATGTTTCGTTTTGCTTGGCTGGCCGTCCCAGACATCATAATGGCTGATGAGGCAGACTTGGGCCTACTCCACCCCCCGGTGCACGTGAGTGGTGCTGTATGGCAACATATACAATTGGTTTTTGCTGTGATCTCCAAGTCATTATCCCCTTGCCTTCCTTCCCTAGGAGCAAGTTTCTAAGGGGAAAGGCAAGGAAGAGAAATCAGGGAAGTCTGATAAGAGTAGAGAAAAACCTGAAAAAAGCAGGATTCCGGTTAAGAAATGCAGTATGTGCTTCCGTACCCTACTAGAAGGCTATAAGAAGCCGATCTGCAAAGCCTGCATTGAAGAATTTATGCGGGAGGAGAAGACGTCTTTTATGGACGAGCTTAAGTCCTTTATAGACGAGAAAGTGGGTTCTTCGGTGGCGGCGGCAACGCAGGGAGCCCCCCCACGTAAGAAAGCTCGGATAGTATCAGCGTCCTCCTCAGAGGAAGAAGAGGGGTGCATTTCAGACTCTCCTTCCTGCTCTCTGACGGGAGACCAGGATCACCAGGATCATGAGCAGGCAACAAGCTCCCGCTACTTGTTCCAAAATGATGACCTGGATGATCTTCTGAAAGCTATGCGGGATACATTGAACCTGGAGGACGAGGAGCCCCCTCTTTCTCGTGAAGATGAATTATTCGGGGGACTTAAAGCCAGGAAACAGCGTGTTTTTCCCCTTAACGATACCCTTAGGGGACTAATCAGTCAGGAATGGAGAGACCCTGAGAGGAAGATCGCGGTCTCTAAGAATTTTAGGAAACGCTTAGTCTTCGACCCTGAAGAGTCAAAGGATTGGGACTCGTTTCCCAAAGTTGATGTACAGGTTTCCAAGGTCTCTAGGAAGATGGACCTGCCCTTCGAAGATTCGGCTCAGTTAAGAGACCCGATGGACAGGAAATCTGAAGCCCTTTTAAAGAAAGCATGGGAAACCTCCATGCTAAGTCTAAAATCAAACTTAGGAGCCACCTCGGTGGCGAGAACATTATACTTCTGGCTGGGGAAATTAGAGTCCCATATCCGGGAGGGTACTCCCAGAGAAGACTTACTGGAAAGTATACCATTGCTAAGATCAGCTACTGCCTTCCTTGCTGACGCATCTGCCGAAGGAATAAGGTTTGCTGCAAAAGAAGGAGCTCTTACCAATGCCACCAGGAGGGCCTTATGGCTAAAGCAGTGGAGCGGGGACATCCGCTCTAAATCCAAATTGTGCAGCATTCCTTTCTCCGGGGACTTCGTGTTCGGACCTGAATTGGACGCTATTCTTGAAAAGGCGTCTGACAAAAAAAGGGGATTTCCGGAGTCCAAAACAATTCACAAGAAACCTTCCTTTCGTCCTTTTAGGAACACCGGAGAGACTTACCGTGGCAAGGGTAAGCAAGGACGATGGAGTTATCCCAAAGGAGGCAGGGGAAGGGGGTTCCTTTTCTCTAACCTCCCAGAGGGTCCAGGAAACAAGAAACAATGACGCCAGAGTGGGGGGGCGTCTCCTGGGATTCCTATCCCAGTGGACAAAAGTCACCTCGAATCCCTGGGTACTGTCTATCTTGGAATCAGGCTACAGGATAGAATTCTCATCACCCCCCCCTTCTCCAAGGTTTGTCGCTCCCTTACCATCTCTCTCTCTTTCTACACATTCCTTCATTTGGCAGGAAGTTTTCCATCTAATCCACATGGGAGTGGTGGTGCCGGTACTCCCCGTTGTTCCTCGTCAAAAAACCAGATGGATCAAATCGCCTAATTATCAACTTGAAAGAGCTGAACCGCTTCATCGTTTACAGAAGATTTCGCATGGAGTCGGTAAGAACAGCTACCCATCTTATTCACACAGACTCCTACATGTGCACACTAGATCTAAGGGATGCATACTATCATGTACCTATCCACCCCTCATCTCAGAGATTCCTAAGATTCTCGGTTCTCTCTCCCGGGGGTTCTGTCTTACACTTTCAGTTCCGTGCACTTCCATTCGGTATCTCTTCAGCTCCAAGAGTCTTTACCAAGATTATGGTGGAGGTGGTAGCCTTTTTAAGACTACAAGGCATATCAATCATCCCTTACCTAGACGACTTGCTAATTATAGGGAAAGACAAACAAAACCTAATTTTGGCAAGAGAGTCTTCCCTAAGAATCTTAACAGAGTTGGGGTGGTTAATCAACCTGAAAAAATCAAGTTTAGTACCCTCCACTCGGAAAACCTTTTTAGGGATCATTCTAGACTCAACTCATCAAATGTCTTTTCTTCCTCAGGAGAAAATATCCAACATAATGCATCAGATGCGTTCATTCAGACGGAAGGACTCTGTACCAGTCAGACAGGCGATGAGGATCCTGGGGCTCCTCACAGCATGCCTACCTGCGGTCGCCTGGAGTCAGAGCCATACTCGGATTCTTCAGAATTGGATCCTAACTTTCTGGAACAGGAAGTCTTCAGGTCTAGACAAGAAGATCCGGATTCCTTCCTTCGTAAAGAGGGACCTACTGTGGTGGACAGAAGTAAGGAACCTAGAGAAAGGGGTATGTTGGCACCACCTCCCAACCATCACCATAGTGACGGATGCAAGCAGCTCAGGCTGGGGAGCAATCTTTCCTTCCCACTACGAGCAGGGGTCCTGGACTCTAGCCCAAGCAGGAAACAGCTCAAACTACAGGGAGTTAAGAGCAGTCTGGGAAGCGCTAAGATCGAACACGGCCTATCTGAGGAATCATCATATCCACATTCTCTCGGACAACGTCTCGACAGTGTCCTATTTAAGGAGACAAGGGGGTACAAGATCCCCAGTATTATCGAGTCTGGCTCGTACCATCTTCCAGTGGGCAGAAGAAAATATCTTTTCCATCTCAGCCACTCATTTGAAGGGATCCCTAAACAGAGAAGCGGATTATCTCAGCAGGAGGGAGATCCTACCGAACGAATGGTGTCTCAACCAGGAGATCTTCCTACACCTAACCAGCATCTGGGGCATGCCCCAAATAGACCTATTCGCCACGAGGGAGAATTCAAAATGCCAACAATACTTTTCTCTGGAGGCCGGCGAGTCCAGAGACCACTTGGACGCGTTCAGCCATCGTTGGAGCGGAAGTCTCATGTATGCCTTTCCCCCAATTCCCCTAATCGCGAGAGTACTCAGAAAAATTTTGCTCGACCGGTCAAGGGTGATCCTGATCTGCCCAAATTGGCCAAAAAGAAACTGGTACCCACTGTTGAGGTCCCTATCTGTCCAGCAACCTTTTATTCTACCGGTTCAGAAGGACCTTCTATTTCAAGGACCGATTTTCCATCCCGATCCAGGAAGACTCCGTCTGGCGGCTTGGATCCTGAGTTCGAGTTCCTAAGGTCCCAAGGTCTCTCTCGGGCTGTAATAACTACTTTGAAGGCAAGTAGAAAAAAGGTTACTTTCGCCATATATCATAAGATATGGAAAAAGTTTGTGACCTTCTGTGGGGCTAATCCCCCCTCTCAGTCTAACCCAAATATTTTACAGGTACTAGACTTCCTGCAAAAAGGACTAGAAATTGGACTCTCTACCAGCACTCTGAAAGTCCAAATTTCGGCTTTGAGCGCATTTTTCGACCATCCCCTGGCGGACCACAGGTGGGTCAAAAGATTTATTGCAGCTGCAAATAGAATTAGGCCTCAGATTCTGAAGCGGGTTCCCTCCTGGGATCTCTCCCTGGTTCTGGATGCTCTCTCCAGACCTCCCTTCGAGCCTTTAAAGGACGCTAGTATAAAAAACTTAACTTTAAAGACTTCCTTATTAGTAGCCGTGACTTCGGCTAGAAGGCTGGGGGAACTCCAAGCCATTTCTATTAGAGAACCATATATGTGTATTCTCCCTGACAGGATAACTCTGACTCTGGACCCAAGCTTTGTTCCAAAAGTGGCGTCTAGGTTTCACAAGATTCAAGAAATAATCCTTCCATCATTCTACGGGAATCCTTCTTCAAGCAAGGAATTGGAGTGGCATTCCCTGGATGTAAGACGTTCGGTCTTAGAGTACTTGAAGGTTACAAAATCCTGGCGCAAAGATCACAATCTCTTTGTTCAGTTTCAGGGGAAGAACAAAGGGGTAAAGGCATCCAAAACCACGATCGCCAGATGGTTAAAGACTGCCATAGCCTCTTGTTACACAGAACAAGGGAAGGAAGTTCCTCCTAATCTTAAAGCCCATTCCACCAGAGCCATATCCGCCTCCTGGGCAGAGAAGAGGGGCGCTTCTCTTGAACAAATCTGCAGAGCTGCCACCTGGGCTTCTTCATCCACCTTTGCAAAACATTATCGGTTGGACTTACCTAACTCACAGGATCTCGCCTTCGGTCAGAAGGTTCTCCAGGCTGTGGTCCCACCCTAACTCTACTAATTTTGTAGATCTCCTAGTGGGCCGTCATGGGGGACGTTATGGAAATTGTGAATTAGACTCACCGGTAATTCGGTTTCCATCTAGTCCTCCATGACGGCCTATATATTTTCCCTCCCATGTTTTCTTACACTCTGTTGTTAATTTCTGTATGTGATGACAAAACATGCAGAATAAAATTACGTTGTATCTTCCACCGGTGTAGTTATTTGGTAGACACTGGCGGGAGGATGAGGGGGGGAGCCTTTTAACCTCTCTGCTTCCTGTCCCTACAGAGGTCAAGGGTCATCCTCCTAGTGGGCCGTCATGGAGGACTAGATGGAAACCGAATTACCGGTGAGTCTAATTCACAATTTTTGTTTAATCCACTTTTCCTTAACCTCTACGGACAGTGTCCTAAGGACATGTTTCCTGTTCTAGGAAGACACATGGCTTATAAATATTAAACAGAGCAGGAACATTTGGAGTCCTGTGTATATCAAGTATTGATTTTTCCTTCCTGCTCCTGTTCAGTCACTTGTGTATGGCTCTTATGTCTTTACTTTGTTGATACAACAACTCAGGATTCCTTGTTCTGGTGTTTTTTTAAGATGTGCAGATAGTAATGGTCCTTATAGTGCACAGTGAGATGGGTTTACAGAGACTAGCTGTCTGACATGGCTTCAAATCATCCAAACACCTAAATTGGAAGGTAAGAAAACAGAGAATATGTCCTTTATTGCCATCATTTATGGCTCATTTTAAATAATTGAAAGGTTTAAAGAGAACCTGTCAGGCAAATTAACCCCCTAAACTAAATATATTTTCATAAGCTGCCATTAGAGAGCATTGCCCCTATCCCTTCATTGTCCCTTACATGCCTGTAATTTTAAGCAATGAGGTGCTAAAGCTGTATGCAAATGACATGAGAGAGGTCCAATGAGTCATTATCATATTCAAGCTGTCCAGCTTATTCATGAGTGGGAGGTACAGCCACACCCCCAGTGCATGACTGACATCCTGTTTAATGGTGTAATGGCTCCTCCATGTGCTTCTTGGTGCCCCCTGCAGCCTGTGTGTGTATGAGATACTCCTATACACATGACTGACAGCCTGTATAATGGTGTGAGGTATAATGGTGTAATGGCTCCTCCATGTGCTTCCTGGTGCCCCCTGCCGCCTGTGTGTATGAGATACTCCTATACACATGACTGACAGCCTGTATAATGGTGTGAGGTATAATGATGTAATGGCTTCTCCATGTGCTTTCTGGTGCTGGCACCCCTTGCAGCCTGTGTGTGTGAGATACTTCTATACACATGACTGACAGCCTGTATAATGATGTAATGGCTCCTCCATGTGCTTCCTGGTGCTGGCGCCCCCTGCAGCTTGTGTGTGTGAGATACTCCTATACACATGACTGATATCCTGTATAATGGTGTAATGGCTCCTCCATGTGCTTCCTGGTGCTGGCGCCAAAAATGTACACAAAAATTACTCTGAAGCCCCAAAAATATCCATTTCATACATTTCCGATATCCCATTCCTGAGACTGGTGATGCCAGTACTATGGGTTAGCTTTATTGTAGATTTTGGAAGATCTATAGCTCTTCACAGCTGTATAAATGCCCACATTTTTGTTTTTCAAATATTTTCCTCAGAGCCTGCAGGATTTGTGATTTCCCGGGTGAATACAGTTTATGAATATTTAAATATAACAGGTGGCGTATGTAGATGCTGCCAGGCACATACATTTATAGCATTGGAAGGACTATAATTTTCTCTTCCGCTTTTATACTGTGTAGTTACAATAACCGGCTCCAAGTTATTAGCCTGATCCATCATGTAAATTGTGCACTTTGGGTCTAGTAAGCCAACTTAAGTTTTGTTTTTTAATGGTGTTTTTTTCTTTTTATTTTCATCTTGGAAGAACAGTCGTCCATCACAATCTGCTACAATGTTGTAGTAAAAAGTTACTGCTGATAATTGATTGTAGCAACATAAACACATAAAACCTTTAACTTCTGCAATGAAACCTGATCAACATGGACTAGGGGAAATCGAGTTTGTTTTTACAGTTCACTGACTTTCTAAGCAGGATTTTGCCCTCCCATACTTCATGGCCATCCATGGATTCTATCTACAGCAGTGGTTCTCAACCTGTGGGTCGCGACCCCGGTGGGGGTCGAGCGACCAAAATACAGGGGTCGCCTAAAGCCATCGGAGCCACGATTTTATTGCATTTTTTGGCACAAATACAATATTCTTGTACATGGTTTGGGGTCACCACAACATGAGGAACTGTATTGTGGGGTCACAGCATTAGAAAGGTTGAGAACCACTGATCTACAGGTTATCACAAAATTGACTTTGACATCCCATCAAGGGAACCCTAGGTGATGTGACCTTTGTGACCTATTTTAGAAGGTACATAACAGGTTTCATTGCTAAACACGTTTTACTCCTCATCCATGTTTACTGACAACAATGCCTGGTCATATTGTATATCCTTTACTTGATCTTATGATAAAGAGTAATTTGAGAGCTACCCCCGGGGCACAGAGTAGACCTGTCTAAGGCGTGTAGCATTTGGCAGAATATTTTCAGAACTAATATGTTACATTGCAGTCCCTTTAAGACCGGGTTATTCTATCTGCTGGATCGAATTTGATCTGCTCATACTTTCAGTAGTTCAGTGTGTAGACATGAAGGTCGGAGATGAGCAGACCCGATGTTCCCATGTGGGTTCTGGTCACACAACCTGAACACATTGGGGCGCGTTTACTAAGGGTCTGCAAACCGCATTTCGGTCGGGTTTCCCGACTATTTCCGTTTTCCGCCGCATTTAACAGGGGTTTTTGGAGCACGCAATCGGATTTTGGCACAATCGCGCTGACTTTCACGCCACACAAATCGGGGGACGTGGCCGTCGGACAACCCGACTGATTCGGACTAAGGGCGGGATTTAAAATTCAAATTGTATCACAAGACATGCACTCACATACACCGGGAAGAAGATGGTGAACTCCGGCAGACCTCAACGGGGAAGCGACACATGCAGGATATCGGGCGCACAATCTTAGTGGTCGTGCCAGACTTCATCCTCGTCGGCCAACGCACCTTGGGGATCGAGACAGGACCGGGTGAGTAAATGTGCCCCCATTGCCTGACTGGCGGCCAAACAGCTCCATAAACAGCTTGCCATGGCTATGATTATGCCCGGGTTTCACGGCTGAACCTGAACAAGAACATCTATATTTAAGCAGTTTTTTTGCACCCGTTATTGTGAGCTAAAAACAGGCGTGGGCCTGGAGACTGACTTCAGTCTGGGCCTAACAGATAATGGGGCCGTAGCTAAATTGTTAGCACCAATCTAAAATGAGAGAACCAGCGTGTCCATATGATAATGCAATTCACAAAACTCAGTTCCTGCTGCTGCAGGAGCGTCCACGGACCCCCTGGACTATGAGATGTATGGCCATGATGCAGAGATTTCCAGATACCCAAGAAGGGTTACAGCAGGAATGCCAAAATCTTACTGACTTTATATGTTTACCATATATATTATTTTTAATCTGCTACAAAATCCCTTTTACTTTTTAATGCTTATTTGTTAAATCCATGTATAACATCTGGGTTATAAGGATTAGATGAAGAAACTCCGCAACCAAATGCGAAAAAACCTTGTGTCAACCTTTTTTTTTTTCTCTGAGAAATCCTAGCATCATAGGCAAGTACATGTAATAGGGTATCATGTATCATTGTAGAGACTCAGAAATCCTGGGATCATAGGCAAGTACCTTTATATACTCGAGTATAAGCCTAGTTTTTCAGCACAAAATTTGTGCTCAAAAACCCTAACTCGGCTTATACTCGAGTCAACTAAAAAAATAAAGACAAAACTCACCTTTCTGACGTCACCCGCAGGTCCTCTTCTGTCTGAGACAGAAGAGGACCTATGGGGGACGTCCGAAAGATGAGTACAGTGTTATTTTTTTTCCTACTACAGGGGCTGGGCAGGCTGTATGCTACAGGGGTTGGGCAGGCTGTATGCTACAGGGGCTGGCAGACTATATACTGGGAGGCTGTAACCAATGCATTTCCCACCCTCGGCTTATACTCGACCATTAACCTCACACCAGTTTACAGGTTGTCAGTACATGTGTATAGGAGTATCTCAACCACAGGCTGCAGGGGGCGCCAGCACCAGATAGCACATAGAAGAAGGGGAGAAAGCCATAATCATTATACCTCACACCCATATACAGGCTGTCAGTTCTTTGTTTAATAGGGGAGTATCTCATACACACAGGCGGCAGGGCGGCACCAGGAAGCACATGGAGGAGCATTACACACATTATATCTCAGCACCTTATACAGGCTGTCAGTCATGTGTATAGAAAGTATCTCATACACACACAGGCGCCGGTGGCCACCACACCAGGAAGCACATGAGAAGCCATTACACCATTGATACCTCACACCATTATACAGGCTGTCCGTCATGTGTATAGGAGTATCTCCAAAGACAGCGGCAGGGGGCGCCAGCACCAGGAAGCACATGGAGGAGCCTCACTACAAGATTATACCTCACACCATATACAGGCTGTCAGTCATGTGTATAGGAGTATCTCTACACCAGGCTGCAGGGGCGCCAGAGGAAGACAGCATGGAGGAGCCCTTACACTATTATACCTCACACCATTATACAGGCTGTCAGTCATGTGTATAGGAGATATCTCATACACACAGGCTGCAGGGGGCACGAAGCAAGCCACATGGAGGAGCATTACACCATTTACAGGGCTGTCAGTCAAGCACTGAGGGGAGTTGCTGTGCCTCCACTCATGAATAAGCTGGACAGCTTGAATATGATAATGACTCATTGAACATCTCACAGGTCATTTGCATACAGCTTGACTTATTGCTTAAGTTTACCAGGCATGTAGAGGGATAATGAAGGGATAGAGGCAATGCTCCTTAATGGCAGTTTATGAAAATATATTTAGTTTAGGGGGTTAATTGCCTGACGGGTCTCTTTAAACCTTTCAATTGTTTAAAATGAGCCATAAATGATGGCAATAAAGGACATATTCTGTTTTTCTTACCTTCCAATTTAGGTGTTTGGATGATTTGAAGCATGTCGACAGCTAGTCTCTGTGAACCCATTCTCACTGTGCATATAAGGACCATTACAATCTGCACATCTTAAAAAACACCGGAACAAGGATATCCTGAGTTGTTGTATCAACAAAGTAAAGACAAGGAGCATACCACAAAGTGACTGAACAGGAGCAGGAAGGAAAATCAATACAGATAACACAGGACTCCAAATGTTCTGCTCTGTTTAATTTATAAGCCATGTGTCTTCCTAGAACAGAAACATGTCCTTAGGACAACCGTTCCGTAGAGGTTAGGAAAAAAGGGATAAACAAAAAACATCTGGATTAAGATTTACAGATGAAAGAAAAAAAATTACAGATTTATATAACATGTGAAGATTATATACAGCAGTCTGAAAACCAGATATAGAATCATACCGGACTGTGTGGGTCTAAAGGTATAGAGAAGGGCAAAATAAAATTTCTGAATAATGAACCATAATTAAAGACATTTGTTTGTATAAATCTTTTTATTGTTTTCAAGGTGTATAAGGGTACAGAAAAGAGAAAGAAGGGGGTACAGAGTTGTCAAGCACATTACACACATTATTACAGCAGTTGACAAGTCGAATCAGGGTTACCCCAAATCTGTATATTCCCAGGATTGTCATCCAGATATTAAAGGACATCTACTACCAGGATGAAAGATTGTAAACCAAGCGCACTGGGGTGTGCTCCCTCTAGCAGGTTCTGCTCTTCTTGTAGCTTCTTATGCCCTTATTTTTACGAAAAAAGGTTTTAAAAATTATATAAATGAACCTGAGGGGCTTCTCGCCCCATAGAAGTCCCCATAGGGGCTCCTCAGGCTCATAATATTTTAAACCTTTTCTTAAAAACAAGGGCATAGGAAGCTTCAGGAAGAGCAGATCCTGGCACAGGAGGCACACTCCAATATGTAAGTGTGCTTGGTTTACAATCCTTCATCCTGGTGGTAGATGTCCTTTAAGAGATCTCAGAGGATTGTGGGGGGGGGGGTGTCAGGGTAACAAGTAGGGTGTGTTTGAGATGAATGTGCATTAGTCTTGTATCTTCTGATGAATAACAGATTCCATTTGGATTTGGATTTTTTTTTTTAACAACTCAGAAGGCCGGATTTCTACCTTTTTGGTTTTAATAAAACCTGCCTGTAGTCAGATGTGGAAATGTATTTGGAGAAGAAAGCAGCCTTGTTTATCAATTCCAGACAACGACCAAAAGAATAACGGCGGCCATTTTTATACTTCATGAGATAATATACCATTGTGCTGTGTGTAAAAACGATTAGAAGGGGTTGCACCAGTTTTGTTACCTATCCATTGAATAGCGGATAGCAATCCTTCGGAGGTGATGACTGCCAAACATCAAGAAGGACTCCAATCAACAATTAACCTGTTGTCTATCAATTGTGAGACTGGAATTACCCATTCTCATTAGCGATGGGGGAACACAGAAGTCAGACCTCACAATCAGATTGTGATCCTCTTTAACAGAGTTGGTACAACATATATTTTACCCTTAGTATATATTATTCTTTATGACTTCTATTCTTAGCATTATTATGATATTTTGTCTTTTAGAAACAAATAAAAATGTGAGATAAATTCCACTTTTGCCCAAACTCATCATAGTATCATAATTTAGCAGTCGGAAAAAAAGACAATTGTCCATCAAGTTCAACCAAGGAAGGGTAAGTGGAGTTGGGATGAGGAAGGAGATTTATAGGGACAACAATTCTATATAACATAACCATTAGTTATTTAGGTGTAAACAAATCATCTAGACCCTCTTGAAGCTCTCTGCGTGTCCCTGCTGTGACCAGCGCCTAGGCAGGCTATTCCACAGATCAGCAGTTCTCATAGTAAAGAAGCCCTGTCGCCTCTGGTGATTAAACCTTGTTTTCTCAGACGGAGACCGTGCCCTAATCTTTGATGATTTTAATCTGAAACAATTACCACCATATTTTTGTTTGAACATTTATTATTATATTAAATAATCATGTCCCCTCGTAGTTCTCTTTTTTCCAGACTAAATAAAATTCTAGTTGTTTGACTGGATCTATATCTTCTCATTCACTTTCCTTCTCGTGTTACGGAGATCTCATCACTCTCTACAAGGCTGCAGCTGAGCTGTCCTGCCATAATTAGGGCAATGCTGCACAGATTATAAAGGAGGAGACGTCCTTTTCCCCAATTCAATTTTCGGCGAAAACTAAGATAAGTAGATGTGATGCGCCCGTCTAGACCTGCTTGTATAAAATTTCGACCTTAGAATAGATTAGTTCTTTAACAAGACTTGCGACGCTTGGTTCGCAGTGTGGCCTGTTTTGGCCTAACATTCATCACAAAATGTCTTCCTTCCTAACCAAAGAACCATGATGAAATGTTGTTTGCAAATATATTGGTTTGATATCGACTTCAAGGACAGTTCTCACGTATTAGTTTACACTCAATAAAAAACCTGCATGTATTCAGCGTTATTAGGATTATTCAGAGCTATGATGTCCGGACGCCAACGTGTATGTCTATAGGTACGTCACCAGGCGCTGGATACAAATGTATCACAGAACCACAAATAGAATGTTATGGCTCCGCAGCGATAATGATGGGGAAGGGGGAAGGGAACACATCTCTACACTCCAGCAGGACGTAGCAGCTTATTACCAAAAACCAATGAGTCATATGCATGTATTAGTCATCTGCTGAAAAGCAATTAGCGCTCGCTCCTTCCCCAGTCGCTGGCCATCTAGAAACAAATTCTCATACTTGAACTCAACGGATTTATAAAATGATTCGCTAAATATGTCAATTACTGTCTGTAACACTGTGGGGGTCACATATGAAAAGAACAATGTCAGTGTTGCAGAAGCAGAAAATTTATGTATCCTGTGTGCCTAACTATTTATGATGAATATGTTACAAGGCTGACTATATCACACACTGTCTGTTCTACAATGAGACATGATAACCTATTACATGTACTTGCCTATGATCCCAGGATCTCTGAGTCTCTACAATGAGACATGATATACTTAAATGATGCCTATGATCCAGGATGTCTAAGTATCTACAATGAGACATGATACCCTTACATATTACCGATATACTCAAGATAAGCCGACCCGAGAGTATAAGCCGAGACCCCTATTTCAACACAAAAAACTGGGAAAACCTATTGACTCGAGTATAAGCGAGGGGGGGAAATGCATTGGTTACAGCCTCCCAGCCCCTGCTAGCATACAGCCTGCCCAACCCCTGTAGCATACAGCCTGCCAGCACCCTGTAGTAGGAAAAAAAAATAACACTGTACTCATCTTTCCGACGTCCCCATAGGTCCTTTCGTCTCAGACAGAGAGGACCTCGGGTTGCGGTGACGATCAGAAAGGTGGAAGTTTGTCTTTATTTTTTAGTTGACTCTAGTATTAGCCGAGTTAGGTTTTGAGCACAAATTTGTGCTGAAAAAACTAGGCTATACTCGAGTATATAAGTACTTGCTATGATCCCAGGATTTCTGAGTCTCTCAATGACATGATAACCTTTACATTATTACTTGCCTATGATTCCCAGGATTCTTGCTGTTTCATACAATGAGACATGATACCTATTACATATACTTGCCTATGATCCCAGGATCTCTGAGTCTCTACAATGAGGACATGATTACCCTCCCATTACATCATACTGCTATGATTCCCAGGATCTCTGAGTCTTAAATGAGGACATGATACCCTATACATGTACTTGCCTATGATCCCAGGATGTCTAAGTCTCTACAATGAGACATGATAACCTATTACATATACTTGCCTATGATCCCAGGATCTCTGAGTCTCTACAATGAGACATGATACCCTATTACATATACGGTACTTGCCTATGATCCCAGGACTCTGTAGCTTACAAGAGACTGATACCAATTACATATTACTTGCATATATCCCAGGATCTATGAGTCCTACAATGAGACATGATAACCTTATTACATATACTTTGCCTAGTCCCAGGATGTACTAAGTCTCTACAATGAGAACATGATAACCTATTAATATACTTTGCCATGATCCAGGATTTGAGGTCTCTTACAAGGAACATGATACCATTAAGAATCGTACTTGCATATGATCCCAGGATCGGTAGTCTCTACAAGAGGACATGAACCCTATTACATTACTCTGCTAGATCCCAGGAGCTGAAGTCTCTACAATGAGGCATGGATACCTATACATGTATTGCTATGATCCAGGATGTCTAAGTCTCTACATGAGGACATGATTAACCTATTACAATATACTTGCCTATGTCCCGAGGATCTCTGAGTCTCTACAATGGACATGATACCTATTCATATACGCGGTACTTGCCTATGATCCAGGACTCTGAGTTCTATACAATGAACATGATCACCCTATTACTATACTGCCATATCCAGGATCTCTGAGTCTCTTACAATGAGACATGATACCATATTACATATACGGTACTTGCCTATGATCCCAGGATCTCTGAGTCTCTACAATGAGACATGATACCCTATTACATATACTTGCCTATGATCCCAGGATCTCTGAGTCTCTACAATGAGACATGATACCCTATTACATGTAACTGCCTTGATCCAAGGATCTCGAGTCCTCTACATGAGACATGATAACCTATTACATACGGGTACTTGCCTATGATCCCAGGATCTCTGAGTCTCTACAATGAGACATGATACCCTATTACATATACTTGCCTATGATCCCAGGATCTCTGAGTCTCTACAATGAGACATGATACCCTATTACATATACTTGCCTATGATCCCAGGATCTCTGAGTCTCTACAATGAGACATGATACCCTATTACATGTACTTGCCTATGATGCTAGGATTCTCAGAGAAAAAAAAAAAAGGTTGACACAAGGTTTTTCGCATTTGGTTGCGGAGTTTCTTAATCTAATCCTTATAACCCAGATGTTAGTACAGGATTAACAATAAGCATTAAAAAGTAAAAGGGATTTTGGTAGCAGATTAAAAATAATATATATGGTAAACATAAGTCAGTAAGAATGTCGTCTGTGTAACCCTTCTTGGGTATCTGGAAATCTCTGCAATCATGGCATACATCTCATAGTCCAGGGGTCGTGGACGCTCCGCAGCAGCAGGAAACTGAGTTTTGTGAATGGCATTATACATATGGACACGCTGGTTCCTCATTTTAGATTGGTGCTAACAATTTCTACGGCCCCATTATCTGTTAGGGCCACAGACTGAAGTCAGTCTCAGGCCCCGCCTGTTTTAGCTCACAATAACGGGTGCAAAAAAAATGCTTAAAGATAGATGTTCTGTTCGGTTCAGCCGTGAAACCCGGGCATAATCATAGCCATGGCAAGCTGTTTATGGAGCTGTTTGGCCGCAGTCAGGCAAATGGGGGCACATTTACTCCCCCTGTCCGTACGATCCCCAAGGTGCGTTGGCCGACGAGGATGAAGTCTGGCACGACACTAAGATTGTGCGCCCATATCCTGCATGTGTCGCTTCCCCGTTGAGGTCTCGCCGAGTTCACCATCTTCTTCCCGGTTGTATGGGAGTGCATGTCTTGTGATACAATTGAATTTTAAATCCCGCCCTTAGTCCGAATCAGTCGGGTTGTCCGACGGCCACGTCCCCCGATTTGTGTGGCATGACCACACCAGCACTCACATTGGAACATCGGGTCTGCTCATCTCTGACCTTCATGTCTACACACTGAACTACTGAAAGTATGACCAGATCAAATTCGATCCAGCAGATAGAATAACCCGGTCTTAAAGGACTGCAATGTAAAATATAGTTCTGAAAAATATTCTGCCAAATGCTACACGCCTTAGACAGGTCTACTCTGTGCCCCGGGGGTAGCTCTCAAATTACTCTTTATCATAAGATCAGTAAAGGATATACAATATGACCAGGCATTGTTGTCAGTAAACAATGGATGAGGAGTGTAAAACGTGTTTAGCAAGTGAAACCTGTTTTGTACCTTCTACATAGGACTGCAAAGGTACACATCACTAGGGTTCCCTGATGGGATGTCAAAGTCAATTGTGATAACCTGTAGATGGCATCCATGGATGCCATGAAGTATGGGAGGGCAAAAATCCGCTTAGAAAATCGGATGAACTGTAAAAAAAACCGGCTCCCTTAGTCCATGTTGATCAGATTCATTGCAGAAGTTAAAGGTTTTGATGTTTATGTTGCTACAATCAATTATCATGAGTAAACTTTTACTACAACAGGTAGCAGATTGTGATGGACGACTGTTCTTCCAAGATGAGAATAAAAAAAAAAAAACACCATTAAAAACAAAACTTAAGTTGGCTTACTAGACCCAAAGTGCACAATTACATGATGGATCAGGATAATAACTTGGAGCCGGTTATGTAACTACCAGTATAAAAGCGGAAGAAAAATATAGTACTCAATGCTATAAAGTAGTGCCTGGCAGCATCTACATACGCCCCCTGTTATATTTAAATATTCATAACTGATTCACCCGGGAAAATCACAAACCTGCAGGTCTTGAGAAAATATTTGTAAACAAAAATGTGGGCATTTATACAGCTGTGAGAGCGCTATAGATCTTCCAAAATTACCAATAAAGCTAACCCATAGTACTGGAATCACCAGTCTCAGGAATGGGATATCGGAAATGTATGAAATGATATTTTGGGGCTTAGAGATGTAATTTTGTGTGTACATTTTTCTTTTATCTTAGAGCATTTGTGCAACCTATTTATTTAAGATGTCACAAAATACTGACTGATAGGTTCTTGCTGTTTTTTTTTGGTATTGGATGGGGATTATTATTAGTGGGGATGGGAGGGGATTGATTTTCGGTCTGTATATGTGACCCATATTTGATTCTGGAGGTCCAACTATGGGACTGCCAATGATGTGTTGGCAACAACTACCAAAAGTACAATTTTTTTTCTATTATCTGCCACTTTAAGAATACCTTATTAGTGTGTATAGGTGGCCAAACATTTTACAAATTTGCATGAATATGAGTAGACAAATGGATGATAGTAAAACGTTGAATATACTCTAATAAAGAAATTGTTTTTCCCGTGTCCTCTTTTCCCTGCTTTCTTTTTTTATTTAAAGATCCACCTGTCATCAGGTCTCTGTAACTAATTCTGTCACTACTACCTGGCTTGAGCGCTCACAAAGGACTCCATCCAGCATTTATCTAGTAATTTATACAGAATCATATATAAAATCATTCTTTTTTATTATTGTAAATTCAGATTGGGCACCATGGTAAAGAGAATGTGATGTCACCCCTGTTACCCCTCCCCTCTCCTCCCCCTGATCATGTCTATGTGTTAATGTAGTAAAGCACTTGTAGTGTCTGGTGCTTTTATCTGCTGCTAGAGATTAAGAGACACAGAAAATCAGCTAACAACCGACTCTCAGCAGTGGTAGGATTGCCTGACAGGTTCTCTTTAAGCAGTTTGTGTGTAAATCATCTTCTGCCCGTGTCAAATGACAGCGGAGGAAATAAAGAAAACTGATAACTTGTCTAATGAGTTAGTGAAACGTAAATATATCTCCTGTGATTTAAAAGGGAACCGTCAAACAAAGGGGACAATAGACCTCATTAACCAGTACCAAGAGTTATGAAGAGATGAAAATCTTCCAGGTCAAGTTCTTTCATGTTAATGGTTTGTATAAAGTCATGGAGGCGGAGAGCTCAGCCATTGAAGTCACAGCTCTCTCAGAATGAACAAGACTGGTTATGGATGGGTTGTGTAATGGCTCCTCCATGTGCTTCCTGGTGCTGGCGCCCCCTGCAGCCTGTCTGTGTATATAGGAGAGATGCAACAGCTCCAGGATGCAGACATGTTATAGCAGAACATGTCAGGTACTTGTGTAGCTGATGTCTGTGACTCTCACATGTGTATTAGGAGGATGCAGCATGTCATCAGATGCAGCACAGACTCTAGCAATGCTTTACTATACATTACACACAGACATGAGCAGGGGGGGAGGGGAGGGGGAACGGGGGTGACATCACTGCCTCTGACCATGTGACCAGCCTAATTTACATAATAAAGAAAAGATGATTTTAGAATGATTAATGTATGAATTGACTAGATAAAGGCTGACTGAGCCAAATAGTGACAGAGACCTGATGACAGGTGTCCTTTAAAGTGGTTTAAAGTGCAAAGACCTAATATTTTGCTTAGCTGTGGGGTTGTTATCAATAAGTTACTACTGTAAGAGATTTTTATCTAGGACTCAAAACAGTCCTTCATGTGACTTTTCGAATTAACCCTTTATAGCCAAAAATGGCTTCCCGGTACTGGGATGAGAAAACACACTAAGACACACCAGTCTCTTAGTAAATGCAGAACTCAACTTCATTAATGCGCAGCCACATATATAAAACACATAAAATCATCTGCATAGGGGCGTAAAAGGGTGATAGAATACTGCAATGCTATTGGCCATAATGAATATACCAAGACATCCTCTCTAAGACATTCTACCAAAAGGTGGTGGAACTATGCACTGTTTTCTCCGAGGCCTTTATATTATATTATCGTTTATATTATCCCAGCTACAAAATGTACAGAGAATGGCTCCAAAAGCTTCTTGCTAACCAAAACAAGATAAGGGGAAGCAAACAGGCTGAAAGACAACTATCTCTCACAAGTGTCAAGGAGAAGCTGGCAAACAAGTCAGCAGGTTACATAAAATAGCTGAATCATGACATGGGGGTATAAGACTAAAATGGCGTCCACTTCATCCAAAATGGCCCTTGTAAAGGAATAAATCTCTTACACTACTAAGCACACATTGAATAACAACTTTAATTCATTTGGTTATTAAAATGTGTAGTAATATCTTTGTGTGTGGAAATACATTTATATTCTCTGATTGTAGCTGGACTTCTGGTGCACTGGAGTGTGAGATCTATTCACTGAACACAGTACAGCCCCTCCTTTCCCCCCATTGTCTATCTTTCCGCAGTCTCAATGCTAGGAAATATTGCATATGAGAGAACTATAATCCTTGTGGTTGTAGAACTGGTCATACACTTTAGATAGATGTAGTCGATGTAGAAGCCGGTTAGTTTGGCCAACCGTTATCTCTCCCCTTCTCCCACCAAACAGATGCACGATGAGTGGAACAGGCATGTGTTCTCTAAAGGGTGGGGGGATACCTAACAGCTTGACTTTTGTTTCCCTTGATAATTGCTGTTGAGAAGAGTTGGGACAACACCATTAACGATAGTCAGCCGGCCCTAATATCATCACCTTAGGGCCAAATTGATTTAACCCAACCAAGGCAGTGTCCATTATAGGCATTGTTGACAGTTATGGATTTCTATAAAGACTGCAATTGGGCCTCTCCCCTAGAGTTTCGTCCTTCTGTTTAGTATCTCTCCATAACTCCTCTATGGTTGTATGCGCTATACCTGCAAAACTGTCATAGTAGCTAAGGTCGAATGAAGCTACTATATAGTCCAATTTATAATCTTAGAAGATTTCCTCAACTTTTCCACTGCACGGAACAACCTTATTTTCCACGTTCATCATTTGTTCCCTTCATTTGGCCCCTCTCCAATGAACAATTGTCAGACAATTCAGAAGACGGTCATGGGTACACCCTCCTCCCTCCCTCTGCAGGTTGAGTTTTCTAGCTTTGGCTCCAGGCGACTAATCTCCGTCTAAGATTATAGCCTAGTTTCTCATCATAAGAGGGCTGACCTCCCGCCCTGAAAGCTTCCTCATATATTATAAATGGTCCTTAGTTTGGTTTCTAATATTTTCATTACAGCTTCCTTGGAACATCTTGTGGCTTCTTGATTGAATTCTTAGGGTCCTTAGCAGAATTTTGTGATTTCTAGGAACAAATACAAAATTTTCATCGTGATATCATGGGAATTTGTGTTTTATGTTTTTTTGTTCTGTGATCCTGGACCTGTACTTTACTTATTGTCATTTTTAGTTTTTAGACCCTCTGCCATGCCTCACCAAAAGGTCTGAATCAATTTCGTTAACTTAAGTTTCAGGATGCATTGCTTCAGGGTTAGTCTAAGACTAGAGATGAGCGAGTATACTTGATCGAGCTTGATGCTCGTTCGAGTATTAGGGTACTCGAAACGGCTTGTTGCTCGGACGAGTATCTCGCCGGCTCGATAATGAGCATTTAGTTAACGAAACACAGTGAAGAACATTGAAGAATACAGTGAACACAGGATCATTTAAGTGAAGAACACATTGAAAGAACACAGTGAAGAACACATTGCAGATGTTTCCGTACATCTGCTAACTTATCCGAAGACACGCATGCCGAACGGTGTTCTTCACAATAGTATGTGAAGAACAATATGTGTGAAGAACACATTGCAGATGTTTCCATGCATCTGCAATGTGTTCTTCACACATAGGGGCAGATTTACTTACCCTGCCCATTCGCGATCCAGCGGCGCGTTCTCAGCCCTGGATTCGGGTCCGGCCGGGATTTATGAAGGTAGTTCCTCCGCCGTCCACCAGGTGGCGCTGCTGCGCTGAAAAGCATCTGAACGCGCCGGAATACACCGAGCTGGACCAGGTGAAGGTAAGCGCTTCCCAAGCGACACATTTTCGGTTTTTAAATGCAGCGGTTTTTCCGAATACGTCGGGTTTTCGTTCGGCCACGCCCCCGATTTCCATCGCGCGCATGCCGGCGCCGAAGCGCCACAATCCGATCGCGTGCGTCAAAATCCCGGGGCAATACAGGGGAAATCGGCGCAAATCGGAAATATTCGGGTAACACGTCGGGAAAACGCGAATCGGGCCCTTAGTAAATGACCCCCATAATGTTCATCACACATATTGTTCTTAATATATTATTGTGAAGAACACCGTTCGGCGCTCGTGTCTTCCGATAAGTTAGCAGATGTACGGGACATCTGCAATGTGTTCTTCACTGTGTTCTTTCAATGTGTTCTTTCAGTGAAAACATCTGCAAACATCTGCAATGTGTTCTTCTTTAGTGTTCTCTCAATGTGCTCTTTCAGTGAAAAATGCTCGAGTCTCCCATTGACTTCAGTGGGGCTCGTTATTCTATACGAGCACTCGAGCATCGGGAAAAGTTCGACCCGAGTAACGAGCACTCGAGCATTTTAGTGCTCGCTCATCTCTATCTAAGACCAAGTAGGAGATTACTACAAATTGAACCTCTTTTTCTTGATATTAGTTGACCCATACTTACCCTTGAGCTACTCTGTGGTCACTGTATGTACCTATGATTCCACTTTATCTTCTAGAATCAATGACTGGACATTTAACTGGTTCTTCCTTTCATGTTGAAGCCTTTCAAGTGATTATGTATTGTTATGTACATGACTTTATTTGCTGATTTTGCTTGGCCTATATTTGGTATTCCAATCACATCGAGATTGTCTTGACTTCTTTGTGTGCTAGGTCATTAGATTCGACTGTTGCTATTGGCTTATGTATACATTGTTTAGTCATCTCTGAAGACTTTATGATCATACTTCTGGTACCTCCTATAACATATAAAGTTTTATAATAAGTAGTAGTATTATAGGAGTAATAGCGTTTCTCTTTGCATTTATGTCGAATCTTTATGATTGAACAGTAGCTCTCCGAAATCTTCAAAATGGCTGACCAATTTTTGATATCCTCCAAATAAAGCTTCAATGAATCTAGGGGCGCAGGAATTTTCCTTACCAGTAGTCTTAATATTTATGAGCTATGCTCCTTTGTCTATACAGTACAAAGATTATTTTGTAGTGTTCAGGTGTGTGGGAGGAAATATAAGAAAGAATAAGAGGAAAGCAAAAGCTTGACCTCCAGACCTGCAAGGCCATTGTGCTAAGTTCTTCGAGAAGAGAAATATTCCCTCTGTACTAATCCTGTTAGTGATGTTCTCTTTTTCTACTATTTGTCATCACCCCTCCCCCCCCACTGTTTTCTGTAAATCATAATTCTAAGCAGAAGCAAAGCGGCTTCTAATCGGCACAGAATGGGATTGTATATGCTGAACATTACTGTCATGCCATCACTCCTGGCTCATTAAGACCATTATCATTTCTGGGCCATTGTATCGACCAGTGATTCATACAGAACGGAGAAGCTGACGTTATATGATACTTGTGAAGTATTGATTGTCTTTGTTTCTCCTCTGTTCGCAGATGGGCAGATTGTAAAGCTATTACCAGCCCCATCCCATCAACTCTGAAGACGGCATGGAGCAGACCATCTCCATTTCATCACTGGTGAATCATTTCAACTTCTTTTCTTTATTTGCGTTTTTAAGCTGTTACATATATAATATCGAATATTAATGTATGTATTTGTTATATATTAAAATATATCTTATTCCAAATTAGAAAATATTCTGTATAAAAGAGTCCATACCAGTGGCGTAATTAGGAGAGACAGGGCCCCCTAGCAGGCTACTGCATGGGGCCCCCTTCCCACTTTAAAAATATACATATTAGTATACTCACACATGCGAGTTACACTCATGTGCATATACACATACATACAGTGCCATATGCAACATACTCATATACAGTGTATACAGACACCATATACACATCACAGATACTGCATATATACATCACAGTATATGTTATATACATATTATGCTGGACAATGTGCAGTACAATATAGATATAATGGTGCACATCCTCCATTCTTTATTGTGTCAGGTCGGATGACAGGGCCCCCTGACACTGTGGGCCCCATAGCGGCTGCTATGGCTGCTACCTCTGTAGTTACGCCCCTAGTCCATCCTACGTGGTTGACCTTGTTCTTTTTCATTTCTATTGAAAACTATAAAATATGCACATGCTAGTTTAAGGCTGACAAGGCATGTTAACAGCTCCAAAACTTATGTCGGGTTTCTGTCCGTATGTTACTGTATGTTCTTGCTTGCTGAAGATCAAAACCGTAATATTATATAATTTTTATATAGATTATGAAATTATATATTTACTTAAGAGTTCCCATACCTGGACAGAGATTCAGGTTTGCTTACTAAGCCATCACACCCCCCCACCCCATGTGGGGTAACCGGTGTGGGTTCAGTACCCGAACTGGAACAAGTCCACTCATCCTTAATGATCTACATTGCTCATTACTGGATGACCTAATCTCATAACATGTCAGCCTCACAATGGCGGGAGAGGGGTACGGTCATAATTCTAAAAGTGAGTATCTTGAGAAGTACAATATATATTTTTTTCTATATATAAAGTTTTTTTTTCCTTTGGAGAAACCCATTTAGGTCCTAGCTGAGCTCTGATAATGCAGTGGGACAATTATTTTTTTTCAGTGACATCAGATTTGTATACATTGCCTGGTAGAAAGAAACATCTCCCCAAAATGACAATCATCTGAGCCAGCAAGGAATGCTGGGGGATTTCTTGAAGCTCTAAACAATAATACAAGATTCTTAATGTAAGATATGTACAACATTACTCAAGATTCTCAACCTCATCCTATATGCCTGTGGATCTCTGTATAATGGTATTTATAGGAGAAAATGGGGCAGATTTACTTACCCGGTCCATTCACGATCCAGGGGCGGGTTCTCCGACGCTGATTCGTGTCTTCCGGCGATTCACTAAGGTCGTGTGCCCGATGTCCACCAGGTGTCGCTGCTGCGCTGAAGTCCGCCGAGGTACGCCTGAGTTCACCAAGCTAGGCTGGGTGCAGGTAAGTGCGTGTCAAGCGACACATTTTTTGTAAAAAAATACGGTGGTTTTTACGAATCCGACCGGTTTTCCGACGGCCATGCATGCCGTCGCGTGCCTGCCTGCACCGATGCGCCACAATCCGATCGCGTGCGCCAAAAACCCGGGGCAATTCCGTGCAAAACGGTAATTTTCTGCCAACCCGGCGTAAAAACGCAATTCGTGCCGTTAGTAAATGACCCCCAATGTGTCAGATATTATTATAGAAAAATAGGTTCTGTAGAATCAAGTAACAAAGCAACGATCCTCTTGCATATTGTAGGCACCCAATATAGGTCTGGCAGATTTCTTCATAATAATTTTTATTGATTGGTGTAAATTTGTATCCTTATTAAATGTATTTTCTGTAGAAGAAGTTGGCAGCTATGCCCGATCACACGGATGTATCCCTGAGCCCCGAGGAGCGTGTCCGCGCCCTGAGCAAGCTGGGCTGTAACATCACCATCAATGAGGACATTACGCCCAGGCGCTACTTCCGTTCTGGAGTAGAAATGGAGAGAATGGCCTCTGTGTATCTGGATGAAGGGAATCTTGAAAATGCCTTTGTTCTCTACAACAAATTCATCACGTGAGGATTTTAAGCTGTTTTCTGTAGACCTTTATTTTCCCAATTCCTGCTATAGTTTGTGTAATCTCTCTTATGTTACAGATTGTTTGTGGAGAAGCTGCCTAATCACCGAGACTACCAGCAATGTGAAATCCCAGAAAAACAGGTTATTTTGAAGGTTGGAATTATTATTTCATAAGTTCTCACATATCTTTTTCTATATTTTTGTAAACCGGATCATGTTCCTTTAAAATACAATGGTTGTTAACAATAGAAAATGCACCAAAAAATATCTCTTTTTTTTATATCGCACTCTGTTGTGAGACCCAAAACTGTGACCTGGGAGATCACCGATGTTCTGTCTGTCACATGTCCGTGGTGTTCAATTTCATTCTAAAACTTTAAAGAGAACCTGTCACCAGAATGGTACCCCCCTCCCCCCCAAAACCAACAATGCCTGCTGGAAAAGGTTTTATAAGTCCTCCCCGTATGAAACCAGTAGCCAGAACAGATTTAGTACACCTTATTTGTTTAGCTTACCCAAGCCCCCATGGGTTCCCCAGGATTGTCCTTTAAATGAATGGCATCCTGTCTGCACTTCAGTCCAATTCAAATTAATCCAAACCAAGCAGATCTGCTGTACCATGTATAAGATATCCTAAAAAAAAACAATGTTGGAGTAGCACAGTGATGTATAGGTTATGACCCAAATTAAGATGCAAGCCATAGCCAACCAGAATCACAGCTAAGTAAAATGTTTCCTGAAAAAATGCATTTTCAAGCATGCTTGACTATAGCTCCATTCAGTGGCTGAAACGCTGCACCTTAACTTTGGGTGAATAAACACCTTTTCTTCACCAGGAGAGTTGGCTCTCTGCATTTTTTATGTATACCGTATTTTTCGGACTATAAGGCGCACCGCATTATAAGGCTCACCATCAATACATGCCTGCTAAAATGTCTAGGTTCATATTTAAGGCGCACCGGACAATAAGGCGCACCTGATTATAAGGATGAATGACCAGCAGGTGGCAGACCTGTGCACAGTACAAGGGAGCTGTTGTCTGTAAGTACGGTTCATATTTAAGGCGCACTGGACTATAAGGCGCACCTTTGATTTCTAAGAAAATCAAAGGCTTTTTTGTGCGCCTTATAGTCCGAAAAAATACAATAATATATGCTATGTTTTTGTCTATGAATCGCTCCATCCAACTTTTATGGATTGAAAATTGGCGCCATAAGCATTCATATCGAGTTAACTGAAGTAGCAAGACCCTTGCTCAGCCTCCTCTTCATCATGGAATCTCATCCTCATGATTGGGGCAACCCTTTCATGGAAACATTTTTCCCACTATAAATTACCGTATATTCCGGCGTATAAGACGACCTGGTGTGTAAGACAACCCCCCTACTTTCCTGTTTAAAATATAGAGTTTAAGATATATTCGCCGTATAAGACTACCCCTTTTCCAACGCATACAAAACACCGGTAAAAATTAAAAAAAAACAGATTTTGAATTTTAACTCGGTCTTTTTAATAAATTGCGTATATGACATGAAGGTATATAGCAGGAAACTGTCGCCTCATAAAAATATGGCGATACAAAACCATAATGTACCATTACATCAGCACAGCCCCCAGTAGTATCCAGCAACAGCCCTACGGTAGTATACAGCACTGCCCACCAGGACAGTTACAGCATAGCCCCTGGCAGGTATACAGCACAGCCCCAGTAGTATACAGCACTGCCCCCGGTAGTTATCAGCACAGCCCCCCAGTAGATACAGCACAGACCAGGTGTAGTATACAGCACTGCCCGGCGCAGTATACAGCATAAGCCCCGGCAGTATACAAGCGCACATCTAGCAAAGGGGGGGAGGGCCCCCTAGTAGTATACAGCACGCCCCCAGTAGTATACAGCACAGCCCCAGTTAGATACAGCACAGCCCACCAGTTAGATACATATACGCCCCCAGTAGTATAAAAGCACTGCGCTCCCCAGTAGTCTACAGCACAGCCCCCAGTAGTATACAGCAGCCCCAGAGTATACAGCACAGCCCCCAGTAGTATACAGCACAGCCCCCAGTAGTATACGCACTGCCCCCAGTAGATACAGCACTGCCCCCAGTAGTATACAGCACTAGCCCCAGTAGTATACAGCATGCCCCAGTCGATGAACACAGCCCCAGTAGTATTACAGCACTGCCCCTGCCCCCAGTAGTATTACAGGTGCACTGCCTGCCAGTAGTATACAGCACAGCCCCCAGAGTCTACAGCACAGCCCAGCCCAGCATTAAAAAAAAATAAACTTATTTATACTCACCTCCGGTGGCCCCGATTGTGCTGCGCTGCCTCCCCTGATGGCCGCGCCGTTCTTCTTCTTTCTGGGCGCCGCCATTGATCTTCCCCGGCAGGCGCCTAGTATGACGCGCCGCTCGCTAACGTCATACGTAGGCGCCCGCCACCCAGGGAAAGACACTGGCGGCGCCCAGCAGAAGAAAGAAGACGGCGCGGAAGACCTGAACGCGAGCCTGCGCAGACATCGCGGGCCCGAATTCGAGGGTGAGGTAGACATCGAGGGTGAGAATGCGCAGCATCGCGTTTGAAAACACACGATCACGGGTGTTACACGGTTAGCGCTTTGCTGCAATATGCAGCAAAGACTTACCGCTAGTGGAGAGAGGGCTCGGCCCGTGAGGCCTCTCCATGTCACGGGAACCCAACCACCCCGCCGGATATACCGGCGGGCGGCGGGGTACCGGCGGAAAGACGACCCACGCCAGACTAGACAGAAGATTTTTGTCTCTTCAAAAGTCGTCTTATACCGCGCGGTATATACTGTATATGGGACACCCATGCATATAAAAGGACTCTACTACAGGCAGTTCCCGGCTTAAGAACACCATCCAGGCTACTCCTAGTTACATGCTTGCCCATTGGGGAGAAACCTCTGTGCCTCATTGTGATCTGGATGCTATGGTCAGCTGTAAGAATTATCTAACCGTTTCGTCTGCAATGATTGGTTTTTAGTTAATCTTGTTCCCAAGGCAACCCAAAATATTCAAAATCCCAGTATTGACTGCAGCTCCACTACAAATGAAACTTTCGGCTTGCATACAAATTCAACTTAAAGGAATTAACCACATGGATTTAGTGGTTTAACTCCAGCATACTTACCCGTACTGGCTCAATTGGCTGGAAATTATCACACCTTCCTTTGGTCTTGCCTTCCACTTGCTGCTGGACACCAAGGGAGCCTGAATAGGTTATGTGATGTACACAGGAGCCCCTGAGGCTTATTGTGATTTTGAAGAGTCTTTTTTTCAGGAAATAATTAACAGATAAATGAAGAATGGAATCCTGTTTCGGGGTACACACCGCAAGCAGAGTATGCTTGGTTACAACCAATAATTCCATGTGATTGATTTCTTTTAACTCATCCCCATCCATCCCCATATGGAAAAAGGTAACATTTTTTATTTTAAACTATCCATAGGTGTAAAAAAAATGCAGTAAGTAAAATGTTTTGCACAAAAAAAAAGTTACTGTGCTTAGCACCTGTAAGTATGAAAAGTCACTAAAATCTGCCGGCCATAAAGCCTTTAAGGTCTGGTCAAAAGTGGTGAAAGGACATCTACCACCAGGATCATGATTGTAAACCAAGCACACCTTACATCCTGGTGTGCGCCCTCTGGCAGGATGTCCTCTTCTTACAGTTTCCCTTGGTTTGAGAATGAAAGGCTTAAACATTGCAAATGGATCGCTAGGGCTCAGGCTCCGTTTTGAAATTACTAATTGTTTTTTTAAAACTAGGGAATAGAATCTTAAGAAGACAGTATCCTGCCAGAGGGGTACCCACCAGTATGTCGTGTGCGTTGGTTTACAATCCTGAACTCCGCTGTGGTAGATGTCCTTAAGACAACTACATACGCTATTTTGTGGTTTAATTGGTGACTGGCTTATTTGGAATATTACGATGTCCGATACTTAAAGTATTTCCCTTTTTTTTTTTTTTCTAGAAATAAAAGAGGTTGCATTTCCAAGGACAGATTATCTAAAAAAAAGATCTTCCTCAAAAATATCATCTGGATCTCAAGACTATAATGAAAAGATATGTAAGTCGTACAGAAAGTCGATATTCAGATCTTCATATTCTCTTGAAATAGGAAGAGGTATGGTGCGGTAGTGCATGTGTGAAAGTGATATCATGATGCTTTAATCTATAATAGCAATATATCCTTTAGCTACATCCAGTGCGGCACTCAGCCCTTAAAGGAAACCTACACTTCTGAAGGTAGGTATGAATGCAACACACGGGCATCCAGCTCAGGGTGAGCTGGTGCCGTGCTTAGTCTCGTAGTGTTAAAACCGCGGATCGCGGTTTTAACACTTTTTAAACTTTCTAGCAGAACTGCTTCGGCGCTGCGTGCGCACGATCGTTGCGCGCGCCTACATGGAAATGCCGCAGGCGTTGCGCGCGACGGTGTCGCCCGCAGCGCGCCGAAGCAGTTTCTGCTATAAGTTTTAAAAGTGTTTTAAAACGCGACGATCCAGCGGTTTTTTAACACTAACGAGACTAAGCACCGGGCACCAGGACACCCTGAGCTGGTGCACGGGGTTGCATTCTCATACCTACTCTAGAACGCTGGTATGGTTTCTTTAAAGGCGGTTGGGTCCGAGAGTGTGTGATTAATAAAAAATTTAAAGGTGAGCTAGGAGGGGGCCGCTTAAAAAAATAAAGATCACTCCACTCCGGCTGGCAGCTCCGGTGTTCCGCGCGTGCCTTTTGCTCGGTGCTCGGGCACCAGTTAAACAAACATTGGCCGCCAGTCAGCATGCCAGGATCAGCATGTGTACGGCGGGCCACGGCCTATTTCCGTCCCTATTTAACTAGCTCATTGTGGTATGGGGGGGGAAGGTTGTCGGGTCCGGCCGTAAGCTGAATCCAGCACTTCTCCGGAAGGTAAGTAGATCTTTATTCTTTTAAGCAGGCCCCTCCGACCACTTTTACTTTTTTCCTAACTCTCGGACAACCCCTTTAACATGGCAATGTTGGAATAGAAAAGCTAAATATAATAACATGTTTCAGCATTTATAAAATGGAGGGCAACCTTCCTGCCATTTTAGACTATTTATACTCCACCTACATATTTGGACAAATTTAGAGTGGTCTTGAGAAAAATGTAAAAAGGACTCCCCTTGACAGATTTTTAACCCACACGCACTTAGAATTACAGAAAAAGTGTTGTCGCTGTGTCGCTAAAAGGTAAATTTTCTGGCATAAAGTAAGTCAAAAATTTGGTGTAACCTTCAATTGGAAATTTTATAGGATCCTGCTGCCCGCTAGGTCTTAAGCTGCTAACCCGCAGAACTGCATTTTAATACATCTTTGCAGTCTGTAAGAGTTTCCTCTTCTGTTCCAATCTTCATGTGAAAATAAAACTACTGAGGAGCGCCACATAAAAAATTAATCTGTCACGATATTGTAGTTATAAAATTGGTGCATGCTGTGAGAATACTCTCAAGAGGACTCAGAGCCGTGATGGCGAACCCTTTATGCGGCCGTTCAGTGACAAGAGAGCAACCCCAAAGCCCCCCTTAATTTAGTTTGCAAAGTGCGAAACAAAAAGTAAAGCATCTTACTGCACCGTTCTGCAAATCATATTGGCATCCTGTGAGGCCACATGGTAGCACAGATAGAAAGATGGAAAATTTGATCATTTTAGCTCTTGTGCAGTGTCCCTGTACAAGACAAGATCGGCCTACGCAAAAGATACGATGCAGATCCATTCTTAAGACTTTCCTAGCTGTCCACAATTCCTCCGTGACGAATTCAGTGGGTCCGGCCCAGCCCATGAGGTTAAGATAAGTAGGAGTACGTCTCACCTAAATCTTAAGTCAGTCCACTGAAGAAGTCAACTCCATTGATAAATAGTATTATTAAGTTTCTTCTGTAGACTGTTGCGGTCTGGCACCCGCGAGTGCCCACAGAAAGGGGCTCTGATGCACGCACTCTGGTGCACCCAGTGACATAGGGTTCGCCACCCTAGATTACGAAGTCTAGAGGATCTGCTCATGACACCTTTACCTCTCAAAGCTTGTAAGTTGATGTGAGTCTGCATAATGTAACAGTGCACACTAGTCACACTAGTGTCCATAAGCTCCAGAAGCCCCTATTCAGGGTCGTCAGAGAATTGGGCTCCACATACTGTGGAATGCAAGACGTTATCATTGCATTACTCGTAAGAATGCACTAAATGATGAAAACGAGAGGGAAAAGAGACTGTATTTTTTAGCCACAGCTGTGAGGTCCTTGGAAAGAGTCCGTCTTCTCCTAAGGCACGACAGATAGTCTGTGGATTAGTCGTACATGAACAGCTATACAACAAATATTGTAGACATTCGTACTCTTTGATATATGCGACTATGAAAAAGTCTACACACCAGTCTACAAAACTCGCATCAGGCAGACTGTCTGGACGTCCGCATGTCTAGAACCTTTAGACTTCAGCGTTCCATGGATATGCTAACGGGAATTAGCTATAACCGAAAACTGTAAGGGACCCGGCTGTCCCGCCCTTCTACACCGTTTTTTTCATTCCATGTTTTCCCACCCCACGCACCTTCAAAAAATCTCTAACCTTTTTTATTTTTAAACTGTAAAAAGCTATGTGGTGGCTCGTTTTTGTTTGCGTAACAAATGACTCTCTCATACTGAGGTATTAAATATTCATTCATGTACTGGACGCAGGAAAAGAAAAAATTCAAAAATGCGTGAGTTGAAAATGGTGAAAAAACCAAACCTTCGCCGTTTTTGTCGGTGTATTCTTCGGGGCTTTGAATTACGGCACTTTTTCACTTTCGATAGCTTTCACAAGTGCAAACCGCATCATTCTAATTCATCTGTGGTATTCAGTACGATTCAGGAATACCAAACTTTGTATAGGTCTTATGACATGTTTTCAGTACGACTTTACAAAAAATTTAAAACCCTCATGATGACAAAAGTTGTTTATTTTGCCTCCCTTGTGTGATATTTCCTACTTTTATGCCGTCTAGTTGGTGCATCCTTGCGCTTTAGAATGGGGAAAGTTCCATGAAGGACTAATTTTGGGAACTGGAGGACACTACCCTATCGTAGATCAAGTTCGATCCATAGGAAGTTAAAAGCGATCTGAAATGTGGGCCCGGTAATTAAAACATTGCTCAGGGCTTGTTGACTTTTCCCGATACTTCGTTCGTGAGGTGGTCGAATCTTCTTACTGGGGACTCTATAGCAGTTGCTATTACATGATATTATATATTGGACTAGTACCTAGTGATGCTATTTCTACGAGATAAAAGATTATTTTTAATGCATAAAGTGCAGTTTGATTGGAGTATTTTTCACGTTATGAGTGTTAAACGCATAGGATGAAAACGCACAGTAGTGATATTGTGTGAGTGACTTTAGGCTTTTGGTATAAATTTTTATTATTTGAATATTTCTTACTGTTTCTTTATATCAGGTTTTTAGAAAGAGGGATGATTGAATTTTTAGGTTGTGTTATAGACTTTTTTAACTTTTTAGTTATTTAGATTTTACTATATTTTCAGACTCACCACTAGGTACTTTAACCCTAGGTTTGTCTGATCGATCCTACCATATACTGCCATACTACAGCATGGATTAGTATAGGGGATTTTACTCCTCATACAGTTACAATGTGCTGATAGCAGCAATTGTAATGAATTGGTTAACCGAAGTAGATTCGGGTCTTCGTTAGGACCCAAGCACCATGCAACGGATCGCCGCTCCCCGAATGACGTCACAGGGAGACGGGCAATCCTCGGGAAGAACGGCGGTGCCCATGCGCCGCCATCTGTTTGAAGCCGCGGCAGCTTTGCCGGCGGCGTTCTGTGCAAGAAAACACCCTGCGATCGGTGCCGGCACCAATCGCGGGTGTTACTGGTAAGCTTTGCTGGCCAATATGCAGCAGAGACTTACCGGCTATGGGAGAGGGCGTCGCCCGCGAGCCCTCTCCATTCATCGAACGCGACGCCGCCGTGAATACACGGCGGGCGGGTCCGAACGTGGTAAAGAAAAATCTACCACCAGGATGAAGGATTGAAACCAAGAACACTGACATACTGGTGTGTGGCACACTCTTGCACGGTAGTCTGTTATCTTCTTAAGCTTCCTATGCCCTGGTTTTAAGAAAAAGGGATTTAAATTATGCAATGAGCCTAGGCGGCTGCAGGCTCCATTAACACCTATGGAGCTGGAGCCCCACAGACTCATTTGATCATTTTGTATAAGCCTTTTTTTGTGAAAACCAGGACACAATAAATAGCTAAGTGAAGAGCAGATCCTGCCAGAGGGTGGCACAACACCGTATATTAGTATGCTTGGTTTTACAATTGTTCATCCTGGTGACCCTTGTCCTTTTAAGTTTTATTTTTTATCCTTATCACGGAGACCAGGATATCCAAGACAGGGAGGCAGGTTCAATTCTTTATTCACATGTGGACAAGTGCAACGTTCCAGCTAACTCAATGTAGCCATTTTCAAGCATTGTGAGAGACAGTTGTTACAAGGCGGTTTAATAAATCCCCCGTCAGGATATGACATCATATTGATTAATAGCAACAAGTGAAATAGTTTTACATATCGTGGTGTTATTAAGTGTACAAAATACAAAAGTATATCTAGCAAGCCTAAGTGCAATACAATTTCTACACATTTCAGTGTAATCAAATTAGAACAAGATACCAGAAAGGAATTCACCACATCGCTCCGGCATGGCACTAGGAGAGCGCTGTCCGGTGGTTGGTAAGAAACCACCACTCGACACTAATCGTAACTCTGAAACTGAAGGATGACTAGGAACTGTGCGACACTTCGAGTATCCACAGCAAGCGTCCATACCTGTATATCATAGAAGCGTAACCGCTACGCGAACAGCGGCAACTTGGACCTAGCGAATTGCTCTCGCTTTCAGTCTTGGCACTGTTATCATCAGGTGTCAAAAGGCCATAGCTACTCGGCGAGAACTCTCCTGGATGTCTCATGGCCATCTTGGATAAGGGAAAGAGGTGTACATGGATAAGCTTGTCCTCATAGATCCACCCTATTTATGCATTACGCATACTTTACTGTTAGGAAATATTATATTATTGTGTCTCTATTGACCTTTATGTATCGCCCTAACCATATAACCCACAGCAAGCGGCCATACCTGTATATCATAGAAGCGTAACCCTTCTCGCTCGGAGCTTTGCACTGTTATCACAGGTGTCACAGCAAATCTATGCGCGACCTCGTCCTGGCATGTCAGCAGCCAGTATGGCTCGATACAGGGAAGAAGTGTACATGGCCAGTACAAAGGATATGCGGTCAGGGATTCCAACTTGTGTTTCCATGGATACTGTAGCAATCGTCCTCACTGGTTATGATAGTCTCTGGACGGTTCTGTCCAAAAGTCGGTTATTTTCAATGGTTCATTTCCACTGTTTAGCCAGCCCCGACCGTGTTGCCGTGGGTACCCCTAAGGAGTGCAGACCACCCGCTTCCGACCTTGCATGCTATGGTCCCAACACTGTTCCCTCCCATTGTGATATCCGACTGCAAAATTTGTTTGCAAAGAAAACGGCATGGCAAGAAAAATAGATAAAATAATAGCAGACTGTTAAGATAACGCTGGTTGGAGTCTGGCAGCGAATAGCGGTGATTGTCCCTTGGTCCCATATGAAGAGTGATCAAGGTGAAAGAACAACAACCAAAACAATATGGTTAGTGCGATACATAAAGATCAATAGAGACACAACAATATAATATTTCCTAACAGTAAAGTATGCGTAATGCATAAATAGGGTGGATCTATGAGGACAAGCTTATCCATGTACACCTCTTTCCCTTATCCAAGATGGCCACTGACATACCAGGAGAGTTCTCGCGATAGTTGCTGTGACACCTGTGATAACAGTGCCAAGACTGAAAGCGAGCAATCGCTAGGTCCAAGTGCTGCTGTTCGGGGTTACACTTCTATGATATACAGGTATGGACGCTTGCTGTGGATACTCGAAGTGTCGCACAGTTCCTTAGTCATCCTTCTAGTTCACAAAGTTACGATTAGTGTGGTGGTCAACTACCACAACGACATGCGCTCTCCTAGTGCCATGCCGGCGCAGGATGTGGTGAATGCCTTTATGGTTTATCTTGTATCTAATTTTATTTACACAAAAAAAAGAAGTGGTGCAAATTGTATTGCACTTAGCTGCTAGTATACACTTTTGTATTTTGTACACTTATAACACCCACGATATGTAAAACTATGTCACTGTTGCTATTAATCAATATGATGTCATATCCTCGCGGGGGGATTTAAACCCGCCTTGTAACACCGTCTCACAATGCTTGAAAATGGCTATATTGGGCACATTTACTAAGTGTCAGTCGGACACATTTTTGTCGGGTTTCCCAACTTTTTTACTGTTTTGCCCTGAATTGCCCCGGGTTTTTGTCGCACGCGATTGGATTGTGGTGCATCGGCGCCGGCTTACATGCGACACAAATGGGGGGCGTGGATGTCAGACAACCCGACTGATTCAGACAAACGAATTTAAAAATGAAATTTTGTTGCAAGATCAGCACTCGCATGCACTGGGAAGAAGAAGGTGAACTCCGGCAGATCTCAGCGGGGGAAACGACACATGCAGGAAATTGGACACACGATCTTAGTGAATCGCGGCAGACCCAAATCCTTCTCAGACAAACGCACAGCGGGATCGCAACTGGACGGGAAGTAAATTGTTCCCCCATTGGAGGGCAGAGGTTCCCCTTCATCATGTCATCGGGGAGCAAAGGAAGAGGTAGAGATAGGCAATAGGGGATAAAGAGGGAGCTAGGTGTACGGTCAGGGAGAGGAAGAAGTGGGAGTAGGACAAAATAAGCTAGAGCAGAGAAACACGTCAGTGCATGAAAACTGACGTTTTGGCTGCGTTTGTTGTCCTTTTTCCTAGAGTCATTAGCGTTTTTGCGTGTTTTCACCGCGCGGTGGTATGCGTTTTTTGTGCGTTCTTCGGTTGCGTGTTCGATGTTTCATACATCATGCATAATGTGTTCTTACACACAGATAATATTTTCTTCACATGCTATTTTTGTTCGCATCAACTTCCGTCGCTGTGGCTTCCGACCAGTAGCGCTGTTGCCGAACATCTGAATTCTATTCCTTCCAACTGTGTCTTAGTGTTTTTTTCACTGTAAATGATCCGGGGTGTGTTCACTGTGTCCACTTTTTTATATTCTTTCTTCATTGTTTCTTCACTGTGTTTGTTATTTTTAATTAAATGCCTCGATCTCTAGCATGGGAATTATTCATGTCACCTAGCAAGCAACCATCCATTTTAAAGCATCATTGCAATCCGTTTTGCCAATTGCAATGCTTGCGACATTGCAATGCTTTTTGATGCGTCTCCATGACTTGAATGTGGCGGGCGGGAAATATTTGGCGTGAAACGCAAAAGTTAGAGCATGCTGGATTTTGACGCGCGTCCAAAGCAACGCAGACACGCGCCTGAAAATACAACGCAGATTTAATTAATGAGGAAACCATTTGGAAACAATGGGACAGAGTGCAATGCCAAGTTCTGTCGTGTCAAAAACGCTAGGTTGTTGGAAGGGGTCCTTAGCTGGTGGGTTGCCACTGTGTCCACATGTGAAATAAAGAATTTGAACCTTATGGAAGTGGCTGCTTCCCTGTATTTGGATATCCTGGTAACCCTGAGGTTGTGCGTTAATCCTTGCTAGCCTGCACCCACACGGATACTCACAATCCTTTTACACACACGTCGCTTAACTCTGATCTCGTTTATCCTATCAGTCCTGTAGTCATTAGTTCTTCTGTTTACCACCAGAAATTCTAGGAAGACAGTGATCATTTTTGTTTTTCACGAATCTACCTTGTTATAATTTGATATCTAGAAGAGAGAAAAGCAGAATGTCTGAAGAAAATGAGAACAGCAACAACTCATAGAGGCAGAGAAAACGTTGGCTGGGGATGGGCGCAGCGTACGACCAGCAACAAATAGAGATCGAGCAGTTCAACTTTTTGAGATCAGCTCCGGAAACAAGACTGATCCACAGAGACCAGCGAGGCATCACACAAAGCCTTAGCCATAAGTCTAAGGTGTCTGAGCAAACAGATGGAACCCTGATTGATATCTTGTTGGTCCTTCTCCTAAAGCATTCAATGGCTAATGTACCTATCCTGGAACCACCGTTAAAAGAGATGATGCAGGCAGATATGCTTGACATCTCCCCCCTATAAGTAGGGCCTGTAAAAAAACCAGCAGCAACTCTAGAGTGCCGTACAGAGATAGTGATGGCGATTCTAATCGACTGAATATAAAAAAACTTAGTGATTTGTCCAGTAAAAGGTCACTTTTATTGCTGCATATTCAGCGAGAGTAAAACTTCTAAAGAATAAAACTAGTGCGTTTTGCATTGTCTAAACATGTTGATGACACCTACACGCTATAACTCTCCGGGCCATGGCACTCACTGCTCATAGCCTCACACTGGCACTAGGTTTTTAAATGAACTTCCAATTTAAATGTTTATTACGTAATGGTGCCATCCTAACCTAAAAGAAACCTTCCCTCCCCATATCAAATATTCATCCTTATTTATTAATGCAATGTTTTTCATTATTCCTCTTGTTTTTTTTTTAACAAATTCTTTATGATGAGATTGTGACGAGCTTGAGGACTAGTTGTTTTACTACCAAAAAATCTCTCGAAAAATTGTTGCAAACTGGCAACAGAACCAAATAACCAGTAGATGGAATTAGAGACGTGTGGATTCTTTGTGGGTTAAATGGTAGATTTTTTTTTTGTACTTCCATTAGGAAACTTTGAACAATGGATAATCGACCCACTGTACCTGATTGAATATAATTTGCTCATTGGATCATATACTTATTTAATAAAGGGACGTCGCAATAAAAACAAAACTGTGATTCCCTAATTTAGATTGACAGTTTGATTTGTTTATATGGTGGCTATGTTTTCTCCACATAGCTTTAGTACACTAGTACCGTAGCTTGGCAGGTGTACATGTTTTTTTTTTTTTTCTTAAGTATGGACCATATTAGGTGATGGAATGCAAACCACCCCCACACATAGAATATGGTCTATGTGTTTCCATTGTTTGGTGGGTTTGGGGACATCCGGCATGATGTCCCACCAGGCAATAGTGTCAGTACATTATATAATAGTTTTAGTCTACAGGTATTCCAACCCTTTCCAAAGCCCAACCACTCTCTCTTGAAGTCCGATCTCAAAGCAGGTGGTCAACGGACCACTCATTGTAGCCTATATAGTGTCTGGTCCGCTGCCTCTGGACTTCTTACCTTAATTTTTTTAACTATACCAATCGATATAAGCATCAGAAATACCTAATGTCAGACTTTAAAGGACAATAAATACAGATGACTAAACACAACTATTCTAAATAGGGTAACCTGGAGACCTAATGGGGATTGGTTGTCCGAGGCCATCAAAAATAAGTCAATATAAAAACTGAATAAAACAATAACCTTGTAGCTCACGTGGCTAACTAGAAGCTATGGGCCCCTATGCATAGTCTGTGCCAGGCACCCGACTAATAATGTATCGGTTTTAGTACTAGTCTTCTCATATGGGAAAGGTGACACCAAAGGCCCCCCTAACCTCTGGGCCCGGTGTGCGATTGCACCCTCAATCTAAAAGTTACAAACTCAAACCCGCTTTGGCAGTTCAGTCCAATGCACTGCCCTACCTTCAGTTGTTGAATCGATACTATCAACTCATGTCATATATTGGAGTGAGGGAGTACACTTCCTAAGGCTAGAACATTTGGGTGCTTTGCGGTCTCATTCAATTCGAGAGGACAGTAATAGGAAACAGAGCCGTCATACTAGGGATTGGACGGAGCGAGGGGGAGAGAAAGATGGGCCTTTTATTTTTTTCGTATAAACCATTTGAATAATTAAGATCCGTGTGGAATTAGAAATGGAAACAAAACGTCCATTTTTGTAAAAATATTCTGCCACTTGTTGACACATGACTCTTTGGTAGGTTCACCTGTGAAAATATAATAAAGTTTGAGTAACAGTACAAACTCTTACAGATATTTTTTTTTTATCATGGCGGTGTCCACACAGAGAGCTGGATACATGCCGAATTTCTGAACCACCTAACTATATGGACCTCTGTAGTTGGTTTGAGGGTCCCAAATCCGTGTAAAAGTTTGGATCTCTTTTAGTATTGTTTGTGTGTGGATACAGCACAGAGTCAGAATATGTCTAGTAGTACTGTTCTTAATATTATATTACAAGTGTATTGGAACGCTAGTATCATGCTTTCAATATTTGTTGGTTGACTGACGGTCATTAATCAGCTATGAAAGTAAACTATATGATTCTTCTGAGCCGGTAAAAACATATTTCAGGATAAGAACCAATTATCCGTGTGTAAATATAGATCCTGGTGCAGGTAGGTTTCCAATAAATACCTTAGCCCGATTACAGGCGGTCTCCCCTACTTAAGGCAACACCCGGACTTACAGACAAATCCATAGTTACAGACGGACACCCTCTGGCCCAACTGTGACCGGGTTGTGAGATCTACCTCTGGATGCTTAAAACTAGGTCCCAGATTGCAATAATAGCGAGTTAAAATCGGTCTGCAAATGAAGCTTTTATTGATAATAGATCTCTTGGTCCCTTTCAGCAAAAACATTGAAACTCAACATTGTACAGATACTGGGGGCAATAAAAAAAAAATGTTTCGGGTAACTACAAGTTAATAAAATATACAGTTTGATTCGTAACATACAAATTCAACTTAAGAAACAACACCTACAGTCCCTATCTTGATCGTAACCCGTGGGACTTGCCTGTATTATAACAAGGACACTTGTCATTTTAGATGGTCTTGGCCAGACGTAGTTACATTATGTTGGGGTGTGCTCCATCATGTAAGGGTATAATAATATTATTTCTAGAATTCCCTTTTTTGTTAAAACTTGTCTGTTTACCTATTAATAGACTTTGTACTCTCAAGTTCAGTATGAAATAGTAGTTTGAGAAGAGTCATTATTGGAGCGAGAGGAGTCACTTTGTAAGCCGGTCTGGAAGCAGGAGAATACAACTGTTAATCTTAGAATTACCATGACTTTGGGATTTTCACAATAGGTAAATGGCTCAATTTTAAAATAGGGTATTTCATACTGAGTACATATGAGTGGGAGCGGGTTAGTTTAGTGGTGTAAGCTTGTGATGACGGTTTCCATTCAAGATTAACACTCACACAAAATCTTATTTTCTGCCTGAAACAGTACATGAGTGCAGAAAATTAAAATGATTTGGGAGGGATGTTTTCATTTTCTCACCCAACTTGAAGGATCATTCATTGGAAATAAATATTCATACATTGATGTAGTGTAGGAGTTAAGGGGATGGACACGTTCTGGATTCTTTAATAACTTAACGTCTTCAGCCACAAAAATGGATATTATGCTACACCCCTCAGACCTTGCACTACTTATGACCAACATTGGGGCACATTTACTTACCCGGTCCCGTCGTGATCCCGCGGTGCATTGTCCGACGAGGATTCGGGTCCAGCGCAATTCACTAAGGTCGTGCATCCAATTTCCTGCAGGTGTCGCTTCTGCGCTGAGGTCCGCCGGAGTTCACCTTCTTCTTACATGTGAGTGCGTGATCTTGCGATACATTTAGTTTTTTAAATTCCACGGTTTTTCCGAATCCGTCGGGTTGTCCGACGGCCACGGCCCTGATTTCTGTCGCGTGCAAGCCGCCGCCGATGTGCCAAAATCCGATTGCGTGCGCCAAAAACCTGGGCCAAAACGGCTATATCCGGGAAAACCCGACGGAATCGCGGTCCGTGGACCCTTAGCAAGTGTGCCCCAGTGTGACCGATTCTCTGTCTAATCGGTGACTACTTTGGGAAGTTTGATTTATTTTGCACAGTCCTATCCTTACTAATTTATCAATTGCAATTTATTAAATGTATCAATGTAAATTAATCAATTTACATCTTAGTCTCTTGTTGCTTTTTCTATTTGGCAGACCCACGATGAATTCATCATTACACATGTAATTGTACCAAAGCAGTCTGCAGGGCCAGACTATTGTGACATGGAGAATGTGGAAGAATTATTCAATGTACAAGATCAGCACAATCTTCTTACCTTGGGCTGGATCCATGTAAGTAGAACATTTAGGAAATTGGTTCTGATATCCTACAAAGACCAGACTACTCAGTGTTTTTGGTATTTTCTATAGCAATAAAATACTAACTCATATGTGACTGGTATCTGGTATCTTGCCATTGTTCTTCTTGGATCTTGTCTAAGGACTGGATGGCACCAAATATGGTTAATCTTTTCAAAATACTTTCTATAGATGGCACCAAAGTTACAGGTCACAGTTACAGTTATTTCATGGCCAGAGGTATAATGATTGTGGTTGCAGGGGGTGCGATCGCGATCAAGCCCCGAGAAGACTCACAGTCTGGCGTCAGACTGCAGGTCCATAAGAGGGGAAGACAATTTATTTGTAGGACACACCTACAATAGATAACAACAATACAACAGGAAAAGACACGTCTGTGCACTCTGCCTGCGCACACTGTATGATGTCATCAGGCGGGGCCACAGTGTGTGCAGGCAGAGCACACAGACCTAAGGATGAAGAGGAAGCCGCAGGGATGGGAGGAGCACAGGAGGTAGGTAATGAGATTATCATCTTCTTTTTATTATGAGGGGCCCTGTAGGAACAATAGTGCAAATCTGTCGTGAGGGCTACTGGCGTATTGAGGGAGGTGCCTCTGGGCACGGTTATGAGGGGAGGCTGCTGGGCATGGTATTGAGGGGAGGCTGCTGGGCATGGTATTGAGGGGAGGCTGCTGGGCATGGTATGAGGGGGAAGGCGCTGGCATTATGGAGCAGTGGAGTTATTGAGGGGAGGCTGCTGGGCATGGTATGAGGGGAGGCTGCTGGGGGCATCGTATTGAGGGGGGGCTGCTGGGCATCGTATTGAGGGGGGTTCTGGGCATTGTATGAAGGGTGCTGCTGTACTGGGCATCGTATGAGGGGTGGGCTGCTGGGCCTTATTGAGAACGAGCGCTGCTGTGCATCGTATTGAGGGAGGATGTGGGGCAGTCGTATTGAGGGGAAGGCTGCTGGGACATCGATTGAGGGGGGCTGTGGGCATCGTATTGGAGAGAGGCTGCTGGTGCCTCGTATGTGAGCGGGAGCTGCAGATTATTTAATTATTAGGTAACACTCACACAGCTGTATGACCCCCTGCCTGCGGCTGGAGAGGAGGAGGAGGGGGCGCACGGCCGCACACCCAGACGCCAAAGAGAGAGGCATGACTCTATCAATTTGCGGATGTGCGGGCCGTGACGGTCGGTGCCACACATGTATGGCACCCATCTGGCCGGCTATTGCCGTCTATGGGACGGACACTGCGGCCGCAAATTTGCGGCACGCACTGTACGTCCACGGCAGATGGCCATTGTGACATGTCCTTGGAGGGAAAGTATGAGTGCTGGGTTTAGTATGTCGTGTGCAGCAATAGTAAACAAAGAGTTTCAGGCATATGGGGCCCTATCCAAAACTTTCACCACCAGGGCCACTGGTGTCTAGTTATGCTTCTGGTTTATGGCTATTTTTTGGTCTTTTTATCAATAGTTATAGTTTTGGGTGTTATTGCTGCAGAATTGGATTGGAAAATTTTATCAGCAAAAACAACCTATATACTAATTGAAAATATTATCTTTAATATAAAAAAAATTATTTATAATATGTCCCATGTTTTGTTCTTTCCGATGTTAGTTAAAGGTGGTCGTTCCTGCCACATGTTCATGACATAGAGCCCTAGCCCAAAACTTTTCGAATGGGTTGTGTTTGTAGTTTTTCTATGTGTAGTGATGAAACCATGATAAAATGAAATATTCCTGCGATACATCTACAGTAAATGATATTTCTAGGAATGTGGATCATTATTACTAAGTCCTTTGGACCACCATTGTCAAGAAAAGGGCTAGCTAGAAGCTTTTCTGTGATGGGTGCCCATCCAAACAAGCCAAAGGTTACACGTGTGTGGGAAAATGTAAGGGAAAAAAAAGCGAAAGTGAAAGGGAAGAGTTGCGGACCCTCTGGGACACTGCGGTGGGGGATGATGGTACTAGCCGCAACCCGGGACCGGAGTCAGTCTAAGTTGGCCCTCCTGGTTCTCGCCAGTAGCCCGACGCAAAGTGAGATGGTTTGCTGCGGCAAGGTGCACCAGGTTGTTCCCCAAGGCGGGTGCAGCGGGACTAGGCCACATGGTGTGCCTGCCAGGTTGGGAACAGGAAGCGCGGGACCACAGTGATGGGACAGGAATGGATTCACCAGAGTTAGGAACCAACATGGACATACCACCGGAGCTGGCAAGAACCGACCTCAGATGGCAGGACCCTCGGCAGGATGGCAGGACTCGGCAGGATGGGAGGACTCGCAGGATGGATGGACCTGGCAGGCAGGATTGGCAGGACCTCGGCAGATGGGCAGGACCTCGAAGGATGGGAGGACCTCGCAGTGGAGGTGAGGAACCTCGGCAGGATGGAAGACGCAGGATTGGAGGACCTCGGAGGGGACCGGAGGATGGGAGGACCTCGGCAGGATGGGAAGACCTCGCCAGGATGGGAGGACCTCGCCAGGATGGGAGGACCTCGCCAGGATGGCAGGAATGCAGGACTGCCACAGGAATGCAGGACTGCCACAGGAATGCAGGACTGCCACAGGAATGCAGGACTGCCACAGGAAAGAGGACTGCACGGAGCTGCCATCAGGAGATGCAGGACTGCCACAGGATGCAGGACTGCCACAGGAATGCAGGACTGCCACAGGAATGCAGAGACTGCCACGGAATGCAGGACTGCCACAAGGGGTGGGGTACAGGAAACACAGGAAAACCCGGGACACCAGAGGAACAACTGGAGTACAGAAACACAGAGGAATCCTAGAAGCGCTGGAACAAGGAGGAAACACTCGGAAAACACAAGAGGGCTTTATTCAGGGATAAATAACTTGAAGATGACGGCAGGGGAAGCCGGAGCTGCCGTAGTTATATGCAGAGCCGGAAAAGCAATGCGAGCGCCAATTGGAGGACTGGCCTTTTTAATCACATTGTGCCCTTTCATAGAGGGTGGGCCACGTAGGGTCTAGTCCTGAGTTGTAGTGGGAGCCAGGACATAGAAGACCGGGACCAGATCCGCGACATGTCCGAGGGGCACCCATGACAAGGGTGCGGGCCGAGGGAAGCTGCGCGGCACAGGGGAACACATGGATCACAGGGTCACCTGTGAACAAAAGGCAATTTCAGCCATCCCGATGGGATTTCCTAGCTACCCTATAGCAGTATCATATTAGGGAAGAATTTGGAATTTAGTATCAAAATTTAAAAATAGTCCCAAAAGGCAACAATCCTCCACAGATGTTTCGGATTTTATAGAAGTTAACATGTGTATTATGAGAGAATTTATCTTGCCTTATTATGAATTACAGATTATCAGAAATACAAATACAAATACAGTGATGATTGGTTCAGTCGTTTTTTCTCTTCCATTATTATTTCCAAACATTTGTTCTGGACAATTTGACTGGCCACAAAAATGACAAGTTGTGAGAAAGTTGGATTCAAATCTGATTTATTGTAAAGCAGCAAACTCGTTAGATCTTAAAAAAAGAGCTCAGTTATTACTGGTGTAAATACTGTATTCGTGTTTTCGGTATTTTTACACTCCGCAGGCTCTCTAATTCTCCTCCATAGACTTGTTTGTAATCAGATTTATCTGTAACCTTTCTTGCACCTTGACAGAAACATGGAATTATTTCTGGCTGAAAGTCAGCTTATCAGAAAGGGAGGGACCATGAATGGAGCCAGTTGAGAAAGAAGCAGTTTTTTGTCTGATACAATGTATTACACATTGTTTTATATTCTCTTGTACTCAGTGGCGTAACTAGAAGCTGATGGGCCCACATGCAAGTCTGGCGGGGCCCCGACTATATGTTTGGTTTATAGTAATAGTTTCTCATATGGGAAAGTGACACCATAAGGGCCCCCAAACCTCTTTGGGCCCTGGTTGCAACCACCCCCTCAAGTTACGCCCCTGCTTGTACTATCTGATTTACTAATACTACACTTACTGACCATTTTATTGTACGTAGCACCAGACTACAGTACATAGTTATATAACCGGATCAGTAATGCATATTCTGTTTCTTTACAGACACATCCAACACAGACGGCTTTCTTGTCCAGCGTAGATATTCACACTCACTGTTCTTACCAGCTCATGCTACCTGAAGCCATCGCTATTGTTTGTTCACCAAAGCACAAAGAGTAAGTACATGGATTGTGAATACATACTCTTTTGATTTTGCTTCCCAACATCCACCTAAAGGAGATAAATACACAGCAGCAGTATTTATCAGAATTTATATACACAAATTGGATAGCTATTTATCACGTATAAACCATCTCAATAAGCTTAACAGTGAAAAGGAATATGCAAAATTGATACATAACATTTCAGATAGTTGGGTGTCCACAGATTACATCATTAAAGGAAATCTGTCACTATATTTTTCACAAATACAGTACAGCTAGTGACAGGTTTCCTATACGAGTCAGTGGTTGGCGAACCTATGGCCGGGTTGCCAGGGGTGGCATTCGGAGCCCTTTGTGGGCACCCAGGCCTTCACCCCAATTTTCCAGACCGGACTCAAGGCTTTCCCCTGTGGTCCAATACAGCTCCAGGATTACGACCATGCTCCGTGCTATTTAAAGTGGACATCCTTGGCTGCCAGGACTACAGGAGGAGACGAGATGGTGTGGCTAGAGATGGAATGGTCATGTCCGCTCTCTGCTCTGGGTCCCCTGATTCTTCCTCTTCAGGGGACCTGGAGGGAACTACAATCAACATTTCTCCATCATCTTTCTATTGTATTGGTGAAATCAGGACGCCAAATATACATTAAAACCTGTGATACAGCAGAGATCAATAAGTTACTGCTTAAATGTCATGTTGGCACTTTGCGACATATAATGGGTTTTGGTTGTAGCTTGGGCACTCTGTCTCTAAAAGGTTCGCCATCATGCTATAGAAGTATACTAGTAACTATCTGACACCCTTCTTTTAGGTAAAAATTGATTCTGTTAGATCTCCATAAAATCAAAGTTAAAATTTAAGTTGCCTGGTATCTAGGGATTATAGTGAGTGGGGGCATGTCATAATGTCATGTGACCCGCAGGTCCTTTAGCCTCTTACAGTAGCAATCGTACCCTATGCACATATGAGACTGCATAAAAAATATAGCATGCCTGCATGGTCTCTTCCTATCTCTCCATGCATGCTGCTGTGATTTGTATGTGAATGATAGCTGTATTTCATGAGATATATGCCTGGTGTGACAGTTTGCTAAGGTTTAGGAGGCTAAATGACCTGTGATGATGTCACCCTGGTCATATGACATTACTTTGAAAAAAGAAAAAGCATGAGAGGAGCTGCTGGATTCCAGCTCCAAATGCCAGTGCCCACCTCGACTCGCTTTAGACATCCTTGAATAACCAGGTTAAAAAATTATTAAGTTGATTATATGGAAATATGGAGGAAACAATTTTTAGCGAAAAGAAGGGTGTCGTTAGTTAACTAGGGCTCTATGGGAACCTGCCAAAGCTTTATTTGGAATAATGTGGTGGACAGGTGTCCTTTTAAGTAGTAGTTACTGCAATTAATTTGTTTGCAATCATCCAAGGCTTGCATCCTGTGTTAAATGCCCCCCCCCCCCTCCGCGCGCACACACTCCTGATGTCCGTGAGCCAAAAGCCCTGTAGCCCAGGCTGACCAGGATATATTGTCACACGCCACATAGCTGGGAATCGGTGTCAGCTTATCATACTGTGATCAAATACGGACCTCTGCACCACAACCAGGCATCAGGCACCAGGGACCAGAGCTCGGGTCTGTATTGGGTTGTATTAGGCACAATAGTCGCGTGGTAACAGGCAGCCAGGTACGTCCATAAATTTGCGTACATCAGAGGCCCGATAGGCAAGTGACGCCATGCAATGCAGCAGACAGTGCTTCGTCCACGCTGTGGAACGCGTACCAGTGCTTTGGTGGTTGCAAGTTTAGGCAGCCACGGAGCAGCGCACAGTGGACCCCCTACTAAACTTGTTTTACCCGTAATCGCAGTAAGCTACATTCCCCCCCCCACCCTCGCTTACTTGTAGGTAACCCGTTGTTTAACTGCTGTAAAACTGTGTCTCTCTCTACGCTACCGTGTCTGCAAACATGTCATATTGGACGCTAACATTCTTAGTTAGCATGTCCCCAAATTCAAAGGTAGCCGTATAGTTCTGTAATGTAAAACGTGTTTACTGTATAATACTGTTTATATGTATAAATTAGGGGCAGCACGGTGGGTGGTGCACTTCTTTGCCTTGCAGTGCTCGGGCCCTGGTTCAAATCCCACCCAGGTAACACTCTGCAAAGAGTTTTTTTATGTTTCCTCTGTGTTTGCGGGGTTTCCTCTGGGTACTCCGGTTTCCTCCAAAACTCCATATGAACAGGGAGTTGGTAGGATGATAGATTGTGAGCCCTCATGGGGACAGGCACCATTTGGCAGGATCTGGCTGCACGCTTGGCGTAGCTGTGTGGCCAACTATATAAATAAACATAATTATTATTTATGTTGAGTATATAACATATCTATACATGTATGTATATATGTATTTGAGTCAGTACTAGTTACATGTAGCAAACAAGCAGAGTAAGTCTTGTTCACATACAGACATTTTTTAATTGTTTTTGTAACATATAATATTATATAATGCTTCCCTCGGAAGATATGTTTATAACCGAGCTGGTAACATGGGTGTGGCCTATTCCTAACTGCAGCTATCATTATGCCTGGACACTATGCACAAAAGAATTCACCCACCATGGGAAATAATAAACTTGAGTATGGATCGTTGTATTGGCATTGACAAACTTGATTTATTTTTTTTTTTTCTCTGGCTGGCGCCATTTTCATCCATTCTTCTGGTAATATAATGTGTGTTCATCTTGTTCCTTCACTGAACAGATACTGGGATATTTCGACTCACAAATGCGGAATGCTGGATGGGGAGTTTCTGGGTGTAAAAAGGAAAGGGTTTCACAGATCCACAACAGCAAAGAGAACCAACGCGCAACTTATATGTTAAGGGAGTCCAGATACAATGAGTTTACTTACTACCCGGTCCCCATTCTACGATTCCAGCGGGCGCGTTCCTCTGGGCTGGATTCGGGGGTTCTCGCCGGTGGATGATGATAAGGTAGTTCCTGTGACGTCCACCAGGGTTCGCTGAGACAGCGCTGCAGCATCGAACGTGCGTGAGTTCACCACGGGCTCTGGTGAAGTTTAAGTAATGCAAGCTCGACTGACAGATTTTTTGGTTTTAAATGCGGCGAGTTTTTTCCGAATCCGTCGGGGTTCTTTTTTTCGTTTTCGGCTCGGCCACGCCCCCTTTACCCCGCACCATCGGGGGTGAAGAAATGAAGCCAGAGGGCAAGCCGAAAATATGGCACGAACCATGCGCAGCTACGGCACAAGCAAGGGGCGGCCAAATCCGGACAGGAAAAACGTAGAATACAGGATGCGGACAAATCGTGCAGCAAATCGGAAATATTACGTAGGTATAAGAAGTCGTCCGGGCGACGGAGAAACGCGGAAACATACAGGGCCCGTAGTAGGTGAAATGACACGATGGCGCCATTGTGTATACACAATCCTAATGGAAAGAAGCCATAAGGATGTGCGGTGGATGTAAAACCGTCGGACGCGATAAGAAGGCGCGGAGACGGTGCAGAGGAAAGATTGGATACTCTAGGGCCTGAGGTAAAGCGGAAGTTAGTCCGGCGACGCAAGAGGAAGTGGAGGTGCAGGTGGACTATGAGACTGTGAGCCTGAAAGGTGACGGTAGCCGAGCGAGCAGGGGCTGCACACGAAGAGCTCGGGGAGACACGACCGATATTGAGCGTATGAGCATAAGATAACGCCACCAGAGGACTTGATGTGGGTCCTGTAGCTCGGGTGGACAGCCAAACTATATCTCGAAATTGTAAGTCGATGAGGTCACGTTTGTAACCCTGGAGTCGAGATCCATGTTTATTTTAGAGAAATGTATTTCTGTCTAAACGAACATGTTTTAACTGTTTGTTTATGTAAAAACAATGAAAGATAGCCATTGATGTAGATATGACAAATTGTCAGGCACCAGGAGGTAGTGGATCCACTGGAGCAACGCAGAACAATCGACGTAACCGACAACTGGAAGCGAGAAAGAGGTAGGCATAAGAGCGTAGGCCCCAGATTGTTCGCCAGAGGCCGCAAGCAAAACGCGGGGGTGGACTTAAGCTGCAGCGTAAAAAAGGGTGTCGGTGTACCCACAGGGCATCCCACATTCGCGACATTTGTCCGCCGTGGCAGCCATAGAGGCCGAAGTACAGAGACTGTGGTGGGGAAGGTCGAGCTCATCGTAGTCGAGGGTACCAGCATATAGCGAGGGTCAGAACAGGGCAGCGACAGGATACGAAGTCAGGAGCAAGACAACTAAGCGTGCATATAGAAGGCAAAACAGAGAGAGGAAGCGGAGCGAAGCAAGGAAACAGAACCGGAGCTGGTGCACAAGGGGGAATTGAGCAAGCCCGGCAGTCGGGAGCAAGGGCATAGGGCTTCTCTCGGGTCACGAGAGGCAACAAAGGATCCGCGAGAGGGACACAGGAAGGGGCCTGGAATTTAACAGAATTGGTAGTCGGCCAGCAGCACTTATCGGCACGCTGGCTCTTTAAATCTCGGGAAGCCCTAGGGGGCCGGAACGTGCGCACCGGACTGCCGAAGCCAGGGCTGGATCGAGAGAAGGGAGAAGAAGCAGCACAGTGGGATCATAGGGGGCACGGCCAGAAGAGGAGCGAGGGTGCCGCCTGCGGACCAGGTGACGTGGGTGGTCAAGCAGGTAGCCACTGTGACAGAAATTGAGATGTTGCTTAGAATGGTTTTATGTCGCGAGTGTGGCAACTAGCAGCGCAGTATAGTCGTGATATAGATCCTGAATGGAATAAATTGCTCAGACACTCCTGGCTCGATAACATGCTGCCTGGCAGGTTCCGATCCTATGTACAATATGCTCAGCCACCATCACTGCTCGTAAGTAACATGCTCGACTAAGCAGATTAGGACACTATGTTTACATCGGCTGCAGCTACCTTCCTGCCGTCTATAACAGTGGAGGCATGAAGATAATAAACTATAAACAATACTGCCTCGAGCTAAAGTCCATGCAAGTCTGTAATTAACCATGCTGCCTGTCAGATTAGGATACTGTTTGAGAGACATTGGATAATAAACTATTTTGAATAATAGATAACTCATTTCGATATATTATCCTCATTAGACTTGCAGACATTGATGTAAATTAAGACGCGAAAATTCACAGGATGGATCTGAAGGTGTAGTAGATGGCAGCAAGTGAACCTCTTTGTATTGCCTGCGGGAAAACCAGAGGATGACATTTAATTTGCAAGGATAAATCCAATTGACACTCTTTTTTTTGTCTAATAAGTTATAACGGAGTTTATTAAAATGTGTGAAAAGTATTAGTTATTGCTGTCTGAACATTTTGGAGTATTTATTTGGTGGAGACTGGAGGTCTAGTGACCAACCCCACGGGCGACGTCACGACAACCCGTAAAAAAATTAAATGACGACCCTGAACACAAATCCTGTGTGTAGTATTAAGCAGATCGAAGCATCTAAGACCAGGAGCCTGGAATTTTAAAAGTGAGCTCGATATGTTCCTCGCTGTCTCCCAGGATTGTGACTGATATATTCCTGGGCGACATGAGATTTTTACATTGCACATGAAGAGGAAGGAAGAAAGGCAGACGAGAAGAAGAGAGACAGAGAAGAAAGAAAGCAAAAAGAAAAGAGAAAACAGATCCTTTGATAATCCATACGGATAAGCTATTTGGATGCCAAGTGTGATTTGTGTGCAAAAAAGAATCATAATTGCACACTTATAAGCATCAGGAAATCGTATTTAGAGCTTCAGTGGAGGTCACAGATGAGTTTACTAAAAAACCAAGGGCTCTGATGAGAAAGTAGATCATAGCTAAAGTTAAAATCACAAGTGCTTTAACATACTTTGTCGGCATTAAAATGTGCCTTGTGTCATCACCCCTGCTACAATTCTATTTCACACCTGCGACTCACTAGAAGTAATATATGATTATCACACTACAACTGAAACACAATGTGTTTTTACCTCCCAAACCACCAAAATATCCTGAGTTATACAGCTTGCACACCAATTTACAGGCTCTACATGTATATATCATAATACCAGGGTTAAACAACACAAGCAAACACCAGTGGAAGAGAGGTTGGCTATATAGGAAGCAATACATACTATCAGTATTAAAAAGTGGAGCCGATGGTGGTGGCAGAGGGGGCGGGGGGGTAGGGGATGGGGCACAGGAGGCAGAACAGTCGTGGACAAATGGCGCGGGGAGGTATTGGGCAATAAAAAACAAGAGAAGATGAGGGGGGGGGCAATGGGAGACTTGTGTGGTGTGTGGACTGACTTTTTTGGTGTTCCTAATAAACGTCGAAGCAACACCTACAATGCGGGATCATCTACCATAAGGATCCCTGTGCCCATAAAGGGTCAGCACTGTTCATCAGAGGACCAAGGGGAGGGATGAAAGCGGAAGCACGGGAACAGGGCAGCGGACCTCCACGTTCGAGTTGGTGTGCCTCCACCAGCCACAACCAAGGACATGCCAAGTGGGTACAGGACAGATCTAGGATATACATGCCAGATTTAACAGAGGAAATGGACAGGAGTGATTGAACGATCGGTAACACAGGTTATCGGGTTGTCTATGTTAACCTTTTTGCACTCATGTTCTAGCAGGAACCAGACCATGATCATACGGGGGAGGCGGGTGCTTAGTATACAAGCGACGGGCGTGAACGACCTAATACGGGAATAGATCACCCGACACCAATACGGAAAACTTGACGTACTTCTGAATTGGGACCTATCGTGAAATACAAGCTTGCTGTCTATTAAAAAAAACCAGCTCAGGGATGTCGAGATAAAACCTAAACCTGACGATAAATAAACAAACGGGATAAGGTAGGATGCACAGACAGGGTAAAATAATGGAGTAAACAAATACAGCTGTGTGAACATAGCACAAGCCCGCATGAAAATGGAAGCATTTAGGGTGTCGAGTAACCCTGGTATTCTATACAAAACATGGTTTATGGCTGAGATGGAGTGATGTCACCAAATTACAGGCATTTATGCCAATGGACTCTTGAATATCGTGGACGAGGTGGCACGTCCAATCCAGACTTGGAATTTGCCTTGATAACGAGTTGTTGCACAATAAAAAATGCCACAGTTGCACGGTAAGAATGAACGGTGTCCAAAGCCAACTCCTTCGTCCTGTGGAGTTGTCTATGTATACCTTTGCGACCCAGGCAGGACGTAATAACTAATCAAGGGGATACTTTCACAGTAAGAATGATAGACTTCATGAGCACCCATAAATGCAACCCAGTGCCTAGAACTTTGGAGCGATAGGGAGGTGTCAATAGCGTGTAGTTACCACGTGCTGGTGGTACGAACATGAATCTCTGTTATAGTAACTCCCTCGGTGATGAGCCTACATGAACACCCATTGGGTTCCCCTGTGGAGGTCGCGATGGGCTATTTATGGGAAAGGTGAGCCGCCGCAAGTGAAGTGAACGCCAACGATTATCCTCAGGGTTGAGGTTACATGGTAGCAGTTTGAGGTAGTACCGATGCGCGCTTGTTGAGGGTATCATTCAAAGGGTGGGCTCTGGCCGTTTAGTCATTACATGGATAAAAAAAGATTAAGATAGCAACCGAGAAATACATGGCTGGACGAACCAAGAAGTTTGCAGACAAAATGGAGTGCCAACAGGTCAGAGAGCAAAGTATATGGTAAGAAATGCTGATAATTTATAATTGCGGGGCACATCGATGAGGATCCCACAGCATAGGGCTGGCACTTAGGAGGCCCTACTACATTTCGCGCGCACACAGATGAACAAAAAACCTATGACACCCCAGAGGACCAGGTCACCACCATGTCAGAAGTCAAAGCCTCCAAAGAATTCGGAGCATGTGGAGAGGAGTTTGATGTATTTGATATAAATGTAGCCTCTTCTCCGGAAACCCCCGTGATATTCCTGTCAAAGGGGACTTTAGAGGGAAAATATATAACTAATCCCGAATTTCGTCTTCATTGTAGTCCTGGTGATTGCGTGATCTGCGAAATATGTAAGGTTGTCCTCAGGGCGCGGCCATATGTTTGAACCTGTGAGGTTAATTTTAAAATTGCGCATTGGCAACCTTTGAAAAATATGTGCGCGCTTTTGCTATTTGTAGCTTTCGCTGCCACTCGCTCCCAACGAATCGAAAAAAGGACTGGTCCAATACCGAGACTCAACTGAGCCGGGATAGGCTGAGCGGCCGGAAGCACGACGGCTTGTCCCAGTGCCGAAGGGGACCACCAGAAGGCGGAAGACACAACATGGCGGGCAGTGGGCTGGACCAACATAGAGGACTGTATGTATGGAATCCATGGAGGTAGGGAGGGGGAGCATGTAAGCTAGATGAATCCAGTAGGGTCTGTGAGGGAGGATGTGTATACAATTACCATGAGCCCAGTGGATCGTTTTAGTAGATGAGAATAAAACCTGCAGGGAATATTGTAGGAGACATAACAAGGAGGTAGAAACTATTGCGGTATTTTAGTAATTTATTTGCTGTCACGTGTAAGCTTAACGATGCTGAAATGGGGCCCAGTGAGGCTCGGTCAACACAGGGGGTAAACCCTACCGATTTCAAGCAGGGAGCAACCCACCTGGCACCTCCAAAACAGTGGGTATCAACATGATCTGGGCGTGGGCGAGACTTGAGAGCTGTGTGTCTGACAAAGAACGTCTCCGATCCGACAATAAGCGGGAAATAGTCCGCATTCCCCAACACACTCAATAAATGAGGAGCGTCACGAATACCTGTCATGATGCACAGTTTGAGACCAGTTGAAAAAGCATCAGGTTATAAAACGAGTGGCTTATATAAATAGGAGGAAGCCGTCTAGAATCAGAATCTGTAGCAGCAAAGTGTTGTTGAGCTATCACACAATGGCCGACACACAAGGCTGTGCCGCCCACATTTTCTAAGTGACCAAAATGCTTGCAAAAGTATTCATGTAAACACCAACATTTCGCATTAAAGGGGATTCCGGTGAGACGGTTGGACTTGAGGACGCCGAAACAAGGAGGTGCGTCGGTGGATATTTTTTCTATGCATTTCTATTGTTTCATTATGACCTTCTGTCGATTTCGAATCACCTGCTTGGAAAGCCTATACAGATATGGGGGACATATATAGGCTACGGCGTTCTGTGGCCTACAACCCAGATTTGTTAGCGCCCTCACCACATGGTTCAAGGCTATCGATATATTGTTGTTACACGTGTGCCACAGGCGCCAGAAAAGAAAAAACTCAGATTATTTGGCCGCCTATGACCTTCCGACCTAGTTCCTCTGGAGGAAAAGAGGCAGGTAGAGGCTTTGGACGTGGCCAGCAAAGACAGGTCAAGAGTGGAGAAACTCATGACACAAGTAAATAAGTGTCAAAGGCACCGATATTTTGGGCGACGTAACTGGCGGAAAGCAAGGGGCAGCAAAACCGTTCTATTGCACTGTTGCCTGTCTCTCCGCTAAAATTGCTGCCACAGCGATTTCTGATGCTAGCAAATGGTTACCTAGATTGTGGTCCAAGGACAGGAGTGAAAAATGGGCTCTCGGCGGAAGAAAGGTGCATGTGTGACACAGACTCCACAAGTATTATATGTATATATACTTTCACGATGAGACGGGGCAGGTCAGGTTGCGTACACAAGCCAATGCAGGACAATGAACATACTTTATGTAAATGTCACCCATTTGTTTCCCCTGCAAATCTAGCTTAAAATGCAATTTGATAATCCCTCTGCATGTAGATCAAGGGCTACGGCCTTTGGAATGTGGTTCTCAAAAAACGCATCAAAAAAACGTGACGCAATGCATCAGGTGAAAGTGCCCTGACAGAAATGTGTCCCAAGCCCTTCGTTAAAGGTGCACCAAAAAAAAGTTAGGGCAGTGCAGGGAGTACCAGATTCATGAAGAACATGCACCAGAAACCCTGAATATGGCTCGCACCTGAACCTATACACAGGGGCCAAACTGTGCATGTTATTAAGTACATGTGGGACAATGAATTTGTGCTGGAATGAAGGTTTTTTTTTTGCTAATTGGTATTATGAAAAATTCTGATCAACTTCTGTATAAGAGGGATAGGGGTAAGGTGTGTTCATGCGTTAATACTTCAATAGTCGCTGTAGTAAATCTATTGGACGCAGTGGCTGTGTGCGTAAATGGTCCAAGCTGTGCTCTCCTATATGAACGCTTGCCCTCTATTAGGGGATAATCAGTGTCTCATAAAATGAAAACACGGCTGGGCAGTGGATAAAAACAGAGCATACAAGCAATCCATTATTTAGTATCCCTGCCGATATATTCAACGGATGACAGGCAGGGCTATAGAGAGGATTAGGTTCTGGTGACTTGTTGCTCCCCTAGGGGGAAATCAGCACTGAAAGTAGTTCTTAATAGTAGGGAGGTCCAAAGCAATGGATGTAACTTGTGTATACAGTGGATCCATATATTAAAGTTATGATAAACACATCTGTTGAGTCGAACTTAAGAAGGGCGTTCTTTGGTACCAGGGGGCAACGATTATTGAGTGGACCATAGTCCTACTTAGTAGGTTGAACAATATTAGTGCTGAGCTTTCCAGATACTTTTGTGTAACCACCAGTTAAAGAAGTCCCAGGCAGCCAGACTTTACAGTAACTGATAAGGGGTCTCAAGGGGGCAGTCCCCCAATCTATCTGACATTGATATCCTGATGGGTCATGCAATATCCTAATATGGGAAACCCCTTAACATGTTTTAAGGGGAAGAAGAGAAGTATACGAGGAGCACTGTCGAACTAAGGCACATGAAGCATCAGGTATGGATCTTAAGCCATGGACCATGTGGCTGTAGGATATTATAGCCTCTGCAATGTGCAGACAATTTACTCCTACATATGGTACATTAGAATCAGCTTCTTGGTCGACTTTAGGATGTGTTCCTTCTGCCTGCTTTCGCAAATGTGTAGTCAGGACCTGAGATGGTCTTGAGAGCTTTATTACGGGAGGTGAACCGCGTCTTTTCAGTATAACTGAAAACCATTTGGTGTTGGTGTTGTCCCTCTATCTCCCAGAACTGTCGTGATGTGGCTGATGCCACACACCCGTGGAAGTGCCATGCGTTTGACCAACCCCTCTTTTTGCCCCACCCCTACACAGTAAGTTTTCCCTAGTGCCACACGCCCCCATACCCCGCTAAATATTGTGAGGCTCCCAGTCAATTTTCAGGCCCCCTATTCGCTAGGCAAATTGTTAGCTCCCTAAGCAGCTACCGAAGATTAAATTAGTATGCCCTCCCAGCAGCTCCCACGTAATCAGACACGCCCCCCCTCCACAGAAGCTCCACAACATAGTGTGGGGGGGTGGGGGGGGGGGGGGGGAGAGGGGGGGAGGCGGGGGGGGGGCGGGAGGCGGGGGGGGGGGGGGGGGGGGGAGGGGGGGTGGGTGGAAAAGGGAATCAGGAAACAACAAAACGAACGAAAAAAAAAAGCAACGGAAAAAAACGCGACGAGAACAAATGTCGAAAAGTAAGCCTAACACCAAAAACCCGGGGGGGGGAGGGTAGGGGGGGGGGGGGTGCGGCATACCCATCAGTAGTGTGCCGCCCAGCAGATCTACAGCACATTGAGAGCACCCCCGCCCCCCCCCCCCCCCCCCCCCAGAAGGCTGTCCACAATCACAGTGTGTGCCCCCAGGCGGCTAACCCTCATAGTGTGCCCCCAGACAGCTCCAACATCACAATTGTGCAACCCGCAGCTTAGATCAGCCTCCCAAACATCACCGCAGTGTGCACCCCCCCAGCAGCCTCTGCACCTCCATATCGGATGTTTAGCACCGCCCCCAGCAGCACCACATCAGTGTGCACACCCCACATCAACATTGTGCAACCCCCGACCCAGCATAGGCACCCATCCATTCATTACGGTGCACCCTAGTGTGCCACCCCCCTACACTGCTAGGCCAGCATGATTTTCTCCATGATAGTGTGCCCCCCACAGCAGTGTTGGTCATATAGCTGTTTCGACCGTGCAGCAGCTTCGCACCTCAGGTGTGCACCTCCAAAGAAGCTCCCCATTCATTAGTGTCACCCCCCCAGCAGACTTCAAACTCATAGTTGTCCCCGCTAAGATAGTTCCACTCAATAATTTGTATACCCCCAAAGCTCCATTCTATTAGTATGTACCTGCACAACCCAGCGGATCCCAAATCATAGCCCTCGTTGTGCCACCAATCAAAGTAGCTCTCCATGGTATTGGTAGTGTCCCCCGAGAAGCCTCAGGAGCAGGAGAGTGTTGGAGAGCAGAAAGTACCATCTGAATCCTACAGCTTGAGTCCTCGCAAATCATCTACTCTGTGTTACCACCAACGGATCCCGACGAGCGATCTGTAGGAGAGATCAAGAGGCGGACTGTATGAGTATACGCAACATGTGCGGACACAAGCAGGCAAACTTGGGGACTAAATTCACCAAAATGGCCAGAAAATGGTGGAGACAGCTCTAAAAAAAATAGGGTATGTCACACATAATCAGGAGCGTGGGATGCCTTACGCTAATGGGCACCTGTAGAAAACCTCGCGCCTGATTCGCGACTCCTCTTAACCAAGGTCTGACCTTGATTTGGATTATAAAAGCTGCTGCTGAACCCCGAATGAGAAAGGGGTTAGTTTATATACTAGCGGCACCATGTACACACAGTATGATTCAATTTTCTCCAATATATCAAGTATTGGAAGCCTTGCGACTACACTGCAATTAGTTTGTTTCCATAAATATAAGACGGACATCATTATTTTTGTAATTCTGTATTATCCCCTTAGGTGTCATCTCTACATACATTGTTACAGATCTGCATGATACACAACCGATTCAACTAGATGAGTATGTGTAGAATAGATTAAGCTTTAGTCACAACAAACACAAATACAAAAAAAAAATACTTTATCTGAATTAGAGCCTAAGACATATTTTGGACATCGAGGAAATGGTGGACATTTGTACTTGGAGTACACTTGCAGAGATAGCATCTTGAGATGAAGACAATATACAAAGGAAAGGACGGTTAAAAAGCATTTGCGTGTGCACAATGGAGGTGTGGCCGCGCATTCATCGTAATTCATGGTTTTGCATTATCCACAATCTGCTGTGAAGGTAGACAGGGACGCCAAGTGTGGATCCACCCAATCCAGACAGAGTAGTTGCTGTTTGGAGGAAAGGACAGCGAATGGATTGTCTAGTGGGGGCAATGGAGAGAAAAAGTCATTTGCAGTAAAGATTTAGAAATCTTGGAAATTTTATTTGATTGATTGCAACATTGTCATAAAGAACGTCTTCTGGTGAAACGTTGTTATGGAAGAATATATAAAGATTTAGGGGACAGATTTAACTCACCACGGTCCTGTTGTCGATCCTGCGGTGCGTTGTCCGACGAGATTCGATTCTTCCGGATAATTCACTAAGATTGTGCGCCTCGATGTTCCTGATCCGCACCGAGGTCCGCCGGAGTTCTACCTGCTTCTTGCCCGGTTGCTTGTAAGTGTGGTCACTGCGACACGAATTCATAAATGTTAAATCCCGTGACGTTGTGCAGAATCCGTCTGGTGTTGTCGCGGCCCGGCCCCCCCAATTTTGGGTGCAATGCAAGCACCACTAGGAGCCTGGACTGGTTAGATTTAGCGCCAAAAACTCGATCGCGTGCACCAGATCCCGGGGGCCATTCGCCAACAACAAATGAAATCCCTACGAAAAGCGCTTCCGTGGACCCTTATTAGATGAGACCCCCACAATGTCTCTGCATTACCTTGATTTTCATTGTGCGGGAAGCGCCAAGCAGTAGCAGGTGATTTCTCTTTTCTCGTTGCTTCTGTCAGGCAAGTGCCAGGGGCTCCAGTGGCTTGGGTAACTCCTGTGACTCGTAGGAGGTTGTTGGCATACACTGTGAAATTCCTTCCTGATGTCAATGTCAACATTTCACGTGATGCTGTTGGGTAAGTGGATTTCCATGGATACACAGCAGATTCCGAGTTCATGTTTTGTGACGGTGACACATGAGGCAAATAGATGGATATTCAATGGTTAGGATAGACCTAAAAAACAGTGTCACTCAATCTGAAAACTGTCGACGAAAAAAAAAAAAAAATTCCAATGGCTCACAATGTGTGACAAAATGCAGCGGTCCACACGATCAGTTTTTTAGATGCAGTTTTTTGATGTCCAAAACCAGATGGAGTGAAAAAAAGAAGACAGCCGGAGGAGATGCCAGCGTTTTCTTATTCAAAACTGAAGATGTTCTCGACCTACAGCTCATCCTCTACATTTCTGCTTTTGGCTTCACCAAAACTGATCTAAAAATAATTTACGAAACATTGTGGACGACAACCATTAGAGATTAAAAGACGGGTAATATCAGATCTCTATGGTTGCACTTTCGTGTAGACCCCTAATGAGGACAAGGATAGCGGCGGGAGACTAAAAGAAGCACCCATTTATTTTTGAGCCAGGCCACACAGGAACGGATACAGGTAATATGCGGTGTTACTGAACAAAGCTCCCCGCCAACTACGTACGGTTTGGTCCGCTGCTCAGCAAGGCACTAAGCACAGGTATAATTGGGGGTGGGGACCTACTCTCGGCCAGGGACTGACTGACTCTCGAAATGATGAGTCTCAGTGACCGATTCATGGAGGAATGATTACTTCCCCCATATACGACAATTATAAACACCAAGTTCAGTACTGGCTAACGTGCAAGCTGAGGATAAAATAATGTCACGAACCAGAGGAATGAAAATGGAGACTAAGGATTTTCAGAAGGTGTTGGGATAAAATTTTTTTTTTTGTGCTTCCAGGCTATGTTTTTGTTTCGTCACTATTTCGGTTAGTCAAGGTTTGACGCACTTCCTTTTGACTTTCTCCATTGGGTACACATTGGATTAATGGGTATATGTTTACTCCAGGCACGTTCGTACAGTTGCATATGTGAGCATTCGATGGAGGGCGTTTGTCTTTTCAAGTGTGGTCCCTTCAGTGTAGATGAAAAGAATTTCTGGGGTTATCGCGTTCATTGATCAAGTCGGCGTAGTGGCCATTGAAGCGACGCGTCAAGGAGAGTAATAGGAGTGAATAGATGGGGAAAAAACAAATATAATTCTATTATGTTGAGAACAATCTGACAACATGAACACGACAGGATGGTGTGTCTGGGCGGTTTAAGTATTAACCTTGAGTCAAATGCGGTGAAAAATACGTGTGATGCGAGAGGTGGTGGATCGAATGCAGATATACCCCAACGGTCGGCGATTGCGACATGTACACCCTCAGATTAGTACTTTTACACTGATAAAGTTTGTTTTTGGTGCTTTCAGTGTAAGATGGTAGTCTGGCCCCAAGTGAGAGCAACGTTCTATTCACAGTTGTCCAAGGCAACTATCGCGCGAACTCTCCTGCGTTATGTCAGTGGCCATCTGGATTAACGGGAAAGAAGTGTACATGGCCAGTCAAAGGATATGCAGGTAAGGGATTCCAACTTGTGTTCCAGGGATACTGTAGCAATCGGTCTCAGGGTTTATGATATGTCTCCTGGACGGTTTGTCCAAAGTCAGTATTTTCATGGTTCATTTCCACTCGTTTAGCCTCCGACCGTGTTGCCGTGGTACCCTAAGGAGTCAGACCACCCGCTTCCGACCTTGCATGCTATGGTCCCAACACTGGTTCCCTCCCATTGTAATATCCGACTGCAAAATTTGTGAGAATTGTTACGTTTGCAAAGAAAACGGCATGGCTAGAAAAATAGATAAAATAATAGCAGACTGTTAAGATAACTCTGGTTGGAGATGGCAGGCGAAATAGCGATTGTCCCTTGGGTGCCCTATGAAGAGTGATCAAGGGTGAAAGAACAACAACCCCAAAACAAGATGTTAGTGCTGATAATCAGGTCAATAGAGACACAATAATATAATATTCCCTAACAGTATAAGTATGCGTAATGCATAAATATGGGATGGATCTGATGAGGACAAGCTTATCCATGTACACCTCTTTCCCTTATCCAAGATGGCCACTGACATACCAGGAGAGTTCTCGCGATAGTTGCTGTGACACCTGTGATAACAGTGCCAAGACTGAAAGCGAGCAATCGCTAGGTCCAAGTGCCGCTGTTCGGGGTTACGCTTCTATGATATACAGGTATGGACGCTTGCTGTGGATACTCGAAGTGTCGCACAGTTCGTTAGTCATCCTTCAGTTTCAGAGTTACGATTAGTGTGGTGGTCTCTTACCAACACCGGACATGCGCTCTCCTAGGTGCCATGCCGCCGATGTGGTAAATCCTTTCTGGTATCTGTATCTAATTTTATTACACTGAAATAAATTGTAAATGTATTGCACTTCGCTGCTGATACACTTTTATTTTTTTTGTACACTTATAACACCCCGATATGTAAAACTATTTCACTTGTTTGCTATAATCAATTATGTGTCATATCCTGCGGGGGATTTAAACCGCACTTTGTAACACTGTCTCACAATGCCTTGAAAATGGATACATTTGGGACATTTACTAGGGTCAGTCGGACACATTTTGTGGGTTTCCCGACTTTTTACTGTTTTGCCTGAATTGCCCGGGTTTTTGGCGGCACGCGATTGGATGTGGATGGTGCATGGCGCCGGCTACATGCGACACAAATGGGGGGGGTGGATGTCGGACAACCCGTATTCAGATGTTTCCATAATCTGCAATGTGTTCTTTTACACACATATATATTGTTCTTAACATACTATTTTGTTTGCACCGTTCCGCGCGTATCTCCGACCAAGTAAGCAGATGTGCCGAACATCTACAATCATTCTTCACTGTGTTCTTTACTGTTGTTTTCACTTAAATGATCCTATGTTCACGTGTTCACTGTTTTTATTCTATTCTTCATTGTTCTTCACCATGTGTTTTTTAATAAATGCCGATCTCGAGCATGTAATTATTCATGTCACCTAGCAACCCATCCATTTAAAAAGCATTGCACTTGAAATGCTTGCGAGTGCAATGACATTTTTGATGCGTCTCCATAGACTTGAATGGGGCGGGAAATATGGCGTGAAACTCAAAAGTAGAGCATGCTGCGATTTTGACGCGCGTTCCAAAGCAAACGCAAGCACGCGCATATGAAAAACAAAGCAAATGAGTTTTAGGAAAGACCCATTGGAAACAATGCGACATCGTGAATGACAAGTTCTGCGCGTCAAAAACGCTAGTGTGGAAGGGCCTTAGCTGGTGCGTTGCCACTTGTCACATGGAATAAGAAATGGAAAACCTCATGGAGTGCTGCTTCCCTGTATTTGTGGATTCCTGGTAACCCTGAGGTTGTGATGTTGAACTTGCTAGCCTGCACCCACACTGGATTACAATCCTTTTACACACACTGTGCCGCCCTTTATCTTTGATCTTATCACAGAAGCAAACGATGATCTTTTGTTTTTCACGGCATATACTTGTTATATTTTTATATAGAATGAGAGGAAAAGCAGAATGTCTGAAGGAAAATGGAACAGCAACAAATATCGAGGCAGGGGAGAGAAGCGGGTGGCGCAGCTACGGACAGCAACAAATAGAGGGACTAGCAGTTTTCCAACTTTTTTGAAGATAGCTCCGGAAACCAAACTTGATCCGAGACCGATGAAGCATCACGAAAGCCTTAGCCATAAGTCTAAGGTTCTGAGCAAACAGATGGAAACCATATATCTTGTTTCCTCTCCTAAAAGCCTTCAATGGCTAATGTACTATCTGGGAAAACGTATAAAAGAATGATGCAGCAATGTATGATGGACAGTCTCCCCCTATAAGTAGGCCTTTTAAAACCAGCAAGCAACTCTAAGTGCCGTACAGAGTAAGTGTTTGATATGCTAAGACTTGTAATATAAGAAAAAAATTAATGAAATTAGTGTTTTCCAGAAAAGTAACCTTTATTGCTGCTATTCAGAGAGGCGTTAAAAAACTTCTACAGGAAAAAACCGATGCGTTTTGCATTGAAGAAACCTGTGATAACACCTTCACACGGCTTATAACCTTCCTGTGCCATGGCACTGCTCATGCCCCACTGGCACTGGGTTTCTTAAGATGAACTTCCAAGTAAAATTGATTACAATATGGTTGCCATCCTACCTAACAACGCATTCCCAAATCAATATAGTCTCCTTATTATTAGCAATGTTTCTTACTATGTTTTTTTAAAATCTTATCAGATGAGATTGTGACGGCTGGAGGATAGTTGGTCACCCAAAATCTCTCGCAAAGAGAAATTTTGCAACTGGCCCAAACCAAATACAGGAGAGGAATTGGAGGACGTGGGGATTCTTTGTGGTGAAATTGGTAAGAATTTTTTTTTTACCTCATTAGGAACTTTGAACAAGGATATATCGACACACTGATACCTAATTGAATATAATTTGCTCATGCGTCATATACTTTTAAGTAGTAAAGGGAATCTCCAATAAACCAAAATGTGATTCCCTAAGTTTACATTGACTGACAGTTCAGTTTGTTAGATGTCGGCTATTTTTCGTCAAATGCTTATACACTAGTACCTTCGCTTGGATGTACATGTTTTTAATATGGGACCATATTAAGGGTGATATAGAAGATTCCCCCCACACATAACATGTTGTTATGGGTCCGTTGATATTGGTGGTTTGGGGTTCATCTGCATGATGTCCAGTCATAGTGTCATACCAGTGCTATGGTTCTACTGGTATTGCCAAACCCCTTCCAAAGCCCAAACACTCCTCTAAAGGTCCGATCTCACAGCAGGTGGTCATATGGACCACCGTCACCAGATAGTGCTAGTCATGCCTATGGGCTCTTTACCTATATTTTTTACTATATCAGAATATACATTAATGTCAGACTTTATGACAATACATTACAGCATGACAACCCACCACTATTCAACTGGGGACCGGAGACTCGAATGGGATTGGTTGTCAGGCCACAAAAAAAAGTAAATAAAAAACTGAAATAAAACAAAAAACCGTTTGCACAGTGCGTAGCTAGAAGGAGGGCCCCAGTGCATGCAAAGTCTGGCCGGCCCCCGACTTAATGTATGGTTATAGTAATAGTCTTCTCATATGGGAAAGTGGACACCATAAGTCACCCTAAACCTCTTGGGCCCGGGTGCGAACCGCAACCTCAGCACTCCTAAAGTTACGCCCCTACTTTTGCATCAGTCCAATGCCTCCCTCTTCAGTTCTTCGGAATAATAACTCAACTCATGTCAATACGGGAGCAACTTCCTAAAGGGCTAGACTCCTCAGGGAACTAATCTCCTATGAAAAGATGGGATTCTAATGAGTTGTGAATAATTTAGGGAGTCACAGCTGTGCAAAAATCATTTTCTAGAATGGGGTTTTCTTCAATTGCAGATCTCCATTTATTTTTTCTATAAAGCCATTAGATACTTAAGATAAGTATTTAAGCAAGGGAAGAACAAGTCATTTTTGTAAAAAATCTGCATGTGTGAACACAATTCCGTCTCTGGTTAGGTTTACTTGTGAAATAAAATTAAGTTAGGAAACAACAAATCTTACTGGAATGTTTTTTTTACATTAGAGAGCTGATACAGGCTGTTTTTTTTACATGGGGTCCTCATAGAGGCTATACAGCGTTTTTTTTTACATGGCCGAGTCCTCGTAGAGAGCTGATACAGGGGCTATTTTTTTACATGGGTCATCATAGAGAAGCTGATAAAGGCTGTTTGAACCTAAAAGTAGGATGAGCGAGAACTAATGCTTCGGGTGCTCGTAACTCGCAGTTCGAAATTTTTCCGACGGGCCGAGTGCTCGTATCGACTAAGCGAGCCCCTATTGAAGTCAATGGGAGTACCTCGAGCATGTTTTCAAGGGGACCTAAGGCTCTGCAATAAATGTGTCATTTTATTGAGAAATAAGGAAGATCAGTGCCTGTTTGTCGTTCGTTTTTTTATGGCAATGGAATATTCGGGAACTTTACAAAATAATGACAAGTGGGTTAACACTCTCTGCAATATGTTCTTCACATCATATTGTTCTTCATATGACTTATTGTGAATGATACAACCTATTCTGCACAATAATGTCTTCTGATGAAGTTAGCAGTATGTACGGAAATCATCTGCCAATGTTTCTCAATGAAGAAACAACATTGCAGATGTTTGCGTACATCTAGCTACTAAGTGGCAGAAGCGGTGACGGCTTGCACATAGTATGATGAAGAAAGAAATATGTGTGAGAATTGATAAGTTAGTAGTGTCCGGAAAATCTGGCAATGTGTTCTTCAGTGACGAAGCACATTGCGCTAGATTTTTCATAGCATCTACTAATTATCAGGAAGACATTAGTGCAAAAAAGGTGTCTTCACTGTGTTAAAGCTCGATCTAAGCAGGCGATAATACCGTCAGCAGGCAAAAGGCCGTATGAGTACTCTAATACTAGAACGAGCATCAAGCTTCGGGACTAGTATAGCTTCGCTCATCTCTAGCGGCTAAGCTTATATGGGACCTGTATTCTGTTTAGGGTGCCCTAATCAGGTTAGAAAGGTTCTCTTTTAGTATCTGGTTTGTTGGTATAGCAGCATCAGGCCAGTAATAAGTCGTAAGTATGTACTGTGTCAATATTTTATATTTACAATGTATTGGAGCCGCTAAGTATCATGTTCAAATTGTGTGGATGACGGCCTTAAGCAGCGTAGTGAGGAAGAACATAATGATTTAGCCAGCAAAAGATCGAGGCTCGTAAATTATTTCAGGATGGAAGCTCAGATTTCGCGTGTAAAATAAAGTCCTGGTGCAGGTAGTTTGCAATAAATAAGCCTTATCCATTATCTAAGAAAAAAATACAAAGAACTGCTTGTCATTATTAATGCTTGCCAAACCGAGTTAGTGCATTATATTTCAGGTGTGCTCCATCAGGTAGGGTAATAAAATGTTTTAGAATTCCCTTTTATGTTAAAACTGGCTGTTTACCTATTAATAGACTTTGCTCCAAAGTCATATGTAAAAGTTGAGAAGAGCCATATTGGCATGAGAGGAGTCACTTTTTAGTGGTGGAAGAGAAGAGAGCATCACTTTATCTTATTTTACATGACTTTGGGATTTTCAATAGGTAAATGGCTCAATTATATAAAATAGGTATTTCATACGCCTACTGCGGGAGCTGGGTAGTTTAGTGGTGTAAAGCTGGTGGTGACGGGTTCCATTCAAAGTTAACACTCACACAAAAATCTTTATTTTCTGTCCTTGAAAAGTATATGATGCAGAAAATTAAAATGATTTGGGGAGGGCTGTTTCATTTTCTCACCCAACTTGAAGGATCATTCATTGGAAAATAAAATAATTCAATCATTGTGTTGTAGTGTAGGAGTTAAGGGGATGGAAACACTGTTCTGTGATTCAGCCACAAAAATGGATATTATGTATACCCCTCAGAACCCCTGCACTACTTTAGACCAACATCAGCATGGGCAGTCGGACAATATGGGGTGCATATTTACTACCCTGTCCGTCGGCGATCCTGCGGTGCGTTGACCGACGAGGATTGGGTCCAGCGCGATTCACTAAGGTCGTGCGTCCAATTTCCTGAGCATGTGCACTTCTGCGCGAGGTCCGCGGAGTTCACACTTCTTCTTGCAGTGGTGCATTGTGAGTGCGTGATCTTGCTGCGAACACATTTAGTTTTTTCCGAATCGATCGGGTTGTCCAACGGCCACGGCCCTGGATTTCTGGTCGCATGCAAGCCGCGCCTGATGTGCCAAAATCCGATTGCGTGCGCCAAAAACCTGGGCCAAAACGGTACAAAACGGCAATATTCGGGAAAACCCGACGGAATCGCGGTCCATGGACCCTTAGCAAGTGTGCCCCAGTGTGACCGATTCTCTGTCTAATCGGTGACTACTTTGGGAAGTTTGATTTATTTTGCACAGTCCTATCTTACTAATTTATCAATTGCAATTATTAAATGTATCAATGTAAATTAATCAATTTACATCTTAGTCTCTTGTTGCTTTTTCTATTTGGCAGACCCACGATGAATTCACCATTACACATGTAATTGTACCAAAGCAGTCTGCAGGGCCAGACTATTGTGACATGGAGAATGTGGAAGAATTATTAATGTACAAGATCAGCACAATCTCTTAGCCTTGGGCTGGATCCATGTAAGTAGAACATTTAGGAAATGGTTCTGATATCCTACAAAGACCAGACTACTCAGTATTTCATTGCTATAGAAAATACCAAAAACACTAACTCATATTTGACTGGTATCTGGTATCTTGCCATTGTTCTTCTTGGATCTTGTCTAAGGACTGGATGGCCACATATGCAAATGGTTAATCTTTTCAAAATACTTTCTATAGATGGCACCAAAGTTACAGGTCACAGTTACAGTTATTTCATGGCCAGAGGTATAATGATTGTGGTTGCAGGGGGTGTGATCGCGATCAAATTTGCGGCCGCATGTACGTCCCCGCAGACGGCCATGTGAATGTGCCCTTAGGAAGAGTATGGTGCTGGGTTTATATGTCTGTGCAGCATATAGTACAAAGAGTTTAGGCATATGGGGCCCTTATCCAAAATTCACACCAGGGCCCACTGGTGTCTAGTTATGCTCTGGTTTATGGCTATTTTTTGGTCTTTTTACAATGAGTTATAGTTTGGGTGTTATTTGCTTGCAGAATTGGAATCTGGAAAATTTATCAGCAAAACAACCATATACTAATTGAAACACAATATTATCTTTAATAATAAAAAAATTATTATAATTGTCCCATGTTTTGTCTTTCCACGGGTGGTTAAAAGGTGGTCGTGTCTTGCACATGGATGACATAGAGCCCTAGCCCAAAACTTTTCGAAGGGTGTGTATAGTTTTTTATTGTAGTGATAAAACCATGATAAAATGAATATTCTGTGATACATCTACATTAAATGATATTCTGAATGTGATCATTATTACTAGTCTATGGACCATATTGTCAAGAAAGGGTAAACTAGAAGCTTTTCGGTGATGGTGCCCATCCAAACAAGCAAAGTGTCACACGTGTGGGGAAAATTGTAGGGAAAAGTCTCTAAGGGAAGAGTCTGTGGACCCTCTGGACCACTGCGGGGGATGATGGTACTAGTCGCAACCCGGGACCGGAGTCTAAGTGGCCCCTGGTCTTCGCCAGAGCCCGCCGCAAAATGAGATGGTCTTGCTGCGGCAAGGTGCCACCAGGTTGTTCCACGGCTGCGACTAGGCCCACGGTGGCAGCCAAGGTAGGGAAGCAGGAAACGGGAACCACAGGATGGCACAGGAATGGATCACCAGAGTAGGAACCACACGGACAGACCACCGGAGTTGGACATAGGAACAGACCTCAGGATGGCAAGACCTGGGCAGGATGGCAGGATGGGAGGACCTCGCCAGGATGGCAGGACCTCGGCAGGATGGCAGGACCTCCGGACCGCCACAGGAATGCAGAACTGCCACAGGAATACAGGACTGCCACAGGGGTACAGGAAACACAGGAATCCCAGGAACACAGAGGAACACTGGAGTACAGACACACAGAGGAATCCTAGAAACGCTGGAACACGGAGGAACACTTGGAAACACAGAAGGGCTTTCACTTCAGGGATAATAACTTGAAGATCCGGCAGGGGAAGCCGGGAGCTGCCGAGTTATATAGCAGAGCCGGAAATGCGAGCGCCAATTCGGAGGACTCTGGCCCTTTAAATCACAGATTACCGCCACATGTGCCCTATAGAGCGTGGGCCACGTAGGGTCTAGTCCTGTATGGGAGTGGGAGCCAGGACATAGAAGACCGGGACCAGATCCGCGACATGGATCGCAGGGGCACCCATGACATAGGTGCGGGCCGAGGAAGCTGCGCGGCACAGGGGAACACATGGATCACAGGGTCACCTGTGACACAAAGGCAATTTCAGCCATCCCGATTGGATTTTCCTAGCTACCCTATAGCAGTTCATATTTGGGGAATAATTTGGGGAAGAATTTGGAAATTTAGTATCAAACATCTAAAAATGGTCCCCAAAAGGCAACAATCCTCCACCAGATGTTTCGGATTTGTATAGAAGTTAACATTTGTATTATGAGAAATTATTCTTGCCTTATTATGAATTACAGATTATCAGAAGTACAAATACAAATACAGTGATGATGTGTTCAGGTTTTTTCTCTTCCAATTATTATTTCCAGACATTTGTTCTGGACAATTTGACTGGCCACAAAAATTGACAAAGTTGTGAGAAAGTTGGATTCAAATCTGATTTTATATTGTAAAGCATGCCAAACCTTCGTTAGATCTATAAAAATAAGAGCTCATGTTATTACTGGTTGTAAATAACTTGTATTCTTTGTTTTCGAGTTTTTTGTCTGATACAATGTATTACACATTGTTTTATATTCTCTTGTACTCAGTGGCGTAACTAGAAGCTGATGGGCCCAGTGCAAAGTCTGTGCCGGGCCCCCGACTATAATGTTTGGTTTATAGTAATAGTCTTCTCATATGGGAAAGTGACACCATAAGGGCCCCCTAAACCTCTTGGGCCCTGGTGCAACCACCCCCTCAAGTTACGCCCCTGCTTGTACTTCTGATTTACGACTACTACTACTACTTACTGACCATTTTATTGTACTGTAGCACCAGACTACAGTACATAGTTTATATAACCTGGATCAGTAATGCATTATTCTGTTTCTTTACAGACACATCCAACACAGACGGCTTTCTTGTCCAGCGTAGATCTTCACACTCACTGTTCTTACCAGCTCATGCTACCTGAAGCCATCGCTATTGTTTGTTCACCAAAGCACAACGAGTAAGTACACTGCATTGTGAATACATACTCTTTTGATTTTGCTTCCCAACATCCACCTTAAAGTAGATAAATCACACAGCGCAGAATTTATATACACCAAAAATTGGATAGCTATTTATCACGTATAAACCATCTCAATAATCTTAACAGTGAAAAGTAATATGCAAAATATGATACATAACATTTCAGATAGTTGGGTGTCCACAGATTACATCATTAAAGGAAATCTGTCACTATATTTTTCACAAATACAGCTAGTGACAGGTTCCTATAGAACCTATGGCACGGGTGCCAGGGGTGGCATTCGGAGCCCTTTCTGTGGGCACCCAGGCCTTCACCCCAATTTTCCAGACAGGACTCAAGGCTTTCCCCTGTGGTCCAATACAGCTCAGGACGTACCATGCTCCGTGCTATTTTAAAGTGACATCCTTGGCTGCCAGGACTACAGGAGGAGCGAGAAGGTGTGGATAGAGATGGATTGTCATTGGAGCTCCTGCTCTGGGTCCCCTGATCCTTCCTCTTCAGGGGACCCTGAAAGGAATCTACAATCCAAATGTCTCCATCATCTTTCTATTGTATTGGTGAACGCATGAAGCCAATACGATTAAAACCTGTGATACAGCAGGGATCAATAGGTTACTGCTTAAATTGTCATGTTGGCACTTTGCGACATATAAGTGGGTTTTGGTTGTAGCTTGAGCACTCTGTCTCTAAAAGGTTCGCCATAACTGCTATAGAGTATACTAGTAACTATCTGACACCCTTCTTTTAGGTAAAAATTGATTCTGTTAGATCCCCATAAAATCAAAGTTAAAATCAAAGTTGCCTGGTATCTAGGGATCTATAGTGAGTCGGGGGCATGTCATAATGTCATGTGACCAGAGGTCCTTTATCCTCTTAACATTAGCAATCTGTACCCTATGCACATACCTGACTGCATAAAAAATTATAGCATGCCTGCATGGTCTTCTACTCCTCTCCATGCAAGCTGATGTGATTTGATGTGATATGCTGTAATTTCATGAGATATATGCCTGGTGTACAGTTTGCTAATGTTAGGAGGCTAAATGACCTGTGATGATGTCACCCTGGTCATATGACATTACTTCTGAAAAAAAGAGAAAGCATGGAGAGGAGCTGCTGGATTCAGCTCCAAATGCCCGTGCCCACCTCGACTCGCTTTAGACATCCTTGAATACCAGGTAAAGTTATAAAGTTGATTATATGGAAATCTGAGGGAAACAATTTTTAGCTAAAAGAAGGGGGTCAGTTCGTTACCAGGGCTCTATGGGAACCTGCCACTAGCTTTATTTGTGAATAATGTGGTGACAGGTGTCCTTTTAAGTAGTATGTTTAATTTGTTTGCAATCCATCCAAGGCTTGCATCCTGTGTTAACTGCCCCCCCCCCCCCTCCCGCGCACACACTCCCTGATGTCCGGTGCAGCCAAAATACCCTGTAGCCCAGGCTGACCAGGACTATTTGTCACACGCCCCCCAGCTTATCATACCTGTGATCAAATACGGCTCTGCACCACATACCAGGCATCATTGCCACCAGGGACCAGAGCTCCGGGTCTGTATTGGGTTGTATTAGGCACAATAGAGCGCTGGTAACAGGCAGCCAGGTACGTCCATAATTTGCGTCATCAGAGTGCCGATAGGCAAGTGAACCCGTGCAAATGCAGCAACCAGTGCTTCGGCACGCTGTGGAACGCTGTGCTTTGGTGGTACAGGTTACAGCGCCAGCCACAGGAGCAGCGCACAGTGCCCCCCTACTAAACTTTGTTTTACTGTAACGCAGTAAGCCCCCCCCCCCTCGATTACTTGTAGGTAACCCGTTTTTAACTGCCTGTAAACTGTGTCTCTCTCTACGCTACCGTGTCTGCAAACCATGTCATATTGTACGCTACCATTCTTAGTTAGCATGTCCCCAAATTCAAAGGTAGCCGTAGTCTGTAATGTAACATGTTATATGCAAACCTGTATAAATTAGGGCAGCACGGTGGGTAGCACTTTTGCCTTGCAGTGCTGGGGTCCTGGGTTCAAATCCCACCCAGGTCAACATCTGCAAAGAGTTCTTATGTTCTCTCTGTGTTTGCGTGGGTTTCCTCTGGGTACTCCGGTTTCCTCCCACACTCCAAAACATACTGGTAGGATGATAAGATTGTAAGCCCTATTGGGGACAGGGACCAATTTGGCAAGTTCTGTGCAGTGCTGAGTAATCTGTGTGCGCTATATAAAGAATTATTATTATTATGCTGTACCATAACATACATATACATGTATGCATATATGTTATTATGTAACTAGTTACATTAAGAAAGCAAGCAACAAGCAAGTAAGTCTCGATTAAGTAACAGAACATTGTTTGTAATTGTTTTGTAACATATAGGGGGTCATTTACTGAGGGCCCGATTCGCGTTTTCCCGACGCGTTACCCGAATATTTCCAATTTGCGCCGATTGTACCTGAATTGCCCCGGGATTTTGGCGCGTTCGGATTGTGGCGCATCGGCGCCAGCATGCGCTTGACGGACATCGGGGGGCGTGGCCGAACAAAAACCCGACGTATTTGGAAAAACCGCCGCATTTAAGAACGGAAAATGTGTAGCTCGGGACGCGCTTACCTTCACTCAGCCCGAGCCGGTGAACTCCAGCCCGTTCAGATGCTTTTCAGCGCAGCAGCGCCAACTGGTGGACTGCGGAAGAACTACCTTATTAAATCCCGGCCGGACCCGAATCCAGCTCAGAGAACGCGCCGCTGGATCGCGAATGGACCGGGTAAGTAAATCTGCCCCATAATGTTCCTCTCGTAAGATATGTTTATAACCGTATCTGTAACATGTGGCCTATTCCTAACTGCAGCTATCATTATGCCTGGACACTATGCACAAAAGAATTCACCCCATGGGAAAAATAAACTTGTATCGGATCGTTGTTTTGGCTTACAACTGATTTATTTTTTTTTTTCTTCTTGCTGCGCCATTTTCTCACATTCTTCTGGTAATATTAATGTGTGTTCATCTTTTTCCTTCACTTGAACAGTACTGGGATATTTCGACTCACAAATGCGGGAATGCTGGAAGTTTCTGGGTGTAAAAAGAAAGGGTTTCATCCACACAGCAAAGAACCAAGGCAATTTAATGTAAGTTGATCTAGATACATTGTATACGATTATGAAGCTATATGTGCTGATTTACCTACAGGAGGAGAGGCAGGACCATTCATGCTACGAACAGGGAACATCAGGTTGGACTGAGACTGTGATGGCTGAAGTGGCAGCAGCTGCCGAGCTCGGGAGAACCATATTGAGTTGCTAAGTAACGCACAGAGGAATTGTGTGGGGTAGTCTGTGAGCTAAATGCCAAATATATCTCTATATTGTAATGTGTGATTCACGTGTAACCCCTGAGTCCTGATCCATGTTTATTTTAGAAATGTTTTTCTCTAAACAACATTTTTACTGTTTGTTTATGTAAACAATGAAATTGCCATTAATTGTAAAAGAAATTGTCAGGCACCAGGGGTAGTGGACCCACTGGAGCACCGCAGACAATGACGTAAGCCGACACCTGGAAGCAGAGTCTAAGTGGCACCCGGTTTTCACCAGAGCCCGCCGCAAAGCGGGTTGGACTTGCTGCAGCGTGGTACCACCAGGTCACTCCACAGTCGCGACTTTGTCCGCAGTGGCGGCCAAGGCGAAGTACAGAATCGTGAGACAGTATCGTGGTCAGGTACAGGCAGGAGGTCAGGACAGGCAGCACAGGATCGAAGTCAGGAGCAAGACAAAAGGTCAAGGCAGGCAGTGGAGGAGCGGAGCCAGGAACGGAACCGGGGTCACAACGGGAATTCTGCAAACAGTGGCAAGGCTTAGGGTTTTCTCTCAGGCACGAGGCACAAAGATCCATCAGGGGACACAGGAAGGGGCCGGGAATTTAACAGCGTCACTATTCTGCATGCTAGCTCTTTAAATCTCGGGAAGATGGCGTGCGTGCACCCTAGGGGGCGGGAATGTGCATGCCGGACTGCCAGGGCTGGATCGAGAGAAGGTGAGAGCAGCAGTGGGGCTCTGGGGGCACGGAGAGGAGCACGAGTGCGCCTGTGACCCGGGACGTGTGTCGCAGGAGCACCTGTGACAGAAATTAGTGTTGCTTAGATGTTTTATGTGGAGTGTGGCATAGCTGCATATAGTGTGTTATAGATCCTATGTATAATCTGCTCAGCACCTCCTGCTCTATAACATGCTGCCTGCAGATCCGACACTATGTACAATCTGCTCAGCTCCTCCTGCTCTATAACATGCTGCCTGCAGATAGGACACTATGTATAATCTGCTCAGCTCCTTCTGCTCTATAACATGCTGCCTGCAGATAGGACACTATTTTAATACATTGGATAATATAATATTATTTTGAATAATATATTAACTCTTATTCTTATATTTCCTCTTAGACTTGCAGACATGTGATTGTAAAAGACGCAAAAATTTCAGTGCTGGATCTGAGGTGATGGCGACAAGTGACCTCTGTATTTGCCTGCGACAGATGGATGACATTTAGCCCATTTCCAGGATAAATCAATTGACTTTTTTTTTCTAATTTATACATTTTACATGTGAAAGTTTATTTATTGCTTCTGCACATTTTGGAATTTATTTTGTTGACTTTGATTTCTGTGACCACACGGGCCGTAATAATGACACCCTGCACCATCCTGTGTATGCAGACTCGAACATCAGACCAGGCCTGGAATTAAAAGTGCGCTTCAGATATTTCTGTGTCTCCCTTGTGCTGATATCTCCTGGCGAATTCTTACATTTGCAATAAGGAATGGAAGGCAGAAACAGATCTTTGATAATCAGCATAGATATTTGGATGCCAAAGTGTTGTGCGCAAAAAAATCATATGCACACTATAGTAGAATCATTAAGCTTTCAGGACAGAGGTCTAAAAACCAAGGCTCTGATGGAAATTAAATCATAGCCTAATGTTACTATACACAAGTTTTTAACATACTTTTGTGGCATTAAAATGTTGTGTCCATCCCCCTCTACAATTCTATTTCACACTGCGCTCCTAAATAATATATGCTTCTCACAGTAAAACTGACCACACTGTGCTCCAAACACAAATCATATATACTCTTCACACCATTCTACAGCTCTACATGTATATCATATATCCCTGTTACAACACAGCAAACCCACTGAATAGATTTGTCCTTATAGAAGCAATACATACTATCATTTATTATGGGGGGGGGGGGGGGGGCATGTGAGTGTGTGCCTTTTTTGGTGTTCCATACGTGAAGCCCTAATGGGGACCCTGTCCATATAGGTCCACTGTTCTCGGAAGGGGAGGATGAAAAGGAAGCAGACAGCTCCACGTTCAGTGTAGTGGTCAGATCTAGTTACTGCAGATCAGAGAAATGGAAGATGATTTACGGTAACCAGGTTCCGGTTGCATGTACTGGCGGTCCCCGGGTTACGTACAAGATCCTGTAGGTTTGTTATAAAGTTTAATTTGTATGTAAGTCGGAACCGTATACTTTTTAATTGTAGCTCCAGGCAAAAATGTTTGGGTCTCTATGACAATTGGATATTAAAAATGTTGCATTGTCATAAGAACCAGGATTTACAATAAATCTTAATTACCGACACATTTGATAACTGTTATAGCTGATTATTGTAGTCTAGGGTTAAAGTACAGTAAATTATCAAAATCCAGAGGGCCGTTTGTAACTAGGGGTCGTATGTAAGTCTGGTGTTCTGAGAACAGCTGATCTATGGGGGGGTGCTTAGTATTAGACTATCCCACCAAACTGACCTATCGTCATAACAGTTCTGGTATTAAAAAAACCTCAATCTGTAACCTACTAAAATAAAACCTTAAGCTACACGGGTAAACTTGGGACAAGTGACAAATGAATGGAACATTTAGGGTGGAGTAACCCTTTTATCTATACAACATGTGTGTGGAGTGATACCAATTCACAGAATTATGCTGTGACTCTGAATATCGTGCATTGAGATCACTTTGGATTTGCTTGATAAGATTGTTCATAAAAAGCCACAGTGCAGGTAGAATGAGGTCAAGCAACTCTTGTTCTGTGGTTGTATATTAACTATAATGTACTTTCTAGTAAGAATCTGATAACTTCATGACACCCATATTGCACATGCCTGAACTTTGGAGAGGTCATAGGAAACCAGCTGCTGATAAATGAATCTTATGAACTCTGTACAGTACATGAACCACCCATTGGTTCCCCCGTGGATGTTGTGTTATGGAAGTGACACGGATTCTCTCAGGTTGCGGTTACATGTAGCATTTGTATTGCGTTTTTGTATTCAGTGTGCTTGGCTTTATCATATATGTCAGTGGTGGCGAACCTATGGCACGGGTGCCAGAGGTGGCACACAGGCCATCACCCAGCACAAAGGTCACCATTCAGAAGTCAAGACCTGAATCTAGGAGATGTGGACAGAGTTTGATTATAATTGTAGCCTCTTCTCCGGACCCGTGGTTCATCCTGTTAAGGGGACTTTAGAGGGAAACTATAATAATAATCCGAATTTCTTCTTCTTTCTCCTGTATTGGTGTCCTCAGGGCGCCAATATGTTTGAAACCTGTGAGTTACTTTAAATTGGCATTTGGTACTTTGTGAAAAATATGTGGCTTTTGCTTGTAGTTTCTGCACTCAGTCCCCAAAAGGTTCCCCATCACTGATATATCAGGCTGAGCCCTTCCCAGTGCCGAGGCCCAGAGCTGATGCGGATGGGGGCCACATAAGGCTGTATGTATGGAATCCATGGATATGAGGGGGGCTGTAGCTAATGAATCCATAGGGTGTGAGGGAGGCTTGTATACAATAACCATGAGTGGACGGTTTAGTATGATAATAAACTCGGGAATATTTTAGGGAACAGGAGACTATTTGGTTTTTGAATTTATATTGCTGTCACGTGAGTTTACTGCAATGGGGCCCACTGAGGCTCTGTCACCCAGGGGCCTACTGAAACCTGGAGCCACCCCTGGCCCTTCCAACACATTTATCAATGCGATTAGACTGTTTTCTGACTCTCATCCGACAAAAGCGGGAAATAGTCAATTCCCCCCCAAAAATGAGAGCGCACTATACTGTGATGCACAGTTTTAACCAGTTAAAAGCAGGTCTAAAAGTATAAGCAACAGTCTAAGAATAATGAATCTGTCGCAGCAAAGTGTTGTTGAGCTCTGCACACAATGGCCGACATTTACTAAGGGCTGTGCGCCAGTTTCTAAGTGCAAAATGCTTGCACAGGTATTTAAGAAGTTTTCACATGTTTCGCATGCGACCGTTTTGTGGCCCAGTTGCACTATTCTTCATGCGACACAAATTTCTGCATTGAAAGGGGCATTCCGGTGAACGGTTGGACTGAGGACGCGATAACAGGATGCGTTGTGTTTTTTTATGCATTTTTTTTTATGCCTTCAGCCTTGATCACATGCTAAGCTTACATTGGGGGACATTTACTATGGCGTTTCCACCAGTTTTGTGGCGCTCTCACCACATGTTCTGCTCTCCGATCTATTTATTAGCTGGCGGCGCCAGAAAAAACTACTTTTTCCGCCTGCTCCGACTCCTCTCTGAAAAGGGGCGTGGCTTTGGTGGAGTGGAAACTCAGACACAATTAATATGTGTCAAGGCCATTTTTGGGCGCTGTAAACTGGCAGAAAGCAGGGGCAAAAAACCGTGCACTGTTGCCTGTTCTCCGACTGTTGGACACATTTCTGGTGCCCGGTACAGATTTTGGTCCCAGGGACAGAAAATGGTCTCGGCGGAAGAAATGTATCTGCACATCTCCACAATATTATATGTGTATCTTCTTTCCGAGAGCAGGTCGGTAACAACGCCAATGCAGACACCGACACTTTATTTAAATGTCCCCCATTGTGTTTCCACTGCATCTGCTAAAACGCGACGTAACCTCTGCATGTGATCAAGGCTGAAGCCTTTGGAATGCGTCAAAAAAGCATCAAAAAACGTGACGCAATGCATCATGTGAAAGCGCCCTGACAGAAATGTATCCCGAGCCCTATGTTAAAGGTGCACCAAAAAAAGTTAGGGCAGTGCACCAGAAATCCTGAATCTGGCGCACCCTGCACTTTACACAGGCAAACTGTGCACTGTTATAGTACACGTGGGCCAATGAATTTTTGTGTGAATGAGTTTTGCTGTATAAAAATCTCTGATCAACTTCTGTATAATAGGAAGGAGTAAGTGTTGCAAATCTCATTATAGTCGCTGAGTAAAACTATTGGATGCAGTGGCTGTAAATGGTCCAAGCTGTGCTCTCCTATATGAACTGCTTTGCTATTAGGGGATAATCAGTGTCTAAAATGAAACACCTGGGCCTAGTGGATAAAAACCGACTACAAGCAATCCAATTATTTAGTATCCTGCAGAAATCTATCACGGATGACAGGCAGGGCAATAAGAGGATCAGCCTGGTGCCTTGTGCTCCCCATAGGGGGAAATCAGCACTGACAGTAGTTCTTAATAGTAGGGAGGTCAAAGCAATGGATGCTACTTTGCATACATGACCCATATAAAGTTTATATAACACAATTTGGTGACTTAAAAGGGCTTTGTTACCAGGGCAACGATATTGATGACCTATAGTCCATCATTAGTAGGTCTGACACCTATTAGTTGATTCCAGCTACTTTTGTGTAACCACAGTTAAGCTCAGCACCAGACTTACAGTAACTGATCATAGGGGTCTCAAGGGTCAGTCCCCCATCTATCTGACATTGATATCCTATGGGTCATCAATATCCTAAATCTGGAAAACCCCTTTACATGTTTTCAGGGGAAAGAGCTAGAGGAGCACTGTCTAACTAAGCACATGACCTACAGGTATGGATTAAGCCATGGACCCTGGGCTGTAGGAATATTATAGCCTCTGCAAGTGCAGAATTTACTTCCTACATATGGTACTAGAATCAGCTTCTTGGTGAATTTAGGATGTGTTCCTTCTGCCTGCTTTCAATGTGTAGTTTCAGGACCTTTTAAGGACCTGAGATGGTTCTTGAACTTTATACTGGGAGGTGAAGGTCTTTCTCAGTATAAAATTTGGTGTTGGTTTGGTCCCCCTATCTCCCAACTTTCGGAGTGGCTATGCACACCGTGGAAGGCCATGCCTTTTGACCAACCCCTTGCCCCACCCCTACACAGTATAGTTTCTCCCTTAGTGCCCCCCATACCCCCTAATATTGTGGCTCCCACATTTTCAGGCCCCCTCATATTGTAGCTCCCTAGCAGCTACCGATAATTAGTATGCCCTCCCAGCAGCTCCCCATGATAGTGTGCCCCCCAGCACAACCACGTAATAGTGTGCCTCCCTCCAGAAGCTCCACATCATTAGTGTGCCCCAGCGGCTACCCATCATAGTGTGCCCCCAGCAGCTCCACATCACATTGAGCACCCCCCAGCAGCCCCACATCATAGTGTGCCCCCCAGCAGCTCCACATGATTTTCTCCATGATAGTGTGCCCCCAGCAGTTTGTCATCATAGTGTTCCCTGCAGCAGCTCCACCTCACAGTGTGCACCCCCACATCAGTGTGCACCCCCAAGAAGCTCCCCATCATAGTGTGCACCCCCCAGCAGCTTCACATCATAGTGTTCCCCGCAGCAGTTCCACCTCATAATTTGTAACCCCCAATAGCTCCCCATCATACTGTACCCCCCAGCGGTTCCACATCATAGTGTGCCCACTAAAGTAGCTCTCCATGATAGTGTGCCCCCCAGAAGCTCAGACTGATCTCGACAAGCGATTCTTGTTAGGATCAGAAGGCAGGATGCAGCAGACATGTGCCGGACACAGCAGGGCAAACTGGGACAAATTCCCAAATGTCCGGAATGGTGGGACAGCTCTAAAAAATAGGGTATGTCACACCTAATCCAGGACGGTTGGGAGCTATGGCTTAACAAGTCTGACTTGATTTGATTATAAAGCTGCTGCTGAACCCCTTGAATAGCCAAAGGGGTATTTTATTATACTAGGGCACCATATAACAACTCTTGATTCAATTTCTTCAAAATATCAAGTATTGGAAGCTTTTAACTGGAAATAGTTGTCTTCACAATATAATACGGCACATTATTTTAGTAATTTCTGTATTATCCCCTAGGTGTCACTCTACTACATGTACAGATCTGTATGATACAAACAGTTCAATAGATGCTATTTGTAGAATAGATTAAGCTTTATTCATAACAAACAAAAACAAAAAAAAAATACTTTATCGAATTAGAGCCTAAGACATATTTTGGAATGAAATGGTGGCCATGTACTTGGAGTACACTTGAAGATATATCTTGGAATTGAAGACAATATAAAAGGAAAGGACGTTTAAAAGCATTTGCGGTGCACAATGGAGGGGCCGGCTTCATCGTATTCTGGTTTGCTGATCCACATCTGCTGGAAGGTAGACAGGGACGCCAAGATGGATCCACCAATCCAGACAGAGTACTTGCGTTCTGGAGGAGCGATGATCTATGGGGACAATGGAGAGAAAAGTCATTTGCTGAAAGATTTCAGAATCTTGGAATTTTATTGATTGTATAAAGACTCTTCTGTGAAACTTTGTATGGAGAATATATAAATACAGGGGCAGATTTACTTACCCGGTCCTGTTGCGATCCTGCGGTGCGTTGTCCGACGAGGATTCGGATCTTCCGCGATTCACTAAGATTGTGCGCTCGAGTTCCTGCATCCGCTTCCGCACCGAGGTCCGCCGGAGTTCACCTGCTTCTTCCCGGTGCTTGTAAGTGCGTGTCTTGCGACACAATCCTAAATGTTAAATCCCGTGCGTTGTCCGAATCTGTCGGGTTGTCCGATGGCCCGCCCCCCAATTTGTGTTGCATGCAAGCCGGCGCCGAAGCACCAAAATCTGATTGCGTGCACCAAAATCTCGGGGCAATTCGACGCAATACGGAAATAGTCCCGGCGAAAATGCGTTCCGCGGACCCTTAGTAGATGAGCCCCATAATGTTCTGCATTTACCTTGATTTTCATTGTGCTGGGAGCCAAAGCAGTGATTTCTTTTTGCATTCTGTCAGCAATGCCAGGGTACATGGTGGTACCTCCTGACAGTACGTTGTTGGCATACAGATCCTTCCTGATGTCAATGTCACATTTCATGATGCTGTTGTAAGTGGTTTCATGGATACCAGCAGATTCCATTCCTGTGTAGTACAATGCGTTATAAAAGGTTAGGAGACAAATACAGTTCACCTAATCTGAACCTGTAGACGAAAAAAAATTCAATGGCTCTGATGGTGACAAAATGGTTTGAGGCAGCGTCCACACGATCAGTTTTTTTAGATGCAGTTTTTGATGACCAAACCAAGAGTGGAGTGAAAAAAAAGAAGAGAAGCAGCTTCTCTCAATGATATGTTCTCACCCATTATCACCCACACCTGCTTTTGGCTTCAAAAACTGCATCTAAATAATTTAACATGTGGACACACCCTAAGGATAAAGAGGGTAATCTCAGATCCTATGCTGCACCTTTGTCTGAATGAGAAGGTGGGGCTTAACATGGGGGCGGAGCTTATTAATATGCTTCTTCTGCTCCAGCCAGTTGTCTTACAGCCAGTCACTAAGCAGTGATAAGGGGGAGGTAGACCTGAATGTGTTCATGAGATTCAGAGAAGATTACTTCACACATTTACCAATTTTTACTGTAATGCGAGATAAAATACGACAGAGAAAACGGAGAAAAGAAGGGTTGGTATATTTTTTTGTGCTTCCAGTCTATGTTTTTGTTTCTCAACTCTTTATTAGTCATTTAGCCTTCCTTTGACTTATCTCCATTGATTACACATTGTATAAATGGGTAGTTTATGTGATCTATGGTTTTGCTTTCATGTGTTTCCGTCATTTGTAGATGAACAGATCTGGTATGGTCTATTGAAATGGCGCTTTAAGGTCAAGGAGGTAGGCGTAGATGGGGAAACAAATAATTTTTATTTTTGGAACATCTTGACATCACAACGTGTTTCGGGGTTAAGTATTCCTTTATCAAGTGTAAAAAGACTGATGCCGAAGGTGGATGAATGCATATACCCACGGCATTCATTCACCGTCAGCATTAGTACTTTTACACTTGATAAAGGGGTACTTTCAGTGAGAGGTAGGGCCCCATAGCGAACTTCTGAATGGGGCCCGCATACCTTGTAAAAAAATATACAAACAGTGTATAAACACCGATATACATATACACAGACATATAGCAAATACGCATCACATACACATCACAAATACACACACCAAATATCCCAGATGCCGGGGCCCCCCATGATACTGTGGACCCCATAGCAGCTGCTACCACTGTAGTTACGCCCCTGGGTACTTTATTACAAAAAGCGTTGTCAACACTCTAACGATAAAGATCATTTGTATCACCACCCACGCCTAACTCCTTGATCCGATTGTGCCATTTCAATAGACCATACCAGATCTACTCCAATCCTGTCCAGTGTGGCAACTGAATACGGACGATCCACCCCATTTTGAAGGCAGCACCATACGATACCTTACAAAAGATGTTTAATCATCTTCAGCACAACCATAACGGGTGGGCTGATTTTTTTCGACTCTCCTTTATATTTTATATCTTGAACGTTATCGCCCTATTAGCGCTTTTTCCTGGTCTTCTCTCCTGCCACTCTACACTCTTACAGATGAACAGACACATCAGACATTTCTTAGACCATTGTTCATAACAGGTCTATTGTTAGGTATTAGTAGGAAAAATTAAAATGAAAATTAATTCATGGAGCTCACCAATGAAAGAAGGCTGGAAGAGGGTTTCGGGGCAGCGGAACCTCTCATTGCCAATGGTGATGACTTGACCGTCCGGAAGTTCGTAGCTCTTTTCAAGGGAAGAAGAGGAGGCAGCGGTGGCCATTTCATTTTCAAAGTCCAGGGCCACATAGCACAGCTTCTCCTTGATATCACGGACAATTTCACGCTCAGCTATACACAGGAGAAAAGGCGATAATTATTCATAGTTCCCAGCCCCTACTGTAAGTTTATCGGGTGTCTACAAGAAAACGATCAGCCTTACCAGTAGTTACAAAAGAATAGCCGCGTTCAGTCAAGATCTTCATGAGGTAGTCTGTTAGGTCACGACCAGCCAGATCAAGACGCATAATGGCATGAGGGAGGGCATAACCTTCATAAATTGGTACATTGTGGGTGACACCATCACCAGAGTCAAGTACGATACCTAGAAAAAGAGGCAAATGTTACTCAACTACTGCCATATAAGAAAAGGTCGCAGATGTCTATATGGACTTTAGAGGTCATTTTATTCTAGTTTTGACTTACCAGTTGTACGGCCAGAAGCATAAAGGGATAGCACCGCCTGGATAGCGACATACATTGCTGGTACATTGAAGGTCTCAAACATAATCTGCAAGGAAAGAGAACACACTTGAAGCAAACTCTAGAGTCCTAGTCGTTATAGTAACTTAAAAAACTATACATGAGTCCTCCCTAAAAATGTTTTCTTGGCTGGACGTTCAGATATGTTTGTCATAAGATCATCATCTTTTCAAGACAACATGGTCCTGCAATATTACCTTACTAAATGATATCCTATATGAGCTAATTGTAGCCTTGGTGAGAAGGTTTCTATAGGGTGAGTAGGCTACCTATACAAAATTATTAAAAATTAGAGGCATAAAACTTGATATTTGCCCCAGATGAAGGTGGACCTACCTACAGAATGAATCTGCTTTTGTCTCTATAGTATTGGATGAATAAACTGTCTTTACCTGGGTCATTTTTTCACGGTTAGCTTTGGGATTCAATGGAGCCTCTGTGAGAAGGGTTGGGTGTTCCTCTGGAGCCACACGCAATTCATTGTAGAAACTGTGATGCCAGATCTTGAAGAGGAAAAAAAAAAAAACGTATATAGAAATATACAAGGCAGAAATCTAAAATATCACATTACCCTTGATAGCCACTATCAACTATAGAACAATGATGTACATAGCGATAAGGGGTGCGTACCTTCTCCATGTCATCCCAGTTTGTGATGATGCCGTGTTCAATAGGGTACTTCAGTGTGAGGATACCTCTTTTGCTCTGAGCTTCATCACCAACGTAGCTGTCCTTCTGACCCATACCTACCATCACACCCTGTGTAAGGAGAAAGAGAAGAGATTATCCATATGGCCTATACAATATAGTGGCTGTATAAATAGTCTTGGTCAGGGGCGTAACTTTAGGGGGTGCAGGGGCTGCAATTGCACCTGGGCCCAAGAAGTTTAGGGGGCCCTCATGGTGTCACTTTCCCATATGAGAAGACTATTACTATGAACCACACATTATAGTTGGGGGCCTGGCACAGACTTTGAACTGGGGCCCATCAGCTTCTAGTTTACGCCACTGGTCTTGGTTATGGAGTCCCAGTCTCAAGAGTGTTGATCAGATCATGGTGGTCCTAGAGCTTGAAGGAATGATACTTCTTGTAGATAATCTAGGTTTCTTCTCTGAAGCAATGGGTTCTCCTTGTAGAGATTCAGTTGAGTGTAACAATCCATGGGAAATAGTATGCAAATCAGGAAGAAAATGACCCTAGAGCTAGCCCTAAGGTAATAATGGATACTACGGATATACTCTAGCTAGTAAATTATGTTTTATAATGATGGATGTGACTATGTATTAGTTTCAGCCTATCTGTCTTCTCTTTTAGGGAAGGTGAGATCCCTGGAAGATCTATATTTTTAGCATTCAAAATGACAGTGTGAGAAAGGATTCTGGATCCTTTATGCAAAAATCACATAGAAATTGTAACTATTAATTGGGAAAGTAAAGAGAAGAGATGGTGTAGCGGCACCGTGTGAAGGCAGTAGGGTGCAGGTCTTCGCCAGGGGTCAGACAAACCCCACCAGTACTAGCAGAGATCGATGGATGAAGCGGCACTCCAAAGAAAATAAAGTGAAAACTTTTTATTCCGCCGTGGATGCGACGTTTCATCTTTTCTATAAAGACATTGTCATGCTTGAAAATGTCTTTATAGACAAGACCAAACGTCGCATCCACGCTGGAATAAAAATGTTTCACTTTATTTTCTTTGGAGTGCTGCTTCATCCATCGATCTCTATTAATTGGGAAAGGTATCCAGCTATTTTAGATAATTCTCTACAAAGGACATCTTTTTAGGGCAGCACGGAGGCTGAGTGGGTAGCACTTCTGCCTTGCAGCACTGGAGTCCTGGGTTCAAATCCCACCCAGGTCAACATCTGCAAAGAGTTTGTATGTTCTCTCCGTGTTTGCGTGGGTTTCCTCCGGGTCCTCCAGTTTCCTCCCACACACCAAAACATACTGTTAGGTTGTTTATATTGTGAGCCCCATGGGGACAGGGAATGATTTGGGAAGCTTTGTGCAGCGCCGCGTAATCTGTGTGCGCTATATAAATAAAGAATTATTATTATTACCTGATGCCTGGGGCGACCCACGATGGAAGGGAATACTGCTCTCGGAGCGTCATCCCCAGCGAAGCCCGCCTTACAAAGTCCGGAACCATTGTCGCACACCAATGCAGTAGTATCTTCCTCGTCACACATTTTGTGTTATTATAACTTACTCAAGCCTCTCAAACAAGAAACCTGTGGAGGTAAAAGGAGAAGAAATAAAGTTTTTTTTAGAAAATGTTTTTGAACATTTTATTCATCTTTTCAAGCAACTATAGATAAAGTAGTTATAATATATTATGTCTCAGTGCAGAAATAATCTTTTACTTATTTATAATTACATATAGAATAAAAAAACAGGATTGAAGAAATGTAACCAGAAAGGAATATTTATAGTTGTTAATAAGCTCCAGTATTCAGGATCCTTATCAATCATGACCCTCGGAAGTTACTAGAGTCCAAGATTAAGGTGACCCCTTTAAGACTTTGGCATTATACGGTCATAAGTCTTCATGGGCATGTAGAACCTCATGTCCGGATGGATTGTGTTTTTGTAGCTTAATAAAAATTTAGGAAATCTCTGCTGAAGGTTTGTTTTACTCCCCCCCCGCCCAAAAAAAAAAATCTGCCTACAGAAATCTTACTTTTAGCCCTGTCCTCATCCTCCCCATGTAGTGGAAAGGGTTTTTAAAATCCTGTTAAAACTCCACCCAGCATACATGGGCGTGGCTTATGCTGATCCATGTTTCCTCACCCCATGGACAAGTTATAAAGTTATTTTTGGGCAGCCAGTTTAGCCACTTCTAGTAATAGTTAAAGGGGTCGTCCAGACTACTTTCTTCCAAAAACAGCTCCGACTGTGGGTAGTGTGTGGTATTGCAGCGAAGCTCCAGTCACCCAAATACAGCTGCAATACCAGCACAAACCATGGTCAGTGGTGGCGCTGTTTTGGGAAAATAAAACATGTTTTTTAACCATTGGGCAAGCATGAAGGGTCAAAATATATAAAAGGTATTTGTCTGATGTCATCGGAGTAATCTTTCTAACTAGGTCACATCTTTTCTAGCCATTCTATTGTCTGTCGTGTAGAAGAAATCCCCTGTCAAAAAAAATCCCTAAGAGGAAATCACCAGATCCAATTCCTCTAATGATATTGTTGTTATTTCGCTAAAGTAGATTTAGATTACAGTCATGATTGTAAAGTAATAAACTGCTACAGTGTTACAAGATCCCCACCTTTCACAATAGTAATGACTCATCAGTCGTTTCATACTAATTCCTCATAGGGAGCTTTCAAACACAGCAGTTTTTGGGAAAAAAAAACCCCAAACCAAGTGGATCCATCCGGATTCATTACCATTCCTTTAAAATATCTCCAAAAACTGCTGTGTGTGAATATGCCTTTAAATTCTATTTTTGACACATTTTCAAAAATGAAAAAAATTAAAATTTGGAAAAAAAAAAAAGTAATCAAATTCGGTTTAAAGTACATGAAGCAGCTGTAGCAGTGCACGCAGGCAGCGCTCGCCTCGATGCCCCACATGAAGTGACGGGGCTCACAACATCCATTTCCTAATTAGGAAATAGTCTGTTTTGGGAGCAGAATTCCAGGTCAGGGGTTTTGTTCGTTCAAACTCACATCCAAGACTTTACTGCCAGCCAAATCAGAAAAAAAAAAGTCAGCCTGGGAGGGGCAAGTAAAAAATGTAGAATTTATAGAACTACTCCAAGCACGAGCCATATTTAGTCATAGACCACCAAACCAGTGAGATAGATGTAGTAGAGCTGAGTTTGCTATTTGGCGTGACACATCAAGTTATCAACACAGGAATGCAGGCAAAATATAATGAGTTACTAGAACTTAGAGGACTTCTATCTGTGCAGCCACTAAATAGCTAAACAACCATCTCAGCACTGCTACATGTATACTTATGATACTGTGAAAGGATGTTCCGCCTCCCGTCAGGCCTCTACTAGCAATGAATAAACCAAAAAACAGAAGTTCCACCACATTGTGTATCATGAAAAATATATGAATTTTATTGTGTTTTACATGTTAAAAACATACAAAAGTTTTTTGTTCAGACATGTGCTCAGGGGGTCGTAACCCTGGCAAACTGCGGCAGGGGTGTGAATAAGACAGTATTAATAATGTTTCAAGTGAAATGGTCTACATAGGGATATAACATGGGAGGGACAAGATCTATCCAAATACTCAATCAGTCACAAAAAATGGAGACAGAATATATTCGACCTTACCCTTTTTTCGACCTTATATATTCTACTAGCAATGAGCATAACCATTAGCCCCCAAACCTGCCGCTTACTTTTATCTCAGCCCCTTCCCCTTATCAGCAAGTATTACTAAACACATCTGGATTGCTCTACTGAGTCCCAGTTACATCCAGGCGACAAATGGTTAAGCATCTGCTTCCAGTTTTCTTGGAGACAATTTCCCAAAGCACAATGAAAAAATAAAATAGCATTTCCTATGTGCAGGCACTGACTCATTTACAGATGTAGCAGAGCTGAACTTGTCATTTTACTACTTTGTCCTATGTGCAGGCCTGACTCATTTACAGATGTAGCAGAGCTGAACTTGTCATTTTACTACTTTAGTAGTTTAGTTTATGGCAGTTTTACAATGTTATTTCACTACGACTTGTGCCGGTTAATAAACTCAGCTCTGCTATGTCTCCATTCCAAAACTTTTCAGTGCATGTAAAATGAAGACATGGGAAGTGTTTGCATAAAAGAAAGTTGAAAAAGGAAAGTCATAAGAAGTCAGACACGCACTGCTCTAGGGCTCTAGTAGTCAATCCCATTGTAGAGGTAGATGAGGACCAGGTGTCACTTACCCTGACGGTGCTTTGCTGGGGTTAGCTGCTCCGGGATGGTGCACTAGAAATCTGGAACATGTTTGACTATATAGTCTGTTGGCCTGTTCCCCTCCCACCAGCTTCCCAAAGAAGGAGCACAGACAGACTTCAACCCCATCTCTCACTCCAACACATCCATATAGGGACCTCAAGACAAAAACCTCTAATCTGGGTGGATGAGGACCCTGGGTCTCTTCCATTGCATTCCATTATAGTACTCAAGGAACAGGAGGAGATTTCAACGGTGGAATATAAACAAATGTAAAAAATTCAGGACAGCTGGTAAAATACTGTCATACTGTACTACTGACAGGCCGCCCCTGGCATCAAGTAAACATTCTTCCATACAGGGCAGATACATTGTACATCTGATGGCGGGGGGAAGGTATGGTGTGCACTCAGTCTAGGAGTTCATATAGGAATCCATTCTCCAAAAAGGGAGTGACACAGGGATCCCAGAAACTGAGCGCTACAACTATAAACGCTGAAAAATGACATTATTATCTTTAATATGACATCAGCATGTTTCTAGGTGCTATAGAATCAAAGATAGGGGTGTCTAAAGTGACTCATTTCTGGTAAAATAGGACTCTTTACATATCCTAGGAATCTGTTCTCCAAAAAGGGAGAGACACAGGGATTCCAGAAACTGAGCGCTACAACTATAAACGCTGAAAAATGACATTATTATCTTTAATATGACATCAGCATGTTTCTAGGTGCTATAGAACCAAAGATAGGGGTGTCTAAAGTGACTCATCTCTGGTAAAATATGACTCTTTTCATATGCCTGGTGGTGTTTTATAGGTAAATAGGGGAGATTTCACAGAAAAGAGGGAATTTTAGAAAGGACATTTCATACTCTACTTGAGGAGGCTAGTAATTTAGTGTGGTAAAATCTGGAGACAAGTCCCCTTTAACAGATGATATCTGGTTCCGATGCAAATTTTATACTAGAACACAAGAGCTCCAACCCACACCTCGCCCCTAATACTATAATTATAACATGCGTAATATGTGGAAGCATATAATAACTCCTTTATTTATATAGTGCACACAGGATACACAGAGCTTGCCAAATCAGTCCCTGTCCCCATGGGGCTCACAATCTAATCAACCTACCAGTATGTTTTGGACTGTAGGAGGAAACTCACGCAAAAACACAAAGAAGACATACAAATTCTTTGCAGATGTTGACCTGGATGGGACTTAAACCCTGGACCCTAGTGCTGCAAGGCTGTAGTGCTAACCACTGAGCCACCGTGCTTTCCAACATATGTATCCATTCACTGTGTAGTGGCTATTCCAGGGTACTGCAGCTTCACTGAAAAGTCAACCACCAGTGATTGATTACTTAGATTTGATAGACATTTTTGACTTTCCCTCTCATATCCTCGCCTCTTTACCGGATTTTGTTATCATACACACTGCCATGCTTACACAAAAGTTTTTTTTCGAATAGACTTTGCAAGTAAGTAAAATGTTACTATATATGTCCTATGCAGACACACCCTGGACAATTATGATTCTCATTTTTTTTTAATTGCACAATTTACTTTGTATCAGGAGTATAAGTGTATGGGGGGTGTAGAGGAGTTCGTCACATCTGGACCCTGGTCCAATGGAAGAGCAGAGGCTCCTCTACCACATATAAGTATTATATATATCATATGGTGGTAGTGGCCCTAGTATTATATACATCACATGGTGGTGGGGGCCCTAGTATTATATACATCATATGGTGGTAGTGGCCCTAGTATTATATACATCACATGGTGGTGGGGGCCCTAGTATTATATACATCATATGGTGGTAGTGGCCCTAGTATTATATACATCATATGGTGGTGGGGGCCCTAGTATTATATACATCATATGGTGGTGGGGGCTCTAGTATTATATACATCATACGGTGGTGGGGGCCCTAGTATTATATACATCATATGGTGGTGGGGGCCCTAGTATTATATGCATCATACGGTGGTGGGGGCCCTAGTATTATATGCATCATACGGTGGTGGGGGCTGTTACAGATTTAGCATCAGGTCCCTGGAGCTTCATGCTTCGCCTCTGGACCCTTGTAAAGTAATGATGGACGTTATACCCAGGGGTGAACCTAAACTTTCTGCTGCTATAGAATGGCGCCCCCTCCACCCCATGCAGTAGTAATATATGAGGTTAATTTTTAGTAAGTGGGTTCTCCATACAGAGTCTCGCGCCCATGCTGACACAAGAGAAATGGGAGAGACTTATTAATCTGTCTGAGAAATTGTCAGCACCACATTTATATAGAGTTTTGGATAGTTTTCTGGGGCGTGGTCTATGAAAGGGGGCGTAGCATCACACCAAAAAAGTCTTTGCGCCAAAAATACTGCTGAACTGACAGAATGTTTTCCTAGTTTTATGGTTTTAAGTAATCTAGCTAATAGGAGGCGCAGAGTAGGACTAGACAGTCTTATACTAGGACAGATTTATCATCCGGCATTAGACACTTCTGTGAATGTGGTGCAGAATAAGACGGTGTAGTCTAACTCCGCACTGTCTAACCTTAGGACACTTTTTATAAATCTGCCCTAATATTTTTAAGTGTCAGGTCCTGCCCTGTAGCAGGTGATTGCGCCCCTCATGCTTTCCTCCCATTGGGGCTCATTTACTTACCCGGTCCAGTCGCGATCCAGCGGCGCGTTCTCCGTCGAGGATTCGGGTTCTGCCGTGATTCACTAAGATCGTGCGCCCGATGTCCACCAGGTGTCGCTGCTGCGCCGAGGTCTGCCGGAGTTCACCTTCTTTTCCCCAGTGCATGTAAGTGCTGATCTTACGACATAATTTTTTTAAAATACTGCAGTTTTTCAGAATCCGTCGGGTTTTCCGACGGCCACGCCCCCCGATTTCCGTTGCGTGAAAGACAGCGCCGATGCCACACAATCCAATCACGTGCGCCAAAAACCCGGGGCAATTCAGGGATAAAAGGGGCAAAATGGTAATATTCGGGAAACCCGGCGATTCGGCCCCTTAGTAAATGAGTCCCATTGTGTTACAGATGGTGCTTCCTGAAACATGAGGCTCAACTCGCCTCATGGATGGTGCCCCCTGTTATACCCCCAGTGACGCCTGATGTCCCTAGTAGCCAGTCCACATTATATACTCTGACAAGAATACAAAGACAATGCCGTTTACTAAGAAGATCTCATCTTTAGTAGTAATGGTCTCTCTAGTAGAATTAGTCAGTAGATAGCAACTAATGGCATCCAAGGGACTCAAATATATTGCAGACTCATCCACCTTTATCACATCAGTGGTGGTCTTACACTCACCTTATACAATTATTATTCTGTGGTCCCAAATGACAAAACCGACCGATCTAATATATCTTATTCTATGTTTAGGTCAGGATCTCTTTACTGGAATCCCCTTCTATACTTCGGGATTACATATTCATCTGTTATGTACGGGAATCATATTACAGGCCCAATACCAGATTTATTACAGATATTGGTAATAAGTATTGATCTGAATGAGGTCATAATTGTTCACTGGATCCCGATTCGTCTATTGATTCTTTTCTGTATATATTTTGTACGCAAGTCAGTACATTGCACTAAGGGTCATACGAGGATATTTCCCTTTATTTGCACTGGACCTGTCAGCGTGCTACAAGTGTTTACTGCAAGCAGCTGGGATTCCCATGGCCGTACAGTTGTCTTATTTCATGTTCTGTGGTTGTATAATTGGAAGCAGAGAGGTAGAATCACCATCTAAAGTAACAATACAATCATCTAACCGGGGCAATGGAGCCTCAACAGAGTATGTACATATAGGGGCAGATTTACCTACACGTCCCGTCGCGGACCCAAGTCCGACGTTGTCTGACGAGTATTCAGTGCTGCCAAGATCAGTAAGATCATGCGTCCTTTCGCTGCGCTGAGGCCCGTCGGAGTTCACCTTCTTCTTCCCGGTGTATGTGAGTGCATGTCTTGCGACACAGTTTGAATTTTAAATCCTGCGCTTAGTCCGAATTAGTCGCGTTGTCCGACGGCCCACCCTCCCCAATTAAGTCACATGAAAGTTTGCACCAAAATCGATCGGTGTGCGCCAAAAACCCAGTATTAAACGGCGCTATCGGAAATAGTCAGGAAACCTGACAGAATGCCAGGGGTGCGGATCCCTTAGGTAAATGTCGGCCCCCATTGTGTATTGTAGTGGTATTGTAACTGCCTGTATTCATATATGAAATAATGGAGTTGTAGATATTTTTATCCATAGTGCGCACGTAATGCTCCTGGTTTAAAAAACAATGGTTTCAGTCAAAACACATTGATGTGTCAAAGTTCTGGCCTGCTGTCCTCTTTATCGTGCTAGTAGGATTAGGGGACACGGGGCACATTTACTTTCCAGTCCTGTCGCGATCCCAGCTGTGCGTTGTCCGACAAAAAGGCACTGCTTGCCGCGATTCACGTACTTTGGTGCGCCCCGATTCCTGATCTGTCGTTTCCCGCTCAGTCGATGGAGTTCACCTTACGTTTGTTTGTACCTGCATGTCTGCGACACAATTTTAAAGTAAATCCACGCGCTCAGTCCGAACTATCGGATCGTACTGAGGGGCCCACACTCCCCCATGTTCTGTCGCCGAAAGTGGCGCTATGGCCCAAAATCCGATTGAATGCGACAAAATCCTGCAGTCTGATTGCTGGGTTTTTTAGTGGATTGTCTGACATGATGTCTGCAAAACCCCCACTGATTGTCTTGCAATAGTTAAACACTGTGGACATGCGATTGCTTGCTCCTTCCACCTGGGCAGGGCAGAGTTTCCCTATAAGGCGGCTGGCACAACGTGGCTTTTTTGACCGTTTTTCTTTTTCCAATTATCCTACTTAAGATAATTGACAAAAAACTGTCAAAAAAAGATGCGTTTTCAACAAACTTGTGTTTTTTTAGGCAGATTATTAAATAACAGCCCCAAACATGGGTTTCAAAATGCCACGTGTCCACTAGCCTGGACCCCTGCTGGTCTCAACGCTATCTTGCTGTGTTCTCTAGTCTTGTCTCTTGTATTCTCTAGTTTGGTTTCTGATCTCACTGCTCGTGTTTGACTCTCATTTGGATTTGATTGGTGTTATTGTTATTCTTCGCTGTGGATATACACCTCACCTTATTGGTTTGTTTTGTCTGTATTGTTACATGTTCAAACCTTACTCAGGAGGGAACGTCACCCAGTTATTGGCCTCCTTTTAGGGGGGACCCAATAAGTAGGTAGGGACAGATTGGGGGTCTCAGTGCCAGGACTTACTATCCTTGTTTGTGTCCTGCCGTTACAGTATGGCTCCAAGATATCAGTAAACCTTAAAAGTGACAGTTAACATGATTTTCCATTAGGAATAATTGCCCAATTTTTTGTCTGCCCATTGTTAGCTGCCTGTAAGATACAGACTAATTCCCCCAAGTCCCAGTTTCAGAGCGGGACATGTAAAATATATACAGTAGGTTTCATACACAGGAGGGGTCTACACCTCAGTAGTGCAAGATAATATATGTGGTTTTGGTGGTAACCCAGGGGCCAATCTTTCTAGGCGGCCCTGGCCACCCAAACCACCCAGCAAATTTTATACAAAGAAGGACTTTCACCCATGAATCCATACACATTGCTCTGCATTAAAACACATGAAAGTCCTCCAAAGGTCCTATAACCACATTGAAGCAGGTGAAATCCTAATGATAGGTTTCATTTTCAATGGCGGGCTTGGATGTATCTCATTGTAGGCACATAATGTGGGATACATTGTCCTGCTGCACCCTTCCCACCTGAAAGTAGCAGGAGGAGTGACCAAATACAGCAGCCAGTGATTGGCTGCTTATGATGTTCAGGGTGTTCCTCCCAGTGATGTCACTGTCCTTATATGGACAGTTACATTACTGGGGATGGATGCAATACTTTGCATCTGTCCCCATTAGTCTATCATGGCCTCTTGCTAAGAAGGAGGAAGAAAGATGAAAAGACGCAGCTTGCTACATCTTTCTATCCTTTGGATTCCTGCCGGATCTGATACATACTGGTCAGCCAGATGCCTCAGTATGGATAGAAGTAAATCTTATGAGGGTCTGTCCTGTATTGCACTTGTGTTATATGATCATGCAATAAAGACTATGGTGGAAATGTATCATTTTGGCAAATGTTGGAGGCCACATTCCTTGTCGTGGCAGATTCAAGGCTTAGACCTCCTAATATATCTGGTGGAAGGCTGCACCACCGTCACGGGTGCTCCCCCGATCCATGTCGCGGATCGCGGGTAAACACGTGCTCCGCTGTCTGCCTGTCCCCGTCCCCCTGCCTGTACTTACCTCTCCTGCTGTGCTCAGGTCCGGAGTGAGGCCGCAGCCTCCTACCTTCAAGCCGCACGCTCCCGTGATAGGGCGCACACGCAACTCTTCGGATTAAATGCCATGGGTCCTGTCTTCAGCGTTCCAACGCCTCGGTCGCCAGCTTTTCAAGACCTCGTGTCCTGTGTGTCTCCAGCGTTTCAGATGCCTCCATGTTCCTGTGTCTCCAGCGTTCCGATGCCTCCGTGTTCCTGTGTATCAGGTTTCAGACGCCTTTCCTGTGCTCCAGGTAATCCGCCATGTTCCGGTGTGTCTCCAGCGTTTTCCATCCTCCGTGTTCCGGTGTCCAGCGGTTCCGACGCCTCCGTGTTCCGTGTGTCTTCAGCGTTAAGCCCATGTTTCTGTCTCACGCGTTCAGATGCCTCCGTGTTCCGTGTGTCTCCAGCGTTTCCAGCGCTCCTGTTCCTCGTGTGTCTCCAGCGTTTCAGAGCATCCATGTTCCTCTGTGTCTCCAGCGTTTCCAGATGCCTCCGTGTTCCTGTGTGTCTTCAGCGTTTCCAGACGCCTCCGTGTTCCTGTGTGTCTTCAGCATTCCCAGACACCTCCAGTTCGTGCCAGCGTTACCAGTGTTCCTCCGTGTTCCTGCTGTCATCCAAGGCTCGGACTGTTTCCTGCATATCCTTTATCTTGGCTACCACCACGGGCCGCTTACCATCTTCCTTGGTGGTCCAGAGGGTCCACAGACTCCTCCCTCCGGACTCTTCCCATAGAGACTTTTCTCCCGGGTACTCCCAAGTAACTTCAGTTGTCTGTGTGACCGTTACAACCACCATGCAATACTTTTCAGTGAGAAACCTGTGAGTGTTCAAAGGCGATTATTTCAGGACCTTTATGTTAAAAAACTGGCATACAAGACCTGATAAATCTTCTCCTGCACATTTATCTGCAGCGTAAACTGGGGTCTGGATTTTGGCTTTTTTTTACTGCATCAAAATAAATAGTTCATTGTAGTGAATAGATTGTTGCCGGGACAGGACTAACTATACCTGTTATTTATGGTTTTATGAAATTTAGATGAAAAGAATTCTGTCCAAATGAATCCATATCTATAACAGGGCTGTGTAAGCGCCTATCATAGGAGCAGAGGCAGGTCTACAAACTGATAAACATGCGAGATTTAACTCAGCACTGCTAAACCCACAGTAAAGGCTGGTACCTCCATCGGTATATTTTTTGCATATATAATGAAATTTGACACTTATAAAATTCACTCTATTAAAAAAAAAAAAAAAAACTACTAAAGGAGGGTATCATTACACGGTGGCTCAGTGGTCTAGCATATGCCCATTGCAGGGCGTGAGGCCCGCACGGCGTGCAACCGTCTGTGATGATATGATACCCTATGTTTGAGTGAATAAATGTGTGTGTATAAGTGAAGAACTGTATGTTTATGTATAGAGTTATATCAATATGTGTGTGTATATAAGTGTTATGTGTAATGTAAATTTTTAAGGGGCCCAGATTCAGAAATCTGCTACGGGGTCCTGCTTCTCTTCGTTACGCCTCTGTATAAAACTCAACTTCAAAAGCCAAAATTTTCAAGAATTCATCTTTAAAATTTTTGGAATTATGGAACCATACCCTCATCATCTCCTTGCAATAGATGCTTTGTCACTGTTGTGTGTGAATACACACCAAACGAACCTGCTCAAAACTGTAGGTGCATGGTCCTCTGAGAGTACTTCTCTTCTCCCAAGCAAACATAAACTTCAGAACGATAGGGTCGCACTTTTGTTTTCACGGGAATCTTGAAACCTTTATTTAAACATGGTGAACAGCAAGTACATGTATTAACACATAAGTGCAGAAAAAAGATCTTACGCGTTTTGACCAATAAGGTCCTTAGTCATAGATAGCTTCCAAAATGGGGTACATAATGATATACCCAGATCACGGGAAGTGAGTGTCAGCCATTGCAGGTGAGCAGAGGTGCTAACCCCTTTCTGGTATAGACACAGATAAAGAAAAACTTGTTGTGCAAGTATAAAAACATAATAGAAAAAATATATACACAGTAAAAACATCTTTAATAAATGACAAGCAAGTGTTGTTCTGACATTGAAACCTTCGGGTATATACAATCTTTTGCAGGACCAAAATCCTTCACGATTCAACAATTTTTCTTTTGTCTCCAATCTATTGTTGTGCTTAACTCTTCCAAAACCACAGAAAGAGAAACATGATGGTCTCTATTGTGTTGCTGTATGAAGTGGCTAGCTTGCATTAGGCCTTCTTCCAACTAGCGTTGCGTGTCACGTACAGGTGCAGAGTGAAAAATGAGTGTTGCCTGCTTTTTTTTGTTCCATTTTTCCTTGGCGTCTGCGTGTGTTATGGTTTTTGCGTTTTCGGCGCATTTTTCACGCGCGAGTCAATGGGAGAATCGAGCATTTTTCAAAGGGACCATGGTTTGGGATTAAAATGGGGTTATTTAAATAAAAAATAATGTCTTTGATAAGTTGCCAAAAATCTGCGATTATATTCTTCACTGTTCCCGTGTTATATTATCTCCGACAAGTTAAGAGAGTGAAGAACAGTGAAGAATAGGAATAAAACCAGTGAACACAGTTGAACACAGTGACCCAGGCTCATTTAAGAGAAAAACACAGTGCAGAACACCGTGCAGAAATAGAGACAGATGTCGGCACATCTGCCTTACTTGTCGGGAGATACGGCGGAACGGCGCGAACAGAAATAGCATGGAAGAACAATATATGGGTGTGAAGAACAAAATTGAGAGTTTAAATACCTATGCAAGTGTTTTCAACATATATATTGTCTTCACATGGCTATTTTGGCCGCACGTTCCGCGCGTTCGCCCGACAAGTAAGCAGATGGCCGAACATCTGTTAATACTATTGCACTGTGTTTCTGCCCTGGTTTCTCTTAATGATCCTGTGGTCACTGTTTTCACTGTGTTCACTGGTTTATTCTATTCTTCACTGTCTTTACTGTGTTTTTTAATTAAATGATCTTCACGAGCAGGGGCAATAGCTGTATTTCTGGTCACCTCGCCCCTGAACTTTTAAAAAACGCATTCCCCCACTGCTGCATTGCACTTGAATGATGAGCGATTGCAATGCGTTTGACTCATCTCCATAGATCTTAATGGGGCGCGTGAAAATGTCGCGTGACTCGCAAAAAAATAGAGCATGCTGCGATTTGATGCGCGTGCAAACGAACGCAAGCACGCGCGTCAAAAACACGCTCATGGATAGACCCATTGAATACAATGGGAAGAGTTGCAATGCAAGTTCTGCAGTCCGCGTACAATGCACGCGCAGAACTCGCGCGTGAAAAACCGCCAGTGTAGAAGGTGCTTTAGACGGGTTGTTAGTCCCAGTTGTGATCCCATGAGAGTTACATATACGCTCTTTGAGCGTTTAACCAGTGCAGCCTCATGTCTCTATACATAATGTGCCAAGTGATGCTAGTACTTCACATTTGCTGTGCATGATATGAACAATCACGGATGCCACTGTCGGTTGGTCATTCATGCTTGCGTTAAATTTGCTCTATTTTTGCGAAGTGACAGCACATACAAGATGTTCGGCGCAACATGTAAAAGCCCTTGTGTGCAAGCATGTACGTTTATTTTGTACATACTAAGTCACTGGAGGATCAAATGCTACTATGCGTGGGGGCATCTTCTAGTGGAAAAAAAAGAAATCATCTTTTAGGAGGTCACGTACTAAGATCCTGATTTAGGATGGGTAAATGTGTTTCTAATGTATTTTGTACATGTTTCAATTCCTCACTGAAGATAGTGACAAAAGTAGGTTTAGGTTTCTGTTGGCGCACGTAAGGAGGCTTGTCAGGGCTGGAAAGTAAATCTTGCCTTGATCGATCTGAACTAATTTTTATAGCCCTATCCAGGTTCCATTTAGTGTAACCCCATTTCCTTAGTCTGTTAGTAATAGAATCTACCTCCTTTTTGTATTGCGTGTCTGTGGAGCAGTTCCTTTTTGCTCTTAGCATTTCCCCTACCGGAATTCCCTTAATCGTATGTATGGGGTGGCAAGAGGAGCTATGAAGGATACTGTTCCTAGCTGTTGTTTTGCGGTATGTGGAGGTAAGGATGCATTCGGACTCAGCTGATGTATTCAAATTTAGGTCCAAAAAGGTGATGTTATTCCTATGCCAGTGGAAGGTGAAAAAAAGATTAAACGGATTACTGTTCAGGTACTGAATGAAGTCAGAGACTGTCGCCATATTGGAACTCCAAATAATGACGATATCATCTATATAACGGCCGTATCTTGGAGGCAAAAGGGGTTGATTTCATTGAAAATGTATAGCTCTTCCCACCAGGCTACGTATAAGTTGGCCAGCGATGGGGAAAATTTTGCCCCCATCGCTGCACCAGACTTCTGCAGGAAGAATGACCCATCATATTGAAAATAATTGGTGGTCAAAAGATAGTGTGTAACCTCTATGATGTACATCTTGAGATCTGTTGTATAATTAGAATATTTGTCCAGATGGTATGTCAAGGCTATAACTGCCAGTGGATGTGGAATGCAAGTATACAGAGCCTCTATGTCACAAGTTAACCAGGAGCATTGTGAGTTCCAGGTAGTTTTTTGTAATACTTGTAGTATGTGTTTGCTGTCTCTGAGGTAACCGTGACAGCGAACTACAAGTGGTTGTAGTAGTGTGTCTAACCATGCCCCCATGCGTTCATTCAGGGAACCAATACCCAATAGATGCTTTGGCTAAGACAAGTGAGAATAGGACACAGACTCACAATGCAGATATGGAAAGAACATATACGCGCATGTGTGATAACACTAACATTAATGTCAGGGTTCAGGGTCAGTAGACCCTCTGGACCACCACGGGAGATGGTTCTAGCCGACACCTGGGACCGGAGTCTAAGTGGCACCTGGTCTTCACCAGAGCCCGCCGCAAAGCGGGATGGACTTGCTGCGGCAGGGTACCACCAGGTCGTTCCACAAGTGCGACTAGCCTGCGGTGGCAGCCGAGGTCGTGGTACAGATTCAGCGGGCAGTCTCGTAGTCAGAAGCAGGCAGAAGTTCAAGGCAGGCGGCAGAGGTGTAGAGTTAGGGTCAAGTCCGGGGTCACAACGAGAGGTCAGAACGGGAACGCTGGGAATACTCTCAGGAAGCTTTTTCAATGGCATGAAGGTCAAAGATCCGGCAGGGAGTTAAGGGAGCCGCCGGTCTTTATGGGAAATCCCAGAAGTGCCAGCGCTGACCCTTTAAATCTTCGAGTGCCCTAAGGAGCGGGGACGGGCGCACGGCCTAGCCTGGACGGGAGCAGGAGTGTGGATAGGTGAGTGCGGGCCGGGGGACGGGGCAGCGTGGCCTCGCAGAGGAGACACCCATGACAACTAACATATATTTCCACTGTAGTGAAAGCACTTATGCAAACTCACAACCCTCTACTGTGCACTCACAGTAGCACCCAGCACCCCTACAACATCAGACCTTAGTGACTGCTGCTCAGATGGTGCATTTCATCCCGTACACAGTCCTTCTGAGACACAGACCTTCAGTGCCAATGTTTAATATTAGCATCTGGGACAAATCATCTGAACAGTATTTTTGGCCTCAAGGAAATCTAACCAGTTCTTTAATAAGATGTTTTCCCTCAAAGGCTTCGAACATGTTTGTTTTCATTTTCATATCTATATTTTACTATTTACATATTACTTTTTCAATTATATATTTTCTTTTTTTTTCTACAAAGGCCAGGAACATATCATTGAGAAATTTTAATGTCCAGGCAGAAACTTTAAATATGGGCAACCTCCGACTCACAAAGAGTCATCCCACTGCACTCAGGAGAGGAACCCCCCCCCCCCTTGTGGAGGAAACCTCTAGAGAACCTTGGGTGAAGGATTACCCTTCCCTTGGGCTTAGGGGGATAGCCCCAATTTCTTACATTGTGCAAAAGTCAATTAGGAATTTTACATGGTACAAGATAAACAGCATCAAAATTCAACAAATAAGAGTCACAATCATTTTCATAGCATTATACATGTAATAGTTAATTAACCAGTTGTAGAATAGTGATAGAACAGGGCGGGTGGGAGGGACATGTTTCTTTCTGTTCTTCTAGGGAGAGAAAGAGAAAGAGAGACACTGGACAGGAAGTGACATCTTCTCCTGAGCTCCTCCCTCCTCACATTACTAAACTGTACACCACCCACTCTGTTCTTTTAAAGTGGACCACCCTCCTACATCAATACTAGTACATAAAATTCAGTCGTTATAGGCCCCCCCCTTACCACCGTCATGTTCCTGCTTTGCCTACGGCTCCGTAGTTTTCATTATAATTACACAATAAAATAGGAGGTGATCACAATAATTACACCCCCGAAACCTGAAACTAAACCATTGAATTGATGGTGTTTCATTTCCAATCTTAGTTAAAAAATAAGAGCTCTGAAATCCAAAAGTTGTCTCTCCCTTCTGAAATATACTGTTGATTGCCATTGTTAAGCGTGTCATTTAAAGGGATTATGTCCAATGTAAATTTAAGGGCAATGAGATCGGGGCTGCAGTCAAGTATTTAGGGACCCCATAAAGGCAAATGTTGTGGTTTCCACATCCTTAGTACACATTATTCCTACCCTACACCACATTACATAAATCGTTTTTTGACATACTGTATTCACTGTGGAAGGTATATTTAGTTTCCATATCCAAGTCAACTCAAATAGATCCAAAATATTCAGTGCTTGTCCTAATGCACTGCTGTGCTTGTGTTAGGCCAAAATCAAAATCAAAAGCCTCTTAGCATATTGGTTGCATCATGCGCCACTTGGCAGCGAGTCTGTCATGACTGGCATATGATGTGCCCAGGGTGAAGCCTGGACATCACCCTTATGGCAATTTGGATGAACCGCAAGTTCATAACAAGCTGTGGGTGGTTAAAGGAAATCTACCATCAAAATCAAGCATAAATAAACCAGAGACACTTACTCATAGACCCAGACACCATGGGGCAGATTTACTTACCCGGTCCATTCGCGATCCAGCGGCGCGTTCTCTGCGGTGGATTCGGGTCCGGCCGGGATTTATTAAGGTAGTTCCTCCGCCGTCCACCAGGTGGCGCTGCTGCGCTGAAAAGCATCGAAACGCGCTGGAGTTCACCGAGCCGGGCTGAGTGAAGGTAAGTGCAAGCTCTGCGACAGATTTTTTTCCGAGGTGCCAACCAAATATGAACTTACTGCTCCCTGTTCTTCAACAATCATATTTGCCTCCTGAGGACAGCAACACAGTAGAAAGATGGAAAATTTGCATCATTTTAGCTTCTTTCCAGTTTCCCTCTGTAGACCTGTAGGGGCCAGCAGGAGGTCCTCCATAGTTAATTCGGCACTGTCTGTTTATAAGTATCAAAATGTGACTGAAAGCAGCATCTTTTAAGTTGCCTGGAACTGCAGGAAGATTCTTCGAGTCCTGTCTGATGTGCTGGGGTTATGGCCCGGGTGCCCACAGAAAGTGTGTATCCGTCGGGTTTTCCGATGTCCGCCACGTGCATGCCAGCGCCGATGCCCCACAATCCGATCGCGTGCGCCAAAATCCCGGGGCAATTCAGGGGAAATCGGCGCAAATCGGAAATATTCGGATAACACGTCTATGACTGTGGTAATCTTATATTTGTTATCCATGTTCTAAGTCTATTTTACAAGGAAGGAGAAGTCTGCTAATGAGCCTAAAGGGCTCTGACATGGTTCCCAGAGTCCCTCTGTGCTGCAGATACACAGGCTGTTACAGTGTAGCACTTCCCCCTCTGTGTGCTGAAACTGTCTCTTCGGCAGTGAGATTACATCAGGCAGGGGGAGGGGGGAAGTGCTAAGGGAGCAGAGTGGGAGGGAGAGGCAGTCTAACAGCCTGTGAAGCAGCAGCACAGAGAGGTCCTGAGAACCATCCCAGTAGCCTTGCAGGATCATTAGCATCAGTGGCGTTGCTAGGGGGGGTAAAAGATCCAGGGCACGGGCCCCAATGCATATGTATCACAGTTTCAGCAATGCCCCCTCCTGTACATAACACCCTCACATGTGGTTGTGCCAATAACAACTTTACTAAGACTATATAGGGAGAAATCCCTACATGTTACATCCAGTGACTGTAGGTGACGTGTCCTCTATCTATAGGCATCACCACATCTTATGTTCTTCATGTCCCTACATCTTGGTTATCCCGCTGCTACCCCTAACAATCTCCCCCAAATACAGTAATGTCCCCACCCATCACACCGTTAATGTGCCCCAAAAGTTCCCCCCACTAATGTGCCCAACACAGTCACTCCCAGTAATGTGCCCCAAACAGTTCCCCCAGTAAAGTGCCCCACACTGCTACCCCCAGTAATGTGTCATGCAGCGTTACCCCCAGTAATGTGCCCCGCACAGTTACCCCCAGTAATGTGCCCCACACAGTTACTCCCCAGTAATGTGCCCGGCACAGTTACCCCCAGTAATGTGCCCTGCAGTTACCCCCAGTAATGTGCCCCGCACAGTTACCCCCAGTAATGTGCCCCGCACAGTTACCCCCAGTAATGTGCCCCACACAGTTACCCCCAGTAATGTGCCCCACACAGTTACCCCCAGTAATGTGCCCCACACAGTTACCCCCAGTAATGTGCCCCACACAGCTCCCCAGTAATTTGCCCCATTAATGTGTCCCACACAGTTTCCCCCAGTAATGTGCCTCACATCCTTACCCCCAGTAATGTGCCCCAGACAGTTACCCCCAGTAATGTGCCCCAGACAGTTACCCCCAGTAATGTGTTGGTGAATCCTCAGCAATGAGCCCAGAGCAATACATGGAGCTGTGAGAAAGCCACAAAGTGTCCCCGGTTTATCTTGCTTGATTTTGATTTTTTTTTTGCTTAATCTTTGTAAAAAGGAACCTTTCACCACAGAACCACACTATAAAGCCCTAACAGAACCTTCTAGATGACTGCGATTGTATTTTCATAGTTCCTTTGTGTATTCTATACGTTGCAACTTCATCCCAAAAAAACACTTTTATTCAGTCTGGTTTCTCTCATCGATGCAGTCAAGCTCTCCCCCGCCCCCCTCACATCTACTGTGTAAACCTACCCTTCTACACATCCCTTGGCACTTCCCACTGTTCCGGTCACTTCTTTCACGTTTGAAAAATTTGCGCATGCGCGGTGTGACTTGTTCCCAGCTGTACCCAGAGCTCCGAGTAGTGTACGCAGCACCAGGTAGATGTGAGAGCTAGCCAGCTGTGCACATCCTAGCATGGTGGCTGGTTCTAGCACATACCCAGCACCGCACATACTGCACATGCGCAGAGTTTTCAAACACAAGTGCAGTGACATGGTGGCAGTGACAAGGGAAGTGTAGAGGGGTGGGTGAGGGTGCGGGAGAGAGCTTGACTGCATCAATGAGAGAAACCAGGCTGAATAAAAGTGTTTTTTTGGGATGAAGCTGCAATGTACAGAATACACAAACGAACCATGAAAATGCAATTACAGTCATCTACAAGGTACTGTTAGGGTTTTATAGTGTGGTTCTGTGGTAACAGGTTCCCTTCAAGGCTTTTGGGGTTAAAATGCCTATATTATATTATATTATATTATATTATTGTATATGACATCTGTGCCGCTTGAAGCTTGAGGGCCCCAATGCAGAATGTTTAATATGCCCCTGACTACCGTTTACCGGCGGTCCCCTACTTAAGAACACCTGACTTACAGACAACCCCTAGTTACAAACGGACCACTGGATTTTGGCAATTTATTGTACTTTAGTCCTAGGATACAATAAACAGCTATAACAGTTATCACAGGTGTCTGTAATGAAGCTTTATTATTACTCCTGGTTCTTATGACAATCCAACATTTTTAAAATCCAGTTGTCACAGAGACCAAAACAATTCTAGCTGGGGTTACAATTATAAAATATACAGTTCCGACTTACATACAAATTCAACTTAAGAACAAACCTCCAGAACATATCTTGTACGTAACCCGGGGACTGACTGTACTGGTGTTTTCTTAGCTTGTAGACAAGACTTTGGGGGCTCTGAAGCCCCAGAGTGTAACAGCTTCCCCTAGTATCCTGTATACTCCATACTGTATATACTCTGTAGGACACATCTAGAGATGTACAGAAATCAATGAGAATAGGGTCCTAGCAGGCAGGGGGAGAACATTGTCTAAGTTACAGTCCTTACTTCCAGAGGGTGTGCACGTTTGCATCTCCCATCAATGTACATAAAAGGAAATTATCTGATATGGTAGGAAGATTTTTTTTTTTTCTTGCTGGTCTCCAAGTGCTCACTACAGGGAGCTGAAATGTTCTGGGTGTTAGCTGCTGTAAAAGGAGATCTGATGGTGATACACAGCGCAGGACGGAGCATGTGCGCTGCACGCCCAAGATGTATGGCAGTGTACACATCACGTACAAACATTTACATGTCTGCCGGACTGATGTCATGTAGCACTGGCAGGATGACGCTCTGCAGCTTCTGGACACTTCTCTTCTATTATTATGCAGTCGCTTCAGATTGTGAAATTTACTGTTAAAAGTACTAAATACTTGTCAATGAGAAGTTAAAAGCAGGCTGCAAAATGGGGGGGGCTCAAAGATGTGGCCACCGTCTTGTAACTTGCAAGGCAATGGAACTCATTGCGGGCAGCACAGGGAATCGTTGGCTACCTGACCTGTGCTAGTCAATGTAGGGACAAAAGGTCACACAATGATTGCCACTACATCATGTAGAAGAGCACACAGACATGTTACTTCAGGGATAGTGGTAAGTAACAGTAAATTTGTTCCTGAAACGGGGCAGCAGGGGCACTGCAAAAAGGGGTTGTGACCCCCTCCGACTGGAAAGCCGCTTTGAGAGACACAAATGAAAGAGGTCAGTATTTGTGAGATCATTAAATAATTGATTTTTACGAGTCAGTATACAGGCGGTCCCCTACTTAAGGACACCCGACTTACAGACGACCCATAGTTAAAGACGGACCCCTCTGCCCACTATGACCTCTGGTGAAGCTTTCTGGATGCTATTACTATTGTCCCAGACTGCAATGATCAGCTGTAAGGTGTCTGTCATGAAGCTTTATTGATAATCCTTGGTCCAATTACAGCAAAAAATTCCAATTGTCACTGGGGCAAAAACGTTTTTTGTCTGGATCCACCATTTTAAAATATACAGTTTCAACTTACATACAAATTCAACTTAAGAACAAACCTACGCACCCTATTTGGTGTGTAACCTGGGGTCTGCCTGTAACTGAAAGGGGGCACTGTCAGAGACTGAAATTAAAGGGGTCACTATTGAGGAGACTATTTAAAGGCTTTTGCATTGGAAAATTGGATTATTTAAATAAGCTTATGGGGTGGGGGGAGAGGGGGGGGGGGGTCTAAGAAGGAACGATAACCCTCTGCAGCGATTCTGCATGTATGTTGTAACTCTACCAATTCTGTGGCTTGTTATGACTGAGCACCCCACAATCAGACACATATTGCTTCTCCTATGGATATGGAGTAATGTCCATCAGACAGCCCAAGTAACTGTCCATCTGACTACTATCACACTGAATGTCACTGACCAGGAATGTTTCAGAATTCAGAATTTCCAAAATTGGTGTCCAAGAGTGTTTGAAGAAGCCTATAAAAGCAAAGGCCAATTTGGTTATATTGGGGCACCTGGGTAATTTACATCTCAGCTGCCTCCAACTGGCAGAACTAAATGTCTATTGCTCCTTACCCTAATGTTATTGGCATCCTGAGGACATCCATTTGGGTCCCTGGTGATCCCTAAAAATAGAGGTTGCTTAATGGATGAAGCTTGGTAGAAGGTTACTTGGGGATACGTTGTAGATTGTTTATGGTCTGTTCTTGGATACTTTGCTCCTTTTCTGAATGGAGTGGGGGTCAGGCACATCGTTTCTATCCCCACAGGAAATCCCACAAGATTATTTAGAATCCTTAAATTGCATTTCATAATGTAAAGTAATTATTGGTCGGCTCCTTTTTTATGTGTTTGGATTTGTGGGTAATCAAGAGATAACTGGGAATTGGGAATCTATATCTATATACCATATATACTTGAATATAAGCCGACCGAATATAATAAAAGCCGAGGCACCTAATTTTACCGAGTATAAGCCTAGGGGTGGGTACAGGTGCTACTCTAATAAAAAGTCCACAGCAGCCCCTCCAATTAATGAAATGTCCAGGAGAGTGATCCCCTTAATAAAATGTCCAGCAGAGTGCCCCCCTTAATAAAATGTCCAGCAGAGTGCCCCCCTTAATAAAATGTCCAGCAGAGGCCTCTCTTAATAAAATGTCCAGCAGAGTGCCCCCTTAATAAAATGTCCAACAGAGTGCCCCCTTAATAAAATGTCCAGCAGAGTGCCCCCATTAATAAAATGTTCAGCAGAGTGCCCCCATTAATAAAATGTCCAGCAGAGTGCCCCATTTAATAAAATGTCCGGTGTCCGGCGCTAACCCCCTGCGTCCTTTTGTCCCTGCAGCAGGGGTTCGCGGCCTCGCCTCCAGATGCATGTCTAAGCGATTTGCCAGCACACAAACTATGACGGGGCGACATTGCTGCGCCATAGTTTCTGTGCCGGCAGAGTCTGGGAACCCAAAGAGGTGCTGCAGGGAGAAGTGGACGCCGCTGATCATCACTAGGGTGAATACTAACATTTTTTTATATACTGTATTTTTCGGACTATAAGGCGCACAAAAAATCCTTTGATTTTCTCAGAAATCAAAGGTACGCCTTATAGTCCAGTGCGCCTTATATATGAACCGTACTTACAGACAACAGCTGCCTTGAACTGTGCACAGGTCTGCCTCATCCTTATAATCAGGTGCGCCATATAATCTTGTGCACCTTATATTGGAACCTAGACATTTTAGCAGGCATTTATTGATGGTGCGCGCTATAGTCTGAAAAATACGGTACCCAAGTATAAGCCGAGTGGGGCTTTTTCAGCTCAAAAATTGTGATGAAAAACGTGACTTATACTTTAGTATATACCGTTATATATATTTACAAAAAATCTTTTACTCATTTTATTATTTTTCTAAGTTTTCAATGTCAGGAGTACAGTGAAACACAAGCAACATTCTTATTAATTATGGTAATAATACTGAAGTAGCCAATATCCTTACATGTAACCCGATGGGACAGAAGGGGAACCGAAGACTCTACGTATTTAGCTGTAATAATGGATATTATACCACAGATGCGAACTAGATTTCATGTAATATATATTATATGTAATCTTTCCTGTGATATTTTGTGGTTGGATTGTTATATATTTATAGTTATACATTTCCAGCTTCCTTTAGAGGACGGTTGATGGGACTTTTTTAACCACTTTCATAGTTACTAAGTTTTCATATGTGAAATCTTGTTTTAACGTTCACTTACCTGCTGTGCTATCAGACAATGTACTATTTACATCCCCCCCAAGAATTAATAAGATGGTATATGCATCCGACTTGTCTTCACAATTTTTGTGCTTTTTGAATAATTGGCATGTATATATTTACCTGTGGTCTCAGACAGAGAAGTAAACATTTTTAAGGTCTCTCTAAGGGTTTCATTTATACAGGCGGCCCCCTACTTAAGAACACTCGACTTACATACGACCCCTAGTTACAAACGGACCTCTGGATATTGGTAATTTCTTGTACTTTAGTCCTAGGCTACAATAATCAGCTGTAATAGATATCACAGGCGTCTGTAATGAAGCTTTAGTGTTAATATTGATTCTTATGACAACCCAACAGTTTTAAAATCCAATTGTCACAGAGACCAAAAAAGTTCTGGCTGGGATTACAATGATAAAATATACAGTTCCGACTTACATACAAATTCAACTTAAGAACAAACCTGCAGACCCTATCTTGTATGTAACCCAGGGACTGCCTGTATTCACTTTTATTATTATAGAAGGAAGCAAATCTGCACTCCAAGTAAACTGCAAGTAGGTGAAAAATAAAAAAAAAATATTTTATTCCCTACTCAAAAGTTGCAGCGTTTTGGTTCCAAGTGAGCTTTTCTCACGGTTATTATTGGTTAAATACACAACAAAAATTTTTTAGGCTGCGTTCTCATCCCTTGTTCTCCTCCATTGGGGCACATATACAGTATTTTTCGGACTATAAGGGGCAACAGATTATGAGGCGCACCATCAATAAATGCCTGCTAAAATGTCTAGGTTCATATATAAGGCGCACTGGACTATAAGGCGCACCTGATTATAACTTGGATACTTTGCTCCTTTTCTGAATGGAGTGGGGGTCAGGCACATTGTTTCTATCCCCACAGGAAATCCCACAAGATTATTTAGAATGCTTAAATTGCATGTCATAATGTAAAGTAATTATTGGCCGGCTCCTTTTTTATGTGTTTGGATTTGTGGGTAATCAAGAGATAACTGGGAACTGGGGGATCTATATCTATATACCATATATACTTGAATATAAGCCGACCGAGTAAAAGCCGAGGCACCTAATTTTACCGAGTATAAGCCTAGGGGTGGGTACAGGTGCTACTCTAATAAAAAGTCCACAGCAGCCCCTCCAATTAATGAAATGTCCAGGAGAGTGATCCCCTTAATAAAATGTCCAGCAGAGTGCCCCCCTTAATAAAATGTCCAGCAGAGTGCCCCCCTTAATAAAATGTCCAACAGAGTGCCCCCTTAATAAAATGTCCAACAGAGTGCCCCCTTAATAAAATGTCCAACAGAGTGCCCCCTTAATAAAATGTCCAGCAGAGTGCCCCCATTAATAAAATGTTCAGCAGAGTGCCCCCATTAATAAAATGTCCAGCAGAGTGCCCCATTTAATAAAATGTCCGGTGTCCGGCGCTAACCCCCTGCGTCCTTTTGTCCCTGCAGCAGGGGTTCGCGGCCTCGCCTCCAGATGCATGTCTAAGCGATTTGCCAGCACACAAACTATGACGGGGCGACATTGCTGCGCCATAGTTTCTGTGCCGGCAGAGTCTGGGAACCCAAAGAGGTGCTGCAGGGAGAAGTGGACGCCGCTGATCATCGCCAGGGTGAATACTAACATTTTTTTATATACTGTATTTTTCGGACTATAAGGCGCACAAAAAATCCTTTGATTTTCTCAGAAATCAAAGGTACGCCTTATAGTCCAGTGCGCCTTATATATGAACCGTACTTACAGACAACAGCTGCCTTGAACTGTGCACAGGTCTGCCTCATCCTTATAATCAGGTGCGCCATATAATCTTGTGCACCTTATATTGGAACCTAGACATTTTAGCAGGCATTTATTGATGGTGCGCGCTATAGTCCGAAAAATACGGTACCCAAGTATAAGCCGAGTGGGGCTTTTTCAGCTCAAAAATTGTGATGAAAAACATGGCTTATACTTGAGTATATACCGTTATATATATTTACAAAAAATCTTTTACTCATTTTAGGTTCATATATAAGGCGCACTGGACTATAAGGCGCACCTGATTATAAGGATGAATGACCAGTAGGTGGCAGACCTGTGCACAGTTCAAGGCAGCTGTTGTCTGTAAGTACGGTTCATATATAAGGCGCACCGGATTATAAGGCGCACCTGATTATAAGGATGAATGACCAGCAGGTGGGAGACCTGTGCACAGTACAAGGCAGTTGTTGTCTGTAAGTATGATTCATATATAAGGCACACTGGACTATAAGGCGCACTTTTGATTTCTGAGAAAATCAAAGGATTTTTTGTGTGCCTTATAGTCCGAAAAATACGGTACTTACCCCGTCGGCGGAGTTCACTGAAAGTGCATTGTCCAGCGATTCAGTAAGATCGTGCGCCTGATATCCTGCATGTGTTACTTCCCCGCTCAGGTCCGACGGAGTTCACCATCTTTTAAGTGGTGCATGTAAGTGCATTATCTTGTGAAACAATGGGGCTTATTTACTAAGGGTCCGCAGATCGCACTTTTGTCAGATTTTTGAAGTTTTCGGGATTTGTGCCGCGGAGACAGGTATTTAACTGGGGATTGTGTCGCACGCGATCAGATTGTGGTGCTGCTGCACTGGCTTTCATCCGTGAATTGTGGCAGAGTGCATTCCAGTCAGACAATGCACTTTCGGGGATTGCGCATGACGGGTCAGTAAATTTTCCCCCAAATGTGAAAGTTAAATCCCGCGGTCAGTCCGAATCAGCCAATGCGTGCGACACAATCCCAGCACAGACACCTGTTAAATACCTGTGCAAGCCGTGTAATCCCCGTAAATGGCAGTCTGACGAAAGTGCAATCCACCACCCTTAGTAAATGAGCCCCATTGTATCTATATATCGGGAGCAAGAATTTTCTGCTGTACATATTCAGGGTGTTGCCATATTGTAACACTTCTATCACTGACGGCCATAGTGTAAAATTATCGGAGGGTGGGGATGGATGCCATACAGTGGTATCTGCCCCCCATAGATTATTATGCCCTCTGCTGAACGTATTGTTTTTTTTTCCAGCAGGAAACAGCAGGATAATGTGCAGTCTACTACGTTATTCCATCCTGTGTTTTCTGCTTTGATGCTTTGGATGCAATGTATATTGAGCAAACAGAAGCCAAATGGAGAACACATTCAGCATGTCCACTCTAGTCTCTTTGGTGTACAGGCTGAACATGTGTAACAAATCTACATGTGAACAGAACCTTATTTTAGATATGATGATACGTGTATTATTTATTGTTCTGTGATGTTGCTCTATTATAAACACACATTTGTTGTTATTGTTTATAGGTATTTTTTTTACCTGCAATATACACATATATATATTGAGATGTATCTGTACAGAACAGCATATACTTCCCTTTAACAAAAATACTACAGTGCCTCTTAGAGAGGGAACATCATCCTGTGTTGAGCCCCAGAGAGAACATGGTAAATAGGATTCTTAAAGGGAACCTGTCACCAGGGACCTCATTTTCACTAAAGACAGGTTGCAGAAGCTTATTACACGTGCAGTGCAAATCTGCCTTTCTGCCTTCTCTAAGCATTTGCGTTACAATATAATTGTGTGTTATAACTTACCTTGCACCCTGACAGAATCCTCTGTGTAGTCACAGCGGTGGGGCTTTGGTTTGGATGCATTTCAAAAAACAATATGTGACTTATCTGTGCTACTCACTCCTCAGATCTTGGCCTCCACCTTTGTGCTCCTGTACAGCTCCACCTCCTGCTCCTTCTCAGAGGTAACAGCCTGGTGAGCTGACATCAGTGGGGGCCATCTATGCTATGCTTTCTACAGACCTGGCAGAAACCAGTAGTAAAGTGATTTCTGGTCATTATGTGATTTGAAATTTTCACTTTCCTGTCTGGTTTCTTGTTCTACTTTGTGAGACTTTTTTGTCTCATCTGTCAAGCTAAAAAGAAGCACAAAAGTCTCTACATGACAGATGAGACAAAAACGTCTTACAAATTGTAGTAACAACCGTGCCAATGTCTTCCTCTGTCTGCTGAATACTGCTTAGGTGGCGTTGATTTTCTCTTTTGTTTGACTAAGTGTGGACTATGCTTTATATTGCGGACTGTTGTGAGACTATTGCACCAGACACAGTCCACCTGCAGCTTTGCTCTGGTCCAGCAATAGTTAACTGCTGTGATTGACAAACCTGTGTCCAAGCCATCTTCAGCTGAGGCTCTCAGGACCTACATAAGTTTTTAGCTTACAGCTAGTACTGTGCTAGTTATATTCCTGGTTAGATTCAGCATTTCTGCTCTTGCGATTCTTCTGTATCTCTGGTTTACTGATATGGCTTTTGTATATTGACTATTCCTTTGTATTCTGATTTTGTGTTGTTTGCTATCTCGTTGTGATCCTCAACACCTAGCATTGCTTTTGTGTTGTTTGTTTGTTTTCTTGTTTTGTGTCCTTACTTGGCATAGGGATGGACTTTATTCAAGTTGTGACCTAGGATACGTTGAGGCAAGCAGACAAGTAACAGTTGTCGTTCCTGAGGTCAGAGCATGAAAGGAAAGCAAAGTGGTAATTAATCCCCCATATGTCTATGAGTTTGTTGTGCACTTTAGGCCTGCAACTCAACTCTCCAGCATTGGACACCAGCAAAGAGCAACTCCCCTTCTTATTGCTCCTCCCCCAGCAACTCCCTCTCTTATTTTGCCTCCCCAGCAGCAGCCCCCCTCTTATTATAGTTCCCTAGAAGCTTCCCTTGATATAGTGGCCCTCTCACCTTATTCTTTCCTTGTTGTTGCTTAATAAAAAAAAACATAAACCCAGTTACACACGGCTCCTCATTCCACCACAGCAACTCTACTGTCATCCTCTCCTCCGTGCTACTGTTGTGTAAAGCTTTGAAGCCGGAAGGCATGATGATGTCATGCTGTATCATCACATCTGCTGACCGCGCACAGCAGCAACAGATGCACAGGGATAATGCAGGGGGCTGACAGTTTTTGGCATTAGCATTGTAACCAAATTACTGTCCGGAGGATGCCGATAGAGGGGGTGTCCCAGGATGTACCTTCTCCCACTCTGAACAGCAGAATGGAGTCTGAAATCTGGGACTTTCCCACAGGAACCAGGATGGTTGGAAGGTATTAAACGCACATGCACAGATACATATATTACACACACTTTCACATTCCAGCGGTGGAGAAGGAGCTTCCCTCCTAAGCTATGCCCTCCAGCCTACCTTTCCTTTTATCTGCCTATTTGTACTTGAGCTTCTACCTGGAGCTGCCTACTACCTTTGCTAAAACACCTAGAATTTTTGGCAATAGTATGGGTGAATTGCAGCTGTTACATAGGCGCAGGAGCCTGAGCAGGGGCGTAACTTGAGGGGGTGCAGAGGGTGCGGTCGCAACCGGGCCCAAGAGGCTTAGGGGGCCTATAAGGTCTCACTTTCCCATATGAGAGCTCAGCCACAGTAATCTTGGGGTTCTTCTTTACTTCTGTCACCAAGGCTCTTCTCCCATGATTGCTTAGTTTGGCTGGACAGCCAGGTTGAGGAAGAGTTGTTGTCATCACAAACTTCTAACATTTAAGGATTATGGAGGCCACTGTGCTCTTAGGAGCCTTGAGTGCTGCAGAAATTCTTTTGTCACCTTGTGCAGATCTGTGCCTTGCCACAGTTCTATCTCAAAACTCCTTGGGCAGTTCCTTAGACCTCATGATTCTCATTGTGAGGTCTTATATAGATAGATGTGTGCTTTTCCTAATCAAGTCCCTTTAATCAGTTTAATTAAACACAGCTGGAGAGCCACCTCAAGGAGGATCAGAAGGAAAGTAGGTGAGTTAAATATCAATTGTTATGACCATGTGATATTTCAGTTTTTCTTGTTTAGGAAATTAGCAAAAAATTCATTTTCTTTTATGAAGATGGGGCGCAGAGTTTGCATTAATGAGCAAAAAAAGAACTTTATCGGTCTTATCAAATAGCTGCAATGAAACAAAGAGAAACATTTAAAGGGGTCAGAAAACTTTCCATACCCACTGTATCTATGTCTACATATTTAAAAAGTACTGAGAGTAGGGAGTGGATAGTAGGAGGATGGTTATGCCGGGGTATGTGCTAGCAGAGATGGTGATGTAGTTTGAATTCTTACATAGAACAGATCTCAAAGTGACAGAATTTTCAGGTTCCTGCAATGTCAGATATCTCACTGATGAAGCAGTAACTCCATGGTGACTCCTATATATGGTGAAAGAGCTCCAGTCCGTCTCACACCTTACTGACTATTCTGGGCTTAGAGTAAAACTAATTTTTTCGTCATATAAACCTCACCCGTTCCCAGTAGCCTGACAAGCTATTGTTACAAAGGGGACTCTCAGCTATTCACCTATTAGGAAATGTATCACCATTGAATATGTGGTCAAAAAAGACATTTCAGGGAGTATTGTGGAAAACATGAAATAGTGTGTGTAATCCCCTAAACTCATAACAGACAAAATACCAGTTATGTGTCTTGACTTTATAAGGGAAAGCAGCTTCTTGGTTGTAGTTCTTCCTCCTTGGCTACGATTGGCTCCTCCGGAACAAGTATGTGTCTGCTACATTTTGGGTTAGGAATTTCTTTCATAAAGCTGCGGAGGCTGATGAGAAAACATCAAGCACTTTTTATTACTTCTAGTATTACTGCCTGTTACACGGCTCAGGCGATATCAAGCCTTAGAGTTTGTATTGTTTTCTATTAAAACTTTTTACATGTATATGTTTAGCTCAGTGGTTGGGGATATACTTTTTTTGCGGAGAGTGCGTTACTAATGTAGCAGTGCTCCGTTGTTGGAATGTCACTTGTGGGTTTGGACTGTTTGTGATTTGGAGTTACTGCCAAAAATTTAGCTCCATCAAAATTGACAGGTAATGTGATATCGCAATAGAGTGGTTTCTATCCACTATGTGACTTGTAGTCTTTTATATAAGCAATGGTTTGTAGTGTTACTTAAGCTGCTAGGTGGAGACCTTGCTGCTGTGACTCACTGCTGCCCGTCCCTTCAATTAGATTTTATGTAATCGGACACCACAGAATTCAAAATCAGTTGAAAAGGGAATCTGTCACTAGATTTTACCCCATTATACTACCAGCCCCCCTCAGGGTGGGTATGAAATGTCCTTTCTAGAATTCCCATCTTTATATGAAATCCCGGTCATTTACCTATGAAAGAAATCTCCTTCAAAGTCATGTGATAATAAGCAGAAAAGAGTCATATTTTACCCGAGATGAGTCATGTTTAATGTCACTTCAGAGACAGTTAAAAACACAGGAGGGATTTTATCAAGGTTTGTACATCAGTGTTCTATCATTAGAGACTTGAAATAATCACAATTACTGGCATAACCGGCCTGGAATGGGGCATTCATGCTTGTTCAGGTGCAGGCTATAGATTTATTATATGCCGGACCCAGCTGTCCATCTGATATATTAGGAGGCCATTTAATCATTTGTTTGCTAAATCTCTCCATGGTTGGAAATTTGAGCTACAGATAAAAAGCCAATTCGCACCTTTTTAAAATGTCTCTCCAGTAATGTAGCTTATCTGAAAGATTTAATTCTTATCAATAATATGAGAGCGAAACCAGGTTTCTAAGTACTATAGAACTGCTTCTAAATTTGACTCATCTCAGACAAATGTGACTCCTCTCTGCTCTTTTTCATAGGACTTTGGGGGGAGATATTCTTCAGTAAAAAGGTGCGATTTCATATAAAAGAGGGAATTTTAGAAAGGACATTTCATATCCTATTATCGGAAGGTGGTTACTGAAGAAAAATTGGATGACAGGTTCCCTTTAAAAGCGAAAAGTTGATAAGGAGGGAATATGCTAAGAGCCAAAGTAAGTATATTCCTCTTATAAGATACATTAAAAAGTTTCTTATATTCACTTATACTATTGATGTATTAAAGGGTCCCCATTAAAGGGACTGATCCATGTGAAAGTACCAGTTGTTATTATTATATTATTATTGTATTATCAGTGCTGGTTTTACTACTTTCCCCTTGAAACAATAGGGGCATATGTGAAGATGATGGTGCTAAATGTGTATTTTTGGTATATTAAAGGGGTATTTCCACAAAGACAAGATTTTAAAATATACTCAGGATAACAAAACATCACATTCTCTAAGTCAATGTTATAAACAGAAATACAGCATATCACAGATATAATTCCAACCTGTCTCTATCAGCCCTGGTGTATACAATTTTGGTGGTCCCTGGATACAACCGTAAATCTTCTCATGAATAGCTTCTCTTCTCTGCACACTGTAGTGTTCTCTGCCTCCTGGCACAGGCACTTCCTACCAGCAAGTAGCAGTGTACAGAGATTTACTCTACTAGCTACAGGCAAGTTAAGGTCTTTATCTGGGAGAGAGGCAAATAGCAGAGCCGACTGTGTGTTATAATAATCTAAGCACATTGTCAGCACACAGCATCACAATGTGCTGAAAAACTCAAACTCATCTTATACTCGGGTCAAGAAAAAAGAAACTCAAAACTCACCTTTCCGGTGCCCCCCGCAGGTCTTCTCTTGTTCCATCATAGCATGCGCCGTCCGGAGAACGTGCACCGACCCATATCTGACTTGGAGCTGAAGCGAGAAGACCTTCTCTCAGCGTCGGAAAGGTGATTACTACCAAACTGGGGGCTGGCTTGCTATATATTACATGGGGAAGGCTATATACTATATGGAGGACTTCCTATATACTACACATGGCTGGCTATATACTAGCGGGGGCTGGATGGCTATATACTAAAGGGGGCTGGCTATATACTAAAGGGGGCTGGCTATATACTAAATGGGACTGGATGGCTATATAGTAAAGGGGGCTGGCTATATACTAAAGGGGACGGACAGGCTCTATACTAAAGGAGTCTGGCTATATACTAAAGGGGACTGGATGGCTATATACTATAGGGGGCTGGCTATATACTAAAGTGGGATGGATATATACTAAAGGGGACTGGCAGGCTACATACTAAAGGGGGCTGGCTATATACTAAAGGGGGATGGATGGCTATATAGTAAAGGAGGCTGGCTATATACCACAAAGGCTGGCTATATACTGAAGGAGGTTGGCAAGCTATACACTAAAAGAGGCTGGCTATATACCACAGGGAGCTGGCTATATACTGAAGGGGGCTGGCTATATACCACAGGGGGCTGGCTATATACCACAGGGGGCTGGCTTGCTATATACTGAAGTGGACTGGCTATATACTCTGAACAAAGGTACGTATAAATGCTTGGGTTTTTCGTGTGAACACGTACAAAATTCATGCAAGGCAATTTGGAACACTAAACCACGGGTCCATAAGAACCTGAGGGTGGTTTAGTGTCCAAAATCGCCCTAACAGGGTCCCTTTAAGCCCTCAGCACTAAAGGTATACAGATCTAAGGAGGTCTGCAGCATAATCCAGCAGTAGAGTGATGTATGTGATCTATGCTGCTTTGGTTCCTGATGCTTGTGGAATGGCTGAATAATTACTGGAGTGAAATCCTCAGCCAATCAGCTACGTCTGCAGATTACCTAAATCTATTCAGAGCCCAAATTATTTCAATGTGCAATCCCCGTCCAAATCCAATGGGTTCTCCATGCAATAACGTATTATCTGCTGGCAAACCACATAGAGATAGAAGAAAATAATGCTGTCCATTGTTAATGTAGATTATCCAGCTGAACATAATGGTGCAATGTACGGTATGTATAATATATACTGTAAGTGTGGAAACCCTGTTACAGTGGATAAAGGGACATAGATACATATAAAAATTACTACAAGAAGCAATATGGGGTACCGTATGTAAGCAAACCCGAGGCAAACCCGAACCACTAAAAACTGGGAAAACCTATTGACTCGAGTATATGCCGAAGGTGGAAAATGCATTGGTCACAGCTTCCCAGTATATTGCCAGCAAGTCCCCTGTAGTATATAGCCTGCCAGCCCCCTGTAGTATATAGCCAGCCCCCAGTAGTATATAGCCTGCCAGCCCCCTGTAGTATATAGCCTGCCAGCACTTATAGTACATTGTCTGCCAGCCCCTGTAGTATATAGCCTGCCAGCCTCCTGTAGTATATAGCCTGATAGCCCACAGTAGTATATAGCCTGCAAGCCCCCAGTAGTATATAGCCGGTCAGCCCCCTGTAGTTTTTAGCCAGCCCTCTGTAGTATATAGACAGCCATTCCCCTGTAGTATATAGACAGCCAGCCCCCTGTGGTATATAGCCAGCCCCCTGTAATATATAGCCAGCGAGCCTCCTGTGGTATATAGCTAGCCAACTGTAGTATATAGCCAGCCCCTTTAGCATATAGCCAGTCCCCTTTAGTATATAGCCTGCCAGTCACTTTAGCATATAGCCAGTCCCCTTTACTATATAGCCTGCCAGTCTACTTTAGTATATAAGCAGCACTCTGTAGTATATCCAGCCCCCATTAGTATATAGCCAGCCCTGTGTAGTATATAGCATTGTGGCAAGTGAAGTCGGCAAAGTACACCCTGACTTCACTGGCCGCAATGTGATAAGAGGAGGCTGCGGATCAGCAAATGTGAGTCTAGTGTGCCTCATTGGAGTCACATACAGTATATGCTGTGTATTCATAAGTAACTCACCCAATAGTGATTTCATAGTATGTATATAAGCATCCCCTTTTCTGACCATTTCCTGTGTTATTGTAGTTTTTGTGCCAGATTTTAGTCAATGGGTTGCAAGAGTCGATATCTGCTGTGAAAATCTGCATCCCGCATATTCAAAATTCTGATTTTTAAAAACATTTACTAGCAACATTTGTTAGAAAAGTCTTGCGGTATATGCAAATAGAGTCATCGTTTCTCAGCAGAGGATTTACAGAGATGTTGTATCTTGAGTCTTAGCACCCAGAGCAGTCGCTTTATGCAGTTCCCCTGGAGAGATCCTCTCCTCTTGTAAACCATCTGAACCAATCACAGAGCGTAGCTGCAGCGAGCACCATAAGTGGATAGAACAAGTCCTGCTACTCGCTTCTTAGCAAATGTATTCATATTATAAAAGGTGCACAAGCATTTTCATTGCTTCAGTTATATAAATGTATTCCAGATAAGGTTTACCTAGTATTTATACACAAGGTATTCAAGAGAATTCGGCCAAAATAGGGATATACTGATGTGTATATTAAAACTATAGCATGTCTGCAGGGACGGATTAACGCTGCCATTGGCTGTGGGCTATATGGATAAATTAGTAATAGTGTTAATTGAAATTTTGAAAATTAGTACTGGCACAGATCGTGGGTGTTAAATGTTTAAATAGCGGCAGAAAAGTCGCCACAAGGCACTTTTGCTACCGGTGAAGTCAATGGAAAAAACAAGGACAGCACATACGACCTAGATACCTGCTAGTGATCCTTCTAACCTACCACCTAGAAGAAATGGTACTGTGCAGGGCCCACACATGCAGAATAGGTCAGTGTAATACTTTGCAGTGGCCATATGTGCAGGATTGGTGGAGTATTGTGCCATGTACATATATGCAGGATAGTTTAATGTAGTACTGTGCAGTGTCCATATATGCAGGATGAATCAGAGTAGCATTGTGCAGTGCCCATATATGCCGGATAGGCAGAGTAGTATTGTGCAGTGTCGATATAAGCAGGATAGGCAGAGTAGTACTGTGCAGTGTCCATATATGCAGAATAGGTCGAAGTAGAACAGCGCAGTGCCCATATATGTAGGAATAGGTCAGAGTAGTACTGTGCAGTGCCCATATATACAGGATAGGCAGAGGCGTACGTGCATTGCCCACTATATGACGAGACAGTAGTAGTATCTGTGCGTGTCGCATTCATGAACAGGTAGGCAGAGTAGTACTGTGCAGTGCACCTATGCAGTAATAGTCAGGAAAGCGCTCCCATTATAGGAAAGGTAAGAGTCTACTGGGCAGTGCAATATCATACAGCGGACTAGGCAGAGTAGTACTGTGCAGTGCCCATATTAACACGGATAACGTCATAGAGTGACACGTGTCAGGCCCATAATACAGGATAGCTGCTGAGCCACGAGTACGTAATCTGTGCAGTGCCGCCGAGAGTACTGGCATGAATAATACAGGATAGGCCAGAGTAGTTACTTTGCAGTCAGCCATTATGTGATCAGCAGAGATAAGCTAGCGGAGTAGTACAGTGTAGGTGCATGCACACATATACAGCTCACAGGTTAGGCGCCATATCGGTCAGGCAGAGTCGACGTGCAGTGCCTATAGGATAGAGAGTTACAGTGCCGCAGTGCATATAGACAAGGAGTAGGAAGATTGTATACGTCAGTGGGTACACTACAGGCAGAGCATTACTGTATCCTATAACAGGATAGCATGATTAGTACTGTGCAGTGCCCATATATACAGGTAGGCAGAGGTACGTAGTTACTGTTCGTGCCCATAAGCAGGGATAGAGCAGAGTAGTACTGTGCAATGACCCATATATACAGGATAGGCCAGAGTAGTGTAGACTGGCAGTGCCCATCATATGCCGGATGGCAGACTGTACTGTTCGTGCCCTATATACGGGGATAGGACAGAGTAGTACTGTGCTGCCCCTATATACAGGATAAGCAAGTAGTACTGTGCAGTGCCCATATATACAGGATGAAGCAGTTTAGTTAGCTGTGCAGTGCCCATTATTACAAGGATAAGCAGAGTAGTAGTCTGTGCAGTTGCCCATATAGAAACGGATAGGCAGAGTAGTACTGTGCAAGTGCCATATATACAGGATGGCAAGTAGTACTGTGCAGTGCCCATATACTACCGGATATGCAGAGTTACTGTCAGTGCCCATATATAACAGGATCGGGCGAGTTAGTACTGTGCAGTGCCCATATATACAGGATAGGCAGGTAGTAGTGCGGGCCCATATATACAGGATGAGGCAGAGTAGTGCTGTGCAGTGCCCATAATACAGGATAGGTCAGATGTCTTACTTGTCGTGCCCATTAATGCAGCTAGGCAGGTAGTACTGTGCAGTGCCCATATATACAGGATAAGCAGAGTATATAACTGTTGCAGTGCCAATACCGTAGGATATGGCGTGCCATTATTCGATAAGGCAGAGTAGTACTGTGCAGTGCCCATATTAAGATAACAGAATGATCTCATATAGGATGCAGAGTAGTAGCGTGCAGTCACATATATACAGGAATAGCGCAGAGTTATCTGTGCAGTGCACATATATACGAGTAATAGCGAGTCAGTAACTGTGGCAGTGCCCATATATACCAGATAGCAGAGTATTACTGTGCATTGCCCATATATACAGGATAGGCAGGTATTTACTGGCAGTGCCCATATCTACAGGAATAGACGCAGAGTAGTAACTGTTGCAGTGCCCTATATACAGGATAGGGCGATTACTGTACAGTGCCCCATATACTCAGGATAGGCAGAGGTAGTACTGTGGCATGCCCAAATTGCACCGGATTGCAAGTTTAGTTACTGTGCAGTGCCCATTAATAGTGCCTAAGCAAGTAGTACTGTGCAGTGCCCATATAGAACGGAATAAGCAGATTAGTACTGTGGTCAGTGCCATAATCTACAGGATAGCAGGTAGTACTGTGCAGTGCCCAATATCCCCCAGTATGACAGAGTAGTACTGTGGGCAGGTGCACATATATTAAGATAGGCAGAGTATCTGTCAGTGCCCTATATACAGATAAGGCAGAGTAGTACTGTGCAGTGCCCATATATGACGAGATAGGCAAGGTAGTACGTGCATGCCCCTATATACAGGATGAGCAAGTGTATACTGTGCAGTGCCCAGATATGCCGGATTAGGCAAGTAGTACTGTGCCCCAGTGCCCATAATATTAGGATAGGCAGAAGTAGTTACTGTGTCGTGCCCATATATACGGATAGGCAGAGTGTACTGTCAGTGCCATATAACAGGATAGGCAGAAGTCGTTACTGGGCAGTGCCAAGATATACCGGATAGGCAGAGTAGTACTGTGCATTGCCCCATATATAAACCTACCGAGAAGGCAACCGCCGCCCCCAGCTGGTCGGACACGATGTGAGATCAGTGCCACGCTCAGTATCCGGATACCGCCGAGAACTGTGCACACGGCAGCCGAAGAGGTATTGACCGAGAGGTGTAAAGGCCTACGGAAGAGTGTACTGTGCAGTGCACCATATATAAGGATAGGCAGAGTAGTACTGGCAGGCCCATGGGATAACGAAGATAGCAGAGTAGTACTGTATGCTATCGGGCCTATCGACATGAAGGTAGGGGAGTAGTATGTCAGGCCAGTATAGTAAAACTGGAAGAGCATATCAGTCGTAATTGCTGCTTAGTTTTAGGAGGGAAAAACTTGCGGAGTGGATAAAGCAAACGTTGTTGTATGTGGACACTTGCCATCTATGACCACAGTTTGGTTCACAAATTTAAACGTGGGTCGAACATACAAATATAAAGACAATGGGGGAGATGTTACTTACCCGGCCCATTCGCGATCCGCGAGACGTTCTTGCTCTGTCGCATTTCGGGGCCGGGGCCGGGAGTATGAAGGCAGATCCATCCGACGTCCACCAGTGTGGCGCTGCTGCGCCTGAAAGTCATTCATCGCCGCACGATCCCCCCCCCCCCCCGCGAATGCAACACTCGGACCAGGTGAAGGTAAGCGCTCCCCAAGCGACACTTTTACCGTTCTTAATCGGCGTGCGGTTTTTTTCCGAATACGTCGGGTTTCGTTCTGCCATGCCCCCCGATTCCGTCGCGTGCATTTCCGGCGCCGATGCGCCACATCCGATCGGGTGCGACACAATCACCGGGGCAACTCAGGTACAAATCGGCGCAAATCGGAAATATTCGGGCTGTAACACGTCGGGGAAAAACGCGTTTGGGCCCTTAGTAAATGACTCCCAATGAGGAGAAGTGGTACTGTGTTGTGTCATAAATGCCTTTTCTATTAGTTAATAATTTCTGTACAATACCCATCTCTGCATTGCCCATTTATGCAGGATAAGGGTTTGTAGCAGTGCCCACATATACAGGATAGTGAAAAGTGATACTGTGTGGCCATTTATATAGCATAGTTGCAGATGAACGTATTCACCTATATCAGTGATGGTCAACTATTAGAGACCAAAGTGACCCAAACTATAATCCATACCCACCGTGTTATCACAAACTGCAACATGGAATTATTCTCTAACTTATTGCTCCCCGCTTGTTTGTAACTTTCAATCGTAATCAGTGTTTAGGACACCAACTACAGGTATATCGAATGTTCCCAGAACAGTGAGACATACCTTGCTGAAAAGGAGACATACATGATAATCAGCTCTGTCCACACCTTCACACCCCTCTCTGTAGTTCCCCGGCAGCGCTATTGCTTTATTATAACATTGAGCATGCAAGTCCTGGGCTCCTGGGAGGAAGAAGATAACTGTAGTCCTCTTTGCTGATGGCTCGGGTGCCCCGGAGAGGGCTCTGAGGCCACCTCTGGCACACCATACCATAGGTTCCCCGCCATGCCTCAATTGATGTTCTGATTGGATTGTACAATCTTGGTACAGGACAGGAGTCCTACATCACCAAAAAAATATGATGTCAAGGATGCCCCCCTTCCCCCCCTGTCTCCCAGCATATTGAAATAGGGAGTTCGATAGAAGGGTTCATTGACTCATATTCTGTATGATGAAAGGACTCACTTCCTGTGCAGTGTATTCAATCTATGGGATAACATCAGCATACGGGCCTTTTCTCAGCGGCCTGGATCGCAGTACTAGTTGCACTAAGATGAGAGATAGAGGACTGTGCAGGTTTAATCAGCTATATATGCGAATAAGGTAGCAGTAGTTTGTTGCACCTAATACAAAATAGGAGAAGTGCCATATAAACAGGAACGGGTAGCAGCAGTACGTGCACTTATGTCCCTCTTTTAGTTTTTAACTTGGATGTATTTACTTAACTTTTCTAGAAAAATTTACATGCACGGTCACCTCTCTGTTCACAGAGAAGTCTGACAATCAGCCAGTATAATAAAAAAATTCTAGAAGTCGAGGCAGAACACTTTGTCTGTAGGGTCAAGCAGATTTGTACTGTGGTACTATAGCGTTAAGTGGAAAAAAAGTTGAACACCATCTGCACTAAAGGGGATTTCTTTGTCATTTTGATTCATACCAAAACCAAGTGTTCCGAAAAACGAATAACAATTATTAAAAACAAAACTTGCAGGGGATGTTCCGTCTGATGTCAACTTTCTACTTCAACTTTCTATGGGGTAATTGTTCCTATTAATTACTTAATAAGGTATTGAACACAAAATGGAAATACAGTTATCTTATAAGAAACTTCACCCCCCCACCCCCTAGTTTTCCAGAAGGTGCAAAGGGAGCTTTTGAAGACCAATTTTATATTGTATCTGAAAAATTTCAGTATCTGCTTCAAGGAAAATCAAGACCCCATGCAAACAGTCTCTAGGTCCTTAATGTGGTTACATGAATGATGTCTCTCTTAGACCATAGGGCAGCACACGTAATACCTACATGACACATTTATGGAACCGTATGCAGTGGAAGTAGAACATAAGACTATGGTTCTTTAATTTTTCAGATGTGTCCTCCCTTACCTTGACTATTGGATGGACAACTGTGACAGCTTTGTAAGATATTTTCATGAAATTGCTCTAGTTTTTTGGGAAGCTGTCCATTACTAATTTGGATCCCAAATTGCAGCAGCCTGCAAAACCTTCTCAAGGTTGACCCTAACTCTAAACCCACTTCCCAGCTTCCCTACCTGATTGTCTTGCAAGCACAAGCAGTAAGGGACAACAAAGAGACGTTCTTTCCCATAGCCAAAGTTTAAAACACGGAAATGAAGATTAAACAAACACAGAAGCACCAGCCTGACCCGCTGATACAAGGCAGGATGGATCCATGACACCACCACCACCAGCCTGAGCCGCTGATACAAGGCAGGATGGATCCATGACACCACCACCACCAGCCTGAACCGCTGATACAAGGCAGGATGGATCCATGACACCAGCACCACCAGCCTGAGCCGCTGATACAAGGCAGGATGGATCCATGACGCCAAATTCTGACCCTACCATCCGAATGTCGCAGCAGAAATCGAGACTCATCAGACCAGGCAACGTTTATCCAATCTTCTACTGTCCAATTTCGATGAGCTTGTGCAAATTGTAGCCTCAGTTTCCTGTTCTTAGCTGAAAGGAGTGGCACCCGGTGTGGTCTTCTGCTGCTGTAGCCCATCTGCCTCAGAGTTGGACGTACTGTGCGTTCAGAGATGCTCTTCTGCCTACCTTGGGTGTAACGGGTGGCGATTTGAGTCACTGTTGCATTTCTATCAGCTCGAACCAGTCTGCCCATTCTCCTCTGACCTCTGGCATCAACAAGGCATTACCGCCCACAGAACTGCCGCTCACTGGATGTTTTTTCTTTTTTGGACCATTCTCTGTAAACCCTAGAGATGGTTGTGCGTGAAAATTCCAGTAGATCAGCAGTTTCTGCAATACTCAGACCAGCCCTTCTGGCACCAACAACCATGCCACGTTCAAAGGCTAAAAAAGCACACAGTCTGCTCACCGGATCTTGTATGTAGGTATGTCCTCCGTGCTGTAGATCCACTCCTGGACTGGAGATTGTAGTATCGCACTTTGTGGTTTAGGATCCAGCTACAGGAATTCAGACCTCAATCTTTAAAAGTTGTAAAAACTCCATGTCTTTATTAATGGACCTTGGTCACAAATGCAAAAACTTTCCTCTGGTGTAACAGATTAAAAATACATCAGCAACGCGTTACAAGCGCACTATGCGTCCTTCCTCATGGCTGTATAGTATACAAAAGACAACTCACGGACTAGAAAAGAAAGAAAGGAGGAGGTGGATTGTGGTTGGATTATTTCCACCTGTTCATTGTTACACCCTTTCCTCCCCGTGTGCTGTCACATACTTAGAATTAAAGTACAAACACATACACATTTCTAAAAACAAACACAGGAACAAACTGTGTTCTCTACTCGGTTGTGACACTGGAGATTCTAATATTCGAGCCCATATATGCTCGAGTCAGTTGGCCTACAAATTATACATATATGCGGCATTGAAGTTGAACAAATAGGATGGTAACAGCGTTTTCCATTTATACATCAGGTATAATATGACCCCAACAGTTTACGAGGCACAATTGTGTGACCTACTGTTGATACCGCAGCCACGGCATCATTCTTATGTGTGCACACGTCTCTAATGAATTTTGTATATCCGTCTTGTGCGTCGTGGATACCTGTCAGTTCTCATTTGCTGTCGGCTGGAAGCAAGACAGCAGCGCATGCGTGGTGACCATCCTGTGTCAACTTACCGGCGTCTATGAAGAAGTAAATGGGCTTTGTTAGAAGTCCACAGACTGAGTGTCTACATACACTAGCAAAATATGGGGCCAGAAACAGGGATGGACATTATCAATAATAAGCTGCTTTGTGTGGGTATAATCTAGTGCAGGATGCAATAATGTGGAGACACCAACACAAATACCCCATATCTCACATATTAGGAGTCCTGTCATAAGTGAACTAAATGATATACATAATAGATGTCTAACTCCCATGTCACATGTATCCGATAGCCCACTGCAATCATGCCTACCAACGGGTGAGTTATGATACATTATAATGGTCAATAATGAAACATCATTTCATTTTTAAAATTAAGTCATGCGGGAAATCTGGTGTTGAGATGGAATATCCAAAAAAATTCTCGGTCTCGCAATAATCTTTCTCTGTCCCCACCTCTAGTATTTGTGTACACCTGTTCAATAGCATATACCTCTAAACTATTGGTGTTGCCGTCATGTTTATCGAAGGCATGTCTTGCTACATTGGAAATAGCTTTAATAGATTCACTTGGGTTCGTTTTCAAACATTTTAATCTTACATATGGTGCTACCGACATACATTAAGTTGCACATAGTACATCTGATCACATACACCACAAACGTACTGTTACAGTTAACATGTCTCTTTATGTCAAATGTACGTGTGTTTTCAGTGTTTTCAAATGTCCGGGTAACCCTTGCATACCTACAGGTTTTGCAAGGGTGACCTCCACACCTAAAAAAAACCCTTATGGTGCAGCCAAGATTCCGAGTTGTTGGAAGACTTAAAATAGCTGGGTGAGATTCTATTTCCGATTGTAGTGGAACGTCTGGATACTATCTTGCACCCCTCACTCAATATATCACGTAGCTTCTCATCTTCCCACAATACAGGTATACATTTTTGTATGAGTGTTTTTATCTCTGTAAACTGGTCACTGTAATCTAGTACTAGATACGGCATGTTGTTATTCCCGTTTTTATTTTTGGGGGATTTTTTAGTTAACATCTCTTCTCTGTTTTTGTGCCCCACAATTGCTTCTGCTCTATCAAGTAACCCCTTAGAGTAACCCCTTTTCCTCAGCCTTTGCTTGATTTCAGAGGCTTCTTTTCTATAGTCCTCTGCATGGGTACAGTTTCTTTTGGATCGCATCAGTTCCCCTACAGGGATAGCCCGAATAGTATGTTTCGGATGAGAACTACTGGCATGGAGTATAGTGTTACCCGCTGTGCTTTTTCTATGTGTACTAGTTCTGACCTTTTCACCCTCCTGTGCCTGTAACAATAAATCCAAGAAAACAGCTTTGTCCTGACATAAAGAATAAGTAAATTTTAAATTGATGGAATTATTGTTAATGTAAGAGACAAATTCTGGTACGGCAGGCACACCTCCAGACCACACAATCAATATGTCGTCGATGTACCAGAAGATGTCCCCCACAAACGGATTATTCACTGTGTATATGGTGTTCTCCTCCCACCATGCCATGACCATATTTAAGAATGAGATGTATGGAACCGAACCCAAGTCAATCTATTAAAGCTATTTCCAACGTAGCAAGACATGCCTTCGATAAACATGACGGCAACACTAACAGTTTAGAGGTATATGCTATTGAACAGGTGTACACGAATACTAGAGGTGGGGACAAAGAAAGATTATGGCGAGATCGAGAATTCTTTTGGATATTCCATCTCAACACTAGATTTCCCGCAGGACTTAATTTTAAAAACGAAATGATGTTTCACTATTGACCATTATAATGTATCATAACTCACCCGTTGGTAGGCATGATTGCAGTGGGCTATCGGATACATGTGACATGGGAGTTAGACATCTATTATGTATATCATTTAGTTCACTTATGACAGGACTCCTAATATGTGAGATATGGGGTATTTGTGTTGGTGTCTCCACATTATTGCATCCTGCACTAGATTATACCCACACAAAGCAGCTTATTATTGATAATGTCCATCCCTGTTTCTGGCCCCATATTTTGCTAGTGTATGTAGACACTCAGTCTGTGGACTTCTAACAAAGCCCATTTACTTCTTCATAGACGCCGGTAAGTTGACACAGGATGGTCACCACGCATGCGCTGCTGTCTTGCTTCCAGCCGACAGCAAATGAGAACTGACAGGTATCCACGACGCACAAGACGGATATACAAAATTCATTAGAGACGTGTGCACACATAAGAATGATGCCGTGGCTGCGGTATCAACAGTAGGTCACACAATTGTGCCTCGTAAACTGTTGGGGTCATATTATACCTGATGTATAAATGGAAAACGCTGTTACCATCCTATTTGTTCAACTTCAATGCCGCATATATGTATAATTTGTAGGCCAACTGACTCGAGCATATATGGGCTCGAATATTAGAATCTCCAGTGTCACAACCGAGTAGAGAACACAGTTTGTTCCTGTGTTTGTTTTTAGAAATGTGTATGTGTTTGTACTTTAATTCTAAGTATGTGACAGCACACGGGGAGGAAAGGGTGTAACAATGAACAGGTGGAAATAATCCAACCACAATCCACCTCCTCCTTTCTTTCTTTTCTAGTCCGTGAGTTGTCTTTTGTATACTATACAGCCATGAGGAAGGACGCATAGTGCGCTTGTAACGCGTTGCTGATGTATTTTTAATCTGTTACACCAGAGGAAAGTTTTTGCATTTGTGACCAAGGTCCATTAATAAAGACATGGAGTTTTTACAACTTTTAAAGATTGAGGTCTGAATTCCTGTAGCTGGATCCTAAACCACAAAGTGCGATACTACAATCTCCAGTCCAGGAGTGGATCTACAGCACGGAGGACATACCTACATACAAGATCCGGTGAGCAGACTGTGTGCTTTTTTAGCCTTTGAACGTGGCATGGTTGTTGGTGCCAGAAGGGCTGGTCTGAGTATTGCAGAAACTGCTGATCTACTGGAATTTTCACGCACAACCATCTCTAGGGTTTACAGAGAATGGTCCAAAAAAGAAAAAACATCCAGTGAGCGGCAGTTCTGTGGGCGGTAATGCCTTGTTGATGCCAGAGGTCAGAGGAGAATGGGCAGACTGGTTCGAGCTGATAGAAATGCAACAGTGACTCAAATCGCCACCCGTTACACCCAAGGTAGGCAGAAGAGCATCTCTGAACGCACAGTACGTCCAACTCTGAGGCAGATGGGCTACAGCAGCAGAAGACCACACCGGGTGCCACTCCTTTCAGCTAAGAACAGGAAACTGAGGCTACAATTTGCACAAGCTCATCGAAATTGGACAGTAGAAGATTGGATAAACGTTGCCTGGTCTGATGAGTCTCGATTTCTGCTGCGACATTCGGATGGTAGGGTCAGAATTTGGCGTCATGGATCCATCCTGCCTTGTATCAGCGGCTCAGGCTGGTGGTGCTGGTGTCATGGATCCATCCTGCCTTGTATCAGCGGTTCAGGCTGGTGGTGGTGGTGTCATGGATCCATCCTGCCTTGTATCAGCGGCTCAGGCTGGTGGTGGTGGTGTCATGGATCCATCCTGCCTTGTATCAGCGGGTCAGGCTGGTGTATAATTTCCAGTGACACAACCGAGTAGATAACATAGTTTGTTTCTGTGTTTGTTTTTAAACATGTATATGTGTTTGTGTTTTAATTGTAAGCATGCGACAACACACGGGGAGGTAAGGGTGCAACAATGCAACAGGTGGAAATAATCCAATCGCAATCCACTTCCTCCTTTCTTATTTAGTTCGTGAGTTGTCTTTTGTATACTATACAGCCATGAGGAAGGACGCACAGTGCGTTTGAAACGCGTTGCTGATGTATTTTTATAATCTGTTACGCCAGAAAAAAGTTTTTGTATTTGCGACCAAGGTCCGTCAATAAAGACATGGAGTTTTTCAACTTTTAAAGATTGATGTCTGAATTCCTGTAGCTGGATCCTAACCCACAAAGTGTTATACAAGAGTCTCCAGTCCAGGAGTGGATCTTCAGCACGGAGGACATATCTACATGCAGGATCCGGTGAGCAGACTGTGTGTTTTTTTCACTATTTCTATTACATGAATGATGTCTCTCTTAGACCATAGGAAGCACACGTTATACCTACATGACACATTTATGGAACCTTATGAAGTGGAAGTAGAACATAAGACTATGGTTCTTTAATTTTTCAGATGTGTCCTCCCTTACCTTGACTATTGGATGGACAACTGTGACAGCGTTGTAAGATATTTTCATGAAATTGCTCTAGTTTTTTGGGAAGCTGTCCATTACTAATTTGGATCCCAAATTTTGCAGCAGCCTGTAAAACCTCCTCAAGGTTGACCCTAACGCTAAACCCACTTCCCAGCTTCCCTACCTGATTGCCTTGCAAGCACAAGCGGTAAGGGACAACAAGGAGACGTTCTTTCCCGTAGCCAAAGTTTAAAACACGGAAATGAAGATTAAACAAACACAGAAGAATAGTCATCAGAGACGGCTTACAACAAAGAGGGCAATGCAGTACAAAATCGAAGGGCAGAAGTAAAATCTAAATACAGGTAGAAGGTCACAATATTAGAATACAGAGATCAGAGAAAACAACATCTAAAAAGCACAAAATTAAATGTCAGGGATGTCACAACGGTTTACTGTTGATGAGACGGTGCAGAGCTGCAGAGTGTGAAGCAAATCAATCAATGCAGCCGTTAAACATAAACCACTGTTCACACTAAGAATAACAGAGTAAAACATAATGACATAACCAGCACATCCTCAGTCGTAACCTACGAGGAGGACACCAATACAGATATTACACATGCTCAATAAGTCCTGCCAAATTGTTAAGGATATTGTTGTCATATGCAAACTCTTCCAATCAGGTCGATAAACTGCTTAAAAGATGACTTTTGCTGGTCCTGATATGGGTCAGACATCCTAGCTCCGCCCATCCATCAACAATGACCTGGAAACCAAGTTAAATTTCATTCTCAATTAATTTAAGTTGTAGTTAATTTTTTTTCACCCTATTTTTCACCCTAATTTTTAACACCCTAGAGTAAAACATTAAGGTTACAACAAATTTTACACTCATAGTAGAGCCAGTGATCCTAGAAACCTCCAGGGCTCTGGGATTCATGTAAGTAGTTATAATTCCATTTCCATTTTGGGAATGTGTAAAAATCATGACTCAACACTCCAGCCGCTGTGTATACTGAGAAGCCCAACGCTTATTACTCTGTATATATTATTAGCTCATAGCAGACAATGAAGTCCTGACTGGATTTTATTTGTTAGGAACTTTTATAGATCACATCATGTTTTAACCTTACATTTCATCAAATGACCACAAACTTAATTTCTTATATTAGAGATATAATGGGGGTCATTTACTAAGGGACCGATTCGTGTTTTCCCGACGTGTTACCTGAATATTTCCGATTTGCACCGATTTCCCCTGAATTGCCCTGGGATTTTGGCGCACGCGATCGGATTGTGGCGCATCGGCGCTGGAATGCACGCAACGGAAATCGGGGGGCATGGCCGAACAAAAACCTGACGGATTCGGAAAAAAAAAGCATTTAAAACAAAAAAAGTGTCGCAGAGCTTGCACTTACCTTCACTAGGAATAGGCCGGTGAACTTGAGTGCGTTCCGATGCTCTTCAGCGCAGCAGCGCCACCTGGTGGACGTCGGAGGAACTGCCTTAATGAATCCCGGCTGGACCCGAATCCACCGCAGAGAACGCGCCGCTGGATCGCGAATGGACCAGGTAAGTAAATCTGCCCCTATGTGTTTAATGAGAAAACTGTAATATGAGAATAAATATTTTGCAGAATAATTATAAGCATTACCGGATTCTAATTTATGGGGAAATCTTTGACTTACAAAAAATCTCTAAAATGTCCCGGGTGTTCATGCAAAAATGAAAAAAATCCATGCCTCATGGATCCATATGGGAGGTTTGGAGGCAGCCGAAGGCTTCGAGGGGGCCCATGGCCACCCAAACCTCCAACCAATTATGGCACTGCCCTGTAATTCTCGTACATGTGTGGACTCTTTTGCTATATGAGTGCTCTGAAGACCCTTGAAGGTCCTCCAACGACCCTTAAGCTTTACAATTGCAAGCTTACATAAGACACCCATCTTTCTTAATGCCAAACCTTTCAAATACTTGAACCCCACAAATTTTATACAGCCCTGGGCCAATGGCAGTCTCTAATCGCCCTCATCTGTAATATTGACCCATGAATTCAGTGGTAGTTTGCAGTGATGGGAAACTGTAGATGTCCGGGAATTACAGGGAAGGGGAACCACTTGATGTTGGGAATGGAGTAGCGTAGGGTTTCCCCAGTGATCCGTGGATTGAAGTCTTTTTGTATTTTTATACAGCTAGCCAACCCATTCTAAATACATTTTTATGACCATCCACTTGAAGACCTTAAATTGGCAGTTACACTACAGATTTGTTGTGCCTCCCAACTATACTATTTTCCTATATTCATGGGGAGAAGACTTCTTATCAGCCCCCTAAGGTTCCTGATTCCAGTTGTGACTCCAGCCTTTTGCACCCCCTTGTATGTCCCTGGGCGCTGGCTTTTGTGTATGTGACCTTGCAATGATTTTTATGCTAGACCAGCCTATTATCTACAGGATATCCCACCATCTGTAGCCGGGTATATTCTATGTTATTAGCTCCATGGCAGGAAGTCATTTGTCCATCAGAGGGTTTTCTTAATTCCTGCAAAATGCTTCCGACAGACTCTGTAAAGGGAAAGCAAAATTCTGAGGTTAAAGGAAACTTACCATGAGGAACTTTTCATCCGAAGTAGATCTGATGGTAGATTCCTCCTGCTTGCCTCTGCTCTAATCTGTAATTTAATAATCCTGAACCCTTTTCTAACTTTATTTTAGTAATATGTAAATTAACTGCAGAGGCTACTGGGGCGTGCACTAGCCTGGCTGGGTACAGGGCATAGCAAGCAAACAGTCTGCTAACATATGATTTCCTTTGTAGATTGAGTCCTAAGCAGACTGAGAACCACAACTGTATGAACAATACCATGGGGCACATTTTCGTTGGGTTTCCCGACTTTTTACCGTTTTGCCCTGAATTGGCCAAGGTTTTTGGCGCACGCGATTGGATTGTGGCGCATCGGCGCCGGCTTGCATGCGACACAAATCGGGGACCGTGGACGTTGGAAAACCCGACTGATTTGGACAAACCGCGGAATTTAAAAACCAAATTGTGTCGCAAGATCAAGCACTCACATGCACCGGGAAGAAGGTGGTGAACTCCGGCGGACCTCAGCGGGTAAAGCGACACATACAGGAAATTGGACGCACGATCTTAGTGAATCGCGGCAGCTCCGAATCCTCGTTGGACAACGCACCTCGGTGATCTCGACGAAACGGATAAGTAAATCTGCCCCATGTGTCCATGGGAATCAACATTATGCTTGTTTTCCTCTCCCTATGGAGGTCATTACTCTAATGATCTCTAATTGGGAGGCACCCAATACAATTGATTAGTGGAGCCAAGTGACAAACTAAGTACTACTACATTATTATATGCACTAATATCTCCAACTACTTCCTCAGTTGTCACTGTATTAATGTGGAGACTATAAGATGATACAATCTGTATTATTTTGTGTTTTAGACGGAGAAAATACAGTGTAGTACAATCACATTCTTTATACATCAGCTCTGAGGTTCGTGCTGTTCTATTTTGCCATTTAAAGTAGATTCTCATAGAAGATCTCGGCACTGTGACCCCTTCAGCTGAATACGTGTTGTATAAGCTGCTATATTCTGCTCTCATATGTTCTATAGACTGTTATGACAGCTCAGTTATGTATAGATACCACTCCCTACTCGCTGTGGATAGGGGCTCTGTCTCCAGCACATCTCTGCGGCTCAGTAACTAAAATAATGAGCCCTGTAGCACATACAGTCGGAGATCTACATTTATGGTAACATTGCAGCCATTGGCTGAGAGGATACATGGCTCGTGGCCAGACTTCTTGTCCAATTCAGAGAAATGCTCCCTTACAAAATAAAAGTATTTCTAACCCAACTCTGCAGAAGATCTACAGCACCATGTAGCTTCAGCATCCAAGGAATGTAACAAAGGCACAAAAACCACAGATAATTAGGTGTTACATTATAAATAACATAGAAAGTCCACATATACAGACCCTTAGGCTTATTGTACAAACACAGACAGGATCTATATAATATGTATGTTACATACAGGGATGAATCTATACTCTTTGCTGCATGAGATGAGCTATAGAATGGCGCCCCCTCCGTCCCTTCCAGAAGTAACATATCAGGTTATTTGTTTTATTGTAGTTTATCTTAAAAGACACTGGGGCTCATTTACTAAGGGTCTGCGGACCGCACAAACGTCAGATATTCCGATGATTACTGTTTTGCGTCACATTTAAAAGTCGAACACGATCAGATTTTGGTGCAATTGTGCCGGCTTTCATGCAACACAAATCGGGGGGTTGGACGATCCGACAGATTCGGACAAACTGCGGGATTTAACTTTAAAATTGTGTCGCAAGCCAAGCACTTACATACACCGGGAAGAAGAAGGTGAACTCCGGCGGACCTGATCGGGGAAGTGACAGATGCAGAATATCGGGCACACGATCTTAGTGAATCGTTCCGGAGTCGGACAACGGACAGCGGGTATCGCGACAGGACCAGGTAAGTAAATGTGCCCCACTATTTTTAGGCGTCAGGTCCTGCTTTTATAGTTGGTGATTACACCCCTGACCTCCATGATGTTGGCTGAGGCACAAGGTTCAACTTGCCTTATGGATGGTTCACCCCAGCCTATATATATCATATATAATGGTACAAAAATCATGTTTACAGCTCTGGACAAGTTAAAATGGGCAGATCTGCTTTATCTACAAATCTAAGGACTGCACAGGTGACTGGAAGTGGCAACAGAAACCTGTCTGTCCACAGAAACGTTAAAGTGATTTGTGGTTGGATAAGTGTCGTTAAATATAGTTTGTTTTTCGTCAATTATCAGCCATCTATAGTTCTACGTTTCTCATTTCTTGGTATACACCACTAGTTACTCAAATAGTGGTGCTGGACCCCTACTCTTCCCCCACTGACAAGACCTGCATTTTCATCCAGTTACAAGGCTGGAAGAAACAACTGAGAAACAACAAGAACCCACAAAATATATTGTCATAAACTTTAGCAGAACAATGCCCATTTATCAAGAAAAAGTTTCCTAGACAGTATTGTAACAGAATATTGACACTATCAGGGTTGTATTTGCCTTCTCCTAACCCCTGCGTGACCGATGGTCGTTTTTGAGGTTCTGCTTGTTCCTGCAGCTCCTTGTAGATTCTTCCTTCAGCTGACAGGCTGGAGAGGGGCACACTTCAAACGCCTACATCTACTGAACCCTTACATTCTGTTGTCATATTAAACTTTCCTGTTAAATATGACACCAGAACTGTGTTTCTAGGTGCCAGGGTTCAGGAGATATATCTGTTTGAAGTTGGCTTCCGTTGTGACGTTTATACACATCTTTTCTGCACAGGGCATATGCAAATAGGAGTCGTGAAGGGGTTATCCGTATGGCAGTCGTGAAGGGGTTACAAGCCTTTGCATAGAGTATCCAGTTACTGTGAAGTGTCCTAATAAGCAGGTATTTTTAAAATATTATCATTTTTTTTATAAAATTTGCGAATTTTATAAATCTCAAATATCACAACTGGAATTGGGTGATAACTCAGGGAACACTGCAGTAATCTCAACCATGACAAACTTTTTTACGAGTAGAAGGTAGAAAATTTACCAACAAAAGTTGCAAAAAAAACAAAATGAGCCAAGACAAAAATAAGATATGTATGCCCCTATTTGTGTTCACTGCAATGGTGAAACAAGCAGCCACCGATTCCCTGCTCAACCATCGTGCCTCCGACAGGCAAGATACAATCGTGTCATCCCAACTGCCGGCTTCAGAGCTGCACAGGCAAGACAAATAACGAGTTGGTGTGGCTAAAGAAAGGGGGCCTTTTTAAGTGGGGGGCCAACAAAGAGGGAAAATTCTTAATTGAGATGGGTACTAAAAAGGGACTTTTAGATAAGGAGCTAGTGAAAGAAGGGCTATAATAAGAAGGGGCTAAAGGCAGGGGTAATAAATCTATAAGGGGGCAACTAAGAGGGGGATATTATACTTTGTGGGCATAGCATGGAGCAGGATTAGGCCACTCAATGAATGTTAATGTAGATCACACACTACAATGTACAGCTGCCGGGGGTCCCGGCCAAAAGTTTGCTGTGGGGCCCAATAAATTCTAGTTAGATTTTACACCAACATATGCCCGCCGGGTGGGCATACAGCCGGTGCAATGTAGCGGAGGAGGAGTGGCCCCTCCCTGGCACAATGCATGGCCATGCATACAGGTAAAGATAGGACATGTCCTATCTTTTTCCTGTGTATGGCCGGGGGGGTACGGTGCCCCACGTGTTTGGCACCGTATCGCTCTGTGCAGCCATTGCCGTCTATGGGGGACATGCGTATGGCGCGTGAATTCGGCTTTACTCTTCTGCATATCTGTCTCGGTATCTATTTCAATGATTTTGCTTTTTCAATGTTGTGGTATACAATAGCTCTTATAAAGTCAGTAAGAGCCATATAATAATTCACACAATTCATTTATTCGTTAATTTATTCATTAATTATTCATGCTCACCATTGAATAGGTAAGCCTTGGTTCTCATTGTTTGTTCACATATTGGCTATTTTTACATCTGACCACATAGAGCTTCATTATGCTTTGAGCATGACATCTAGTGGTATTCATGTGGAATACAACGAGTAGAAATCTCAGTGTAGAATGGAAAAACTTATGGGTAAGGATAAGCTCCCATCTGCATTAGGAGTTATGTTACGAAGAAACATAAACCATTATATAAATATAACTTACATACAAATATACTGTACATACTCAAAAACATACAAACATGGACAAATAAATATTAGCATTACTGTAGACCAGTGATGGGCAACCTTTTGAGCTTGGTGTGTGAAAATTCGCCAAAAAACCCAGCATAACTCGGGTGGTGTGTCACCATGACAAAAAAACATCATTTTGTGATATTTATAGTTTAAATAATAGATCTGTATACTATTTAACTTCTAGGGCACTTTAACTGTAGGTTGTCTGATTGATCCTACCATGAACTGCCAATCTATGTGCAAATCGCACATTGTAATAGATCGGTTACAATCAGACAGGTGTGGAAATGCTTAGTAACCTGTGAACTTTCAATCATGAAACTTCACAGGTTATAGCGAGGGCGCAGGCGCCGCTGTCTGCATCTCCCTTATGCCCTCTTGGCATGGAGAAGATGTGAGGAGCAAAATAATCGCAATGGTTGGCGATTTGCAAGGCGTTGCAATTATTTCAGGGCTTGTATGTCACAAAACTGACCCACAAGCCCTGATGACTGCCTTCTATCATACAGTGCACTGACCTTACTTACTATATGATGGGAGTTGTTATCCTCCCTTGCCCCTGCTGTGGAGATGGTCAGTGTAGAGGTGGCAGCTGCTGGGTCATCACACAAAGCAGCAGTGATGTGACCTCTGACTTGCTGCCATCTTCCCCCCACCACAACTATCAGGAGCTGCAGAGGAGCCTCCTGGGTGTATGGCCGGGTCACTTCTCCTGCTGTGCCCCATGCTGATACCTGTGCTGACTGGAGACACTAGGCACAGCTCACACATGGGGAGAGGTCGGCCCGGGGAGGAGGAGGAGGGGGGTGCTGGAATCTCAGTGCAATCTCTCAGCCTCCCGGCTACTGCACCTGGTCATGTAGGATGAAACTCAACTCTCAGGCAGCCGCGTGTCAGTGAAAATGGCTACGTGTGTCAGCACTGACACGCGTGTCATAGGTTAGCCATCACTGCTGTAGACTAAACTGAAACAAAGAATGAACAGTATATCAACAAAATAAACATAAACTTCCAGTCCAGAACAACCTTCTTAAAAAATTCAAAGAAACTCATAGAAGCCACCAATAGAGAGTGACATACACTAATCAGAGAAATTACTGAAGGGATGACCCCAAAACTTAGCTTTTAATAAATATTGCTAAAACCAGGCCTAATCTGCAAAACAAATATTCCAATATACTCAACAAATAATCAACATCTAAAAAGACCATGGACTATTATGCATGTATAAACCAATACCTGTTATACCCGTGTATCTCCCTGACTTCAGATTTCATCAGGGGTATAAATGTACATAAGGTCATGTAGATATAAATACAATACTTCTAATAATATACATATAATATACATATAATCATTACACATAAGAAGTGAAAGTGCACAGTAAGTGAATGTGCTATAATGATAAATGTATAGATTACAGATTATACAGATTAAATATGCCTGTCAGTATTAGCTGCCAAGGTATCTAATTTTACCACAAAAAAATGGTAACTCATAAGTCTAGGGTAGGAAATGCATTGGTGCCATCCCATGCCCTCCAGGATATAGCTAGCCATCCCCCTGTCCCCAAGTATATAGCTAGCCAGCCCCCTCCCCCCAGTATATAGTCAGCCCCCTTCCCCCCAGTATATATGTAGCCAGCTCCCTGCCCCAGTATATAGACAGCCCAATGCCACCCCAATATATGGCCAGCCCCCTGCCCCCAGAATACAGTCCCCCTGCTCCAGTATATATTGAGCCAGCCTCCTACCCCCAGCTAGCCATTTACCTGTCCCTAAGTATATATTTAGCCAGCCTCCTCCCCCCAGTAAATGGCTAGCAAGCCCCCTGCTCCAGTATATAGCTAGCCAGTCACCTGCCCCAAGTATATATCTAACCAGCCTCTTGCCCCCAGTATATGGCTAGCCAGCCACTGCCCCCAGTATATAGATAGCCAACCTCCTGCCCCCAGTATTTAGCCAGCCAGCCTCTGCTTCAGTATATAGCCTTTGCCCCCAGTATATAGCCAGCCAGCCCTCAGTATATAGCCAGCCAGCCATCTCCCAGTATAAAGCAAGCCAGCCCCCAGTACATAGCCAGATAGCCCTCACGGACATAGCCAACCATCCCCCATTATATAGCCAGCCAGACCTCAGTATATAGCCAGCCATCCCTCAGTATATAGGCCGCCAGCCCTTAGTATATAGGCCACCAGCTCCAAGTATAAAGCCAGCCAGTCCCCGGTATATAGCCAGCCAGCTCTCAGGAAATAGCCACCCAGCCCCCAGTATATAGCCAGCCCCCAGTATATAGCAAGCCAGCCCTCAGTATATAGCCAGCCCACAGTATATAGCCAGCCATCGCACAGTATATAGCCTGCCAGTCCACAGTGTATAGCCTGCTAGCTCCCTTTCCCCATTATAGCCTGCTAGCTCCTAGTATATAGTCAGCCTACTTCCCAGCACATAAAAAATAAAGTCAATTCCCACCTTTCCGACACCCCCACACAGGTCTCATTCTTGCTTCTGGTGGTGGCAGGTCTGTCCTGCGTGTAGCGTGTGTGCTGCCAGCGCTGGACCTGATGCTGCACACACTAGGATGTCAGCAGCGACCAGTGTGCTCGGGCCTGCTGCTGCTGGAAGTAGGAAGAGGACCTGAGGGGACGTCGGAAAGGTGAGTAGTGACTTTTTTATTTTAGACTCACCCACAACCCAAATTCCCTACCTAATAGCCTTTCAAACCCTATTTGTAAGGGTTTACTGGCTGAAGCTCAGTGGAATAGTGTGCCGGTGTGAACCAGAGCTCGGCCTTACTGTGTTGGAAAGTCTGAGGAAAGAGAAGGTGCACCAAACCCAGTGGGGGTCCAAGTAAGGATTGTGCAATATATCATGGCCTGTATTTTTTGTTTGCCTACTGAAGCAAGCCTTTGGTTTTTTTTAACATTTTGCTGCTTTGTCTTATGTCAAAAATAAAGACAGCCATTTTTGCTCATCTGGAAACTCCTGCCTGGCGTTTCTCTGATGGCCAACATTTGAGTTGAACCTCAAAATTTATAGATTCAGGCTCAACAAAACACAAACAGACAGTACAAATCACATAAAAAAAAGTTTAACTAGTTCTGAGTGAACAGAGGACTGGATATTTAGGGCATTCCTGGACACCACCCAGGCAATTGACTGGCTTGGTCCAAACATGAAAACCCTCAGTGCAGAAGAAAGATGAAACCACCCAGCGTTCCACAAAACAAACACCCAGCTGTCAGAAGCCCTGGGTTTGATTACTATTCTAAGTTAACTGCACCCAGAATCCGAACAGAGGGTTCTGACCCATTCACATTGATTTCCATTATATAAATAGCAGAATACATATAGGGTTGGTTACATCAGCCTAAAGCACAGGATAAGTCTTCTCAGGTTGTGTAATGAAAACTTATCTAGTTTTTATTAGTTCCTATACAAAGCACACTCTTTTCCTCACCAGGAAGTCACCAAAAACTCCTATAAAACTGGACAATTGATTATTATACTATGGGGGATACTTATCATGTGATAGAAGCTTCGGCCCTCTGGCTTAGGCCTCCTGATGTATTAGGATGGTGGCTACATTGGCGGCCTAAACTACCCAGCTGTCACTTGCTGTGTTGATGGTGTGATGGAAATAATACTTGTTTTGCAAGTATTTTTCGGACTATAAGGCGCACCGGAGTATAAGGCGCACCATCAATAAATGCCTGCTGAAACGTCTAGGTTCATATATAAGGCGCACCGGATTATAAGGCGCACCTGATTATAAGGATGAATGACCAGCAGGTGGCAGACCTGTGCACAGTTCAGGGCAGCTGTTGTCTGTAAGTACGGTTCATATATAAGGCGCACTGGACTGTAAGGCGCACCTTTGAGTTCTGATAAAATCTAAGGATTTTTTGGGCACCTTATAGTCCGAAAAATACAGTAATTGTTTAAGGGCTTTAACGAAAAAGAATAGTCATCTAGTTCCGATTGCACCATGAACACGAATAGACATGCTCACCGCAGCCAGCTATGCATGTTTACAAAAAAAACCTTCATCAGGCGGCTTTTCTATAATAATATATATAAAAAATACCCAAACTTTTTATATATGAATATAATTGTCTTTATTTCCTCGATATTTATGTTTCTGGATTTTCCATGAAGCTATGGGCAGTAATGTAATACTACATGCCAACTACTACAGACTTATCAGGAGAATTGATAGCTACACGGTTCAGGACAAGAATGTTGTTCTGGATTGGAATAGCAAGGGCGTTGGTTAGATTAGAAAAATGTAAACTTGTTCTGTTTGAGATTGTTCTACAGGGAAACCTATCCAACCCACTTCAACCCCACCACTTGCTACCAATTATATAATATCTATGAAACTCCTGGGATGTTGAAAGGTATGTTACCAGATGCCTTCAGCTCAATGAAACATATCTCCACACTGCGCCCCTAAATATATCAGTCACTTACAGTATAGTATCCCCCGGATTTAAATACATCCCCTATTTAATTTACATATGCCCCACACACCCCTAATTCATTTATATGTACAGTACAGTACTGGCACCCCACTTAATTAATTAGAGCACTATCTAGGGAGCTCATCTGTGCCAATCTGCTAACCTTTTATCTCTGCGTCTATGAAGAGATAGTTGATTCATTGAAGGACAGCCACATTACTGTGACCAGGCCCCAAGCCTCGCAAACATCACAGAATTTTAGGTCTGTCTCATTAGGGGTCATTTACTAAGGGCCCAATTCGCGTTTTCCCGACGTGTTACCCGAATATTTCCGATTTGCACCGATTTCCCCTGAATTGCCCCGGGATTTTGGCGCACGCGATCGGATTGTGGCGCATCGGCGCTGGCATACACACGACGGAAATCGGGGGGTGTGGCCGAACGAAAACCCGATGAATTCGGAAAAGCCGCCACATTTTAAAAAAAAATCTGTCGCAGAGCTTGCACTTACCTTCACTCAGCCCGGCTCGGTGTATTCTAGAGCGTTCCGGGGAACTTCAGCGCAGCAGTGCCACCTGGTGGACGTCGGAGGAACTGCCTTAGTGAATCCCGGCCGGACCCGAATCCAGCGCAGAGAACACGCCGCTGGATCGCGAATGTACCGGGTAAGTTAATCTGCCCCATTGTTGGCAAAATGGCAGGAGTGATGTGATGCGATGCTGTGGGGTGTGGGTGAAGGTGAAGTTTTTTCAACATTTTTTTAAAACAAAATCGAAAGGAGGGGGAGCGGAGGTTAAAAAGGAGAATTATAAATATGGGAACTAAAAATATAGGGGAATAATAAATTTGGGGCAATAGGGTATAATTCAGTGACCGACATAAAGGGGATGGGTATAGATAAAAGGGGGCATTATAAGAAGGGGACTTTAGAAAATGGGTGGGAAAGGAAAATACTTTGTGGGCTAGGTAGTGAAAACAATAGTTATCGCTGCTCAATAGTCAGCCTGTGCACTGCATGATAAACCTTATACAGACGGTCCCCCACTTAAGGACACCCGACTTACAGACGACCCCTAGTTACAGACGGACCCCTCTGCCCCCTGTGACCTCTGGTGAAGCTTTCTTGATGCTTTACTATAGTCCCAGGCTGCAATGGTCAGCTGTAAGGTGTCTGTAATGAAGCTTTATTGATAATCCTTGGTCCCATTACAGCAAAAATTTTAGAAAATACAATTGTCACTGGGACAAAAAAATTTTTTGGTCTGGATCTACAATTATAAAATATACAGTTCCGACTTACATACAAATTCAACTTAAGTACAAAGCCAAGGAACCTATCTTGTACGTAATCTGGGGATTGTCTGTAGAGGGGAAGGAGTCGCTGCTATTGGCTTCATACTTTTTGATGCTTTCTCTGGGCCCCTGACAAAAAGTACTGTCAGTCCTGCCCTGATGGCAGCCATTTATATGATACCCCCCACTGGTGCACTTTGCACTGGATATAATAGGCATAGGGGCACATATACTAAGAATGTACCAAACTGAACTAAAAGTGTATAATACTGGGTGTGACCAATTCATTAAGAACGTAAAAAATCATGAATCTGTCGCTTCCCCGCACTGGCCCAACAGAGTTCACCAACTTTTTTGTGGTGCACCTTTAACATAGGGCATGCGACAGACTTTGCATGTTAAATACAGCGCTCGGTCTGACTGTCAATAAACTGGCACAAAGCCCTTAGTAAATGTGCCCCATAATCTCAATATTAGAGATTTAAAGGGGTGGGCAAATACACATGTCCACATGGACATTAGAGGGGCCGATTTGGACAACACGCTGAAACCAATGGACTAAATGATAGCTTTGATTCTGGCTGCTTCTTATAATGATAGGACAAGATAATATAATCCTGATTGCCTATAGCAATCCTGTATGATATCAGCTCCCTCTTCTCTCTGTCCCATATTGGAATTGTATTTTTATTCTAAATAAAACCGTCTAGTTCAATACTGGAAAACGCCTCTTATATTACAACTATTGCATCTTCCTTTTTCCTTCCGTTTATGCGACTTGCCAAGCTGTATGATAACAGATATTATGGGGAGATTAAAACGTTAATTAACATAATTATGTGTTTATATCTATATGAATACAGACATCACTGCAACCATAGAACAAATAAAATAAATTGAACATCACTTTTTGTCTTCCCTCTTTATAACAACACAGTAGGGAGTCTTCCAAAATCCAACAACAAGATTGCCATGGTTACAAGGGTAGGAAGGCTTTATTTCCATGCAGACACTAGTGAGCCTCTTATTGGCTATCATATCTGTCAATCTGGAAGGACAGAATAAGGAAGTCCAAACTCGGCTGCCCCCGCCCCCAGAAGAAGCCGAGTCCCCTCGGCGAAACACGTGTTGGGACGTCTGTCTTGTCCCACTGTAGGCTAGGGACAGCTGTAATTTACTACCAGGGGTAGTGTGTGCCGAGATATCCGTCTCCACTAAATACATGTAGGGCACATGTATCATAGTTTTGTCTCTCTGAGGTGAATTTTAGAGACATTTGGCGGCTAGTTTTTGCACCTTATGTATGATCCTGTCTTTTTATTTGTGATACATGTTCAGGGGAGGACACAAGCCACGTGAGGGGGTTATATACAGGAGTGGACACAAGACACGTGAGGAGGTTACATACAGGAGAGGATACAAGCCACGTGAGGGGGTTATATGCAGGAGTGGACACAAGCCACGTGAGGGGGTTATATACAAGAGAGGATACAAGCCACGTGAGGGGGTTATATACAGGAGAGGATACAAGCCACGTGAGGAGGTTATATACAGGAGTGGACACAAGCCACGTGAGGGGGTTATATGCAGGAGTGGACACAAGCCACGTGAGGGGGTTATATGCAGGAGTGGACACAAGCCACGTGAGGGGGTTATATAGAGGAGTGGACACAAGCCACGTGAGGAGGTTATATACAGGAGTGGACACAAGCCACGTGAGGAGGTTATATACAGGAGTGGACACAAGCCACGTGAGGGGGTTATATACAGGAGAGGACACAAGCCACGTGAGGAGGTTATATACAGGAGTGGACACTACTGTTAATTTGGGATTTAACATGTTGCATTTCTAATGCATTTTGAAGCCTATTAAAACAGCTGAGGGGAGGTGATTTTCCTAATTACATTACTGTTAACATTTGAATTTACAAAAAGCATAGTAAACGCAATGTTAACACAAGTGTTAACGTGGCGTTTATATTGCGTTTTTTAATAGCAAATGTTAACAGTAATGAAATAAGGCAAATCCCCTCTCCTCAGCTGTTGTAATTAGCTTCAAAATGCATTAAAAACGCAATTAAACCGCTACGTGTGACCTCACCCTTAGAAGTAACCAATTAAGCAAAAAAAAAAATTAAGAATTTTGACAAAAGAGGTTACTCTGCAAAATGTTAAACAGTTAAAGCATGTGAAATAATTTCAATTTACATGTTAAAATGGGGTCCTTGGAAAAAAAAACTTCCTTTGCACCTGCCCTGGACCAGGTGCAGATTGGCGCCAAAAAAGTGAAAAGTCGCACGGAACATCTGGAAAACAATGATACGTAAGGCACACTGCACAAAGCTGCAGGCCAAGGCATACTTAAAAAAAGAGTTAAAAGTCGCAAAAATGGTGCAGAAAAAAGGCAAAAGTTGCTAAAATTGGACAATTTGCCGAGCTGAAAATATGATACATGTGCCCCGTAGTAATAGTGTGTGGAAGCAGAGGGGGAGCAGGTGCTACCTCTGCTATCTGTGTGAACAGGATCCTGCCCTGTGCACCTGCTCAGCTGCCTGGATTAGCTCCTTGATGGCTGTGATGCAGTGTGTATGAGTTTGCGGACTTTGAATGCAGTAAAAAACATGGTTGCATTCAATTGTATAAAATTATCTTGGGAGCCTTAATATTTCACACCCAAAGTGTCCACAAATAATTTATACACTCGGTTTGCTTTCCCATTTACTTCCCTGGAGTAATTTTCTCCCTGGGAGTTTCAATAGTAGTGAGGGATAAATTGTACACTTTTCATTGGGGATGTCCCTCGCTACTAGTCCCAGTGTGGTAATACACAAAATAGAGTCAAGAGAAATACACTCAAGAAAAATATATAAAAAGGGACTCGATAACCTCCTCCTCTTTATGGCATAATTCAGTGACCTACATAAAGGGGGCGGTCATAGACAAAAAGGCTTTAGAAAATTGGTGGGCAAGTAATATACTTTGTGGGCTAGGTAGTGAAAACAATAGTCAGCCTGTGCACTGCATGGAAAGGAGTCACTGCTAATGGCTTGACACTTTTTGATGCTTTCTCTGGGCCCCTGACATTCAGTACCCTGATGGCAGCCATGTATATGATACCCCCATACAGTGCACATTACTCTGGATATATTTAATGAGGAGATTTATCAGAAGTGTCTGACAGCAGAAGTCTTCTAGTTGCTCATGGTAACCAATCAGAGCTCAGCTTTCATTTTATAATCAGATATGGGAAAATGAAAGCTGAGCTCTGATTGGTTGTCATGTGCGACTAGAACAGTTCTGCTGTCAGACACTTCTGATAAATTTCCCCTAATGACTCATGTTCCTGTGACCAGGTTAATTCTATGCCAGGTCTTTCTTATATACTGCATAAGCTATAGTTAATGCGCCATCATGGGGCATCCCTAGCCTGGCGCCCTCCCCACCTTATCCCCATCCCACACACATTTGGCATATTGCTTTTAAAATGTGGGAAGTGAGAAACTAGTCCTGAAGGGGATAAACCATTTTATGACTACTTGGCTTCACATGAAAAGGGGCAACCGCGCAACCACAACCAGGCTTGGCGCTAGCTGTCAGACTAGGTAAGTGGTGGCGAACCCACCCTGCCACGTCCCTATGGCCAAGGCCCTGCCTACAGCAGATAAACCGTCCTGATAAGGGCGAACCCACTATCAGGAACCTAACTGACAGACGCTGAGTGACCCTACACGATGACAGGAAGACTTACTTCTGCTGGATGGTGGAGCGGACAGGTAACCGGAATACAGGAATAGACCAGTGTTCACACTGGTGCACAGAATACTAACACAGGACTGAGATAGGGAAAGCGGGATAACACTAGGAGGTAAACGATACTGAGGGACAAGCAACTTTATATACAGGTCTACAGGCGGGATATACACAGGTCAGGTACAGATCAAGCGCGTTATATACAGGTCAGGTCCAGATACAGGCAGACAAGTGGAGACAAACAAACTGGGTCAAAACCAAGATGGCTGCAAAGGTAGAGAATCGGATACAAAACACAGAATACCAAAAAAGATAGCAAGAGCACCAGATACACAGGTAAGACTGAAATAACCAGCAAGGTATGATGGGAATAGGCAGGTATATAAGGCATTTCCTGGCCACGCCCCCAGTGGGCAGGGCTGAAATACAGGGAGCAGGGTGTGGCTCAGATAATCCAAACACAAACACTAAGCCACAGATCACACAAAAATAAACGCCATCTATTCTGCAAACTGCGGATAGTGCGACGTTTAGGCACGGATGTTACAGGCGTGCACTAAAATGTATGAAAAGGTGACAGCATTTTTCTGGCATCAACAAATGGTGGTCTTTACTTGTGGGACCACCTTTTGACTTCTCAGCTACATTTAAATGTAAAATACAAGTTATACTGATTATTTTCCTACAAAACCATTTATCAATCTGTTCAGCCACCGCCCCCTCCCCTCAATCTATTTACACAGCATTGTCTGTGTGACATTGTCTCTAAAACCAGTAGAACAGGATCGGCCCCTTGCCCACCCTCGTACACCCTGACAACCCGGAATGTCTTGGTATTGACGAGGTAGAAGCAGAAGTTTAGCCCTGCCTAGTAGTCATCCTACCATCCTCTTACGAGAAATCAGGCAACTTGTGACTCCACCTTAGGGCTGGCTAAGTTCTTGTATAGCTTTTACTTTCGGTTTCCAGACCTAGAGACAGCAATGAAGCTTCGGGGACAAGCTGTGCTGCTGGTAAGTTTAGAATTAGATATCGTAGACGTTCTACTTACAACTACACTCGTGACAGAAGCCTCGCTCTAAACTTCAGAGTAGAGGCAGAGAAACATTTTTTTCACAGCAGGAACTGGAAATTTGGTGAAAAACCTGACAAGTTGTTTTCATGACTTCCAAGAGCTGACAATGTTGAAGGGTGTGATCTCAGAAGCCATAAAACTTGCACTGTCATATCTCTATCCCTTCTGTGTCTTTCACTGTCAATGTAAGTGTCTTTTGGCTCTCTACCGTAACACAGACAGGTTAGATAATCTGCTTTTGGGGAATAGGTACAGTTCACTTAGGTCAGATTTACGATGAGTTTGTCACGTCTGTCCCCTCTAGTGCAGACTTCTACTCTAAATTTCTTCCATAGCTCTAACCTTTATTGGCATCCCTTAGGTTCAATGTCTGGTTAGCACCTGCCCCGACAGCTTGCGGCTTTGCCTTCATTGTACAGTCCACCACAACTACAGATATTCATGAATAATCTATCATCCCTTTATACAAACCCATTTCATAGTTAAAAAGCAGGAGAAGACTATAGATGGATCCATGTAGTGACTTGTCCCTAGATGTTCTTCATCTTGGTATCTCAGAAGGTTCTGCTGTACCGTTCTATTTGTTGTTTCATAGATTTGGTAATAAATTGCCTATTTTCCTGACACAAAATCGAATCCAATTTTTTCTGATGAACCACAGTTACTCCAATTGAACTGGAAATTGGTATATAACCTCTCTAGTCCTGAAAAATACTCATTTTCTATATAAAAAAATGACAAATTTAGTTTAAAGTATTTACTGTAATTTTTTTTCATTAGTGTTACGTTAAAACTAAGCCTAAAGTTAACCCTAAGTAAAAATTGAACCCTTGTGGAGATTGCAGAGGTCCTGGGCATCTGTTGTTACTATGTAGTCTGAGAGCCCAGAGGCCAATTCTGATAATAGGGATGTTGTTGGGTTGTGTCTCAATCCCTCTAGGTCAGTGGTGGCGAACCTATGGCACGGGTGCCAGAGGTGGCACTCAGAGCCCTCTATATGGGCACCCCTGCCATCACCCCAGGGCAGTGTTTGCCAGACAGGACTCAAGGCCTCTTGCAGTCCCAGGCAGCTCAGGACCCTAGAAGGAAGCTACAATGATGATCCAAACGTCTTCTCCTTCTTTCTACTGTATTGGTGTCCTCAGGTGCCTATACAATTTAAACCTGTGACAGAGCAGGGAGCAATAAGTTACTGCTTAAATTGTGGCTTTGCCACTTTGCAAAAAATATGTGGATTTTGGTTGTAGTTTGGGCACTCGGTGCCATCACTGCTCTAGGTGTTGCTGTGTTGCTTTGTCCGGGCCGTGTAGTGCTGCACCTGTTAGTGTACTGACCCACTAGTATATGATCACCATTAATCGGTCAGGGGCTTGTACAATTTTAATTCAAAATGTATTCTTTCAGATGTTGTTATTTATCCTAAGGAATAAATCATTGTATAATATTTGGATTCTTCTGTTGTTTTTGGTTCCCACTGCACACATTATGCCATGTAAAATAATTCCTAAACTAGCCTGTAATAGAAGTACTGTTATCAGTACAGTGCATTGGACCTAGTTGTGTGGAAAAGCTATTTTTTTCTTATGACTACACCCTCTTCACATAAAACAGGATGTCATCGGTTACAATATCAAAAACCACTGTGTAAACACTATAGGAAGGATTTAGTCATTACTGCAGCGTGTAATATGTACAACATTTTACTACATACAAAAAAAAATTAAAAAGGGAATAAAAAAAGGAGGATACCCCCAGCATGTTACCACCTCCACCCCAATCTCATTATCTGTGTATATATAGCAAAGGTCAGCTTGTGTATACATATACTGCCTCTGACAACAGACATGACATACTTTGCATTAGTCAATATTATAAGTGCAAATATTCCCCATTCTATTGCTGTACCAGGACCAAGCATTATTTCTATACAATGATTAAAGGGGTTTGCCCACGAGAGAAAATTCTCAAATTTCACCCCCCTTGTAATGTTTACACAATAAAGATCATTTTTACCCGTTACTTTAAAATTTTACCCAGTTTTATCGCTGTTTTAGCTCCTATGACTGACCGAGTGAAGGTCAGTGTAAGATTCCAGAGTGTGGGCGGGGACTCTCTAAGCAGACACTTTATGATTCCTCTGTGCTATGAGATGCTGTGTGTTAACCAGGGCTAGATTAGGGTTCCCAGCAGTATGAAGCACCTCATTTAGGATGGGGTCCCCCCAGCTCGGCAGCTGATATGGGGCCCCGTCCCACAAAACTATAAGTAAAAAGATACCACATAGTTATACTGTTTCAAAACTCTAGAGATATTAGAAACAATGGAATCTTTAGTTTTTAGATTGGTTCATAAATTCCCACCTTAACTAAACCAATTCCAATTTTGGTCCATGACAAACCAAAAAATTCTACGGCCATACTATTCTAAAATAATAATGCTAACAATACTGTTGCCAATTAAACCTACCAAAAGACCAATATTCCAAACAATAGTGCAACTATTTATAAATGATCCCTCCAAACAGCGACCCACAGCATCACCACAACATAAAGATAATACCAACATCCTGATACTGAGCACAAGACTCTATACACAGACCAGTATTACCAATAATTTGCCACATATAAACTCCACTTACTGATGGTATTTACCGCCATATTGTTACTACACAAACAGCACCGAGCACAGGGCAATATCACTAATGACACCTCTGTACAAGAACAGATAATAACATTACATCCTGATTATCACCTCTACATAATGACTGAATAATACTGCAATACAGGCGGTCCCCTACTTAAGAACACTCGACTTACATACGACCCCTAGTTACAAACGGACCTCTGGATATTGGTAATTTATTGTACTTTAGTCCTAGGCTACAATAAACAGCTATAACAGTTATCACAGGTGTCTGTAATGAAGCTTTAGTGTTAATCCTGATTCTTATGACAACCCAACATTTTGAAAATCCAATTGTCACAGAGACCAAAAAAGTTCTGGCTGGGGTTACAATGATAAAATATACAGTTCCGACTTACATACAAACTCAACTTAAGAACAAACCTACAGACCCTATCTTGTATGTAACCCGGGGACTGCCTGTACTATATGATAACCTCACACACAGCCCAGTATGCATAGCTCCCAACCGTCCCGATTTTGACGGGACTTTCCCGTTTTTCGTACCTCTGCCCCGCGTCACGGGCAGCTATGAGATTGTCACGGATTTCCCCCCCAGGTCCCGCTGTGTCCACATAGTAAATACTTTGAAAGCCAGAACTCACAGTACAGAATGGCTTCTACAGACATCAGGCAGGGAATCCTTTTCAGAGAAGTGTCGGGCTTAGCGGAGAGCAGGGACCACGTCATCAGGTCAGATCAGTATCTATCCATATATGGTCACTGCATCTCCTAGGGTTCCCCAGAGCAGACATCGGGCAGGGAATCCTTTTCAGAGAAGTGTCGGCTTAGCAGAGACCACGTCATGAGGTCTGATCAGTATCTGTCCATATATGGTCTCCAGGGCTTCCCCAGACACAAGCTATTTATTTAATTCAATTACATAAAGTTTTGGCCAGGCTGAGAATCGAACCTGGGACCCTCTGCACTGTAGACAGAAGCTTAACTATAAGCCCAGTGATACAGAGCTGAGGATTTCTGGTAACTAAGACATGTTATCTGCTAATTTTCGTATAGAAGTTGTATCGCACACCTTTAGGTATAGTTGTTCAGGTGCTCTGGATAGGGTCCCAATCCCATTCAAACATTATAGTACGGAATCCAGTCACACTGATTATGAATTTGAATTTTTTTATTTTGCACACAGTTATATTCAAGTGACGTTTCGGTCAATCACTGACCTTCTTCAGACACTGTGAATAGTAAGGTGGAATAACATATAAGTCTCTATGCATGATAGTGAGGAAGGTTACAAAGATGGGAAAAAAAGGAAAGGGGGGATATGTACAGTGGGCATATTTACAGATTTCGCACAACAAGTAAGCATGATACATATACAGAAAAGGTCAGGGTAGTTCCTGTGACATAAGGCTATATCATGTATCAATTAGCATAATATATCAATTCATATAGTATTGGATGAACAGGGAGACTTTAGGGATACTATAGGATGCAGTAGTAGCAGGCTTGACAGGGCAATCAAGTAGTAATGGTACCTGTAAAGGAAGCATAAGAATGTAAAAAACAGTGCTTACCAGTATGCAAGTTAAGTAAAGGTTTCAGAAGCTGCTATGCAGGCTAGGCGCTTAAGGGAAGAGCGGGGTCCGCTTGTGTGGTAGAAGCGCTGCGGTGGTAAGTGTTGTGAGGTTTTAAATAAGGATATGCGGCGCTCGAGCGCCAAAAAACGTCACTTCCGGTCTGGACCGGAAGTGCGTCATAGCTTGCGTTCCACCCGTTGCCGCGAGGTGGAACGCATGGGCTATTGTACGCTGATTGGAGTAGGGGTAATGGGGGAGTGATTGTAACACATACTGATGTAAATAGATGTGTTTAAAGGGTTGGAGAAATAAGGATATTGGCGCAATAGTAGTATCAAGGAGGGATGTTATAAAGAAGTAAATATAGGAAAATAGGGGTCCATAGGCTAAAGGGTAAATGCCTATATATTGGGTAAATGCCTATATATTGGGTAAATAGAAATGCAGTAAGTGGTCTGCAGTGTGTTCTATGCTATCATGGGAGTAACAGCAGTAGTAGTAATGGGGAACAAATACATAGCAATGACACAAATTAGACATATATCTACTATATTGCATATACAATACCATAGCGTTGATGATATGTATGTTTTCAGCGTCTCTGTAACAAAAATAGAATTGTTCATGTTAATAGCAAATCAGCAGAAGCTTTGGATATTATAGTCCCTATTCATTCCTTTAGGTGACAGCGTTTGTAGTGTGTGAATCCAAAATGACTCTCTTTTTTTCAGAATTGATACTCGGTCCCCACCGCGTCTCGGGGTCCCTATTTGTTCGATAACCTGGAATTTTAGTTGGTTAATAGAATGTTTTTTTTCAGGAAGTGGGCTGGTATTGGGAGTAAAGTGTTCTTTAATCTGATGGTAGATTTATGTTTTGAAATTCTATCTTTGATGGGTAGTGTGGTCTCACCCACATAAGCGAGGCCACATGGGCATTTGATCATGTAGATCACAAAGTCGGAGTTACATGTGAAAAAATCATGTATGGGATAATTTTTACCGTTAAGGGGGTGTGAGAAAGTCTCGCCTTTTTGTACATTGTTGCATTGTGCACAAGAAAGACATGGGAAGGTGCCTTTTCTCTGGGTTCTCAGGAATAGTTGTTTTTGTAATTTGGTTCCCGAGCCTATGTCAGCTTTAACTAATCTGTCTCTTAGGTTATCGGGACGTCCCTTCTTTCTTGTGCACAATGCAACAATGTACAAAAAGGCGAGACTTTCTCACACCCCCTTAACGGTAAAAATTATTCCATACATGATTTTTTCACATGTAACTCCGACTTTGTGATCTACATGATCAAATGCCCATGTGGCCTCGCTTATGTGGGTGAGACCACACTACCCATCAAAGATAGAATTTCAAAAATCAGAATAAAGATGGCGGCGGCAACGGACCGGTTAATAGCCGTGATCGGTGCAAGCAACGACCGCGGTTATTAGCGGTGGGGGTTTGCTGCAATATGCAACAACCCCCACCCTTGTATGAAGAGGACTCAGCCCGGGAGTTAGTTACCAAAATTCTAATCCTTGATAATCACAGAGCTAATAGCTCAGTGGGTTGGGGCGCTGTGTTATTATTGTTCATGGACACTGCAGGTTCTTGGTTCAAATCCCAATGAGGACATTTTTTTTTATTTTTTAATTGAGATGATTTTTATTATTATAATATGGCTAAAATTTGGGGCGTGACCACGGAGTGATTGGGGGTGTGGCTTAGGGGGATCGTTGTAGATAGTAGTAGATACCAGTTCTGCACAGAGGCCGCAGTGTAATCCAATCACTTACAGGTGAGGTCCCTGATGTTGTCTCTTCCCTTCTGTCTGATATTCCAGGAGACTTCTTCCAGCCATGACTCTGCGGGTGTATAAAACAGACATAGTTTGCATCATCCTATATGCACCTCACACCTGACCTTCACATATTCAACAACCACACTGTCCCCCCTCATATATCATATATACCCCTCACACCACAACTGTCCACACTGTACCCCCACATATATCATATATACCCTCACACCACAACTGTCCACACTGTATCCCCACATATATCATATATACCCCTCACACCGCAACTAACCACACTGTGCCCCACATATATCATATATACCCTCACACCACAACTAACCACACTGTGCCCCACATATATCATATATATATACCCCTCACACCACAACTGACCACACTGTGCCTCCACATATATCATATATACCCCTCACACCACTACTGACCACACTGTGCCCCCACATATATCATATATACCCTCACACCACAACTGACCATACTGCCTGATCTATCAAACAATAATAACGGTTTTCCACTGTGTTTAACCCCGTAGCGGAAAATAGCGCCCAAAGTCGAAAATGGCACTTTTTTTTTACCATTTAAAAAAATATAAAAAATTCTATAAAAAGAGATCTAAAGGTCGTACAGTCTTAAAATTGATAACGCCATCAAAAGTCGCAAAAAACAAAACCTCCCGAAGCTCTGCACACCAAAATATAAAAAAGTTATTAGCGGCAGAAGATCGCAAAATCCCCCCAAAATTTTTTGAACAGGAGGTTTTGATTTTTGTAAATGTATGAAAACATTATAAAACCTATTCTGCCGAAGTCAAGGATACTAAATTCTGGGCTGTTAAAAGTTAATGGCTTTGGTTAATTATTTAAAAAAGAATATTAGTTAGAGAAAAAGAGGAGGGTCGTAGTTTCTGGACTATAAGACTCATAAGGGAATAAGATGTTTGGAAGATACTCAGCCATTGATAAAAAGTTTAGGTGAATCCAATAAAACTAAAGCTGACTGAATGCATTAGAAATATATAAGAGGATAGTCAAAGAGAATGGGCAAAGAATATTCAAAGGCAGTCCAGGGTCAAGGCAGGGAATGGTCAGACAGAGTCCAAAGTCAGAACTACAGCAGAAACACACATTGGTAATCTAGGGTCCTTAATTCTTAGGCAACTTCCTTCATTTTAGGGGTACGGTCCCTAGACTACAGATCTCACGGTGTTCAACGCACTTTTGGAAAATGGAGCAAGTGGTGTAAAATTGCACAATATTTGTAGAATTAAAGGGGTTGGACACATTACCTTTACCATTTTTGTAACGTGTGTAGGATAGGATATTAGGTTTAATATCCCTTTAAAAGTTCTGATCCGCTTTCTTGAGGACTTTATGATAGTATTCATGAACATAAGATTAAGGTCCTGGCAGGGCGATTGCTCATTGACAGATAGTAATCACATGACCCGCCACCTGTGGACATTTTATGGTCAGGAATGTTTGGCTGATGAGGTAAAACACAGGAGTTTTCACTTTACATATCAATAAAGTGGACAGAACTATTACCTAATATCCTAGCCCCCACACTTATGCACACATGTGTAAAGTGGCCAACCCCTGTCACTAGAGGCCCTTTTTTGTATTAGCCATATCCCCACAGAAACTAAACATCCCCAAAGAGTTTTTTTTTTTTTTTAATTCTGCCATTTTTTATTAAAAAAATAAATTGAAATTTACCTAACTCCCTGCCAGCTTGTTTCATGTGTCCCTGGGGTGTGTGGAGAAGGAATTGGAGTCCCCACCCCCTCTGGAAAACGCTCCTCATCCTGCAGTTTAAAACAAAACTTTCACTCCTTGCCCCCTCCATCCTCTTCTTCCTGTTCTCGCTTACCACAACATGCGAATCGCTCCTTCTTCTGGACATACACAGATACAATGGAGACAGCCGGGCCGTCTTTAGTGCTATCTCCGCATGCGCAGTACTTAGTTCCTGTAGCAACCAGGCGTGCAATTCAGCCCATGTGCAGATACCCAGGAAGATGGGCTGGCTTGGAGGGTGGGAACTCTACATCTTGCAGACACCCCAGGGACTCAACAAACTGACAGGGAGCCAGGTGAACTAATTTATCTTTTTAACAAAAAATGGCATAAATTTTATTTAAACTGTTTGGGGATATGATTTTTAGTGTCTGTGGGGACAAGGGGAATTCAAAAAAGGGCTAATGATGACGGGTTCCCTTTAAATTTGGGATGTTTGGGACATGATCCACTGCCCTCCGCTAAAAGTGAGTCTTACATAAAGATAAATGGAGTAAATGTCCCACAGTCGGTCACCCCTCTGGATACTTCCATGGGATAATTATTAGATGTCACCGTCAATGTCACCAGTCTATAATTCACATGACGGCCAGTCTGCAGGTGACATCTTTAATCCTGATCTCCGCGTCACACGACTGTCCGGCCGACTGTCACACTTTCGTTTCAATGGGTCATGTGAATGCACGGATAACAGGAAAAATATAAAACCTTTTTAGAGTGAACAGTGAACAAGGGTCAATAGAAGGTTTTACTTTTATATTGTTTAGCAATAAATTTTTTAGCAAATAGCTTAAAATAGCTATATCTGCCAAAAGTTATGAAAAGAAGTTGGACAAAAAATGTTATGTTTATATGTATTTTAACTATAAGATCCATCTTGTTCCCTATAGTCTCTATACCACTGACAGTAGTGGATTATGATAGCTGAAGCTTTCTAGGGGGCCCATGGCCACCCAAACCACCCAACAAATTGTATACTGAAAAGGACCTTTACCCATGAAATCCTCATAAACCTGTTCCTGCTCTTAATACACATGTGCACCAGAGCCATTTCCGGACCTTTGAAGGTCCTCCAAAGGATCTGAAACCTCAGATTGAAATCAGCAGAAGAGACACATCCTCCGTTCCCCAAGAAGCTGATTCTAGTACCAGATGTAGGAAGTGATTCCAGACTTGTCGGACTATAATATTCATACAGCCTATCTACTATGTGGGTCTTGTCTATGATGTTTTATTGCTAAATCCTCACAACTAGAGATGAGTGAGCACTAAAATGCTCGGGTGCTCGTTACTCAAGTCGAACTTTTCTCGATGCTCGAGTGCTCGTCTCGATTAACGAACCCCATTGAAGTCAATGGGAGACTCGAGCATTTTTCAAGGGGACCAAGGCTCTGCAATAAAATGTGTTATTTTATTGAGAAATAAGGAAGTCAGTCCTGTTTCTTAGTTTTTTTTTTTTATTCAATGGAATATTCGTGGAACTTCAAAAAGGAAAATGTTGTGCTCTGTTACATTACATTTGTATTTGTTTCCTATGATTCGTAAAGCGCTACAGAATATGATGACGCTATATAAATAAAGATTATTATTATTATTATTATGGAGGCAGTGAACTAGTAGTAGATTAAAGGTGCTGCAGTTCAAACTATGTTAGTTGGATCTTGGGATGGAGCTGGCGCTCTGCAGCCAGGCGAGCTTTCGCCAATCCAAGCCCCTGTCTCTAGGCTACTCCCCAAACAGCACTTCTAAGAACCTTTTGTATAAGATCAAGTGTAGTAGCGTTCTTATAAGTTTGGGATATGGCGGGTGAGGGGAATGTAAACAGCTGCGCAAGAAGCGCTGAAATAATATCGGTTAATCATAAAAGTTTGCCAGTATATTTTGTGGATAACACAGCAGGGTGGCGAAATTCAGGTACAATCGGCGCAAATCGGAAATATTCGGGTAACACATCGGGAAAACGCGAATCGGGCCCTTAGTAAATGACCCCCAATGGGTGAATTAAAAAATAGGAAAGGCATTATCCATGCAATGTCTGATAGGATATACTATTTACATTAATCGATTTGTGGGGAAAAAAAACTGATTCAAGGCAGATGCAACTTGTCCAGTAAAATATCAAACAATAAATTCCTTGGTGAAGCAGCACTATAGAAAAATATAGTGGGGGTCATTTACTAAGGGCCCGATTCGCGTTTTCCCGACGTGTTACCCGAATATTTCCGATTTGCGCCGCTTGTACATGAATTGCCCCGGGTTTTTGGCGCACGCGATCGGATTGTGGCGCATCGGGGCCGGCATGCGCGCGACAGAAATCGGGGGGGCGTGGCCGAACGAAAACCCAACGTTTTCGGAAAAACCGCCGCATTTAAAAACCGAAAATGTGACGCTTAGGAAGCACTCACCTTCACCTTCTATGGGATGGTGCATTCCGGGGCGTTAAGATTATTTTCGGCGCTGCAGCGCCACCTGGTGGACGGCGGAGGAACTACCATCTTAAATCCCAGCCGGACCCGAATCCTGTGCAGAGAACGCGCCGCTGGATCGCGAATGGGCCGGGTAAGTGAATGTGCCCCAGTGACTTTAATCCACCAAGTATTCATACAACGTTTCACTTTCTCAATGGTTTTTACTATATAGAAAAATGGTTGAGACAATAGAGGAAATCTACACCAGGTCAGACCTGTTCCAAACACTTCTGGAGATCTCTGCCGGAGCCTCTTAGAAGATCTACGTTGCAGAGCGATGGCCAAGGAAGGGGGAGTTAGTTTCAAAATGTCAGTCTTAATAGATTCCCACCACCATTTTTTCTGCTGCTTCACTGTGAAACTTATTGGGGATCATTTACTAAGGGCCCGATTTGCGTTTTCCCGCCGTGTTACCCGAATATTTCCGATTTGCGTAGATTGTACCTGAATTGCCCCGGGTTTTTGGCGCAAGCGATCGGATTGTGGCGCATCGGCGCCGGCATGCGCGCGACGGAAATCGGGGGGCGTGGCCGGGGATACAGGACCGCCACAGGGATACAGGACCGCCACAGGAAACCCAAGAACACGAAGAAACACTTCAGTACAGACACACAGAGGAATCCTGGAAACACTGGAACACGAAGGATTACTTGGAAACACAGGAGGGCTTTCACTTCAGGGATAATGACTTGAAGATCCGGCAGAGAGTGAAGGGAGGACAAGCCGGATTATAAGGACAAGTCGGATTAGCCAGCGCCAATCAGAAGGACGCTGGCCCTTTAAGGCAGGACAAGCCGGCCCACGCACGCCCTACCATCGGGAGTGCACAGCCTAGTCAGAGGAGGCATGCGACCTGGACGGGACCACAGCTTGGAGCCTGGAGAGGTAAGATTGGGCCGGGGGAACGGGGACATGGCGCCACACAGGAGGATGATATATTTTCTACTTTAAATTTTGATAAAAAATCCACAGGGTTAAAGTGGACCTGATGTTGTCATTGTTATTGTTTTCTATATAATTCTTATTATAAAAATGTTTATGAAATTTTGGGATACCAATTACTTTGACGGTATGATTATTTTTTTAAACTTGGTATATTAACCTGTTGGTGTTTCCTTAGGTGCGCAAAGCAACTACATGTCCTCATTTAACAACAGATGTGACTATTGTTTCCCCGGTATGACATATCTATCTTTCTATCTTCCACACCTTCTTTGTTGGGTACTTCCCTATAAAATTATACGTTTCTCACAACTCTTGTATCAGTGTTGCGTATTCACCATGTTAAACTGTAGACAATCTTAGGTAGCGATAGTGGAGAGCTGTTTAACTGGTGAATGATCACCCTCTGTGTTTTTATGGCAGGCAAATTGGGTCCCATAGACCATAGATCATTTATGGCAGGTGGGGGGATTTAGGAGGCTCTGTTAGGAGAAGGCAGAAGCAGTACTTACCACTTCTGTCAGCAAACAGCAAGCAGAGTACTGTGTTAAAAGATCCTGGTGGTCATGTGATAAAACCTGTGACCACCAGGATCCCAGTGCTGAATGGCAGCTGTTGGGTCTGTATAGATTGTCACCGTATCTGTGCCCCTTTTCACCTGAAACTGGGGCTGCAGTGTAATGCCTATTAGAGTGGAAGAGATAAATGTTAAATATATATATATATATATAGGTCCATACTGACCTTTAAGGGACATAAAGTAAAAATAAAACTTAAGAAAAAAATAATAATAATAATAAAACAATACTTTAAAAAAATTACACCAAAATAGTTTCCCTCCTTCAGTCACTAACGTCCCCCTAAAACAGACATGAGCCATATCAAAATATTATAATTTGTGTCTTAGGCTATATTCACACGACCGTATGGGGGACGTATATACGCTATGTATACATCCCCAATAGATGGCAATGGGCTCAGGGCGCTGCATGGGAGCGGTACACATTCATGCGGCACTGTACCATTCCGTAACCGGCAGAAAGATAGGACATATCTGATCCTTCCCCGGAATACGCAGCCAAGCACCATACATCGCTATGGAGAGGGGCTTACTTCTCTCCCCGGTGCCGACTTGTGCCCACTGTGCTACGGTGGATGTAATGGTATATGTATGGTATATTACAGTCAGAAAAATAGCTAAAATTTGAAAAACATAATTTATTTGTAATTTTTTTTTACTTTTAAGCCTAAAGGAAACCTACCAGCAGTAAGATGTGATGTAAAGCAAACTCACTTACATGTACAATAAAGAGTAGACTCTATTTGTGAGGGAATTTGGGAGAATTGGGAAATTTTACCGTTCACTTGCTGGGCCAAAGGAGGAAGGAGGCGAGCAGGAAGGTCTGCTGGGCGTTGCATAAGTCTTAGACAATGGGGCATGGAGGGGCTCTGGTGAAGCCCCCCTTAGATCCCTTAGACTCATTTGCATATTCTTAAAATTCATTACTTTTAATATTTGACCAGTTGCAGACTGAGGGCGACCACAGCAAAATGTAACGCTGCTTACCTGATTCTGCTGCTAGATAACATTAAAAATGATAAATTAAGAAGCCTGCATTTCTACTGAGAACAACATGCTGCAAAAATCACATCACTAGTCCACAAAATAAAAAAGTTAGGGCCATTAAACGCATACATACAAAAACAGACAAATTGTATTTGGTCCTGAAGTCGCTGATACGGAAGCATCTGACTTTGTGCTCAGTGTAGTGGATGGAAGCTGTAACTGGAGGAACGCCTTTCATTGACATCTATGGGAGCTGAGCCTGTAGTTTCGGCCACTGCACAAAGTATAGCGCCAACTGCTGCCTATGTTTATACCAGACCGATTCCGGATCTTGGTGTGTCCCCTCATAGGTTGATGTGTGCCCTCGGAAATTGAGGATAGGCTATCAATTGCAATTCCTGGTCATCTCCTTTAAATATGACTTTTTCTGAAGTTACTTTTTGATTTTTTTTTTTGTTAATTGTCTCAACCTTTAATAATGCGGTTATTTATCTGCTCTTTTCTTTCCTCCAGGGTCCAAGTTTTCCCGAAGAACTAAATGGTAATTCACTACTTACCAGAATGCAAAGCTATTGCTATCATTGATATTTCAGACACATTGGGGCTCATTTACTAAGGGTCTCGTCGGGTTTCCCGATGATTTCCATTTTGCGCCAAATTGTCCCAGGCTTTTGGCGCAAGCAGTCAGTTTTTGGCGCATCGGCCGGCTGGGGGGCGGGGTGTCGGATAACCCGATGAATTCGGACAACGGACGGGATTTAACATTTAGAATTGTGTCGCAAGACATGCACTCACATGCACCGGGATGAAGAAGGTGAACTTCGGGGGACCTCGGCGCGGAAGCGACACATGCAGGAAATTGGACGCACGCATTGTCCGAATCCGTCGGGTTGTCCAACCCCCCGATTTCTGTCGAGTGCAAGCCGATGCTCAAAAATCTGATCGTGTGCGCCAAAATCCCGGGGCAATTCTGTGCAAAACTGAAATCGTCGGGAAACCCAACGAAAATGCGCTCCGCGGACCCTTTGTAAATGAGCCCCATTATATGATTAGAATTATACATATATTTATCTTATAGAATGATAAGGAGTGAACTAGAACTGTGTTTTACTTGCAGTTTTTGTCACAATTCTTACATCTGCCACGCTCTAGATGTGACCCTGCCCCGATACTCATGCATTTCAACCTCTTAGGGCTCATTCACGCGAATGTAATGGGGACCGTTATGCGGCCACACCAGTGGCACTGTATTGGGCACACATACGTTGTGCAAATGTACCCTTCACAACTTGTCCCTTTTTTCATTTTTGGGTTTCCAGTTTCTGATCCCCACCTTCAAAAGTCCATGAGAGTTGCATGAGGGCTTGTTTTCTGTGTAACAAATTGTACTTTCCACTGACGGTATTTAACATTACATGGCATGTACTGGGAGCAGGAAAAACTATTCCAAATGTAGTGAAATTGGCAAAAAAAAAGCCTATTCGTGCCATTGTCTTGTGGGCTCTGTATTTACACCTTTTACTTTTTATTTCAAATGACACTTCCCATTTATTCCTTGTGTTGGGGTGGTCACAAAGATACCAATTATATATTGGTATTAATATGTTTTTTTTTAATGTAAATACTTTTGTAGAAAAAAAAATGTCTTCATGTTGCCATGTCCTGACGCTAACTTTTTCGCATCATACTACAGCTTGTATGGTCTTGTTTTGTTGTGGCATGAAATTATTTTTATTGCGTGCCATTTTGCATAGTGAACAATATTTTGAGTTGACTTTTCCTTATAAGATTTTTTATTAGTGAAATGGCGAAAAAAAAATGACGCTTGGTCATTTTCCATTACAGGGTTCACTGTTGGGTAATATCCTTTTGATATAATGATAGGAAATTCAGATGCGGGTGTTATGGATTTTAATTGTTTATGTTATTATCAGTTTTAGTGAAAGGTTTAGGTTTTAAATTTTTTTTAACCTTTTAAAAATCAATTTTTTAAAAAACTACTTAAAAACAATTTTTAGACCCCTTAGGGTACTTTAACTAGTTGGTCTGATTGATCTTATCATATCTGTACTGCTACACTACAGTAAAGCAGTATATGGCGGTTTTGCACATGATCATCCCAAAGCTTAGTGGATGGCCGGAGAGAAAATTTTAAAGTCATAAAAAAAATAACAAGAGCAAGTTATATAACACAAAATAGGAAAAAATATTTTCACTATGACCGGAGCTCCAAGGATTCTAAAACTCTCGGTGAACAGCACCATCTTCAATTCCTCCTGCTGAAAGTATGTCACCATCCGACTAGCACCATCGCATTCTCATTCTCCTCCTTTATTATATTGTAACTGGAAGACAAATATGCAGCAGATGGTGTGGGTACGTTCCAATAAAAGGTTAAAATTTTTTCCATTCATTATCTCACAAAATCCATAAAAATTAAGAAGCCTTGCCGGCGAAACCTGGGTTCGGGCGGATAGGAAGCTAGCGTCCCGTTATGGTGATTTGTGAGAAAAAGTGAACACAACCCTCCAGACACAATGAAAACCCCACACGAGTTGAATTGATCATGGAAGGAAAGTGCCTTCGCCAGGGTCTCCCCTCCACGCTTTCACTCCTTTTTTTTACCTTTAATTTCTCTTTCGGTCTGCGTAACTGTGCGTGTGATTACTGGCGACGAAGAGGTGGTCTTATGTTAAGGGGGGCTTTTTTAGGGGCTGGATCCTTATTTGCGACGGTTTTATGCTCTTTGATCTTCAACAGCTCAGGAAAAGATAAAGATAATCCGGGTGTGGGTACTTGTTTCTTTTTCGGGAGAACTGCGTGCTCACGTGGAGCCGTAGCTTGCGAGCTTTTCAGACATTGGTGCTTTTACCCCTCACTTTTTTATCGCTCCCCTGCTAACTTTTAAGGGGCACCTAGGAAGATGTACTATGAACCAAAGATCTTTAAGCTTGTAACTCGAACTCGGCTTTTTTTTTCTTTTGTTTGTGAGTATACTAATTGGAATAAATTGTAACCTTGTTTGGAACGTATCCACACCATCTGCCTTCAGATTTTCCTTGCAGTTACAATATAGTAAGGAGAGAATTAGAATGTGATTTGCGTAGTCTGAAGTGGTGACATACTTTCATCAGGAGAAAGTGAAGATTGGTGCTTGTTCATCGAAGTTTTAAGATAAATACGAGGAGAAGAAGAATCCTTGGAGCTCCGGTCATAGTGAAAATATTTTTTTCTCTATTTTGTGGACTTTTTTCAAAGACTGTGTGGACTGGTCTTATACCGTGAGTAGCTCCTTAAGGGGCAAACTGTGCACCACAAACAACTGTGTTTTTAAGTTATATAACAATATCCTGGGCATTTGGAGCAACATTGGTTTGTACTGATTATATATTGAAAAGAACAGAACCTTAGATAAAACTTCTACAATTAGAATTTTGGATGATTTGCCCATTTCTTATAATAATATAATATAAAAAGTAGTATATAATAAAAAATCCCAAAACATTTCCTTTATGTTGCTAAAAAGGTAATGATTTGCATGGTCACAGAAATGCTATATTTCATAGTTCATAATTTTGTTACGTTCAGTTATTCTATTTATGTGCCCGCTGATCTGAAATATATATCTTGCTTAATTTTAGATGTTGAATTGGAAGAACTTTTATTTCCATTCTCTAGAAAGATGGAGCTGCAGACTGTCATCAACGTCGTACGGACTATGGGATTGCCAAATACAAATATTGATAGCGTCATGAAAGATAACGCCAATAGCACGGATGAGCAAAAGTATCATCTGCTGAAGGAATGGTATGAAGGTCAGGGAACGCATGGAGCGTTTCCATCGCTCATTAATGCACTCCGAAAAGAGCGAAAAATGCGTCTTGCAGATGAACTAATACAAAATGTTCGGAACAATCAGCAGCCAAAGCAAGGTTAATGGTTTATAAATTCAGAGGTTATTGTTGGTCCTCACCGAAATCCTTCAAATGGACCTCCAAATCCTCCACAGGTCTACAAGCCTCAGTCTGCGGAGACCTATTGTAACGCGAAGACTGGGTACAAGGATGCGGACGTTCATTCCAGAATGTCGTTGGATATTTGCTTTTGCTATCCTAATTCTATGTACATCAGACATAGGAACTCTACAATTAACAGGGTAAAATTTTGGAGGGAACTCTTAATATTAGAGAAGATATACTGTGAGATTGTGCTTATACACAGCAGCCAACGAGCAGAGCTACAGTATAAATCATGGAAGAAAGCAGCAGCCTGAACCGCTGTTGGATGGGGAGTTAATTTCAGACTACCTCCCTCTCCTATGAAGCGATGGACAGAGGTGGTATCATCCCTTTAAGCTTTGGATTGATGAGGGAAAAGAGAATGAAGCAGGCACCCAACCGGAAAACATACAGTATGAGGCCTCATGCACATGGAGGGATGCTCGCCCGAGGCTTGTCCCAGCTGGGTGCAGGAGAGAGGAGGGGTAATTGCTCCTCACCCCTCCCATCTCCATTGAAAGCTGAGCGGCCGGACCCATAATAAGCCAAAATATAAATCCTATATTTTTCAGTGCTCGGTTACAGTGCAGTGAGACAGCGTGTGCTCACTATGATCCGGTGCCATAGACATCTATGGGGGCTGTTCGGCATCACGTTCCCCCATACATTTGTGTGCATGAGGCCTGACAGATCTATATTACTGATACACGCTGCCTTAGCGCTTCATATGAATGTAGCACCATGTCCTTGCACATAAACGGGTAATGCCAAATATGTCCCCCCCTTCAAATCAGCAGATGAAATCATCATCTCATATACAGTGCGTCTCATATAAATGAGTAACATTTTGTGATTTCTTGTAACTCTCTGAGCCGGAGCATCTGCCTGCAATTATGTTGGCTACATTAGGTGTATGTTTACATTTTATCATTATGTAAAGGAAAAAATAAAAATTCCTAAAGTGATGGAATTGAAATCTCTGGTCATTATTGTGCATATTAATACAATAAAATGACTGTAACAATGGTGTGTCTCCACCTCCCCCCAATTTTGTGTCCACCCCTCCTATTATTTGAATTTATCCTTGGCTTTGAAGAGACTGTAGCTTCTCCAGTAGTCTTGAGTATAACCGGACATATATTGGATATATTGGACCAGAAACGTTTCACAGTTCAGCATGTAATTACTTTGGTCTTTATTATTCAATGGGGCTCATTTACTAAGGGTCTGTGGACCGCACTTTCGTCAGATATTCCGACGTTTTCGGGTTTCGCACAGCTGGGACAGGTATTATAAAGGGGATTTTGGCGCACGCGATCAGATTTTGGCGCAGCGGCGCCAGCTTTCATGCGACAGAAATCAGGGCCGTGCCGTCGGACTATCCGGCTGATTCAGACTAAGCGCGGGATTTAACTTTAGAATTGTGTCGCAAGACATGCACTTACATGCACCGGGAATAAGAAGGTGAACTCCAGCGGACCAGAGCGGGGAAGCGGCACACGCAGGATATCGGGCGCACGATCTAAGTGAATTGCAGCACAGTGCATTCCATTCAGACATTCCAGATCGGGGAACACGCCAGGGACTGGTAAGTAAATGTGCCCCAATGTTGACCAGATTAAGTTTCATCCATTTATTTAGTAATCTCTGACAACTGCTGGTCAATTTCTCCTTCTTTTGTATATAATTACATTGCCCACAAAGCATTAAATATAAAAACACTGCTGATAATCGACTTTGGAACTGGTGATCTTCCCCGGTAGCATGTATATGTGCATGGAGGTGTCCAATAGCCATGGCCCTGTGATCCATAGAACAAAGGACTACGTGTCTCCCTGAGCTGTTCCAAACCAGTAAGACTTCAAGGTTTCTTAAAGTGAACCTGTCACCAGGAATGTCATTTTTAGTTAGCTGGTGACTGGTTCCAATAGCCTGTGCTATGCTGATTTAAAAAAATATCTTTGTCAGCATTCTGAATCATTTCAGTACTTTATAAAAGTTTAATTCACATTACCTGCAATAACAAACAAAGAAACATGTACTTTATTCAGTACCAATAATACAAAAAGACTGCACACAAGATAAATAAAATCAATTAAAAAGGTAAAAACTCAACCAAAATGACATCTCTAGGGAAAGCACAACATATGATGGTGTGTGCAGCCCCAGCAGTCAAGCTCCCCCACCTGGACAATGACTATAGAAACACAAGATGAATAAGCAATTGTGCAGATTTTGTCACAGCATTCATGGGATAGTAAACTATTCACATAGTTCAGGTGCTCAGGAAAGCACAACAGATCATGAATACTCAATCCACCATTCACCATGAAGGCCCAAGTTGGGGTGCTGGGGCAAAACCCCCACACGTATTTCCACCTGCAGCGGCTTCCTCAGGGGTCACTGGGGACTTAATGTGGCATTTCGTAGGATTTCTCACTTGAGTCCCGGGGTAGAGGCACTTGCAGCAGCTGGTGACTTGGTTGGTTTCTGCGGGGTACGCCTGACTAAGTAAGGAAGGTGCCCCTGGACAGGTGGCTGTGTTTTTCCTGTTAGTTCAGGTTGAAGGTCAGGGATAGGTGGCACTTTAATTAAGGGGTGGGTTAATAGCTTATCTCCACCCTGCTACCTCATAATTGTTCACGCCTATGGGCGTTTGGGGATTTAAGCTGGGGAAAAGGGGTGGGTTCCCTCTCTTTTGTCAAGCTTGGTCTCTCTCCCGCCCTATTTTGTTATTTGTTTTTCCTGTTAATTTATTGTTCTTTTAGCTCATCAAGTCACAGCTGGCGGAAAGAAAGCGATGGAGGTGAAGGCTCGGTTGGCCGACTTGGCAGCTGGGAGGCTGGAAATGTCTTGTGCTTTTCTATTATTTTTTTATTTCTCCATTAGTCTGATTTATAACATTCATAGGTTTTATAGGAACACATTGGGGCAGATTTACTTACCCGGCCCATTCGCGATCCAGCGGCGCGTTCTCTGCTCTGAATTCGGGTCCGGCCGGGATTTATGAAGGTAGTTCCTCCGCCGTCCACCAGGTGGCGCTGCTGCGCTGAAAGTCATCTCATCGCGCCGGAATGCACCACCTCGGACCAGGTGAAGGTAAGCGCTCCCCAAGCGACACTTTTTCGGTTTTTAAATGCGGCGGTTTTTCCGAATACGTCGGGTTTTCGTTCGACCACGCCCCTCGATTTCCGTTGCGCGCATGCCGGCGCCGATGCGCCACAATCCGATCGCGTGCGCCACAATCCCGGGGCAATTCAGGTACAATCGGCGCAAATCTGAAATATTCGGGTAACACGTCGGGAAAACGCAAATCGGGCCCTTAGTAAATGACCCCCATTGTATGTTCTTTTATTGCACATTGTTGCATGGAAAGTGTTAAATAATCTGCTCAGCGCCTCCTGCTCTATAACATGCTACTTGCTGATAGGATCCTATGTACAATCTGCTCAGCACATCCTTCTCTATAACATTAGCCCTGCAGATAAGACACTATGGGGCACATTTACTTACCTGGTCCGCCGAAGTTCCCCAAAAGTGTATTGTCCGTGTACAATGCACTGTGCCGCGATTCACGAAGATTGTGCGCCCGATATCCTGCATGTGTCGCTTCCCCTCTCAGGTCCCCGGAGTTCACCTTCTTCTTCCAGGTGCATGTAAGTGCATTGTTTTGTGACACAATTTGAAAGTTAAATCCCGCGCTCAATCTGAATCAAACACAATCCCAGCTGACAATCCCCGAAAACGGTGCAAGTCCGACAATAATGTGATCCACGTCCTTTAGTAAATAAGCCCCAATACGTCAGCCCTATAAATTGCACAGATTTACCACACAGTACAAAAAGTTGCAGAGCAGGATCACTAATTCCATTATGCCTTGAACAAATAAGAAAATTAAAATTAAAAAGTGGAAATGGAGAAAAATACAATCCCCAAACAAAAATGCTGAAACTCCATCAAAGACAAAACTAGGAATAAACAATCTCCTTAAGTTTGACCCCTTCAAGATCAAGGTTTTTTTCTCATTCAGTTTTTCACTCCACTTCTTCCACAAATAATTTTATGATTTTGCTTATTTGTTTATTTATTTTTTACCTGTGTTCCATAGAAAGGTAGGTGACTTAAATTTAAATTTTTTAAAAAAAATATTTTACTATTATTTCAGCCCCCCCCCCCTTATAAAGTAACATCCAGAGAGCTTCACCAGAGGTCACAGTGGGCAGAGGGGTCCGTCTTTAACTAGGGGTCGTCTGTAAGTTGGGTGTCCTTAAGAAGGGGACCGTCTGTATCTATTCCTGATACAATGATGTAATAGGAAAGGGGGGTTGACAATCAGAGTCAATATGGCAATAGCAGAGAGTGTTTGCTGCATAATGCGGTAATTCCCTATGTATGGCTCAGCCTGAGAGTTTATCAGATTTGGTGACTGCAACTGATTTCAGCAACAATTCTTTACTACAGCCACTAGATGGCGCCAAATGATTTAAGAAGTATAAATAATAAGACAAAACACCTAAAAAGATGTCACTAAAAAAGCAATCCAGTAATCTTATTAATGTAACTACAGGCGGTCACCTACTTAAGAACACCGCACTTGCAGATGACCCCTAGTTACAAACGGACCTCTGGATATTGGTAATTACTAGAGATGAGCGAGCACTAAAATGCTCGGGTACTCGTTATTCGAGACGAACTTTTCCCGATGCTCGAGTGCTCGTCTCGAATAACGAACCCCATTGAAGTCAATGGGAGACTCGAGCATTTTTCAAGGGGACCAAGGCTCTGCACAGGGAAGCTTGGCCAAACACCTGGGTGAAAAACAATTTTTAGACCCCTTAGGGTACTTTAACTAGTTGGTCTGATTGATCTTATCATATACTGTATGCTACACTACAGTAAAGCAGTATATGGCGTTTTTGCACATGATCATCCCAAGACTTAAGTGGATGGCCGGAGAGAAAATTTTAAAGTCATAAAAAAAATAACAAGATCAAGTTATAACACAAAATAGAGAAAAAAATATTTTCACTATGACACGAGCTCCAAGGATTCTAAAACTTCGTGAACAGCACCAATCTTCAATTTCTCCTGCTGAAAGTATGTCACCATTCAGACTAGCACCATCGCATTCTCATTCTCCTCCTTATATATTGTAACTGGAAGAAAATATGCAGGCAGATGGTGTGGTACGTTCCAACAAGGTTAAAATTTATTCCAATTCATATACTCACAAAAATCATTAAAATGCGCATATCACAAATTCACATAACGGGACGCTAGCTTTCTATCCGCCCGACCCAGGGTTTCGCCGGCAAGACTCCAGCAACGCCCCGGAAGAAGCCTTGCCGGCGAAACCCTGGGTCGGGCAGATAGAAAGCTAGTGTCCCGTTATTGAATTTGGATATGCGCATTTTTAATGGATTTTGTGAGTATAATGAATTGGAATAAATTTTAACCTTGTTGGAACGTACCCACCATCTGCCTGCATATTTCTTCCAGTTACAATATAATAAAGGATAGGAGAATGAGAATGCGATGGTGCTAGTCTGAATGGTGACATACTTTCAGCAGGAGAAATTGAAGATTGGGTGCTGTTCATCGAGTTTAGAACCTTGAGCTCCGGTCATAGTGAAAATATTTTTCCTCTATTTGTGGACTTTTTTCAAAGACTGTGTGACTGTCTCTATACCGTGAGTAGCTCCTTAAGGGGCAAACTGTGCACCACAAACAACTGTGTTTTTAAGTATCATATAACAATATCCTGGGCATTTGGAGCAACATTGGTTTGAATGATTATATACTGAAAAGAACAGAACCTTAGATAAAACTTCTACATTAGAATTTTGGGTCATTTGCCCATTCTTATAATAATATAATATAAAAAGTAGTATAATAAAAAATCCCAAACATTTCTTTACGTTGCTAAAAAGTAATGATTTGCATGATCACAGAAATGCTATATTTCACATTCATAATTTTGTTACGTTCATTTATTCTATTTATGTGCCCGCTGATCTGAAATATATATCTTGCTTAATTTTAGATGTTGAATTAGAAGAACTTTTATTTCCATTCTCTAGAAGAGGAGCTGCAGACTGTCATCAACGTCGTACGGACTATGGGATTGCAAATACAAATATTGATAGCGTCATGAAAGATAACGCCATAGCACGGATGAGCAAAAGTATCATCTGCTGAAGGAATGGTATGAAGGTCAGGGAACGCATGGAGCGTTTCCATCGCTCGATTAATGCACCCGAAAAGAGCGAAAAATGCGACTTGCAGATGAACTAATACAAATGTTCGGAACAATCAGCAGCCAAAGCAGGTTAATGGTTTATAAATTCAGAGGTAATTGTTGGTCCTCACGAAATCCTTCAAATGGACCTCAAATCCTCCACAGGTCTACAAGCCTCGTCTGCGGAGACCTATTGTAACGTGAAGACTGGGTACAAGGATGTGGACGTTCATTCCAGAATGTCGTTGGATATTTGCTTTTGCTATCCTATTCTGTACATCAGACATAGGAACTCTAAATTAACAGTGGTAAAATTTTGGAGGGGAACTCTATATTAGAGAAGATACTGTGAGATTGTGCTTATACACAGCAGCCAACGAGCAGAGCTACAGTATAAATCATGGAAGAAAGCGCAGCCTGAACCGCTGTTGGATGGGGAGTTAATTTCAGACTACTCCCTCTCCTATGAAGCGATGACAGAGGTTGGTATCATCCCTTTAAGCTTTGGATTGATGAGGAAAGAGAATGAAGCAGGCACCCAACCGGAAACATACAGTATGAGGCTCATGCCATGAGGGATGCTCGCCCGAGGCTGTCCCAGCTGGTTGCAGAGAGAGGAGGGGTGTAATTGCTCCTCAGCCCTCCCATCTCCATTGAAAGCTGAGCGGCCGGACCCATAAAAGCCAAAATATAAATCCTATATTTTTCAGTGCTCGGTTACAGTGCAGTGAGACAGCGTGTGCTCACTATTGATGCGGTGCCATAGACATCTATGGGGGCTGTTCGGCATCACGTTCCACCATACATTTGTGTGCATGAGGCCTGACAGGATCATATTACTGATACACCGTGCCTTAGCGCTTCAGTAGAATGTGTCACCATGTCCATTAGCACATAAAGGGAATGCAAATATGTCTCCCCCCCCTCTTCAAATCAGCAGATGAAATCTATCTCATAGTACAGTGCGTCTCATATAATATGAGTAACATTTGTGTATTCTTGTAACTCTCGAGCGGAGCATCTGCCTGCAATTATGTTGGCTACATTAGGTGTATGTTACATTTTATCATTTTGTAAAGGAAAAATAAAAAGTCCTAAAGTGATGGAATTGAAATCTCTGGTCATTATTGTGCATATTAATACAATAAAATGACTGTAACATGGTGTCTCACCTCCCCCCAATTTTGTGTCCCACCCCTCCTATTATTTGAATATCCTGGGCTGTGAAGAGATGTAGTTCTCCAGTAGTCTTGAGTATAACCGGAGATATTGGATATATGGACCAGAAACGTTTCACAGTTCAGCATGTAATTACTGGTCTTTATTATTCAATGGGGCTCATTTACTAGGGTCTGTGGACCGCACTTTCGTCAGATATTCCGACGTTTCGGGTTTCGCATAGCGGGGAAGGTATTATAAAGGGATTTTGGTGGCCAGCGATCGGATTTTGGGGCAGCGGCGCCAGCTTTCATGCTACAGAAATCAGGGCCGTGCCGTCGGACTATCCGCTGATTCAGACTAGCGCGGGGATTTAATTTAGAATTGTGTCGCAAGACATGCACTTACATGCACCGGGAATAAGAGGTGAACTCCAAGCGGACCAGAGCGGGGAGGAAGGACACATGCAGGATATCGGGCGCCTCGATCTAGTGAATCGCAGCACAGGCATTCCATTCAGACATTCCAGATGGGGAACGCGTCCGGGACTGGTAAGTAAATGTGCCAACGTCTACAGATTAGGTTCATCATCCTTTATTTAGTAATCTCTGACAACTGCTGGTCATTTCTCTTCTTTTGTATATAATTACATTGCCCACAACGCATTAAAATCTAAAACACACTGCTGATAATCGGCTTTGGAACAGCAATCTTCCCGGTAGCATTGTAATGTGCATGGAGGTGTCCAATAGCCATGGCCCTGTGATCAATAGTAACAAGGACTACATGTCTCCCTGAGCTGTTCCAAACATAAGACTTCAAGGTTTCTTAAGTGACCTGTCACCAGAATGCATTTTTAGTTAGCTGGTGGCTGTTCCAATGCCTGTGCTATGCTGATGATTTAAAAAAATATCTTTGTCAGCATTCTGAATCATTTCAGTACTTTATAAAAGTTTAATTCACAGTACCGTGCAATAACAACAAAAACATGACTTTATTCAGTACCAAATAATACAAAAGACTGCACACAAGATAAATAAAATCAATTAAAAGGTAAAAACTCAACCAAAATGACTACTCTAGGGAAAGCACAACTATGATGGTGTGTGCAGCCCCAGCAGTCAAGCTCCCCCCCTGGAAGATATATAGAACACAAGATGAATAGCAATTGGGCAGATTTGTCCAGCATTCATGGGATAGTAAACTATTCACATAGTTCAGGTGCTCAGGAAAGCACAACAGATCATGAATACTCAATCCACCATTCACCATGAAGGCCCAGTTGGGTGCTGGGGCAAAACCCCACACGTATTCCACCTGCATCGGCTTCCTCAGGGGTCACTGGGGACTTAATGTGGCATTTCGTAGGATTTCTCACTTAGTCCCGGGTAGAGGCCACTTGCAGCAGCTGGTGACTTGGTTTTCTGCGGGGTACGCCTGACTAAGTAAGGAAGGTGCCCTGGACAGGTGGCTGTGTTTTTCCTGTTAGTTCAGGTTGAAGGTCAGGGATAGGTGACTTAATTAAGGGTGGGTACATAGCTTTCTCCACCCTGTACCTATAATTGGTTCACACATCGGGTGTTTTGGGGATCTTAGTGGGAAAAAGGGGTGGGTTCCCTCTCTTTTGTCAAGCTTGGCAAGAAGTGGTCTCTCTCCCGCCCCTATTTGTTATTTGGCTTTCCTGTTAATTTATTGTTCTTTAGCTCATCAAGTCACAGTGGCGGAAAGAAGATGGAGGTGAGGAGCTCGGTTGGCCGACTTGGCAGCTGGGAGGCCAGCTGGCATACAGTCGCGGCGTCCAATGGAACGATTTAAATTAAACTGCCTTACGAGATTAAGAGTTGACCCATCTTTATACCCAACCAAGGGGAACCTCAGAATGAAAAGGATGGACAAAACCCCACGGAAATGGAAGGGGACAGGAAAAAACAGAGGGGCAGCATGAAATGGATGGCCTCTGAGGCCTGCTAATAGCACCATATGCCAAATATGGGCAACGCATGGCCCATGACAGAGTGACCCGAAATGAATGAAGCTAGATAGGAACTGGAAACATCCAATAATTGACCATGACAACTAGTAGGGGACGGCATGGCAGACGGCAAGCGGCGGACCCAGCAGGTAGAGAGTGGCCATGGCGAAATACCCTAAAAGGGACTCAGGCGGGCTTCAACCATGGGGTTGTAGAGAGGAACCAAAGGAAGGCTGGGTGAGCAAGAAGCGCTCAAATAAATCGGTAATGATAAAAAGTTGGCCAGTATATTTGTGGATTACACAGCAGGGGTGGCGACCAAAGTTAACATGGAAGCATGAAAAACCACCCAAAATTCTGACTGACACAGCTCGTTTGAAAAGGGGACCATGTTGGAGGCAGTGAACTAGTAGTTTAGATTAAAGGGGCTGCGTTAAGTTTAAAATTTTAAAAACTATGTTAGTTGGATCATTGGCATGGAGTTGGCGCGCGCTGCCGGAGGAGCTTTTCGGCAATCCAAGCCCCTCTGTCTATAGGCTATCCCCCAAAAAAAGCAATTTAAGAACCTTTCTTGTATAAGATTTCAAGTGTAGTAGCGTTCTTAGAAGTTTAGGATTATGGAGTGGAGTGAGGGGGAATGGTAAAACAGATGCAGCAAGAACGCAGAAGCGAGAAATAAATAATATTGGTAAATGATAAAAGGTTATTAGTATATGTGTTGGAGAACACAGCTGACGGTGGCGACACCACCCAAAGTTAACAACTTTGATGTGAATCCATGAAAACAACCCAAATTCTCGACACACTCGTTGATAAAGGGGACGATGTATGGAGGCAGCTATATGGCCGACTTTGGAGCGGGGTGTGGGTAGCATGGTTAGCAAGGAGTAGCAATGGAGAACACGTGTGGAGGTGCTATGGAGACAATTTAAGTTGATTTAGTGCCGTAGGTGCAGTCAACCCTTTTAAACCAGAGGCGCAGGTAGGTGGCCCCTCCAGAACAAATGGACTAGATTGCAGGGGTTGGGCCGTATGGGCATACAGTCCCAAAAAGTTTCAAACCAGAGAGCAGGAGGGGGCCCCTCAGAAAAAATGAAAATTATATATAAATTAGTGCCGTAATGTGGCACTACAAAAATGTTTAAAAACAGAGGACCGGGTGGTGGGCCCTCTCAGAAAATTAAAGGCATAAAGACTATAGCGAGAGCCAGTGGGCCTGTCAGAAAATCGCCAGTTTCTCTGCTTTATGTACAAAGAGGAGGAGAAGGAGGAACTGAGGAGGAGGAGGATGTGGCTCAATTATTGCAGGTTGAGCTTCCTTCACCTGGTGGAGTTGGAAATTCTGAGAAATTCCAGGCTTTATTCATCTTAATAAGCGTCAGCCTGTCAAGCGCTGTAAGTTCGAACAGGCGTGTGACGCTTATCGGTTGCAATTATGATGATGATGCCACCAGCCTGCACTGACAAACGCTCGGAAAGCGCTAGCGGAAGGGAAGGGCAAAGAACCTCCAGGGTACACGCGCAGTTCGTGCCACATGTCCAGCTTGAAACCCAGTATTGTAAGGGAGCGTGTGATAATTTAGGGACGATGGTATGCGTCAGCACGTACTCCCTCACCATCTTTCTGTTAAAGATAAGCCCTACTTCGCCGAGACTGGGGACAGGTGCAGTGTCTTGTGGGGTGACTAAAAGCTGGGCAAAAGCCCTGGAAAGCGTTACTTTGCCAGTGCTGGACAAGTGACTCTGCTGGCCTACTCTCCATCGCTACTGGTCACGCAGAACTACGCACTCTGCCGCTAGCGCTTGTCAGAAGGGAATTATAAGTTTCAGATTGGAACCAGGGGCCTGGGTATTCATGCATTCTCACACTCCTTTCCCTCTGCAGGGATGAGGAGTGAAAAGATTGTGTTGTACCGGGGTCCGGAGAGTGAAACCAGAATCGGAGGGTGTGGAATAAATTATTTGAAACGCGAGGGTCCGCGGATAGGCCGCCTATCATTGAAATCTGCAATATGCGCCCCAGGTACTACCAACGGTATAAGAAGTTCACTCCCTCCCTGGCCGACGTCCAGTTACCTCCTCCTCCAACTCCTCCACTCCTCTTCTTCTGCCATACACGATGAAAAGTGAAGGGATACAACAATGGTCCCCGCTTGTTTGTCTCGCCAACTCCCAACAAAAGAGAAAGAGAGTTTGTTTGTGGTTCTGTTGTTTATGGTTATGTAATGGGGTGGTTTTGCATAAAAGAACTGAGGAGGAGAGTTCTCTAATAAAGTTGTTTGTGCGTTACTGCCACCCAGTCCTCTCATCAGGGATAGTGTGGAGGAGGAGGAAGGCTGTTAATAAGGAGACACAGGCACACAATAACGGCAATGGCTGCTGTGACAGTTGCTGACAGTTGTTCACATGAGGTTAGTAGCGGTTATAGATGGGTGTCAGTTGTGTCAGTTTGCCCCCAATGTGCCGGTCCATGATGCATTTCAGCTTTGCTCTTTGTGGCAACTTATATGACTCATACCTCACTCCATATGAACATCAGGCAGTCCTATGTAAAGTAAGTATTAAATTACCCAGGACTCTCTGCTTTACATGAAAAAATAGTGTAAGGGCTTGAACAAGCAATTGGATGAACACTTGTTCAAGCCCAAGAGTGGAAAAGTAAAAAAAAAAACCTGTAAAAATCATCTTATAATAATAATAATAATAATAAAATTTAATTAGTCCTCTAATCACCTCAGTTACAAATAAAATCCAAATAAATTTGTATAAAACACACAAAAAAGTACATATTTGGTATCACCGCATCTGTATTAACCTGTACAATAAATCGAAATCAATTTGAAACCCATAGGTGAATGACGTAAAAAAAAAACACAAAAAACTCTTACACAAGTGGTACAATGTTCATTGAAATACCCTCACAAAAAAATGATCAAAATAAGTTCCCTAAGCGCCCTAATATGACCGACTGAAAGAAACAAATTTGTCGCAAAAAAATAAGCCCTCAAACCAGATTAACAAACAGAAAATACGAAGTTATGCCCCTGAAAAGTTGTCGATAGCAAAAAAAATTTGATATTCTCCAATATTGGTTTTGCTCAGTAAAAGATAAGAAAAACCCACAGTGAACGCAGTGATTGCAGTGAACCAGAGAATAAACATAAAACATAAAACTATTATTTTACGTTACGGTGAGCGGGAGAAAAAAAAAAGCTCTAAAAATCCAAAATAAAAAAATTGCTTATTTTGTTTGTGTCCCCCTTGAAATAGTTAATAAAATTTTGTGAATACGTTATATAGACCCCCAAATTTAATTATCTATACATTGTATCTCACCCCGCAAATTATAAGCCCTCATATGTCCACATTACCAAAAAAATTAAAATGTTATAGCCTGTACAATGTGAAAGATACAATCTGCTCGGGAATTGGCGCTGCTTCCATTCCTTACCCGGCCCCTGCGCCCATACAGCAGGGTCCAACCACCTTTATGGGGTATCGCTGCACTCAGGAGAAATTGGGCATCCAAACGTGGCAGAGAATGTATGCATTTAAGTCAGCATAAAGTGTCAATTTTAGCCTAAATGAATGTTTTTTTCCCAAAAATTTTTAAAATCACATCTCTATTTTGTTTTAGCCCGTGTGAAACAAAGGTTTAATAGACTTAATAGAAGTTGTTTTCATACGTCGAGGGGTGAAGTTTCTAGAGTGGGGTCATTTAGGGGGTTTTACTATTATATAGGCCTTTCAAAGTCACTTGATTAGCTGAGGGTTCACCTCGAAATGTGAATTTAATAAAAAATTTGGAAAAATGGCACCTAAAGTTCTAAGTCTCCTAAATTCTGAAAAACTCATGAGGACACAAAAATATCAGTCCAACATTAAAGAGACTTTCTGGAAATGTTTTTTTTTTTAGTTATCTAACTTTTGGGCCATTTTATCACTTAAATTTTACAACTTAACATGAAGTACAATGGGGTCATTTACTAAGGGCCCGATTCGCGTTTCACGACGGGTGACCCGAATATTTCCGATTTGCGCGATTTACCCTGAAAATTACCCTGGATTTTGGGCACGCGACGGATAGTGGTTGCATCGGCGCTGGCATGCACGCGACGGACATCGGAGGGGGAGTGGCCGAACGAAAACCGACGGATTCGGAAAAAACGCTGCATTTTTAAAAAAAAATCTGTTGCGGAGCTTGCACTTGCCATCACTCTGCCTGGCTCGGTGAACTCCAGCGCGTTCCTATGCTTTTCAGTGCAGCAGCGCCACCTGGTGGACGGCGGAGGAACTACCGTAGGAATCCCGGCCAACCCGAATCCAGCAAAGAAGAACGCGCGATGGACGCGAATGGAGCCGGGTGGTAGGTAAGTAAAATCTGCCCCATTGTGTCACGAGAAAACATTTTCAAAATCATCTGGATATGTTAAAGAGTTCCGAAATTATAACCAATTATTGTGACACATGTCAGATTCTAATAGCATATCATGGTGGCCCAGATATGATAATCTGCATCCAAAATAGCATATGAACCAAAAAAAGAAGAAAAGGCGGATGCATTATACGAAATTAGACAATTTGCGTTTTTTTCTTCAAGTATAGACAAAATACCAATTTAAAACACCATTAAAAAGTCCCAAACTTGGCATGCAGAATACAAAAGACAGGCAGAGGTATGGGGCATATGAAGCGGGGGGGTGGGTAACAATGATAGAGCAACAGACGTGTGCGTTAGGTGTATACGATTACAAATTAGTCGTATAGTAGTGGCGACCAAAGCAGAGTAGATAGAGTAGGGTACAAATGACCGTATAAACTAGGTCTAGCTAAGGTGATTCTAACCGCTGCGTCCTAAGAGGGTCTATGTGGACAGAGTTTAAACTTGCCAACAGTACATAAGGCACAGTCTGCAAGCATCATGAAACAGATTATAATGCAAATGTACAGTCCCAACCTGTGTCTGGAGAGGAATGACCCATGTCAGATTCTAAAAATCGAGTCTGATAAGGGGTTAAGGATAGACGGAGAATGGCAGGCAGCAGCAGTCCTGTGCAAAATATGGAGCTAACGGGTACAGCAGTCCTGTGTTACACACTGGGCCTCTACACCCTAAAAAAGCAAATGTTCTGAAAATGTAATTAACTAACCTGGTTAGGTTTTCCTGCAGCAAATGCCCCATGTGTAATATTTGCTTTTCCATTATTATGTGGTTTTTGCGTCAAAAAGATATGTGATAATTCCCCCAGTAATGTCACCCCCAAGGACACCTACCACCAGGAGCCAGGATTGTACACCAAGCACACTGAACATAAGGCGTGTGCCCCTCTGGCGGATTCCTCTCTTGAGGCATATTATGTCCTTGGTTTTTACAAATAAAATTTTTAAAAACTATGCAGATTAATAAAGCTGCAGTCTCTGGGACTCTAGCTTGGAGGACCCCAGCGCTAATTGATAATTGAAACCATTTGTTGTTGTAAAACAAGGGCAAAAAGCGGAAAAGACAGAGCAGATCTGCCAGAGGGGCACCACCAATATGTCAGTTGTGACTTGCTTTACAAGCATCCATGGTGGTAAGGTCCGTTGAGTATTAAAAGTTTTTCACAGGACATATTATATCTACTTTCTCCCATACGATTCTCCAAGGCATTTATCAATAACCGAGGATAAATATTAATTCTATGTAAATTTCTAGAGCTCATTAGCATAAGATGCCACACCTTTGTTCTTAGCTTTATTCATTGCAATGAAAATTATATCGACCCTTCTACTTAAATGGTAGTATTTTCTCTAGAGTTATGCTTTACACTATTGGGGAGATTTACGTCTTACCGGTCCCTTGGATCCAGCGGAGCGTCTCTGCGCTGGATTCGGGTGCTGGCCGGGATTCATCACAGCAGTTCTCCGACGTCTCCACCAGGTGGCGCTGCTGCAGCTGAAGCCGCTGAATGCCTCGAAATACACCAGGACTATCATGTATGAAGGTGAGTGTGAATTTTTGCGACACAATTGTTTTTGTAAATGGCGGTTTTTCCGAATCCGTCGGGTTTTGATCGCGGCCACGCCCCCCGATTTCCATCGCGCGATGCCGGCGCGAATGCAAAACCACCCGTCGCGTGCGACAAAAAACCCGCTAGGAAATTCAGGTACAATCGGCGCAAAACGGAAAAAAGTCGGGTAAACGTCGGGAAGGGGACAACGCGAACGAATCGGGGCACTTAGTAAATGACCCCCATTGTATCAAAATAGTGAAGTGGATTTATTACCATTTATTTTTATAAAACTTCCTACATCCTGTAAATGTTCATTGTCTTTCCAGTCAACACTCAACTCTTGCAGCCACTAGATGGTGCAATAAGCAGCCACATTGTCAATCCTATGATATAATTACCGATAATAATCTATTAATAACAAATGCACAATAATACACAATTAACCTATTATTTCAATTCTTAAAGTAATCATTATTTATTTCCTGTTTACTTAACCCCTTGTCGCCTTTTTTTTAAATTTATTTGTTTCTATTTCTGTTTTAGATATGGGTGGGTGATATGAACCTTTATGTAATTTTTTTCCCTTTTTTTAATTTTAATTTTAATTTTCTACTTTTCTTTTAGTTTCCCTAGAGTACTAGAGGGTCTGACCCTGATACAATGATAAAACTATGCAAAAAAGGTAAAATAAAGTGCTCATGGGGTAACTCTGATAACATACACTCACCGGCCACTTTATTAGGTACACCTGTACAACGCTCGTTTAAAACTATTTATAACAGCCTAATCACATGGCGGCAACACAGGATTTATTGCATGTAGACATGGGCAAGACCAATCTCCTGAAGGTCAAAACGAGCATCAGTATGGGGAAGAATAGAACGGTGATTTGAGGCTTTGGAACGTGGCATGGTTGTTGGTGCCAGAAGGGCTGGTCTGAGGGGGGGGGGAGTATTTAGAAACTGCGGATTACTGGATTTGCTACGCACACCATCTCTAGGTTACAGGAGAATGGTCCGAAAAGAAAAAACATCCAGTGCGCGGCTTTTGTGGGCGGGGAAAGGCCTTGTTGATTGTCAGAGGAGAATGGGAGATGGTTCGAGATGATAGAAAGGCAACAACCAGTGACTCAAATCGCCACCCGTTACAACCAAGGTAGGCAGAAGAGCATTTCTCTGAACGCCACAGTACGCGAACTTGACAGGCAGATGGGACTACAGCAGCAGAAAGACCACACAGGGCGCCACTCCATTTCGATAAGAACAGGAAACGAGGCTAAATTCGCACAAGTCCATCGACATGGCGACAGTTAAAGATTGGAAAAACGTTTGCCTGGTCTGATGAGTTCTCGATTTCTGCTGAGAAATTAGGTGGTAGGGTCAGAAATTTGGCGGCTAACAAACATGAAGCATGGATCCATCCTGCATGATCAGCGGTTCAGGCTGGTGGGTAGTGATGTCATGGTGCTGTGGGGAATATTTCTTGGCACTCTTGTTAGCCCCTTGGTACCAATTGAGCATCGTTTGCAAAGACACCGCGCTACCTGAGTATTGTTGCTGACATGTCCATCCATTATTGAGCACCAATGTACCATGTAATCTATGGCGACTCAGCAGGATAATGCGCCATGTCATAAAGTGGAAATCATCTCAGATGGTTTCTTGAACATGACAATGATGGTCACACTGTACTCAAATGGCCCCACAGTCACCAGATCTCAATCCATAGAGATCTTGGGAGTGGTGGAACGGGAGATTCGCATCATGGATGTGCAGCCGACAAATCTGCGGCAACTGTGTGATGCCATTCATGTACAATTAGGAACCCAAAATCCTATGAGGAGTTACAGCACCTTGTTGTGTTCTATGCCACGAAGAATTGAGGCAGTTTGAAGGCAAAAGGGGGTCTCCAAACAGTTATGCAGGGTATGTACCTAATAAAGTGGTTATTGTGTTTGTATCATTAACGGGTCCAGCGTCTTCTAGACTCCATGTATCCGGGCCATTTTCATATGGAAATCAGATAGGTAAAAAAGGGAGTGTGGAGAGCTCCAAGTGTCAGACCCCTTCTCGTTCTTTTGGAAATGAATACTTCGGAGGTATATATATACATATATATCTCACCACTTTTTTTTCCAAAATTTTGTACACACAGTACATTCTATAAAATAAAAATAATATATATATAAAACCTCTTAGCTATGTGTTGCGAAGCATTGAATGCCTCTTTTCAAGCTGCTTTTTGTAAAGTTTAAAAGATGTGCAGCTTACCTTTTGCAAAAAGAACTTGAAAAAGAGGCATTCAATGCTTCGCAACACATAGCTAAGAGGTTTTATATATTTATTATTTTTATTTTTATAGAATGCACTGCTTGTACAACTTTTCAGAAATAGAAATATAGTGGTGAGACATATATATATATATCTCCGAAGTATTCATTTCCATAAAGGAACATAGAAGGGGTCGTGACACGTGGAGCGCTCCACACTCCATTTTTTACCTATACAGGCAGTCCCCGGGTTACGTACATATAGGGTCCCATAGGTTGTTCTAAGTTGAATTTGTATGTAAGGCGATAAAACTGTATATTTGATAATTTACAATTTTAGTTTCAAAATTTTTTGATTAATGACAAAGGATTATCAATAAAGCTCATTACAGACACCTTACAGCTGATCATGGCAGCCTGGGATAAAGTAAATCCGAGGCTGCACAGAGGTCACAGTGGGCGAGGGGGGTCCGTATTTAAAAATAGGGGGCGTCTGTTAAGTTTGGGTGTCCTTAAGAAGGGGACCGTCTGTATAGTCCTGGATACAATGAGTAATAGGTTAAAGGGGGGTTGACAATCAGAGTCAATCTGGCAATAGCAGAGAGGTTTGCCTGATAATGCGGTGAATTTACCTATGTAGGCTCAGCCTGAGAGTTTATCAGATTTGGTGGACTGCAACTGATTTCAGCAACAATACATTAATACAGCCACTAGATGGCGCCAAATGATAAGAAGTATAAATAATAAACAAAACACCTAAAAGATGTCACTAAAAAAGCAATCCGTAAGCTTACGAAGAACTACAGGCCGTTCACCTATTAAGAAACCACCGCAATTGCCGATGACCCAGTTTACAAACGGACCTTGGATATTGGTAATGATTGTAATTATCCTTAGACTTACAATACACAGCTATAACAGTTATCACAGGTTTTGTCTGTAGTTAGTGAGCTTATGGTAATCCAGGTTCTTATGACAAATCCAACAGTTTTTAAAATCTAATTGTCACAGAGAGACCAAAAAAATTTGCGGGTTACAATGATAAAATACATTCCGACTACATACAAATGCAACTTACAAACAAACCTTACAGAACCCATCTTGTACGTTAACATGAGGACTGCCTAAAGGAAAATGAAGATAGAATTATTATTTCCTTTTTACTTCTTTTTGCTTGTAAGTTCTCATTTATTATTGTTGTTATTCTTTTCTCTCCCTTTCACCCTTTTGCACTGATTCCAAGGCTTGTACAAAAATGGAGAAGTTTTTTTCCTGGGGACATAAAAAAGGAACAAAATGTGCAATTTTAATAATAAAAGAAAACATAAGTTAAAAAAAATTTAACCTAGCAACAAAAAAAAAACCCTTATGATAATCGAGCACCAAAAAAAACACCAGAAAAGAAAAAGAAAGAACAACAAAGAGACCTCCACTATGATAAATGACCCCCCTTGTGTTTTTTCTGAAAACATGCAGCGTTCATGTAAGTGTGAGCCGCCTTTTGATGGTTTATGAATAGAGATGAGGCGAGCACTAAAATGTCGGGTTGCTCGTTTACTCAGCCGCAAACATTTCCAGATTGCTCGAGTGCTCGTCTCGAATAACGAGTCCCCATGAAAGTCAATGGGGGAGACCCGACGAGCATTTTTCAAAGGGGAACCATGGTTCAGGAATAAAAAGTGTTATTTAATTGAAAAATATGTCTTCTGATTAATTGCAAACATCGCGATCTATTCTTCACTGTTCCGGCGTATATACTCTACCGACAAAGTTAGCGATGTAAAAGAAAAGTGAAGATAGAATAAAAACGTGAACACAGGTGAACACAGTGACACAGGATCATTTAAGATTAAAAAACACAGGGCAGAAACACAGTGCAGAATAGATTACACGAGTTCGCACATCGGCCTTACTTGTGGGAGATACGCGCGGAACGGCGCGAACAAAAGAGCATGTGAGAACAATATATAGGTGTGAAGAACAAATTGCAGATGTTAAATACGTCTGCAAGTGTTCTTCACACATATAATTGTTTTCACTGCATGTTTGTTCGCGCCGTCGCGCGTAATCTCCCGACAAGTAAGCAGATGTTGCGAACATCTGTAATCAATTCTTGCACTTGTGTCTGCATGTGTTTTGATCTAAATGATCCTGTGTTCCCCCACTGGTTTTATTCTATTCTTCAGTGTTCTTCACTTGTGTTTTTTTTATTAAATGCCGATATCGAGCAGGGGAAAACCTCGGTCGAGCAAACGAAGCAGTCTCGCGTACCCTAATGATTCGACCGAGACATTCAAGCCGGACGAGCATGTTCGCTCATCTTATTTATGACATGTTTGAAATTCTTTGAATTCCATCCAGAACATCTGCCTTAGTGCTGTAAGAATAAAAGGCAATGCTTTCACTTACCGTGATGGCGAACCTTTAGAGGACCGAGGGCCCAAACTGCAACCCAAAACTATTACTTATGGCAAAGTGCAGTACGGCAATTTAACCAGAAAAAACTGAACGGTTTTTTAGTTAGAATCAATTTACACAGATGCATGAGCTCGACGGATTCCAGCAGTCCTAACACATGAAACGCCACTATACACCATTTACATCACATAAAAGAGTAAAAAAAGTTATCAAAAAACAAAAAAAAAAAGGTTCAGCAAGTACTCAAAATGTTGCAATGAAAACAAAAGCGCATAAAGCAAAAAACCCAAATTCTCACCAGCTCCGTGCACTAAAGTATTAGCGTCACAAGATGGCGAAACTATTTTCGTTTTTCGTACACTGTTTAATTCTGAAAAAGTATTAAAACCACAATAAAACCTACACATTGGATCACGCGATAGACCGAACCAAAGAATAAAGGACACAATGATTTGGAGCGCCAGCGAAAGTATTAAAATCCAGCTTCCCAGTACATCGACATGGAAAATAAATGAGAAGTAAAATATGTTACGCAAAAAAATAAAGCCCTCAAAAAGGTATAAATATATTAAATGAACATATAAATAGATAACATAATGTGTATATACATAAATAAATACATAGAAATACATGTTACTACTCTTTGGTTGCCAAAGGGGCGGCAGTGCTGGCGGGCAGAAGTTCGGTGTTGTTGTTCAGGGGGGGGTCAGTAGGGTAGATGGGCAGAGGGTGGCGGCCAGAGTTAGGGTGTGGGGGGGGGTGTTAATGCCAGATATGGAGTTCGGGGCAATGGGGTTATGAGGAATGAGTTCCAGGGGAGAGGGTTTGATGCGGGGCAGTGACCAGAGTTGGGGGGGGGGGGGGGGGGTTAGGGAGAGGGCCGGAAGTTGGGCAGGGCAAATTGCAGTGTGGGCGAGTTTGGGCGGGGGGGGGTAGGGGTGCGATGATAGCGGTGGGGTTCGGGCGAGGGGGCTTGTGGTTAGCGGCGCAGTGAGTTTCGGGCCGGTTGCTAGTGGAGGGGAGGGGCGGGGGAGCGGGGCAGGAAATCAGCCATCCTGCGATTCTATGCCCCGTGATGCCGCTGAGTTAAAGTTAAAAAAAAAAACTCACCTCAGACTCCTCGTTCCTCCGCTCTGACACGGACAGAGCAGGAAGTGTCAGCACCATGCTCTGTCATGGCCGTTAGCAGATCGGGGAGCGCCGATCCGTACTGCTAAGCAGCCATGACCAACCAGGTGTGGGACAGTGGTGTCGCCCCTGGCAGTGGTTAGGATGATTGGGGGCGCGTGCCAGCATGAGGCTCTGCGTTGCCCTCTCTGGCCGAGTGCATAGGTTCGCCATCGCTGACCTAGACACATAAAAATTTGCACATCCCATTTAAAGGAAAATCTACCATCCAAAATCATCCTGAGAAACCAGGGACATTATCATAGATCCAGGCACTGACTGTGGTAATCTTCATATATTTGTTACCTTCTTAAAATCAACTTTAAAAATTCACTATGAGCCTGAAGGCGCCGGGGTGTTACCAGAGCCCTTCTGTGCTACGGATCACAGGCTGTTCCACAGGGCTTTCCACCCTACTGTGTGCTGCTGTCCTGAGATTACGCAGGGAGGAAACAGAGGAGTGTGGATGGTGCAAGGGGGAGGGGCATCTGGTCTTGTTATCATTTTTAATGGGTTTCCTTCTTAAGAAAGATGCCCCCTGATGATCCGCTCTCCCACAGCCTATGTTGTCGTCAGCTGCATTAAATTCTCTGAATTGCAGCTATTAGCATATTCGTTAAAAACAAAATATTTTACATAAATGGAGACCATAAAAAACTAGGCCCGACACATGTCAGGGTTCACGTGTGGTATTTTTTTGTTAGGAATTGTGATGCGTATGAGGAATGAATCAAAATTTTAGAGGGGTTTAAAGGGTTTGCATTTAAACCCTTTGTTTTCTTTAGATCTACAATCATAACCTTAAAAACTCCTTAAACACCTTACGCACTGCGACGGATATATCCGCCACGGAGCTATGAAGGGTGTTGTATGAAGAGGGCTAACGGGCTGAGCCTTTCATACAGAGATGGGCTTGTGCAATTGCGGTGGAAGACCATGCTAAACACCGCGGCCATGGTACCCGATCGTCACCTCCCCAGAAGGTCATCGGGGGACGGCGATCGGTTGCCATGACAGCCTTGGGGTCTTCGTCAGACCGATGCTGCATGGGTTCTGGAGGATCGTTACAATGAAGCCAGTGGTTCTGGTAATGTTATAGTGTTGCAGAAAGCTATATATGCATTAAAGTTGTCTGTAGTATATGGTAGGACACGATCAGACATCAGGGTTAATGACCCTAGAGGGTCTAAGGAATGGTGAAAAAAAAGAAAAAAAAGTTTCAAAAAAATTAAAAAAAATTATAAAATATTTAAAATCACCCCTTTCCCTAGAACTCATATAAAATAAATAAAACTAGTAAAAACACAAGACACATTAGGTATCGCCGCGTCCCAAAATGCAGGATCTATCAAAATAAAGAATCCGTTTATAACGGCGGTGACCTCCAAGAGGGAAATTTTGCCCAAAATGTCGATGCGACTTACACCATTCTACACCTTTTAACATGACATAAAAAATGTAATGAAAAGTGATCAAAATGTTGCACAGTCCTCAAAATGGAAGCAATGAAAACGTCAGCTCATTTTGCAAAAAAATGACACATCACACAGATCCGTGCACCAAAGTATGAAAAAGTTATCTTTAACTTCAGAAGATGGCAACATTTTTTTTCCCTTTTCCCTTTTTCCCTTCCCTTTTAATTTTTGAAAATGTATTAAAACGCAATAAAACCTATAAAGTGGAGCAGTTATTTGGAACACATAGTGAATGTCCTAAAAAACCATGCGGGTTTTTTTCCCCATTTTTCCACATTTGGAATTTTTTCCTGCTTCCCAGTACACGGCATGTTATAATAAATAACATCACGGGAAAGTAAAATTTGTTACGCCCAAAATAATCCCTCACACAGCTCTGTACACAGAAAAATGAGCAAGAAATGAGCAAAAAAACCCTGCTTCCTTAAGGGGTTAAAGGGATATTCCCACAAAGACAACATCTTAAATGTACTCAGGATAACAAAAATGACACATTCTCTAATTCACTGATATTAACAAAAATGCAGCATTTCACAAATATAATTCCAACCTGTCTCTATCAGTCCTGGTACAATTTCGGTTGCCCAGAGACCCGACCCTGAATCATTAGTCTAGGGTTGCGCAGGATGTACTCTTCTCCTGTCAGACACTGCACTGATCTCCTCTCTGCATCAGCCCCTCTCCTTGCATTCCAAGACGAGCTCACACACACATAGAGACTTCTTGCCGGCAAGCAACAGCGTAAGAAGAGTAAATCTACAAGCTACAAACAGATAAGGTCTTTATCCAGGGGAGGCACAGCAGGGCTGACAGTGTATGTCATGGCCGAGATAGCAGATCTGAGAATGTCATTGTGTGTTATATGTATCTCATGGATCTCACCATCTCTCATCTCTGATCTGTCTCACCTCTTTTTTCTATGTCAGATACCAGTAGAATGTTCAGAAGCTAAATGAAAGTGTATATAAACCTGTACCCAAATAATCTAAGCACATTGTCAGCACAGAGAACTAGACGTATCATAATGTGTCTGCTTAGAGAGTCCCTGCCCGCACTCTGAAATCTTACTCCGACCATCACTAGGCACAAAAACAGCAATAAAACTGATTAAAATTGCAAAGTAAGGGGTTAAAATGATCTTGTCATTGTGTAAACATCACTGGGGATAGAAATTTGAGAACTTTCTTTCATGGGAAAAGCCCTTTAAGTGCATTGCTATGAATCATACGAGTGAAATCTCACTACCTTCAGCTAAACTGTATTCTTTGTCTCTCATATTCCTATATACTTAATAATAATAAATCTTTGTTTATATAGCGCCATCACTCATATGGAATGTGAATAACGGTTTATTTTAACATTGTTGTGATTCCTGGGTATATCCAGGCACGATTGTTGTATCTGCTGTACTTTTCTAACACCTAATGGCCAATTCATGGTTGGAGATTAATAGTTGTAATATAAAACCATCACAGCAGCCTCCATGGACTTCTACTCCTCTCCATGCCGCCTGCTGTGATTTCATGTGATAAAATATGCTGTGATTTCATGACATATATGCTTAGTGTACAGTTCCTAATGCTACTAAAACTATAGGACCTGTGATGATGTCACCCTGGTCACATGACATTATAGCAGCATACAGAGATAGGGATGGGGAGGAGCTGCTGGATTCAGCCCGAGGAGGCCACTCCCACCTGGACTACATGTAGCCATGCTTAGTTACCAGATAAAACTATAAAGTTGAATATATGGGAATCTCAGGGGCATAATTTTTAGCTACAAGCAGGGTGTCAAATAGTTATTAAAACTCTATAGGAACCTGTCACTAGCTGTATTTGTGAAAATAGTGGTGACGGGTTCCCTTTAATGTGCATTTACCTAATTCATGGGGCACATGGCATTTTTACATAGGATTCGTTACAATGTGTACATGTACGGTGTAGAGCGCTAAGAGGTTAATTCATTGAATTCTATGTTTTTTCATTGCCGCCACATGAGTTTACTGCTAAGAGGCCAACTGAGGCTCTGTCGCCCAGGGGCCCACTGAATCCTGGATCCGGCCCTGATGATAGGCTTAGGCCTCTTGATGTACCTGTTGCGGCACACCTGAGTGCTTTCAATGGTATGCAGGTAGAGGCAGGGTCGGCTTCAGGATTCAGTAGGCCCCTGGGTGACACAGCCTCAGTGGGCCCTATTAGAGTGAACTCACATGGTGGAATTAAAAATTCAGAAACTAAAACAGTCTCCTATTGCCTAGTTTATCATAGATATACCCCTCATGGTTATTTTATATACAGCATCCTCATGGTTATTTTATACAAGCCCCCCTTACACTCTATGGATTCATTAGATAAAGCCCCCGTCACCCCCATGGACTCCTTATGTACAGCCGTATGTGCCCCCCCCCCCCCCTCACCAGCAGCTCTGGGCCCTGACATTTGCCCAGGTATGCCCAGTGCTGGCGCCAACCCTGGGTACGTGGGCACAGAAAACTAATGTGATAAATGTCCCCCAAGGTCTCTAAATTAGGTATCCAATAAATCTGCTTTTGGTCAGAAGGACAACCATCTTGCAGCCAAAAATACTACAGAGATATTAAGAGCTTCACTAGAGTTTACATAAATTTACACCATGACACAATCTCAATGCAATGGTTTACAGAGACGGATCTTTTAAGAGATCTCTCTATATTTTATTACATTATCCTTTTTGTCATTTTAAAGCATATAATTGATACAATTGAATTTAAGTTATAAAAATGCATAAGACACAATACATCATAGCTTCACACATCATAAACTGTAAAATTCAAGCCTATGCTGTAAAAACTAAGACCTCACCTTGCAAAACATGCAAAGTCCCTGAGTATCTGCAGATGCTCACCCAGATTTATCAAAGCCCTGCACCAGTTTTCTGTTGGACTTTGCATGTTCTTTTCAGTGCAAACTGCTTGCACAGGTATTTAAGAAATGTCTGAGACACACATGTATCGCAGCTACATATATACATTTACAGTATATATACATTCCGACAGAAATGTGTTGCACGTCCCAAGTTAAAGGTGCACAAAAAAAAACTTGGTGCACTCTATCGGGGGAGTGCAGGGGGCGCCAGATTCATGAAGAACGGGTGCCACAAATCCTGAAACCTGAATCTTAATTCAGTAAGCAGCGCCTAGTGCCGAAATTATGGGTGACATAATATAAGGCTCTGCCGCCTGAGGCAAAATTTTCATCTTGCCTCATGGCAGATACGACTTTTATACAGTCTCTGCAAATAATGGGGATCCAGTTCTGACTAATGAGTGGAAAATAACCAAGTTGTGGATAAAGGATAACTTTATATATTTCTATATAATTGAGACCACCCATTTACGTCCAGTTCACAATTATGAACATTTTTCTCTTTGCACTTACAATGAATAAGGATATGATAAAGGTTTGAGAGATTTGTATTGCAATTTCACTTGCTCAACACCTCCGACAAGCAGGGGATTGATATCAACTGTAAGGATTTCTTACATTAATCCTTATGATAAAAGCCTTAAGACCCCATACTATTTCATAATATTATTTCACAACTTCTACGTGGAAGTCCTGGGATTAGACCCATTCCAGTAATAAGATGCTGGGTCATAGAGATCGCTAAAGCTCATATAGATGAGTCTGTCTTTTCATAAGAATTTCCCAAAATAGTTGTCTATCTGCTCTGGAAGTAATTTGGACATTTATTTATTTTTATTTTTTTTTCAATCTAAAAATGTCAAACATTTTCTCACAGTTGAAATTTCAGTAAAGTGGAAAATCTGTTCAATTAGTAAATTATTATGTAGTTCAAATGAATTAAAAATAATAAATGCCAGAATCTGGAGAGCAGAGGAAACATGACCTGCTTGTGTTCCTGAGAATGTATCAAGTATCTGCGTAGTGTTCCCTAATTGTTATTTGGGTGTCATATTTCCTATTTGCGGTGCTGGTCTGTAGGGTAACGCTACCTGCACATGACATGTTTCCAGTATGTGTTCAGTATGCAATCAATATCTTATCCGTATGGCCGGGAACACGTTTCACGTTTCTGTTTTTGTAGATCTGCAAAAATGAAAGAAGGCTTGTCAATGATGTAGATGGCAAAAATGTAGTTCTCATCTCACATCACGGGGCACATTTACTTACCCGTCCCGTTGCGATCCCCGAGGTGCATTGTCCAGGGAGGATTCGGAGCTGGCGCGATTCACTAAGATCATGCGCCCCATATCCTGCATGTGTCGCTTCCCCCGCTCAGCTCCACCGGAGTTCACCTTCTTCTTCCCGGTGTATGTGAGTGCTGATCTTGCGACACAATTTGAAAATTAAATTCCGCGGTTTGTCCGAATCAGTCAGGTTGTCCGAAGGCCATGCCCCCCGATTTGTGTTGCATGAAAGCCGGCGCCGATGCGCAAAAATCCGATCGTGTGCGCAAAAACCCCTGTGCAATTCAGGGCAAATATTCGGGAAACCCGACAGAAATGCGTCTGACGGACCCTTAGTAAATGTGCCCACATATTTCCAAGCAACAGAACGCAAAAAAAAGATTACACGGGCTTCATGATTGAAATGAATGAAGTCCATAGAAAACGGCCTGCACTCAATAGGTCTGGACCTGATGAGAACACATCTCGTAGGAATAGAACATGTCTCATATCTTACTTTGCAACTGAACTCAAAATAAACAGGGAGTAGGAAGATACACAGTGGATAAAACGTCATTAATAACTATAAGGATGTCTGTTAAAACGTAAAAAAAAAGTTGGACATATGTCTGGAAAATCTTGTGATGTGCCGATAGACTACGTCAGGACTTTAAGCCTTTAGTGGCTGTCTCTTCAGCCTACTATAAACATATTCTTGGCGCCGAATTCTCTGCCAGGGATTTTTGTGGTACTTATTTTTGTCTTTATCTGTTATCTGTCCTGGATTATTGTTCCTGATCATCCTGCTCTCTAAATCGTGTGTTTCTTCTAGTGTTCGGCCTGTCTCTCTGACTATTCTCTTCCATACGACTATAACTCGGACACACCATTTTTAGTTTTATTTTGCTGACCATGGCTTTGATTTTCACCTATATCTCACATTATTCTCTGCTGTAGTGTCAAGTAGACAAGGACATTGAGAGGGCTTTGAATTAGGGCTTACTGTTCCTTTCCCCGGTCCTGACTGGACAGAACTTTACTCAATTGAGACGGCTATAGAAGGAATGACTGATAAGGAATGCTAGTTGCCAGTCCGTAGAGTTAGTTCACTTGACTATAGACTGTACTATACTCCAATTTTTTACTTAAAGGGGTTTTCTGCTTTTGCATCAATGGTGCAGCATTTGGGGAAAAATAATAATAGATTTTGATGTGTGAACCCAACTTCTTCTCAAAAAAAGCCCTTCTGGTCAGAGATGGATTGACTGCTCTAATGGCCATAGGAACTAAGCCGGAACACACCCCTATTAAATACCCATAATAGTATTATCAAGTATTAAACTACGGTAAGTAATAATTAGGAACTGAATTGTATTTTTGTAGATAGAACTCCATTCCTATTACTGTATATACACTTTGACCCTTTGGCCCCATTCTAATATACTATAACTGCATGTACCCCAACTTCTACAGACTATTATCACTTGTGTCCTCACTCCTATATTTTTTGACGAAGGAGAAGCAATCCAGCACATGATTCATATCCATTTGGATGAGAAGAATTTTTTTCTCTCTTTAGATACATGGCATTTATTACTTCTGGTTCAGAAAACATAGCTTCAATCAGTCATGACTGTCACCGGTGGTCCCGCAACTCATATCGAGGGTTGCGGGCTCACAACTGCTTCTCTCCCCCGTCAGCGTGTCGCACGTGCAACTTAAGGGTCCCGGCTCCTGCTCTGTCCTCTTCAGTCCCGGCTGCTGCTCCGTCCTCCTCGGCCGTGCGTGCGCGTTCCCAACGCTAGGGCGCGCGCGCATCCTTCTGCAGATTTAAAGGGCCAGTGCGCCACTAATTAGCGCTGGCCATTCTAAGGTATACTATATAACCCTGCCTCTTCCTGTGACCCCTGTGGGATCTTTGTGCCTAGAGCGCTAGGGAAAGCTGTGTCTATGCCTTGTGCTGTTACTGAGAATTTCTGTTGTGAACCCGGTTCCGTTTCTGACTTCGCTCCTTTGCCGCCTGCCCTGACCTGTTGCTATGTCTCCGACTCCGATCGTGTGCTGCCTGTCCTGACCTCCTCCGACTACGAGATTGCCTGCCATTTCTGTACCTCGACCTTGGCTGCCACTGCAGACAAGTCACGCCTGTGGAACGACCTGGTGGTACCACGCTGCAGCAAGTCCAACCCGCTTTGCGGCGGGCTCTGGTGAAAACCAGGTGCCACTTAGACTCCGGTCCCAGGTGTCAGCTTGCGTCATCGCCTACAGTGGTCCACAGGATCCACAACCTCTGAGCCTGACAATGACAAATTAACAACAAGCCGACTGACGCGTTTCAAGTCTTTCAATTCTTATTCATAGTCAGAATAGTACATGCTACAAACAAAGTAAAATATTTTTTGACCCCCATCTGCCCCCACTTCTGTACATTATAGCAGCCTTCTGCCAGCATTCCTAAATATATTAAGCTCATTAAATATTATAAACCCCATTCCACCATTATTATCTATTATCTATAACTCTATGGGTACCTTCTCATACATTTTATGACACATTGTTAGTCTAACAAAGGATAAAACAATATTTATTTTTAAAAATGAGTGGAAGTAAAACATCCCAGCTTCTAAGGACGCCCTTCTGTAACTGGACGCCCTAGACACAGGCCCTAAAATGCCTTTAGGCCAAATACAGCCCTGTAACTGGTGACATCAAGTAGCCAATACGAGTCTATACTAAATACACAGTTTCCGTGTCTAGCAAACCAAAACAGTGGTGGATTCCTGTTTCAGGCATTGTAAAGTTTACAAATTAACAAGTCTTTGTCACCATTACATTAAAAACTTAGCTGTAGGTCAAAGAAAGGTTTTGGAGTGCTCCATAAATGACCTGTTGTGCAAGAGGCTTTATAGTATGAACATTGAACCCAACCTTTTATACCTCTGATGAGGACATTTCTAAGAGGAAAATAGCAATGTAACAACTCTATGACCAATGAATATTGTGAACCTGATGACAAATCCTAGCCTTTACTGAGTTCAAATACTTATAATATGGAAAAATCTTTGCTACATATCAGTCTATTATATATCAGGAGACAATGGGGCATATTTACTAAGGGTCCAGGGACCGCATTTTCGTCGGGTCTCCCGATGATTTCCGTGTTGCACCGCATTTAACAGGGGTTTTTGGCCAGTGGCTCACTGTAATGAATCTTATGTAAAAATGCCACATACTACAAAAACCTAAAAATACTAATCACCCCCCTTTCCTTAAATAAACAGTAAAAATCACAAACACGTTAGGGATCGCTGCATCCCAAAATGCCCGATCAAAATATAAAAATGGTTAATGCTGGCGGTGAACCCCATAACAGAAAAGAACCAAATGTCTGAAACGCCAAATTTACAACCATTTTACATCACATAAAAGTGTAATAAAAAGTTATCAAAAGGTTGCACGGTCCTCATGGATTTTAATGGTAGATTTCCTTTAAGGCCATAACAATAATAAATAATTCCTTTATTTATATAGCGCACACAGATTCCGCAACGCTGCACAGTTTGCCAAATCAGTCCCTGTCCCCATGGGGCCACCAATATTTTTCTTATGGAGTGTGGGAGGAAACCGGAGAACCCAGAGGAAACCCATGTAAACACGGAGAGAACATACAAAATCTTTGCAGATGTTGACCTGGATGGGACTTGAATCCAGGACCCCAGCGCTGCAACTATTGATTTGGCATTTTGCCATGTTCTTTCCTGTTTTTCTGAGCAGTAAAATGATTACAGGTGATCCCCTACTTAAGGACACCCAACTTACAGACAACCCATAGTTACAGACAGACCCCTCTGACCTATGGTGAGGTCTCTGGATGTTACTATAGTCCCAGGCTGCAATGATCAGCTGTAAGGTGTCTGTAATGAAGCTTTATTGATAATCCTTGGTCCAATTACACCAAAAAATGTTTAAACCCCAATTGTCACTGGGGCCAAATTTTTTTTTGTCTGGAGTAACAATTATAAAATATACAGTTTCGACTTACATACAAATTCAACTTAAGAACAAACCTCCGGACCCTATCTTGTACGTAACCCGGGGACTGCCTGTACTTGTCAATGTAAAATATTTAAAAGAACAAAAGGATCGAAATCTGTGCCACAATATCATCCTTTCTCAGGAATTTTGAAGGTTAATATATGTATGGGTTTGACCTTTCAAAGGGAGATTGTGAACAAAATTATGCAATATCTTATACAGTCGCTATCATATGTTTGCCCAAATTCTGAATATAAGTGGTGTGTTATGCAATACCATTGGATTACTGATAAAGTTGCAGAAGAGTTTTTCAGTAGAAGAATTTTTTTGAACTAACTTTACAAAAAACTGAACACAACACTTAAGGGCTGATTAATCTTTTTCTGTTGCAAGCCATTGAATATTTGGGGTTGGGACACAGGGTGCCAGGGAGCCAAAAATTAACACCATTTCTTAAAGGAAATCTACCATAAAAATCCATCATGATAAACCAGGGACACTTTCTCATACAGATGTGGCACTGGTTAACATGACTGGCTTAAACCGTTAACCAAATGTGATAACATAGTCTGTAGTGTGAGTGTATACAGGGAACTGCCCATTTTCTTTGATAACTAATTGTATTAATACACTTTCAGTCACGTTAACCAGTTGTAAATCTGTAGCTCCAGCACCATGACTGTGGTGATCTTCTTGTATTTGTTATCCATGGCATCCTTCCTTTTAAAATCAACTTTGAAAATTATGTGAGTGAGCCTAAAGGACTCCTGGGGGTGTTTCCAGAGCCCCTCAGTGCTGCAGCTTCATAGTTGTTTACACTGTCTCCCCAACAGTGGGAGGGGCCAGTGCACCTGCACAGTGTAATAGCCCGTGAAGTTACAGGATGGATGGTCGCTGGTAACGCCACCCAGAGCTGTTAGTGTCCCTGTTTATCATGTTTGATTTTGATGGTAGATTTCCCTTAGCTATTTGGTCTTTAAGGTCCTGGAGACCATATATTTTAGCCTGGAGTAGACCTAGCTGGACAAATAAAGAGCTATAGGGGACTCCACAGATGCTAGAAATCGCTATGACATATTACATACATAAAACAAAACACATCAGTTGGAAAGTTGAGACAATGGGGCACATTTACTAAGACCGCTTTTCTGTCAGGTCTCCCGACTATTTCTGTTTTGCGCCGCATTTAACAGGGGTTTTTGGCGCACATGATCGGATTTTGGCGCAATCGCGCTGACTTTCATGAGACACAAATCGGGGGGGCCTGGCCGCCGGACAACCCGACTAATTTGGACTGAGCGCAGGATTTTAAATTCAAATTGTGTCGCAAGACATGCACTCACATACATCGGGAAGAAGAAAGTGAACTCCGGCGGACCTGAGCGGGGAAGCGACAGATGCAGATAAATGGACGCACGATCTTGAAGAATCACGCTGGACTTCATCCTCGTCGGAAAACGCACCTCGGGGGCCGGGTAAGTAAATGTGCCCCAATGTCTTATAATTGGAACACTCATTTAATTTCCAGCAAACTATACATGTAACGTACTGGGGCAGATTTACTTACCCGGTCCATTCGTGATCCAGCGGCGCGTTCTCTGTGGTGGATTCGGGTCTTCCGGCGATTCACTAAGGTAGTTCCTCCGACGTCCACTAGGTGTCGCTGCTGCGCTGAAGTCCGCCGAGGCCTGCCGGAATGCACTGAAGTTCACCGGCCTATTCCTGGTGACGGTAAGCACGAGTCCCGCAACACTTTTTTTTTAAAAATGCGGCAGTTTTTCCGAATCCGTCGGGTTCTCGCTCGGCCACGCCCCCCGATTTCTGTTGCGTGCATGCCAGCGCCGATACGCCACAATCCGGTCGCGTGCGCCAAAATCCCAGGGCAATACAGGGAAAATTGGCGTAAATCGGAAATATTCGGGTAACACGTTGGGAAAACGCGAATCGGACCCTTAGTGTAATCGGACCCCCACTGTGTAAAATACTGTGTAACTTTTTGGAATGAAAAAATACCTAAAATGTAACAAAGGGACTAGTTTTATTTCCTGTTACTCATCCGTTCTTCAATTGATTTCGCAAATATATCTTTGTTATTTCTTCTTCTGCAACAACACAATAAACCCTGGCTTCTGTCATGCATTCATAAAACGGTAAGATATGCACAAGCAAGAACAAATAGGTGTGAATTACTGGCAAAAGTCCCTCAGGAACTACAAAGACATCTATTGTGAATTAAGGTTGGCGGACGTCTCTTGGCGGCTGGTCAATCAGGTTCACAGTTTGCAACAACTACTTTGTTTTAGCTGCAGAATCTTTTTTGCTCCGGCAGATTAGTTCCTGGCAGACGGAGGTGGGGAGAAGTGGTTTATTCCAGAATTTGTCTTCTTTTTTGCATCTTCATAGTAGATGAATTTATCAAGAATGGGCACATTGGGGGTCATTTACTAAGGGCCCGATTCGCGTTTTCCCGACGTGTTACCCGAATATTTCCAATTTGCGCGGATTTTCCATATATTGCCCCGGGATTTTGGCGCATCGGCGCTGGCATGCACGTGACGGAAATCAGGGGGAGTGGCCGAACGAAAACCCGACGGATTCGGAAAAACCGCCGCATTTGAAAAAAAAAAAGTGTTACCTTCAAGCTTACCTTCACCAAGTATAGGCCGGTGAACTTCAGGGCATTCCAGTGGGCCTCGGAGAACTTCAGCGCAGCAGCGCCACCTGGTGGACGTCAGAGGAACTACCTTAGTGAATCCCGGCCGGACCTGAATCCACCGCAGAGAACGCGCCGCTGGATCTCGAATGGACCAGGTAAGTAAATCTGCCCCATTGTGTGCCAAAAGGGTGCTGGATATACTAAAAGGCTCTGCCTAGCATAGAATTCAGCTATAGTATTAATATTGGATGCCCTGGCCCACCCTGCTCCCTATCCCTTCATACCCACTTTACTAAAATGTGGTAAGGGGGGAAAACTGGCCTACATGGCATGATAAATGCCCCCAATGAGTGCTACAGAGTGGTGGGTGCTTCAGTTCCTACTAAGCAATTACATATTGTAGCAGTTACAAGGCCACAAGTTATCCCTAAAGGGGATAAAAAAAACCTGACCCCAGTAAACCCTACTATGAACTTATAAAGATCCTTATAAGAGATAGTGCACCCTGTGATGTCAGAAGCAAGTTATTCCCATCCTCATAGGTCAATGATTTACCCAGTTATACCTTTCATAGATGCCCCAGTTACAGTACAAAACTGTAATGTATATATAGATATCTTTATGTCTTTCAGAGGTCTTACTACATCCTGAGGAACCTATCATGTACGACAGTGGTCAATAACCGCCGGGCCGCGGCCCAAAACTAGGCCATGAAACTATTCAAAACTCAAATTAGTGTAACATATATAACTGAACAAATCTTACAAGATTAAATTGTTGTGGTAAATTAAATTACGCGAAAAACGCTACGGCTACCCTCGTAACTATGCATGCATACTTTGAACTAACAACTAAAGAGGATACGGCATACCAAAAATTGTTATAAAAAATAGTAATTTTTATTGAATACAAAGTATATTAAAATTATGACATAAAATGACATCTCAGGAGAGACATAAAAGATAAAGCACGCCAAGTATAGAGTCCATAAACAATGATGATCAAGAAATATGTTATTGTTTTAAATGCGGCGGTTTTTCCGAATCCGTCAGGTTTTCGCTCGCGTGCATGCCGGCACCGATGCGACACAATCCGATCGCGTGCGCCAAAATCCCAGGGCAATACAGGGGAAATCGGCACAAATCGGAAATATTCGGGTAACACGTCAGGAAAAGGCGAATCGGGCCCTTAGTAAATGACCCCCATTGCCCATATCAACCTATAGTTATACCCTATAATACAACATCATACCATGGCTTAGAGTTGCAGAGTTAGACATTGCAAAAAATGTAACAGATGGACATACTACCTGGCGTGCTTACAGCCCCCAACGCGCATTTCAACCCGCCTGGTCTTTCTCAAGGGGTGGCGTTATTGCACAAGCTCCAGGATTATATCTAAATGGTGACCAATAAGCAGCCAGGATAAAATTAGCAGTCAAACATTCACCTGTGTGCACGGCGCATGATCAGCCTGTAGGTCCCGCGTCAGCGGCGGGGACGGGCATGTGATGTCAGAGGGGCGGAGCCTAGGTTCCGCCTCATGTGACTACACGGACACAACCCTCGCACGGAGATCACGGCGCAACAACAGACCGGGCATGCGCACCAGGTGTAGATAAGTTGAGGGACGTGGGATGCATTGAGCATGTATGAAAGTAAGAATAAGGCAGGCAAGCCAATTGGTTACTTGCTTAATGTTTCATATAAGCGACGTATTATAATATGGCTCGGATAATCTATTAGCCAGAAAGTGGTGGAATGAACCTAGTTGATAATAATGAAAAAATAAATAACAAAATAGTAAAAATTGGCATAAAAATGAAGGTGAAGTAGAGAATTATATGATTAAAATGCTGAATAAAATATATGTATTCGATAAGTTGTGAAGTACAAATATGTTGCTGTGTGGTGATCACCGATATAAGGATATAATGTTGTGACATAAGTAGTGAATTAATGTAAGCGTGAGTGTGTAGATGATGATGAAAAAATGAAAAATGAATTGGAAGATGAATAATAAGGTGATAATGGCAAGTGAAAAAATGATAACTGCGTGTGTGCGTGTTGTGTGAGGTGTAGGATCTGCTGAGAATGTGCTGTGTAAACATGGTGAGTGTGTGATATGAATGCAGTATAATGAAGCTGTAGATTAAAGTGCTCAAACCAAAGGGGAATGGTGGTGGAAATCAAAAGTGAAGCGTGATTTAAAAAACAAAACAAAATTGTGAAAACCAAAAGTGCATAAAAGTGAATGGTGCTGTGCAAGGTGATGTTGAAAATAGTGCATAAAAATTGCGTATTTATACTTATCATTCCTTGTTCCTTTGGTAGCTGTTTTTAGATGTAACTTTAAGTCAATTTGTTAAATGGCAGCTTCTGCAAAGATAGAGACTCGTATACATACACAGAGCTAAAGGTGCTAAAAAACATGAAGTGATCACCTGGTGAAGAATTTGCTGTATCCAAAGCTCAAATCTGAAACGCACTCTCTGCTGGTGTTACCAGAAGTGTACCAGCCAAGAGGCACCTATCAAACCATGCTAAATGCTAATCCCCTATACAGAAATAAATTGTGTCCAAAAGAATGGTCCCATGTAAAGAAGGAGAAATAATACCTGGAGATGTGTAAACGCCAATGCATGATAAAAACAGTGTTAAATTGTTAAAATGACAATGACAAACACAACAAATAAAGGATATTAACAGGCTTAGCAGGCAATGGTCACACTAAATCCAAGTAAGTAATAATACTTGGTCACAGAAAGGCAGAAAAGCCAAAATTTTCGTTGAGTCCCAAAGGATGTACAGTATTCAGTCTCCAGATCCATTTAGATTCAATTTGAAGGATGATGCTTTCGAGATGTCATTGGCATGTTCCCAGACCCGTAACCGTAATTCGCGAGTTGTCAATCCAATGTATATCTTTGGACAAGGACATTGGTCAAAATATATTATGCCTTTTGTATCGCATGAAATTGTGCATTTGATTTTGTATTCCTGACCCCCTCTCAGATCAGAGAAAGGCCATGAAACACCTGGTGCCGGATACTCGCCTCTGGCGCTCCTCTTCACCCCACGGCTCCGACTTCATCTCATCTATGCTCTGTGCCGCACGCACCCTCTATCTAGACGTGCCTCTGCCCGCACTGCCGGGAATCTGAGGAGGGATGAAGTTGGAGCCGTAGGGTGAATAGGAGCACCGGAGGTGAGTGCATTCTTATTTATTTTTTTTATCCGGCCCTCGCTGTGGACATTAAATTAGTGGGTGGAGCACTCCAGGGGACATTATATGGGTAGGAAAGCACTGCTGGGGACATTTTATAGGGGGGGCATTGCTGGGGACATTTTATTAATGGGGGGAGGCCTCTTTTGGACATGTTATTAGTGAGGGGAGGCTGCTGTTGGACATGTTATTAGTGAGGGGAGGCCGCTGTTGGACATGATTTTAGTGAGGGGAGGCTTTTGCTGGACATGTTATTAGTGAGGGGAGGCTGCTGCTGGACATGTTATTAGTGAGGGGAGGCTGCTGCTGGACATGTTATTAGTGAGAGGAGGCTGCTGCTGGACATGTTATTAGTGAGGGGAGGCCACTGCTGGACATGTTATTAGTGAAGGGAGGCCACTGCTGGACATGTTATTAGTGAGGGGAGGCCACTGCTGGACATGTTATTTGTGAAGGGAGACCATTTCTGCTGGACATGTTATTAGTGAGGGGAGGCCACTGCTGGACATGTTATTTGTGAAGGGAGACCATTTCTGCTGGAGTGGTTGCACAAAGAAACAAAAGGTTTTTGTATATGAAATGTCCTAGAGTTACTGCAAGTTCTACAGCCGTCCTGTAGTAATGAATGCTGAATCCTGGTGGTCAGGCAGGGATCAATAGCCCATGTCTGGCCACCGCTGCCAGAGTGTGCGGTGGTCGTATCCGAGGAAGCTATCTCGTTTCTGAGGGACAACATGGCTACATTTTTGAGAAATAATCTTCACACAGGAACATTTGTTTTAATAACATCCAATTGAAGAAATGTTTACATATGGCAAATGAATTAAATGTAAATTCATATGTTTGTTTAAGCGTTGTATAATTATTTTTAGTAAACCAAGGTTCCTTAAAGGTGGTCTTACAGGAGTAAACTACCTGTATGTGGCAGGAGGAATAAAGCTTTAATTCTTTTATGGAGTAAAGTTATTTGCTGAATCCATCAACACAATTCTAAAATTACGCAATATTACTTTGCTCCCGCAGGGACTGATAATGGGAGGACTGGAAAGTTTTCTCCAGGAAAATAATATGTCAGATTACTGGCATCATAAAACAATAAACTACTTTTACCGGGAGGCTCTTAGTGGTAGGAAGGAAATGGCCCATTCAGTCAAGTTATTTTTGTCTTTCTCTGGCTGGGTAGACAATTGTTCATGTCGTTTTATTACAGTCCAAAAATAAAATTTGACTATATGCGAGAATTGTATAGTGGGCGCTCTCTTTAGGAAATATGCTAAAGAGGAACGGTTAACTCCCACTTTGCAAAATCTCCATCAGTCTTTTCTATGCAGATAATTTCAAACACATCTAAGACACTGCCCCCTTAGATCCCTGCCCCATTAGATCCCTGCCCCCTTAGATCCCTGCCCCCTTAGATCCCTGCCCCATTAGATCCCTGCCCCATTAGATCCCTGCCCCATTAGATGTAAGCAGATTAGTAGATCCGGTAAACCACACATCATCTGGGGGAGAAGGAGAAAATTAACCCCTTCGAGACTTGGCTTATTTTGGCCTTTAGGCCGTGGCCCCATTTTTCAGATCTGCCCTGTGTCACTATAAGTGGTTATGGCTTTGGAACGCTATGAGATATCCAGGGGATTTTGAGATTATTTTCTCGTGACACATTGTACTTCAAATTAGTTTAAAAATTTGGATGAAATCTTTTGTGTTTAGTTATGGAAAAAAAATAAAAATTTGGCCAAAATTTTGCAAAATTCTTTATTTTCAAAGTTCTAAATTCTCTACTTTTGATGCAGATAGTCATTGGACCCAAATAAATTCATAACTTAAATTTCCTAAATGTCTGCTTTATGTTGCCATGGTTTTTTAAGATTCCACATGTTTTACTAGAATGTTATGAGGCTCAGAATTTAGGCGCCATTTTAAATTTTTTGGGAAAATCACCAAATCCCGTATTTAGACGGATCTGCTCAACTTTTAATTGAATGTGAGAGGCCTAAATAATAGCTAGAATTGTTAATGACCCCATTATGGAAACTACACCCCTCAATGTATTCAAAGGCACTTTTAAGGAGTTTGTTAACCCTTTAGGTGTTTTATAGGGGTTAAAACAAAATGGAGGTGCGGTCTACAGATTGCAATGTTTTTTGACAATACATTCATTTTGGGTGGAAAATAAAATATTTGCAATGGATTGAGTGAAAAAAAGCTCCACAAAGTTTGATACCCAATTTCTCACGAGTACACTGATACCCTATATGTATGTAATATATTCCCCCACTTTGTATAGAAAATATAAGTCAGAGAAATGATCTCATATAGAAGGTGGGAGTAAAATAATTTCATAGTATGTAGATTGTAGCCATAGCTTAGAGAATAATTTCATTTTCAGTCACCAATGTGACCTAGTTTCACTTGAGCTGTAAAGTATTTTCCGAAGTATAAGGCGCACCATCAATAAATGCCTGCTAAAATGTCTAGGTTCATATATAAGGCGCACCTGATTATAAGGATGAATGACCAGCAGGTGGCAGACCTGTGCACAGTTCAAGGCAGCTGTTGTCTGTAAGTACGGTTTTTGTGCACCTTATAGTCCGAAAAATACGGTAAGTCTATATAATATAATCTTCATTGGAAACTAAACACTTTGTGGAGGTTATACAAATACAACTCATTTTATGCAAAGATATAGGGGCTTATTTACTAAGGGTCCGCGGATCGCATTTCCGTCGGGTTCTCGGATGTTTTCGTGGATCGGGCCGCTGGGACAGGTATTTATCAGGTGATTGTGTTGCAACACAAATCGGGGAGCGGGCCGTCTGACGATCCGAGGGATTCGGACAAACCGTGGGACAAACTGGACCGAGTAAGTGAATGTGACCCATAAAGTCAGGGTTAGTTGAAGGTCCTGGGCCCCAAAACAACATCCACAGCAGGAAGAAGAACTTTGTATTAACGGAAACCCACCACCAGTTTTGATCATACAAAGCTGCTATTAGGCAGTCCTGAAGATCTGTGTAGCCATAACTGTGTGTGTTGTTAGTAGCAGCAGGGCTGTGAATATTTTATTAAAATATCAGGATTGTAGCTGGACTTGGTGCACTCCAGTGTAAGTTCTCACAGTACAGCAAATTTATCCTCTCTGAGTAAGAGCAGTAGCAGGCTTCTGTAAGTTAAGAGCACAGAGAAGGAGCTGGAGAGCAATTTGAATGCAGAGATGAAAGAATAAAGCAGTGGGAGGACATTGCTTCAGTGTTCCAAGTCCAGCTACAATCCTGGAACGTATGCATTTTTAGAGTAATGTTTACACAGCTCTGCAGGGCCAATACCTTAACACTATCTGCAGAATTATATGGTCATTACTGCTGGTAGATTGCCAGTAGGATGTACTACCATATAGATAACTATTACTAGTAAAGACTTACATTTTATGCATTCTTATCCTTGTAGGTTCTATTAATCGGTTATGTTGCATTAGGTCATAGCTCATTAGAGAGACAAGTAGAGAGACAAGAAACACACAAGATATTAAACAAACAAAGTCCGTGTCCGAGAGATGAATACTACGTAGAGCAACACTGCTGTAAGCTCTGCAATGAAGGTAGGTTACATTTTATCAGATACAGTACTATTGGTTTATGTGCATTGTTTCTGGTATTGTAGTTTAGCCTCTGTATCAGGAGCACCCTGTGAAAAAGAGATGTGCACTTTATAATGAGCACCTATGCTCTTCTTATGATAGACTGCTCATTATATTGCTTTGTATTTATTAAAGGGGTTTCCCAGGTTCTGCATATGGTTGGATGGGCCATTAGAGTGGCAGCTCTTATCACCCCTGCAGCATAGGTTCTGAATATGGTTGAATGGACCATGGTCCTTAGGATGTACCATTAGGGGGCAATTTTTATCAATCATGTATTACAGGGCTGTGACACTATTATGACAAATGAAATCGGATGTAATACAATAATAAATGTGAATATGTTCAATGCAAAAGAGATGTAGGAATATGTATTGTGCAGTGTAATGGAAGGTTCCTGACAACTGAGCATCTACTTTTTTTTTAAAGGTACATATGCAAAGGCTGACTGCGATGTGAATCATGGCAATCCAGAATGCAAGGGTTGTACAGAGGGAGTGTCCTATATGGACAAGAAGAATGGATATCATGAGTGCTTAAATTGCTTAATATGTGACGATGTGTTAGGTATGTTCTAGTATTTAAAGGGATACATGTATCTTTGTTTTGTTTTTTTTGCACCTAAGTCAACCTCCTTCAAAGCAGGGTTTGGACAAGGGGTAGGCCAGGGTAGGCAATCCCCTAAGGTGCCACCCACACCTTCTACACTTGGGAAAAAGCGCCCTGGGAAAAAAGAACGTAAGAGCGAGCAGCAGGCGGCTGCAGGGAGTGCAGGTAGGTATTTTTTTTGCTATGCTGCATATATAGTGAGATGCTGGGCTACCTTTATCCAGGCAGCATGTACCTCGCTACCTATATCCATGGCATAAGATCTTGGCTACCTATATCCAGGGAGTATGTGCGGGTTAACTATATATATTGGGGGCATGTTCTGGGATACCTATATATTGGGGGCATGTTCTGGGATACCTATATATTGGGGGCATGTTCTGGGATACCAATATTCAGGGGGCATGTTCTGGGCTTCCTATGTACTGGGTAACATGTGTGGGCTACCAATATACAGGGGACATGTTCTGGCCTGGGATACCTATATTCTGGGGGCATGTGCTGGGCTACCTGTATACTGGAGACATGTGCTGGGCTACCTGTATACTGGTGGTATATGCAGGGCTACCTATATATAGGCGGCTTGTTCCAGGCTACCTATATTCTGGGGAATGTTCTAAGCTGCTTATATAGTGGGGAGAAGTTTTTGGCTAACTATGTACTGGGGCAGTGTGCTTGGGCTGCCTATATACTCGGGGCATATGCTGGACTGGGCTACCTTTATACTTGGGGCACATGCCGGACTGGGCTACCTATATACTTGGGGCATATGCCGGACTGGGATACCTATATACTTGGGGCATATGCTGGACTGGGATACCTAAACACTTGAAGACATGCACTTTAATGCAGGGGAGGGAGCAATTTTATTTTACCCTTCCGGATCAGCCCTGCTTATGGAACATTTTTGCTACAATTTAAAAGCTGTAGGGGTGAGGGTGCAGTTTTGCTTGTCTGCTTAGGGCACCAAAATGCCTTGTCCCGTCCTTGCTTCAAAGTTCGCCACTGTCTAGGTTTTTGCAGTGCTCCCTGATTTATCACCTGATTCCAGATGTTAAAGTCGCTAATTTTTGTAATAAATTGTAAAAATGTTACAAATCCATGAAGTAAGAAAGTTTTTTGCCACTTTTTTGAGAATTTGATTTAAAAAGTTGCCAAATCATTAAAGGCCATAACTTAGATGCCATTCTGTCATAAATAATTAGTGTAGAAAAAAGGTGCATGTGCCCCCATGTATTTTATTTATAATATTTTCTGAGAGGGTAAGTGTTTTTGGTGTCTTATAACCAGTACCCCTGTACTGCCTGACACAGGAAACATTGTGGGAGGCCACTCAGCCAATCACTGTTTGGAGAAGTGACCACCCTGAAGGGAAGTGGGGAGCAGTGAAGGCCATTTTATTATGTCACTGCTCCCCAGCAGACACCTTTGTAGGACTACCTCATACTCTTCTAAACCTCCCTAAAGGGCATAACTTAATGGGGACCTGCACATATTGGGACACATTTATTAATCTGTTAATGACAGAATTCTACTGTAATTTACACAACAAAAATTGTCTACAACTCATTTATAAAGGGTTTTAGACTCCTTTGACTAGTACGACAAAAAAGTTTTGTGGCTAAAAGGAGGGGGGTGGCTCCACTGCAAGAATAAGATTCGCATCTTCACAGTGAATCCAAAACCATGGTTCTTGCTGCGATTGAGTCCAAGATCAAAAACTCAAAAGAGTTCAAAAATGCATTTAAGATGAGGCCAACCCCACACTTCCACAGATCGGCTGTTCTTAAGACTTGAGACTGGATCAAGGAGCAGACAGACATTCTCAATGTAGTGGCTAATAAAAGCCTCTTCTTCTTCACAGTCACATGACTAGGAGCTGATCTGCAGTAATCAGGTCTGATAACTACATAGAGGATAGAGCTGTCCACTTCTTGATCCTTTTGTAGGGTTGCCTGGTGTTGGACCCACTAGGTCTTTGTCACGGGTGGTCCCGCGACCCATATCGCGGGTCACCGGCTCACCCATGCCCCTAGCTCCCAGCAGGCACAGCGCAAGCACTTCTCACCTGTCCCCGCTCCCGAGTCTCGGCCTCGCTCTGTGCGTGATAACCGGGTGCCACTTAGACTCCGGTCCCAGGTAGTGGCTTGTGTTATCGTCCGCAGTGGTTCAGAGGATCCATAACCTCTGAGCCTGACAGTCTTATTTTGAGAACTTATGCTATGGATAAGTTATGAGTATTTTAACCAAAAAAATCCCTTTAATACGAAAAAAAATATGAAATATTATTAAATTACGAACAGATCAATGACTGGGATACCAGTGTCTTATGTTATTATATGTGAATCAAAAGTTGGTTGTTAATATTTCTTCATTTTTTCCATGATTTGTAGGCCAGAACTTGACAGAAGCCTGTACTGTGTTCAAAAACACCGTCTGCAAATGTAAAGAAAACTATTTCTGTGCCGACACTGAAACTTCTCCTTCTGATGGCTGCACAAAGTGCCAAGAATGCACCAAGTGGGTGTGAAAAATATTACTATAGTTTGTCTTAAATGTAATATTTTATATGACATCAGATCAGAATGTTTGTAGTGCAGTCCTTAACAGCAACGTGGTACTAAATTTAAAACTCTGTCCCCACAAAAGAAACATATCCTCTATCCACTGGATAGGGGGAAGTTTTTTTTATTTTTTATTTTTTGTAGACCCACTGTGATCAGGAAAATAGCAAAAAGTGCTCTGCTGGGGGTCAGTGACATAATGAAACTATATGTATCCCCACCACACTGGTACAACAGTGCTTCTTGTGCCCCAATACTCCTTTCTCTATGTGTCTAATGACACCAGAGGTACAAATAGGAGAAACCAGGTGGCCAATCAATGGCTAAAACTAGTCACCACTAAACACACACTGATTGGCAGAGTGACCTCACTAAGTGTGGTGTGTGGTGTGGACGTGCAGTTGCAGTACGAGTAGGAGTGGTAAATACAGATATATTATGTTACCAGTAGAGATGAGCGAGCACTAAAATGCTCGAGTGCTCGTTATTCGAGACAAACTTTTCCTGATGCTCGAGTGCTCGTCTCGAATAACGAGCCCCATTGAAGTCAATGGGAGACCTGAGCATTTTTCAAAGGGACCATGGTTCGGGAATAAAATGTGTTATTTAATTGAAAAAGAATGTCTTCTGATAAGTTAGCAGATGTATGCAAACATCTGCAATCTATTCTTCACTGTTCCGTGCGTATATTATCTCCCGACAAGTTAGCAGATGTGAAGAACAGTGAAGAATAGAATAAAAACAGTGAACACAGTGAACACAGGATCATTTAAGTGAAAAACGCAGTGAAGAACACAGTGAAGAATAGATTGCAGATGTTCGGCACATCTGCTTACTTGTCGGGAGATACGCTGTCCCGGGATCCGCTCCTCTTCTTCCACTGAAGTCTCCCCGATCTCTCTGCCCTTCCCAATTTCTCTGCCCTTCCCTATGTCTCTGTCCTGTTCCCCGATCTCTCTGTGCTACTCCCCGATGTCTCTGCCCTCCCCGATGTCTCTGCCCTCCCCGATGTCTCTGTCCTGTTCACTGATTTCTCTGTCTTCCTCCCCGATGTCTATGTTCTGTTTCCCGATGTCTCTGTCCTACCTTATGTCTTTGTGCTGCTCCCCGATGTCTCTGTGCTGCTCCCCGATGTCTCTGTGCTGCTCCCCGATGTCTCTGTGCTGCTCCCCGATGTCTTTGTGCTGCTCCCCGATGTCTGTGTGCTGCTCCCCGATTTCTCTGTGCTGCTCCCCGATTTATCTGTGCTGCTCCCCGATGTCTCTGTGCTGCTCCCTGATGTTTGCGTCCCACATTGATTGGGAGGGGGGGGAGTCAATGATCACATGTGTTACTGTTTGAGCTTGGGTCCGGCGCCCGGGCAGGATTTACTTCAGAATTTAATAGGGCCCGATCATGCCCAGTTATTACCCCCAGCAGAGAAATTTTCCCCATAATTTTACTTACTTAAAAAACCCTTTTAAAGCAACTTGTCCCACATTCGGGGATCCAAATATTACAGCTGATACTCAGAGCTCTGCTACTCCTAGCCCAACCATTGGCAGAAAACAGTGGGAATTAATGGTAGCCACTAACACCCATTGAAGAGCCCAGGAAAAGGTGGTTCCCTAAAATAAAAAAAATGGATTAAATAAGTCTGGTTTCACAGAGCAACCATTGGTGAACTGAAGAACCACCGTAAACAATCTACGGTAAGTAGGGGTTGAAGTGATCCCATAGGCAATAAACATAGGACCCCTTTATAGAGTGAGGCACATAGTTTATACATAATAGCTTCATAAATCAAGTAGTTTCTTTTCTACTAATGTTTCTCCTGTTCTCTAGGTGTGACAACGGCTACGATGTGACCTGTCAACCTGCAAAGGATGCGGTGTGCAGAGCCAGTGAGTGTCCATGTAAATCCAGCTGATATATATTATAAAGCCAAATGTATACAGTCCTAAACATGGATTATAATACTGTATGCTGATTATATAAGGCCACCTATACAAACGATCAATATCCATAAACTATGAATAATAACTAAACCTCTGGAGCTGGATGGTGGTCCAGAAAGAGTATACAAGCAAAGTGAAAAGGTGAATTGAGTGACGCTACATCCAGAGTAGGGTATTCAAGGTTTTATTGGGAATAATTATGACAACGCGTTTCAACCCCGTATTGGTGTTGCACATGTACAGAGTACATGTAAATAAATACGTAAATAAATGGGTAAATGTGTACAAAAATTTAGGCTTATAATGTGGAATGATGTACTGGTGTACCTGGAGAAGGGGAAAACAGGGATCAATCTCTGGCCGTTATCTAGAACTTGAGGAGAAGAAGCAAAAGTAAACAATGGTTGTAGGGAGATAGAATGAAAGCTGGTGATGTCTGGCTACGGGGAGAGCTTACCACTGCGCTGTGGTGCTGCGCGCTGTCTAGTCTTGTCTCATTGACAATAGTGTCAGCTGAGAAGTATGCGCAGGCGCAATGGTACAGAAGTGTACCTGTACTGGGCACCAGCAATAATTAGGGAGAAGGAAGTTGTAGACAAGGCATATTTCGGTGAAAATAAATGAATAAATAAATGGATATAAAGAGGAAGTATAGCATTGTTAATCCAATCAACTTACTAATTAACTTTTTTTATATATGTTTTCAATTATTTTATCATAACCACAGCCTCTGACCTGATGAAGACACCAATACAGTGTTGAAAGTGTTGTCATAATTATTACCAATAAAACCTTGAATACCCTACTCCGGATGTAGTGACTCAATTCACCCCGTACCTTTTTCACTTCACTTGCTTATTAAGGTGATTTAAGACACTACAAGTCCTTATGGAGGTCCGGATTGGTGTCGCCTTTTTTTGTCTGTGTGTCGCAGCTATAAAAAAATCGTTTTACTTACTTACAGAGGAGTCCAATCAGCAGCATTAGACCCATTTCTGGGGCACGTGGCACCTGAGCAGTGAGTCAGTGAATCCATTGTAGCACAACCAGGTTTCATTGCACATGTGATGTACTTACAGGACGTAATACATTGGCTTCATTGACTCACTTTGCAGGCACCGTGGGTTCCAGTCCAGGGTAAATATATACACTGTAAGTTTGCTCATTTTCTGTGGTGACAGAGGGAAATTTGAGGGCACTAAACCACCAATTTGTCAGTGGTTCACTGTTTCAAATCAACTAGACACGTTCCATTTACTTAAAGCAGCTTCTCTGTGCATTTTTCTGTTCCTTCTTTCTCCTGCAGTGAGCAGTATATCTGAAGTCCCCACACAGCATAGAGAAAAGGGCAGTAGTTAAGTTTCCATAGCTACAGAAAATTTCATTTGCTGATTCAGAGGAAGAGATGTCTGACTATTATTTTATTATTTTTATTTTTTTTGCATACCGGTTTATGTATCTTGACATCAAAATCCATCATAATAAACCAGGGAAACTTACTTATAGATCCGGGCACCGTGACTGTGGTAATCTTCTTATATTTGTTATCCATGGCCTCCTTTCTTCTAATCAACTTTACAATTACGCTACAGAGCCTGAAGGGCTCCTGTGGGTGTTACCAAAGCCTCTCTGTACTGCAGAACCAGAGGATGTTACACTGTGAGACTACATGATGCAGAGAAAGCGGGAAGTGCTGAGGGAGACAGTGTAAGAGCCCATGAAGCTACAACATGAAAGGGCTCTGGTAATGCCCCCTGAGCCCTTCTGTCTCATTAGCATCATTTTAATTGTTGATTTTATAAGAAAAGGAGGCCTTGAATAACAAATATAAGTAGATTACCACAATCATGCATGCATCTGTCTATGTTTAATTTTCCATGCTTGATTTTCATGGTAGGTTTCTTATAAGGTATGATGTACCGACATGATGTCTGCAGTCAGTCATTGCTTTGTGGAGTCATGTGCTGATTACCGGTAGTTCTAATGGTCATGTACACTAACCAGCCACTTTATTAGGTACACCATGCTAGTAACGGGTTGGACCCCCTTCAGAACTGCCTCAATTCTTCGTGGCATAGATACAACAAGGTGCTGGAAGCATTCCTCAGAGATTTGGGTCCATATTGACATGATGGCATCACACAGTTGCTGCAGATTTGTCGGATGCACATCCATGATGCGAATCTCCCGTTCCACCACATCCCAAAGATGCTCTATTGGATTGAGATCTGGTGACTGTGGAGGCCATTTGAGTACAGTGACCTCATTGTCATGTTCAAGAAACCAGTCTGAGATGATTCCAGCTTTATGACATGGCGCATTATCCTGCTGAAAGTAGCCATCAGATGTTACAGGGTACATTGTGGTCATAAAGGTAGGCTGTGGCGTTGCAACGATGCTCAATTGGTACCAAGGGGCCCAAAGAGTGCCAAGAAAATATTCCCCACACCATGACACCACCACCACCAGCCTGAACCGTTGATACAAGGCAGGATGGATCCATGCTTTCATGTTGTTGACGCCAAATTCTGACCCTACCATCCGAATGTCGCAGCAGAAATCGAGACTCATCAGACCAGGCAACATTTTTCCAATCTTCTACTGTCCAATTTCGATGAGCTTGTGCAAATTGTAGCCTCAGTTTCCTGTTCTTAGCTGAAAAGAGTGGCACCCGGTGTGGTCTTCTGCTGCTGTAGCCCATCTGCCTCAAAGTTCGACGTACTGTGCGTTCAGAGATGCTCTTCTGCCTACCTTGGTTGTAACGGGTGGCGATTTGAGTCACTGTTGCCTTTCTATCAGCTCGAACCAGTCTGCCCATTCTCCTCTTACCTCTGGCATCAACAAGGCATTTCCGCCCACAGAACTGCCGCTCACTGGATGTTTTTTCTTTTTCGGACCATTCTCTGTAAACCCTAGAGATGGTTGTGCGTGAAAATCCCAGTAGATCAGCAGTTTCTGAAATACTCAGACCAGCCCTTCTGGCACCAACAACCATGCCACGTTCAAAGGCACTCAAATCACCTTTCTTCCCCATACTGATGCTCGGTTTACCCTGGGATAGACTAGCCGCTGGCCGCGCTGCTCGGATCATTCTGTGTCTGGATGCCGCTAGGGAGAGAGCTGCTGCTGGTCAGGGAAAGCGTTAGGGTGTTCTATTAGCTTACTGTTAGGCAGGAGTGATTCTCAAAGAACCCAACAGCCCTTCTTAGGGCTACAATAACGTTCTACTTTTTTTATTTTAATTTGCATCTATTACCATTTTGTGAGGAATTAGCAGGGGGACTTGCTACCGTTGTGTTTAGCTCTTAGTGGCACACATATCCAGCTGAACGCTGGTGCGGAAAAGAAAATATAGTGCAACCCACCCGCACGCCCAAGCCCTTAATGTCCACATCTCCAGATTGCTTAGCCTGGAGATGCTGCCCTATAGGCTAGTAGAGACCGAGGCCTTTCGCAACCTCATGGCGGCGGCCGCCCCTCGGTATTCGGTCCCCAGCCGCCACTACTTTTCCCGATGTGCCGTCCCAGCCCTGCACCAGCACGTGTCAGACAACATCATCCGTGCCCTGACCAACGCCGTTTCTGACAAGGTCCACCTGACCACGGACACGTGGACGAGTGCTGCCGGGCAGGGCCACTATATATCGCTGACGGCACATTGGGTTAACTTGGTGGAGGCTGGGACCGAGTCTGACCCTGGGGCTGCTCATATACTGCCGACGCCGAGGATTGCGGGGCCTACCTCGGTCCAGGTGTTTCAGGCCTACTATGCCTCCTCCTCCTCCCACCCCTCCTCCACCTCCTCCTCCGAACTACCATCCGTGGGCACGGCGCCATCAGTCGGTAGCTCTAGGCACAGCAGCAGTGCAGTCGCTAAGCGACAGCAGGCGGTGCTCAAACTGCTGAGCCTAGGCGACAAAAGGCACACCGCCCAAGAGCTATTACAGGGCATCACGGCGCAGACTGATCTGTGGCTGGCACCGCTGAACCTCAAGCCGGGAATGGTTGTGTGTGACAACGGCCGTAACCTGGTGGCGGCTCTGCAACTCGGCAGACTGACACATGTGCCATGCCTGGCCCATGTGTTAAATCTGATAGTGCAGCGTTTCCTCAAGACATACCCCAATCTGTCTGATTTGCTCACGAAGGTGCGCCGCATCTGTGCGCATTTCAGGAAGTCCAGCCCAGATGCTGCCACTCTCAGGGCAGCGCAGCGCCGCCTCCAACTGCCCGCTCACCGACTGTTGTGCGACGTGCCCACGAGGTGGAATTCAACACTGACCATGTTATCCAGAGTTTACCAGCAGCGCAGAGCGATTGTAGACTGCTTACTATGCCTATGTGTGTTGACTATACGAGGTAGGTATTACATGTAATTTGCAGTCAGTCACTACTTTCCTAGGAAGACTGGATACCACAGACGTTATCGTGTTGCTGTTGACTAACATTCAACTATGAAGCCAAGGAACGCAAATATCTCTTATCAATTTCCCTGGAATGTGTTTCAATGTTGGAGATTCTCTACACTGTCCGGCCTGCCAGTAATATACTTTATCGGGAAATTATACATTTTTTTACATCAAATATACCCATATAGACACATTTTAATAAAAATGAAATGTATTACCACAGCTAAAGAAGCTGTGAGCGATATTTTAGAGATATTTGTCCAGTGTCGGACTTCCTTAGGTCCACCAGAGAAAATCAATTTGGGGACCCACTCTTCATTATCCCCCAGGAAATATACTCTAGCAGTCTCTAAATTGTGGTGTTTTCTGATGGACCTCTGGGGTTCAGTATTGGGTTGAGCCAGGGCCCACCGGAGGATCCTCTGGTACTCTGGTGGCCCAGTCCGACACTGTGAAAACAAAACCAAAAAGAAGTTAGTGCTCTACTCCAATATGCAAATCCATCCGTATTTGATCCACAGAACAGTCTCACCAGCTTTCAAATGGTTCTGTGAATTTCCTGCAGTAGTCTCAATAATGGACCTCGTTCCACAAAAATCCTGTGCTGGAAATTTGGTATAGATAGTGCGGATTACCGGGGTAAACAAGTAAAATGTTTTATTATCTTATACTCACAAAAATACGTTTATAAAAGCGCGCATTACATAACAGTCCATACGGACGCCAAACAGCTTGCCTGACCTAGGTTTCACCCACTCTGGCTTCTTCCGGGCCTGATGTCTGACGCAATGTCCGGGGTTTAAATCCAAAGGTTGCTCATATTGGTTACAAATTACGTTGAATAAAATCGCATATACATTCTACATTTCAAAGATTCCATAAAAACATGTACATTATACATATGACCGATATAAAAAAAATACGTGGTTAATTCACTCAACAATATTGCACTTAAACAGATAACAACTTTATAAAATACTCCAAAATAGCTAACAACCAAAATAAGGAGGAATTACCGAGGAACTCTTCTATTTTTAACCATTTTGAAAGCTAGAGAGACTGTTCTGTGGATCAAATACGGATGGATTTACATATTGGAGCAGAGCACTAACTTCTTTTTGGTTTTGTTTGCATTTTGTGGCCGATTGGGAGTGGGCCTTGTTAGTTGCTCCTTTGTTTTTATTTCCCTAAGGCTACATTCAGACGATGTATGCCCGCTGTACCGTAGTATGGCGGGCATACATCGGCGCTGCGGAGAGGAGCAGGGGATGAGCGCTGCTCACCCCCGCCCCTCTCCATAGGAAGATACAGAGCGGTAGGGTGCCACACGTGTGCTGCACCGTACCGCTCCAGTACAGGGCCGTGAGCCCATAGAAGGGTATGGGGGACGTATATCGGCCGTATATACGTCCCCCATACATGTGTGTGAATGTAGCCTTAGTCCGAACATCAAGCTACTGGATTTGACAGTCCAACACTGTATTTGTCTATATCGGTGTGAGCTTTGGGACAGAATAGCCACATGGTGATTTGTGAAGTCTGAATGCCGTCTTATTCCTGTAGGTAATGGTCACTGTGAGGAAAGGCTCCACCTGTACATTGCTGCTTTCATGAAGTTTTCCTTGGACGTGATTATGAAAAGTGTAATGTAGGGGCCCGATCCATATATAATCTTTACTGGGCTGAAGGATGAGGATGGCTAATCTAAGAGCCAAAGCAATAAACATGCTTGAGTATACTTCCAATGATGAATACTGAACGCTCATTCTGACAGCTCCTGTTTGCATCACGACATATTGTACACTTTCCTCATCCTAATCTCCTGTCACTGAAATGACGATATAAGAGGCAGAATCAGGACAGGAATATAAAGACCTCGTAACAACAGTCATTAAAATGAGGGAGATGTATCAGTGTTTGAGGTAAAACTGTTCTAGTCAACCATGGAAACCAATCAGAACTCAGCTTTACATTTAATAAACAGGTATGAAAAAATGAAAGCTGAGCTCTGATTGGTTGTCATGGGCAACTTGACCATTTTTACCCTCAGAATCTTCTGATAAATCCTCCCCATTGAAACTTTCATTAGACCCTCTTCTGATTAAATATGACTGCATACATTTGTATTCATTGCGCAGAGAGCTTAACCCTTTATTTTCCCCATTAATGCTCATGCTATTTTTCTACAAGCTATAACCTTTTATGATTTTCCAGTCACCATAGCTATATGCGGCCTTGTATTTTCTTTCTAGACAAAATGTAGTCTTTAATAACAGAGTTTTATTAACCCTTTCTGTGTAGTTTATTTGTTGTATTTTCTAATAAAATTTTTCTCCATTTAATGTGGTACCTAATTATAATAAAACCTCTTTTCTCTGGGGCAATGCACATACAGCGATATAACATTTATAGTATTTTTTTAAAATACTAAATGACATAATTAGCATAAGGAAATTCCTTTGAGAGAAAAAAACCTTTTTCCATCATTGCCTTCCAAGCTCTATAACTTTTGAAGTTTTTTTATTTTTATGTGGGGGCTTATTTTTAAAGACCTGTAGTATTTATTCGATCATATTTTAGGTTCATAGAGCTCTTTGACTGTGTTTTTTATGATCATTATTTTGTTTAGGTGGATAATTAAAATAATTGAATTTGGGAATCATTTTTCCTTTAACTTTACTTTTTTGTTGTACTTACTTTTTTTAGCCTGGGTTGGAACATTTACTAAGGGTCCGCACACCGCATTTCCGCCAGGTTTCCCGACTATTTCCTATTAGCGCCAAATTTAACAGGGGTTTTTGGCGCACGCGATCGGACTTTGGCGCAATCCCGACGACTTTCATGCGACACAAATCAGGGGGCGTGGCCGTTGAACAACCTGACTGATTTGGACTGAGCGCGGGATTTAAAATTCAAATTGTGTCGCAAGACATGCACTTACATACACCGGGAAGAAGAAGGTGAACTCCGGCGGACCTGAGCGGGGATATCGGGCGCACAATCTCAGTGAATCGCGCTGGACTTCATCCTTGTCGGATAACGCACCTCGAGGATCGCGACAGGACCAAGTAAGTAAATGTGCCCCAATGTATGCGAGTTAAATTTTTTCTTTAAAGGAGGATGCAAGAGAATTTTGTATGTTGGTGTTTTTTTAAACTTCACAGGCTGTTACATTGTGCAGGAGGACTTCCCCTTCATATGTTTTAGGAAAATAAAATCTCATGGTATAGGAATACATAAAACTACCATAGTTTAAATTGTTTATTATTAAATAAGTCAGTGGATTGCATCAGCAAGAATATCTGTGTGGGCTTGTGACATTAAGTGAGGAGGAAGATTCTGCTGGATCATCTGTGATTATAGAAGCCTTTGTATTTGTACCATACAGTTTCCCCTTTTAGAACAACAGCTTATGATGCAGCCGAAAGATACAGGAGGACTAGCTGTGCCGGATTTAATGAAATATTACTGGGCGACAGACCTACATAAAATCCCAGCGTGGTCTACCATATTGGCATATTCCAGATGGGTGGAGATTGAGAAATTCCAGAGTACTCCGACCTACCCCAATACATTCTTGTGGGCTACAGACTTTGCCTCTCCCCCCCCCCCCCCAACTACTTTGCTGGACTCCATGGAGTATACTAGAAATATATGGTTGAGATTCTCAGCACAATTTCCTTAAGAGTCAGAACACCCTCCCATTAAAGGGGTTTTCCCATCTGGGCATTTACATTTAATTAAATTCATTTTCCATATATAAACATTTCTTCAATTGGATTTTATTAAAAAAAATGTTCCTGTGTGAAGATAATTTCTCATAAATGTTGCCATGTTGTCCCTTAAAAAACGAGTTGGCTTCCTTGGATACGACCACCTCTGCTGGAGGGCTTGCACAAAGAAACAAAAGATTTTTGTGTATGAAATGTCCGGGAGTTACTGCAGGTCCCACAGCCGTCCTGTGGTAATGATTGCTAAAACCAGGTGGTCAGGCAGGACTCAATAGTGCATGTCTGGCCACCGCTGCCAAAATGTGAGGTGGTCGTATCCAAGGGAGTCATCTGGTTTCTAAGGGACCATATGACTACATTTATGAGAAATTATCTTCACACAGGAAAATGTTTTAATAGCATCCAATTGAAGAAATGTTTATATATGCCAAATGAATTAAATTAAATGTATATGCCCAGATGGGAAAACCCCTTTAAGTCCTTTTTATATAATCCAGGTTTACCTTCCAGCCTTAGAGGCCCCATGAACAGGATTTGGCATGGGTTGCAGATAAATAGATTATAGGTCTAAGAAGTTATTAAACCTTCTGGACCTTTAGTAAAAATGTAACCTCCCATCTTTATTTGGATATCTACAAAATAAATCCTTATTTCTTTGTCTTTATGTTCTTTATAGGGGTATTCCGGGAATATTAACGTCTGATACAAAAACCCATGATGATTTAAATGAATGAATATAACAAAACCCAATGTCATTAGTCACAAAATGGAGCTTAAATAGTTTGATTATATGATTCACAAAATTTTATGGCCTCTCTAAACTCTGCCAGGTTTCACCAAGATGGTCGCCTGGAAACTACAAGTCCCATGAACCTTTAGTTCTCAGTAACTCCTCCTCCCTCTTATGCTCTGCTCCCAGTGATGATGTAACAGACTTTTTTGCTCTGTTACCCTTGTAATGATGTGTAACTGCCATCACTGCACATTACCTCACTGAGATCACGTCTCACCACAACACTGGCCATACTGGAACCAAACAACTACAGCCAAACATAGTGGTGATCACATGACCTGCCCAGGCAGATGCAGGACATGTGATGTGGACATGTGACCAGTGGCCATCTTCTGTCCTGTGCTTGCTCCATGCAGAGGAAATCAAAGGACTGATTAAAGGCCCAGTAGCATTTTAATTCTTCATTACACTGTATGTCCACAGCATTTTTCTGCCAAGGGGAACAAAATTTTACATAAAAACTAATTTATATATTAGCTTATATTTTAATTACCCATGCTGATTACCCATGCTGATTCCTGGAATTCCCCTTTAAGTTTTGGTACCCACTGCGATTGAAAGTTGAATACTTCTACAGATCACCTTAATTCAACCATTTACAGTATACTGATTAACCCAATCCACCTTGACATACATACCATACATACTTTTATGGGTAAGGAAATACTGCCTGAAACATGGCATTCAATTTGGGATAAGACTGCTAAGTCATCTCAATGTGCACAATACAAAGAAAACTAATATAAACTGCTAATGTCTTGGTAGACATTGCTTCAGATGATCTACCCAAATTAACCCAATGCCTGCTGATGGTGTGATAAGGAGGAGACATCTGTTCCCCATATATTTTAGACTTGTCCTTTAATGGTTCCTTATTGGAAGATGGTCAAATACATTTTGTTTTGGGAACCCAGATACCCTTAGACCTGAGTGTCTACTTGCTTAATGTTTTCCCCAAACAAATGAGGAAACGTGCTATTAAGCGGCTTCCTTGCCTTCTTACAGTGGCTAAATTTCTTATTTTGTAGACCAAAGATTGCACCAAAAATAATAATAATAATAAGTAAATAATAATGATTCTTTATTTATATAGCGCACACAGATTACGCAGCACTGCACAAAGCATGACCAATCGCTCCCTGTCTCCATGGGGCTCACAATCTAAACAACCTAACAGTATATTTTCGAGTGTGGGAGGAAACCGGAGGAAACCCACACAGACATAAAGAGAACATACAAACTCTTTGGGTGGGACTCGAACCCAGGACTCCAGCGCTGCGAGGCAGAAGTGCTACCCACTCAGCCTACGCTATATGCTGCGCATAACACAATCTAAGTGGCCTCTCAAAAGGACACACAATGCCAAATCAGAAAGAGGATGCATGCCACTTTACAAATTAAAAATACATTTTTTATAGGCATAAATTAAAAATACAAATTCATAGCAAACATAAAAGGTAGTGAGGCAAGCAGACGTGTCTCTTCATCACACTTCTACATATCACTCATGCTGCATCACACTTTTCAGTATTGTTCCAAAGAACAATCTTGCGCTCTGTTCTTTCCTTTACAGGTTCACCGTGGTGCAGATGAAGAAATGTTGGACACATTGGGGCACATTTACTTATCCGTCGGAATGCACATCTTCCGCGATCCACGTAGATCCTGCGCCCGATTTCCTGCATGTGTTTCTTCCCTGCTCAGGTCCGCCGGAGTTCACCTTCTTCTCTCTGAAGCATGTAAGTGCTTGGCTTGTGACACAAATTTGAATGTTAAATCCTGCTCTTAGTCCAAATAGTCAGAGCGTCCGACAGCCCGGCCCCTGGTTTGTGTCGGGTGAAAGCTGGCGCGATTGCGACACAATCCAATCGCATGTGACACAGTCCGCAGCGAAAAGTCGAGAAACCCGATGAAAATGCGACCGCGGGATCCTTAGTAAATAAGCCCCCATTGTGGTGGTCCATCAGCATGGCTATGGCAAGAAGCAAACATGTGACAGAGGTTTGAGCCGGGAACAGTGGAACAGCCTGGCATCCAGTCCACAGCGGGGAACTCAGGACGGATGGTGTTACCAGTGGCAATCAGCAATCACCTTTCAGGTGGGTCTCAGCTACTTCACACACAATCACTGGAGATGGTGCCAGTACATTGCCTACTGCAGATACAGACTCCACATAGTGAGGATGCTAGTGGTGGATACGTTGGATTTCATGGGGGATTTTTACGAGAATTCTGCCAATTTTTGAGTTGCTTGGAGAATTTCATGTGGTCACAGCTTTAGGACAATTGGGGGGCTGTCCTAGTGCCTCAGAGCTGGCGGTTAGGTCTGCCTGGGAATGTTGTGGTGGAGTCAACCTCCACTTCCTCATCTGAGGTGCGTGTGCAGACCGACAGAAAAGATAGGTCATAGTGACCCCTACTAGTGTTGGTTGTGGCTAAGAGGAGTTTATATATTTGCTTTGATGGCTGTCTAGGGACTCACTTACAGACGAAGGTCTGTAAAAAATCTGGGATAGGGCAAATTTAGAAATCTTTACTCTGTTGTCTTTGGAGCATTTTAGCACAGAGCATGAGGATCATGAGAATTGGGGAGAGATTTGTTTAATACAGGCAGTCCCCGGGTTACATACAAGATAGGTTCTGTAGGTTTGTTCTTAAGTTGAATTTGTATTTAAGTCGGAACTGTATATTTTATAATTGTAGATCCAGACAAAAAAATTTTTTGCCCCAGTGTTTTGGTGTTTCAAATTTTTTTGCTGTAATTGAACCAAGGATTATCAATAAAGCTTCATTACAGACACCTTACAGCTGATCACTGCAGTCTGGGACTATAGTAAAACATTTAGAGAGCTTCACCAGAGGTCACAGTGGGCAGAGGGGTCCGTCTTTAACTGTGGGTTGTCTGTAAGTCGGGTGTCCTTAAGTAGGGGACCGCCTGTACGTAACTAGCTCCAGGGGAGTGTGAAAGGAGAGAAGAATCCAGAAGATCTTTGGTGCTTATGCTGAGGGTTCAGCGGCTGGGGGTAACCCCTTTCAGACGGCGCCTGTTGACTCAAAAAATGAAGATCCCCAGGAGGTATTTAGAAAGTATACAATGAAAGTAAGTTTAAATGAGGGTCCTCTTGAGTTTACAAACACAAATGTGCAGGATCTGAACCAAGTAGCCACAACCTGTTTAGATGTTTTAAGAAAACGAGAGAATCCAAAAAAATCCAAAGACAGTTCTGTTAAAGGGAGACTCTATAACAGCAGCCATGGTGGCTGCTATGAGGCCCATGGTGAGGATGTGCGGCATTAATGTCTGAAGTCCTTTCTCCGAAGTCTTTAATACATTATGGATCCCTTACATCATTCAGGGTAAATGAATGTTGAATACCATTAGTTACTAGGCTGCACTCCTGGATAAGGGTTTGAAGGGCTGAAATGTGCATTGGGGTGGCACACTTTAGGCAACATCCCAAAGGCTAATTCCTACATATACCTTATATCTCTAAAATTCCTTTTACTCTATTTTAGATAGATGTTTACATTTTGTATCGGACATATACTTTTCCTATGTATTTACTAGATGTTATATACCCTTCACCCTTACATTGGTTACTAATATATACAAGATCAGTACAGACTTTATATTGATGGATTTGTTGGATTGCTGCCTGTGTTACCTCTTTTTGTGCTGTGAATCCTTCCTCCTTTTATATTACATGTTGTGTCTATGGGATTTTGTTATAATGAATACTATGAGCTTAACTTGCCATTCCATTTCCTTAGTTGGTTGAGTATGCATTATTGGATTTTGCCATACAACATACTGGGGCACATTTACTTACCCGGTCCTGTTGCGTTCCCCACTGTGCGTTGTCCGACGATCATGGACTCCAACACGATTCGTGTGCGAAACAATCCCCTTCTAAATGCCTGTCCCGGGGATCCCCGGAAAGTCGGAAAACCCAACGAAAATGCGGCCACGGGACCCTTAGTAAATAAGCCTCACTGTGCATAAACTTTACTTGGTAAATTACCAAACTGGCTGAGCATAGGTTGTGCTCTAGGCTGGTAAATATAGACATATATGTCTATATTTATATATATATATATATATATATATATACAGGCAGTCCCCGGGTTACATACAAGATAGGGTCTGTAGGTTTGTTCTTAAGTTGAATTTGTATGTAAGTAGGAACTGTATATTTTATCATTGTAATCCCAGACAGAACTTTTTTGGTCTCTGTGACAATTGAATTTTAAAAATGTTGGGTTGTCATAAGAATCAGGAGAAACACTGAAGCTTCATTACAGACACCAGTGATAACTGTCACAGCTGATTATTGTAGCCTAGGACTAAAGTACAGTAAATTACCAATATCCTTAGGTCCGTTTGTAACTAGGGGTCGTATGTAAGTCGAGTGTTCTTAAGTAGGGGACCGCCTGTATATATATATATATATATATAAGATATATATCTACTCTATTACCTATATAAATATAGATATAGATATATATATAGATATAGATATAAGAGAAACCTTATGTCTCCCCTGTGGAACTTGGAACGCTACAGTCGTGGCAACTGGTGATGTCACGAGAACAGAGCCACGGTAACCCATTATATCAAATAGAGACCCCGAAGAAGCCATAGCGCCGCCTCTGTACCTACCTGGTTTCTACCTGCTGGGATCAGACTTGGTACTTCCCTGACTCTTGACAGGAGGCACCTAGCTCTTCTCCTTGCAATTTCGCAGCTCTATTATTAGTGATTTTTTTCAGCTCTTCTAAAACTTCCGATCCAGCACCTGTGAATGTAATATCATAAGGTAACAATATTTATTTGTATCAATCTGTGATTTGTTGCATGTCTTCCACTTATGTCACCTATTTCCATCCATTAATGGGAAGGTGGGATACACTATAAGTTTATTGCCCATTCCCTCATCTTTTATGCATTTTTGTCCTTGTCCCCACATTGATCTGTCCCCTTTTCAGTTTGTAATGAGACTTTATTAAATGTCGGTTTGTAGTTTACAGCCAACGGTCACCTGACATGACTAATAATGTCCTCCCATTAACCCATGGCCTTCAGTACAAAATGTGGAAAATTACAATCTATGATATTAGTTGTAATAAAAAAATAGAACAATTGCAGTGATGTTTCCCCACTACTTTACACTGCAGGTCAGGTTGTTCTGATGATGATCTTCTGTCTATAAACACAAACCTATAACATGTTTAAATACAAATGAGTGTCAGTAAAGGAGATTAAAGGGTTTAATATAGTTATTCAAAGTAATTTTTTATGGTATATTTACCAATACATCAAAATATTGATCATCCAATACACTCCAACCATGGCAACTAATGATGTCATAGGCCGCCAGCCGGTCCTGGATGAGGTTTATGATAGTTTTCATTAAATGAACAAACCTAGATCCTGCTCCTTTGAATAAAATATCAAAATATTTTATTGTATAAGTCAGATTTCTGTCATTTATATCACTGTGATACATTGCAACTTATAAAAGCTGGATAATGAATAGGTCCGCTCAGTTATTTTTGGGGGGGTTTTAGAACATGTTATTAATACATCTGATGGCAAATGTATATGTACAGTATATCTGCCCTGCCTGACACTCATCTCCTTAAAATCTACAACGAGCCCATAGAAATATTCACCGTATCCAAGAAAATAATCTGCAAAAAAAAACAAATGTACAAATCTAAATTGATCACTTTATTAACATAATTGTAAAAATAATCATCAATACTAGCCATAAAATACACAGACATACCATGCAATGTTAAAAAAGACTATGATGGGACACGGTAGAATATTACATAAATGGTGTACAATCAAATATAAATAAAAATATGTAGTTAGAATTTAGTTACCGTATTTTTTGTACTATAAGATGCTTCTTACTATAGGACGCACCACAGATTTAGGCTTCCAAAAAAAGTAAAAATATATTTTACACCAATTAAAATATCCCTGTTGGTCGCACTAAAGCACAGCACACACAGACTTACATTTACACAGACAGCTCTGCATCATCCATAGTTACACACTCAGCTCTGCATCATCCATCCAGATACACACTCATCCCTGCATCATCCATCCAGATACACACTCATCTCTGCATCATCCATCCAGATACACACTCAGCTCAGCATTATCCATAGTTACACAGCTCTGCATCATCCGTCCAGATACACACTCAGCACAGCATTATCCATAGTTACACATACAGCACTGCATCATCCATCCAGATACACACTCAGCTCTGCATCATCCATCTAGATATATACTCAGCTCAGCATCATCCATTCATATACACACTCAGCTCTGCATCATCCATCCAGATACACACTCATATCTGCATCATCCATCCAGATACACACTCAGCTCAGCATTATCCATAGTTACATAGACTGCATCATCCGTCCAGATACACACTCATCTCAGCATTATCCATAGTTACACATACAGCTCTACATCATCCGTCCAGATACACACTCGGCTCAGCATTATCCATAGTTACACACTCAGCACTGCATCATCCATCCAGATACACACTCAGCTCTGCATCATCCATCCAGATACACACTCAGCTTTGCATCATCCTTCCAGATACACACCCAGCTCTGCATCATCCATCCAAATACACACTCATCACAGCTATACACACAGAACACCCCCCACATACACACATACTTTCCCCATTCCCCTTCTTCTCACCCTGTCCCAGTGCAGCATGCCAGTATCAGACCTGTGGTGATGTAAGACGCATGTGATCAGTCACATGATTCTGACATCACCGCAGGTCCTGTACCTGTATACAGAGGAGAGTGCGAAAGCAGTGCAGAGGCTCTCCTCTCTGGGAGATCGGGGGCAGCTCTATATCAGGGCATCACCCGATCTCCCTTACAGAGGTCAGGAGGGTCTGGCAGTGCTGGTTCCTCCTGACCTCCAGTCTATAAGACGCAGGCACTTGTTAGCAAGATTTTTTCTTGCTAAAAAGTGCGTCTTATAGTCCAGAAAATACGGTACATGCTTACTGAGAACTACCATGGCTAGAAAGACCACCAATAATAAATTATAGTCCATACAAGGGGGTTTACTGTATATTTGCAGGAATTAGTTTGCATGACAGACATACAAAGTTTAAAGAAGTTCACCAATGGCCCATCACTGTATGATCTGACACATGTTTCAAGTATGAATTATTCAAACATTTTAAAAAATTTTACGTTTCATCATCTTTCTATTATAGATCATCTGATCTGTGATAATGACTCCAGTAACTGGATCCATTTCTGCTCATAACTTCTTTGACTTTGTGGCAACATTGGACCATTTGAACCTGCCACTACTAAAATGCTGTGTCCCAGCCATTGTGACATCCATGGAGCCCAAACATCTCCTAATTAAGACCAGCATGTTATCAGACCACCTGCATTGGCTCGGAGGACGGGACCTCGCCAATGTGTTGAATTTCTTCTCAGTCATTGTATTTGCAAGACCTGATGCCATTTACCTGAATGCTCAACTTATTGAGAAAACCTGCAAACAAATGGTGTATGCTGAGCATCAGGGTGATGGGGACATCGCCAGAGAAGCTATGATGCTCCTACTTAACATCAGCAGCTACAGATTTGAATGTGTCATATTCTTTCTCATGACCTATCTGGACTGCCCAAGATATTGGATAATGAAGACTCTGGCAGCCATATCATCTAAGCATGCAGATAAAATTATCAAGCATCTCCCCGAGATTTTGGCAAAAGTGAAATCCATGACTGAGTTCACCATTGACCGCCACGTTGGGATTGCAATCTATCATCTCATGCAAACCTTCAGTGACATATTACTGAAAGAGGAAAGAGAATCGGAAAGAAAACTCTTTCCTGAATGTATCAAACTTATTGTTGATGTCACATGTGTCACCTGTCCTGAAGTTCACCAGGACAGAAGAAACATCCCTGACCAACAAACATCCACAACTACTGAGAAGCCTAAAACCGTCGAAGAATTGATAAAACATAAACCATGGCCAAGTGAGAGATCTAGTGACTTTGCAATCCACCATACTCTCCAAGCCCATCCAGATACCTCTCTTACCATTGATGAAGGTCAGAATGCTATGTTCTACTACGTTCAAGAGATCCTCACTGACAAGAAAAGGCAACAAGATCTCATCAAGTACTTGCTTCCAGTTTTACAATCATCTTTACATGCAGCCAACATTACCAGCACTGTGTTCTTCTCCGAGCTACTCCGCCATCCTGGCATTATAGACAGGAAAGTCATGACAAATCTAATCACGGTCATGATGGAGAAGGCTTCAAGTCCTGACCAGGTAGAACGATTACTTGCAGTGAAAGCATTGGGAAACGCAACAGAAGGATCACCAAAATTTGTATTACCAACTTTCCTCAAACATGTCAATATCTTATTTGAGATTTTACAAGAGCAAAGACAACCAATTTTTATTACCGAGGTTCTTAAAACATTCTCAAAGCTTTCCCGGATAATGAAGCCCAAAAACCACCAGGAAACCTTCCACAAAATAATCGAACTTTGCAAACAGTACATGAATGACATGGATGCTGCCATCCAGGCTCAGTCTCTTGAACTATTTGTGGATCTGGCACAGAGGTACAGCGGGAGCAAGTCTCAATACTTCAAGCAACATGTGCAGGATTGCCTCTCGACATTGTTCATTAAGCTTCACAGTGAAGATATCCGCATTGTAGCCACCGGCACGGCAGCCTTGTTCCATTCCTTACCTTTCATTCACTGCCAAGAACAGAGGAAGCTTCTAGGGGGAGACTCTAGTGGACGCACTCATTTATGGAGCATCTATGAGAAGATAGGCCAAAAGCAGCCAAACCTTACAGCAATGATGATCCTTCAGTGTGTAAAATTGTTATGGGTTGTAGAAGATCGCAAGGCAGTACTTAAGCATCTGGAGATGCTTACTGATTCTATTCCAGCAGAAGAACTTCCTTCTCAAGACTTGAGAGTCATTTGTCGCAATCTCAACATTTTGCTTTACCACGGAAACCCTACAAGAGAATGGGCAGTAAATGCTGCCTTTGACATATTATCCACCAAGTGGGGCAGAGATGAATTGCTAAGAGTCTACCCCAATCCAGAAATGAAAGAATTTTGGAGGAAAACTTACATAATGTGTGACAGATGTATAGAAGAAAAAGGCTAAAGTAAGTGTATTTCTTATATTGTAGGGTTTTCGTTGTTGCTTACATCCAAATAAGCAGGATCGGACCATTCTACAGGTGAAAATGTGTATGCTCTGATGGGCCTCCGGGCTTGGTGGGCCTCCAGGCCCTGTATTGGTTGTGCAGTACTTCATACAGATATTATGCAGTATACCGTACATCATTTCAACCACCCTATAATAAAATGGGTGAATTATCTAACAAACTCTGCAGTTTATTTTACTGTAGATGTATTTTAGATCTAGTGTAGATATAGTAACTTCCCTCCGTGGGCCTTCTCAAACACATTGCAGCATCTCCCCATTGTCTCAAGACTTTATATTATGACTAAATATCACAGAGCTTAGAAGGCCTAACATAAATGCAAATGCCTGTCAGCAGTTTACTGACAGGGCTCCAGCAGTCCGAGACAATGGCCAGAAAGCAAGCAATGGGCCAGCTGTGTTTTATGAATTCTCAAATGGTTATTATGGGCGGCACGGTGGCTGAGTGAGTAGCACTTCTGCCTTGCAGCGCTGGGGTCCTGGGTTCAAATCCCACCAAGGTGAACATCTGCAGTTTGTATGTTCTCTCCGTGTTTGTGTGGGTTTCCTCCGGGTCCTCCGGTTTCCTCCCACACTTCATAACATACAGTTAGGTTGTTTAGATTGTGAGCCCTATGGGGACAGGGACCAAATTACCATGCTTTGTGCAGTGCTGTGTAATCTGTGTGCGCTATATAAATAAAGAATTAATTATTATTAAGCAATTTTGCTGGTAGGTCCTTGGCATTCCAGTCCCACATTGCACATAGGGGTTGGAGTAGCAGGTTTTAGAGACCTGCACATCCATATATTTGTATGTTTATTATATAATATATCCCATGTTTGTCAAACTGCTCCAATAACATATATTTCTTTAGCAGAAACACTTTGTGTGTGGCCAGAATTGGCATAAGAACAACTAAGAACAACTGCAAACCTGGACACCTTCTGAAAAGATATGTAAAGGTGATTGCTTTTTGCTTTCCGTTAGAGGGAAACTTGTACTTTGTCTTGTATAATAATTATAATACAAACAAATTAGGACAGATTCACTTATAGTTGCCCATTTATCAAGACTGACATTTTTCACGGCTACTTAAGTAGTGTGCACCTATTATTTGACCAAGAGTAGACCACATCATACATTGGATTTCACCAGAAACCTGACGAGAAGGTTGTTACACGCGGTGGAGTCTGTAGTCTCAGCCTGCTCTCCAACTCTGGTGCAGGAACTGGCGCAGGCAGCAAAATAAATACCGTACATATCCACAATTTTTTTTTGCGGAAATAACATAGAAAAAGATACTAATTGGAGACCTTTCCCTACAGCAAATTGGTGTTAATAAATAGAGTCTACAAATTAGATTGTCTAGTGTAACTTTGCACAGTCTTAAAGTGATCTAGAATTAGCAACCATCAATAGATACTTTCATCGATCCGATGCTGCTGAGGAAGGAACTAGAGTTCCGAACCGCGGATAACTTTTACTTTTGTGGAGTCTATCTATATTCACCATCTATGCTGACAATACATACCATATAGACAACAAGCGGTCCCCTACTTAAGAACACCCGACTTTCAGACGACCCCTAGTTACAAACGGACAACGGGATATTGGTAATTTACTGTCCTTTAGCCCTAGGCTACAATAATCAGCTATAACTGTTATCACATGTGTCTGTAATTAAGATTTATTGTTAATCCTGGTTCTTATTACAACCCAAAATTTTTAAAATCCAATAGTCATACAGACCCAAAAAATCTTTGCCTGGAGTTACAATTATAAAGTATACAGTTCCGACTTACATACAAACTTAACTTAAGAACAAACCTTCAGAACATATCTTGTACGTAACCCGGGAACCGCCTGTATATCTACAACTATATCTACATTGGCGATACAGACCTTTTAAACTATACCCAGAGGTCGGACACAGATCCGATTACCTTTGGACAAATCTCTTCTTCCATATCGGATATATAGATATGGAAGAATTAGATTATATATTATGTTATATATAATTATTTTATGCCTTGGTTTACACCATTTTAGCACAATTTAGGTCATGCCTCTATCAATGGCGCTATTAATCAGGACAATCTTTAATCTCTTTTTTTTGGAATAGGAATGAATGCAAATCATCAGCTGGAGGAACGCCACTGTTATATATCCACCAGACAAAGAGAAAGCACCAAAACAAAGTATATGGGCGGCCCTGCCGAACCTGAAGAATGAACGGATAAGAACAATTCACCCATATCAAAGTCTGTCACTATCTGTGGCCATAACTTCCTATGTCCTATTGTCCAGAACTGGCACGAAGACGCATCCATGGATTGGACGGCCTTCCAGAAGCACAAAACCTTCTGCATTATCCAGTGAGAACTAGTTTGACGTTTTGGCTATTTAATTGCATGTGTTTGTAGATGCCCGTCATCAGAACATTACAGTAACCCCTGGTCATGTTGGGCAGGGTCTCTATAGACACATTTCTATATTGCTATACTCACAGCATCGGGGGTCTCTCGCTCTCTCTCTATAGTTTTAGATGAAACGCTAGATTCGTCTTCTTCACCCTCTACGTATTAGGGTAAAATCTTCTATTCAATGGTCCACAATTCGGCTACTGGCAGATATATAGTAACCATAACCATTCTTTTGAAGTTAGTACCAATCATGGTTCCCATGTATGACGGCAGCTCCTACTACACACTGCCTGGGGCTCGTTGGGTAACTGTGGGTCACCTTGACATTTTAAGGTTATGGCTGTAGCTTTAGGTAAATTCCCAGGTTTATTCACAATCTTTATATGTGGCATTAGTTGCACCCCTGCCAGATTGTAGTTCTACTCCTCAGGTTAAATGATTAACGTCCCTACCGAAAAACATAGGGTCAGCAACCCTGATCTTTTCCTGCTATGAAGAAAATGTTTCTAGCACATACGGTATATATGGAACATTTATGCTAACATTTTGCCCTAAGTCTTCACTTCAATGAGACTTAACCTCATAAAAATCAGCAACTGACCTCCATATTTTATCCATTTTCCGTGGGAGGATAATAATAATACATGTTGCTACTCATTCGCGTTGCTAGTAAAATATATCCATAGCATTACATTAATTTTAAAGAATAATTCTTACATACATGTCACCATTTATCAATATTGAATATACTTTACAGCCACGTTCCAGCAGATCAGTGTATGGAGAATGGCGCAGTCATCATTGTAATAGTGTTATGTAAATTGGTGGCAGACAGGCAGATATATATATTCATCTCTAAAGATTTTACATGTAGAGGAAAGATTCAGTGTCTCATTTTTTGCCATTTCATGCTTTTGTAACCTGACGATATGAATAAAGTTTACTGTGAAAACCTAATGTTCGGAGTGTTGTTGCCTCTTATTGATCTTTACACAATCTTTAGGTTTTTTACATGGATCGTCTTCACAAGGAGCGTAGCCATTACATGCATCTACTATAATGTGAAGCCAGTGGTGGTAGGGCAGGAGAATAGAAAGTACAGGCGGTCCCCTACTTAAAGACACCCGACTTACAGACAACCCATAGTGACAGACAGACCCCTCTGACCTATGGTGAAGCTTTCTGAATGCTTTACTATAGTCCCAGGCTGCAATGATCAGCTGTAAGGTGTCTGTAATGAAGCTTTATTGATAATCCTTGGTCCCATTACAGCAAAAAATGTTTAAACTCCAATTGTCTCTGGGGCAGAATTTTTTTGTCTGGAGCAACAATTATAAAATATACAGTTTCGACTTACATACAAATTCAACTTAAGGACAAACCTCCGGACCCCATCTTGTACGTAACCCGGGGACTGCCCGTAATATTTTATTTCTATGACAATTTTACTTTATTTCCCATTTTTTTCTACGGAGAATTGAAAAACTGATATTAATTTATTAGTGAGGTGTAGAAAATAACAGGTTACTGAAGATATGACACGTGAGAATAGAATAGGAGGGAATAGGAGTATAGGAAATCTTATAGAAATAACTTCCATGTGTGACACTGAGGCTTTTCTTTAGCCGAAGCCTAAGTAGTTTATTGAGAAATACAAATCGTCTTGCAAAAAAACAAAGTTTTTTCATAGCTATATATGGTCTATATAGCTTTCCATTCCATCCTTACTCATGCAAGATAGATTAGGAGAAGCTGATGAAAGGTCTAGTGATGTAAGTAGTCCATTGAAGCAATACTTTCCTTTTTTTTTTAAAAAAAACCTTCTCAAATCCATACACTGAAAATACATAAGAATAGTTGGCTACATTTTAAATCTTTCTATACCAAGATTTCACTTGGTGATGTAGCTCTGTAAGAAGATACGCCTGTATAGAGGAACTCATAAGAAACTTTAGCAGCTTCTCCTTATCCATCTGTTGTTAGTGTATGTAAATACAAGAGTGGAAGCTGATATATACATACGGCTAAAAGTAGTAAGAAAAGGAATAGGAGTGGGGGTTGGGGTAAAAGAACAGGAACATTGTTCTTTAATAAATTCTATTACAATTAGGGATGAGCAAACCTTCAGGTCTGGATGAACTTGGTTAAAAATCCAGTTAAAAATCCTGTTTGAATCCCAAAGAGTAACATGCCATGCTGGCACCAATTGCGGGTGTTATCTATTTAAACTGAAATTAACGTGGGGTGCGCACACCAGCTCTTACCAGCTCACCATTCCCTGTGATGACATAGGGGAGCGCCGATTCTCCCCAGAATGGCGATCGTGGCTGGTAAAAGCAGGTGGTGGGCGCCTCACATTAATTTTAATGCCACTGGCAGCTTTGTCAGCGACATTCAATTAGATAATACCCAATTATCACGGGTGTTGTTAGTTGCGGTGTTGAGCCGGGCTCGGACACAAATTGAAATTCAGCTAGGTTTAGGGACTTGCAACTTGCAAAGTTCAGTATAGACCCGAAATCTGCGGCTCATACCTACTCAACAATTACGTTTACTTTTGTCATCTTCACTGGAGATTTATGCAATTTGGTTTAAAGTTTGGTTCATTCTTAAATCACTTGCCTGGGGGTAACTACAGATGTAGCAGCAATAGCAGTTGCTATGGGGCCATGGGGCGATCCCTGATCCGGAATGCCCGACGAGGATGAAGTCTGCTGTGATTCACTACCTGCATGCACCCGATATCCTGCATCTGTCACTTCCCCGCTCCAGTACGCCGGATTTCACCTTCTTCTTCCCGGTGCATGTAAGTGCTTGGCTTGCGACACAATTTTAAATTTTAAATCTCACGCATTGTCCAAATCTGTCGGATTGTCCGACGGCCTGTCCCCCGATTTGTGCCGTGTGAAAGCCAGAGCAATTGCGACACAATCCCTGGTGCTATCCCAAAAAGTCGGGAAACCCGAAGAAAATGCGGCTGCGGGACCCTTAGTAAATAAGCCCCATTACAGATTATACATTATACTGTACTTTGAAAAGATTAATGGAAAAGCTACATGTTTTTACAGAGAGATATGACGAAGCAAAGTTACTACATTTCCACAAACCCTGTGCAGTCTGCATTATGTGCACTATGTGCAGTTTGCCAGTGTGGTGTGCAGAGGGCGCAGGATTCAGGATTTCTGGCGCACGTTCTTCATGAATCTGGCGCCCCCTGCACTGCTACAACAGAGTGCACCACTTATTTGGGGCGTAACTCCTGAATGCGGTCCCCTTTTTAAAAAATATGCATATTTGTATACTCACAAATGTGAGTTACAATCACACACATTTATATACATATCCATACAGCATATACATACCATATGCACACAGACAGCATAAACATACATGCAGTATACACACACCATATGTGGCGCAGACACTTCTTAAATAGCTATGCAAGCAGTTTGCACTGAAAAGAACGTGCAAAGTCCGACACAAAACTGGCGCAAGCACCTTAGTAATTGTGGACCATTGCGTAATACCGACTTTATGTACACATTTTGGGGCAAAATTTAGCCAACCTTGTATTATCAATTCTGAAACTGGTTATGATTTCAGAAGAGTGTAGAAACATGATACCAATGAAAACCACATTAACCCCAAGGCGCACCAGGACGTTATAGTACGTCCCCGGCTAATGCTTAGCGCACGGGACGTTCTATAACGTCCTGCTCTGGCACCGGCTCACGAACGGACCGGTACCAGAAGCAGCGGCTGTCAGCTGTCTAGTACAGTGACAGCCTGCGCTAACACCCGCGATCGAGCCGGCTCCGATCGCGGGTGTTAACCCCTTACACGCCGCGGTCAAAACATGACGCGGCGTGTAAGGGTGTAAGCGCTGTGGATCATCCCCCTGCCGCTTACCGGGGGATCCGATCCTCTGCCGGCAGCTCCGAGGACTGGCATGTGCCCCGAGCTGCCCGGTCTCCATGGCGCCAGACCCCTTCCGGGTCTGGCTGTAAACTGTCTGAGCATGCGCAAGCTTGCTCAGACAGTTTACACTGCCTATAATCAAAAATGTATTGTAGACAGTGGTATTGAACTTAAACCAGTGATCAGAGCATCACTGGTTTAAGCCAGATAGTCTCGGTTCAAACGAAGACCCGAGGCTACCATGGCAACTGATCGCCGCCCCCCGATGACATTCGGGGGCGTGGCGATCGTAACGTCTTTTAAATGCCGCCGGCGACTTTGCCGACGGCAACGGACAGGTTAATAGCGGTGGGGGCTTGCTGCAATATGCAAAAACCCCCACCTTTGTATGAAGAGGACTCAGCCTGTGAAATATGTACTTTGTGTGTTTTTTTTATTTTATATACTTCATTTGGTTTTTATAAGTAATTGGGCTGATTAGGAGACTTTTATTTTAGTTAATTATTATAAAATGATTTTAACTTTTTACTTTTTACATTTTCTACTTCTTGGCTTGAACAAGCGTTCATCTGATCGCTTGTTCAAGCCTTTACACTGCAATACACATGTATTGCAGTGTATAGTTACATACAGCATGCTCAGTTACATACAGCCGGGTCCTACAGGGAAGCGCAACCCGGCGCAGATATGAGCCGGCAGCCTTGTGACACTCGTTGGACCCCGGGGCTGTGGCAGGAGGGATTGGATCCCTTGGTAAGCACACTGTGGGGGTTCGATCCACGGGGGACACACTAACACGCATCATGCTTGACTGCGACGTGTAAGCATGGGATCAGAGTTTTTACGACGCCGGGTGTTAGTGCCGGGTCTGGGCTGTGTTGGGTCTGGAGCAGTCACAGTGCTGGATGGGATGGCTGCTGCCACGTTTTAGGCCAGGGCTTACAGCCCTATGTAAAAACACTGGGTCAGGGGGTTTGGGTTCCCTAACCGTGTGTAGCTCGATGGAACACAGTGGATGTCAGAACCAGAGCTGGACCTTGCTGTGTGGGGAAGTCTAAGGACTGAAACGGTTCTCCTAGCCCAGGAGGAAATGAAGTACAGTACTGTGCCGGTTAATGTGTACTGTGCTTAATGACATGGACTGAGATTTTTTAAGACTGTTGCCTGGCACTTCTCTAAAGACTGCCATTTGAGTTGAACCCCTACACTTTCTACTGGTATAAGGGCCTTATAGGGTCTACCAGTACAAAGGTCCCATGGGAAACTACTGGTATAAAAGTCTCATGGGGATCTACTGGTATAAAAGAAATAAATAAATGCCAAATATAATATTCGTACCTGCAGTGTCTTCTGTCGGCAGAAGATTCTCTTTTGTGTTTTTTATGTGTGAGTACTGTGGTTAAGGTTTCAGCTGTATTGTGGTTGATTGAGCCACACCCAGGTCTCTGCAGCTCAGCCCTGTCCCCAGAAAGGCTTACTAAAGTGCTGGATGGCCAATCTGGTTAGCTGCTGGGGGAGCGTCTAGGAACTCTCTATACAGACGGTCCCCTACTTAAGAACACTCAACTTACATACGACCCCTAGTTACAAACGGACCTCTGGATATTGGTAATTTATTGTACTTTAGACCTAGGCTACAATAATCAGCTGTAACAGGTATCACAGGTGTCTGTAATGAAGCTTTATTGTTAATCCTGGTTCTTATGACAACCCAACATTTTTAAAAATCCAATTGTCACAGAGACCAAAAAAGTTCTGGCTGGGATTACAATAATAAAATATACAGTTCCGACTTACATACAAATTCAACTTAAGAACAAACCTACAGACCCTATCTTGTATGTCACCCGGGGACTGCCTGTATATCTGCCTAGTTCCATTACTCTTTGCTGGTTCTACTAACCTCCTCATAATTGTTCTTTGTGATCCTGTGTTATCACTTGCTATTCTGCAGGGACACAGCATGGTGAGTTTGCCAAAATTTACCCAATCTGACAGTTGTGGTTAATTTCTTGTTAAATTCCATCATCTATATGACGTTAGATGTCAGTTGGACATTACAGCGATATGACATACAGTTCCATAACAGTAATGAAGTAGCTATGCACCACATTTATCTGGAATATGGAAGACCATAGAGTTCAATTTCTGAACAGATGTAGAACACGTCATCCCACACTCCAGGAGGTATTTATCACGACATTGTCCCCACTATTGTGATGTAACAAAAGTTACAAGCTGTGCTGCAAGCATCTTTCTCATTATTGGAGTTTAATGAGTTTTTGCTAACAATTAATAACCATGATATGAGTTTAATGAGTTTTTGCTAACAATTAATAACCATGATATGTAATACTGTTTATGACTATTCCGCAGATGGGGCAGATCTAAGTTCTTCTAACTTATTATTGACAATTTGAAGGAATTCAGAAGAACCAGTGGCAAAAATTCAAAGGAAGCCTTCTACGCAATTGGCTGGTAAAGGGGAACTGAAGTTCTGTACATTGCCAAGAAAAACCAAAGCAAACAATGGGACAGCGTCTAAACTTCTAGCAGATGTTCCTCTTATTGGGTTATAAATCCCTATCCATAGAGCAGCAAAACAAGGGATTTACTTTTCAAGGCAGAATATGACAGCATCCAAGTGTTTTGCATTTCTTTGTTAAATAATAGATAAGAATTTAGATGTTAAAGGAATATTACTTTTCCCACACATGCAGGTTATCCATTGTATGATGAAAGATATACAATTTCCCAATATTCTTTCTTTTTCATTTGCTCATGTTTTATTAAGATTAGAGATGAGCGAACATACTCGTCCGAGCTTGATGCTCGTTCGAGTATTAGCGCACTCGAAACGGCTCGTTGCTCGGACGAGTATTTCGTCTGCTCGAGAACTACTGCTCGAGAACAGTGAAGAACACAGTGAACACAGGATCATTAAGGATCATTAAGGATCATTTAAGTGAAGAACACAGTGAAGAACACATTGCAGATGTTTCCGTACATCTGCTAACTTATCAGAAGACATTAGAACTGTGTTCTTCACAATAGTATGTGAAGAACAGTAGGGCACATTTACGTACCCGGTCCATTCGCGTTCCAGCGGCGGCTCCTCCGCCGAGCGTTCGGGTCTTCCGGCGATTCATGAAGGTTCTGCAGCCGATGTACACCAGGTGTCGCTGCTGCGTCGAGGTCCGCCGAGGTGCATGTAAGTATGGCGCGTGCGACCAATTTTTTATTTTAATGCGGCGGTTTTTCCGAATTTGTCAGTGTTCGTTTGGCCACGCCCCCTGATTTTCGGCGCGTGCATGCTGGCGCCGATGCGACACACTCCGATCGCGTGCGCCAAAAACTCGGGGCAATTCAGGGGAAATCGGCGCAAATCGGAAATATTTGGGTAACACTTCGGGAAAACGCGAATCGGGCCCTTAGTAAATGACCCGCAATATGTGTGAAGAACACATTGCAGATGTTTAACACGGGTCATTCTCCTTTTTGAAGTTCCACGAATATTCCATTGAATTTAAAAAAAGGTTGAAGATTCCCAGCTACAAGCTTGGCCCTCGCTATCTGGGTCCATTTGAGGTGCTGAAGCGTATTAACCCTGTGGCCTATAAGCTGCGCCTTCCTCCCACCATGCGCATTCCGAACTCCTTTCATGTCTCTCTGCTCAAGCCTGTCATCCTGAATCGCTTCTCCCAGCAAGATCCTCCTCCTACTCCAGTGGCGGACTCCACCAACACCTATGAGGTAAAGGAGATCTTGGACATGAAGACGGTGAGGGGGAAGCGGTTCTTCTTAGTTGACTGCAAGGGGTTCGGGCCTGAAGAAAGGTCGTGGGAGCCAGAGGACAATATATTGGATCGTAATCTTCTCCAGAGATTCCTCCAGCCTAGGAAGAGGGGGAGGCCGAAAGGGGGGGTACTGTCACGGGTGGTCCCGCGACCCACATTGCGGGTCGCGGGCTCACCCGTGCCACCCTGCCCCCGCCAGCGTGCTGCCAGCGCTTCTTACCCATCCCGGCTCCTGGCTCGCTCCCCTCCGCGGCACCTTCTCCAAATTTAAAGGGCCAGCGCGCCATTAATTGGCGCTGGCCATATTGCCCAATTCTCCATAAGCCTGCCTCTTCCTGTAAGCCTTGCCGGATCTTTGTGCCTCATAGCCTTAGAGAAAGCTTCCAAGAGAGTATTCCTGCGTTCCTGTGTATTCCTGCGTTCCTGTGTATTCCTGCGTTCCTGTGTATTCCTGTGTGTTCCCGCTCCTGAGTCCTGTGTTGCCGTGTTACCCGAGTTCCTCCGTGTTGCTGTGTTCCGTGTGCCTGTGTTCCCGTTCCCACCTGCCTGGACCTTCTGTTGCTGACCTCGGACTTGGACTTGACGTTGCATCTCTGCCGCCTGCCCTGACCCTGTCCCTGGACCTGTCTACGAGATTGTCATCCGCTAAGGTACCTCGACCTCGGCTGCCACCGTGGGCTAGTCACACCTGGGAACGACCTAGTGGTATTCTGCCGCAGCAAGTCCAACCCGCTTTGCGGCGGGCTCTGGTGAATACCAGGTGCCGCTAGGCTCCGGTTCTGGGTGTTGGCTAGTTCCATCTCCCGTGGTGGTCCAGAGGATCCACTGATCCTAACAATAGTTATAATGTCTGTGCAATTGTAATTAACAGTTTTCAAAAATCTATTTCAGATCTGGCCAATGCACACAAATGTATGGGAGACATATACGTCCTGCATAGTTGTCTGTAGCACCCGTGCTTGGTATGGTGAGCACAATGTGTGCTCACCGTACCGTACCGTGCCGTGGAAGCAAAAAAGATAGAGCATGCTTTATCTTTTGGCTGTAAGCACTGTGTGCGCCATTAACTATAGAGAGGGGAGGGGCGAGCATGGCTCGCTTCTCCTCCTCTCCAGCATTCCCGACGTGTGCCGCCCGGCCGTGGCTGTGTGGGCACACATTCGTGTGCATTCATCCTAAGATTTACTTTCCTCCAAATTGTCTCCAGAAAAGGTAGCAGAGCCTCAGTGGGCCCCTTTGCAGTGACCCAATGTGGCGGCATTAAAAAATTCTTCTGTTCCCTAAAATATTCCCTAGTTTATTATTCCAAACAGCCCCCTCATATTTATTTTATATAACTCCTCCTCACCTACGGATTCATTAGATACAGCCCCCCTCACCCCTATGAATTCATTAGATACAGCCCCCCTCACCCCTATGGATTCATTAGATACAGCCCCCCTCTACCCTATGGATTCCTTATGTACAGCCCTATGACACCTAAAATAAAATAGTTGTGTCTATGCTATTAATGTACTTGAAGGGGAATCCTCTTTGACAATAGCCTTGTAGCTACAATGCAGAACAGGAAGAGATTATCCATATCCTTGCAAAAGTGAGATGTGATTCTGTGAAGAAAGTGAAACACAGGAAAATCCCTTATGGATGGGCGAAGCCTTCTATTAGAGCTGTACCTTCCTGAGTCATGGATTTCCATATATGTCAGAAGAACTGTGTGTTCCCGCTCCTGAGTCCTGTGTTGCCGTGTTACCCGAGTTCCTCCGTGTTGCTGTGTTCCGTGTGCCTGTGTTCCCGTTCCCACCTGCCTGGACCTTCTGTTGCTGACCTCGGACTTGGACTTGACGTTGCATCTCTGCCGCCTGCCCTGACCCTGTCCCTGGACCTGTCTACGAGATTGTCATCCGCTAAGGTACCTCGACCTCGGCTGCCACCGTGGGCTAGTCACACCTGGGAACGACCTAGTGGTATTCTGCCGCAGCAAGTCCAACCCGCTTTGCGGCGGGCTCTGGTGAATACCAGGTGCCGCTAGGCTCCGGTTCCGGGTGTTGGCTAGTTCCATCTCCCGTGGTGGTCCAGAGGATCCACTGATCCTAACAATAGTTATAATGTCTGTGCAATTGTAATTAACAGTTTTCAAAAATCTATTTCAGATCTGGCCAATGCACACAAATGTATGGGAGACATATACGTCCTGCATAGTTGTCTGTAGCACCCGTGCTTGGTATGGTGAGCACAATGTGTGCTCACCGTACCGTACCGTGCCGTGGCAGCAAGAAAGATAGAGCATGCTCTATCTTTTGGCTGTAAGCACTGTGTGCGCCATTAACTATAGAGTGGGGAGGGGCGAGCATGGCTCGCTTCTCCTCCTCTCCAGCATTCCCGACGTGTGCCACCCGGCCGTGGCTGTGTGGGCACACATTCGTGTGCATTCATCCTAAGATTTACTTTCCTCCAAATTGTCTCCAGAAAAGGTAGCAGAGCCTCAGTGGGCCCCTTTGCAGTGACCCAATGTGGTGCCATTAAAAAATTCTTCTGTTCCCTAAAATATTCCCTAGTTTATTATTCCAAACAGCCCCCCTCATATTTATTTTATATAACTCCTCCTCACCTACGGATTCATTAGATACAGCCCCCCCTCACCCCTATGAATTCATTAGATACAGCCCCCCTCACCCCTATGGATTCATTAGATACAGCCCCCCTCTACCCTATGGATTCCTTATGTACAGCCCTATGACACCTAAAATAAAATAGTTGTGTCTATGCTATTAATGTACTTGAAGGGGAATCCTCTTTGACAATAGCCTTGTAGCTACAATGCAGAACAGGAAGAGATTATCCATATCCTTGCAAAAGTGAGATGTGATTCTGTGATGAAAGTGAAACACAGGAAAATCCCTTATGGATGGGCGAAGCCTTCTATCAGAGCTGTACCTTCCTGAGTCATGGATTTCCATATATGTCAGAAGAAGGATACGTGGTATCTCTCTATAAATCCAGTATCACCTATGCTGGCATATGCTTCTATGCCTCAGTGTAGCTATTAAACACTATTATGGGTTTCTCACAAATTTGTTATTGGTGAAGTTTGACTTTAGTAGGGACTTTAGCCTCCAGAAGAAGTCATCTGCCAGCGGCTCCAACCACTGTGCACTTATAGCAATGGTATTGATTTTAATTTCATGGCCACAAAGATGGTTACAGGAACAAATCTCCTGTTTTGTGTTTTTCCTGTCTTGATATTACCAGTGTAAAATGAAGAAACCAGGAGAAAACAGGAGAACTCATGGCACTTTACTTACAAAATACCCAACCAAACAAATGGAGGAACAATCTTGCACAGCAAAATTTGTAGTCCAGCGCTCAAAGGTCGGCATAAAATCCATTGGTTTATTCTTAAAGGGCACCTACCACCACAAATCTACCTATAAAGGTAGATCGGGTGGTAGGTGAATCAATGGGACGTGAGGATAGCCCTTTTAAGGGCTAATCCTCACGTCCCCGCACTTTTTTGGTACCCTTTATACCCTAATATGTTAATTTTGTTAGCGCTACTTGGGCTTGGAGTAGCCGCATCTGAGGTTTACACGAGGCGGCTACTCACGCCCGGTAGCACACGGTAAGTGGCCTACCCGGGCGTGGAGTAGCCGCCTTGTAACCTCAGATGCGGCTACTCCATGCCCAAGTAGCGCATATAACAAACTATAACATTTAGGGTAATAAAAGTTACAAAAAGTGCGGGGATGAGGATTAGCCCTTAAAATGGGCTATCCTCACGTCCCATTGATCCACCTACCACCCAATCTACCTTTATAGGTAGATTTGTGGTGGTAGGCTTCCTTTAAAGATAAAAATACAGGAACAAATCCTTGGTAAACAAACTCATCCAATGCGTTTCAACATCTGTGACTTAGGGTGATGGCACACGTGGTATTTTGAACTTGTTTTTTTGGCCAATTTTTAAGAAGTCTGTCAAAAAACGCATGCATTAAAAAAGGCATGTGTTTTTGACAAGTTTGACCAATTATCTTAATTCGAACTGGTCAAAAAACGCATGCATTTTTGACGGACTGCTTAAAAACTGGCCAAAAACGCGTTCAAAACGCCTTAGGGTGATGCCACACATTGGCATTGTGAACCCGTTTTTGGTTAGTTTTTAAGCAGTCCATTAAAAAATGCATGTGTTTTCTGAAAACGTATCTGTCATTGACTGGTTTAACCAATTATCTTAATTAAAACTGGTCAAAATGCGTTTTTTTAACGCATGCGTCTTTGGATGGACTGCTTAAAAACGGACCAAAAATGGGTTCAAAACGCCATGTGTGGCATCACCCTTAGTCATGGTCTGAGCAATCTTTTAGTAACAGGTCCGCAGCCAATCACTTGTACCTCCATGTACCTCTTATGTCTTTGTGGGTATGCACCCTATCGTCTGTGTATTCCCCATCTCTCTGGAGCACTATTACTCAGAGCCCTATGCAGTATATAACATGGAAACATTGGGTAATATTACTTTCCAAAATAAGTCTTAAATTGTGTTGAGGTTTTGATAAAAGAATAATCCTGCAAGAGGAAGTGTGCAATAAGCAGAATAATCTGCAGCGTGTTCTGCACATGCTTTCTGTGTTCCATTATTTCACAAGAAATTCTTCTAATCCAGTGGAAACATTTATTAACCCTTCTGTGTGTGTATAAATATATATACAGGCAGCTCCCGGGTTACATACAAGATAGGTTCCATGGGTTTGTTCTTAAGTTGAATTTGTATGTAAGTCGAAACTGTATATTTTATTATTGCAGATCCAGCCCAAATTTTTTGTTGTCCCAGTGACAATTGGAGTTTCAACATTTTTTCCCGAAATTTGGACAAAGGATTATTAATAAAGCTTCATTACAGACACCTTACAGCTGATCAGTTCAGTCTGGGACTATAGTAACATCCAGAGACTTCACCAGAGGTCACAGTGGGCAGAGGGGTCTGTCTGTAGCTAGGGGTCGTCAGTAGGGGACTGCCTGTATATATATAGTAATATAACATTATAGTAATAGTAATATAATAGTAATACAACATTATAGCCTGAAAAGATTAGTATGTTAGTAAAGTTAGTATTAGTAAAAAATCTGTCAGAACCCCCCCACCCCCATAAAATAACTACTGGATTTTGTCTATAATAAGTTGCACCAATTAACCAATATCTTTCTTAGTGTTCTAGAGTAGAGGAGGGTGCGATACGCCAAAACCTCATGCCTGACCCAGGGTTTCATGCAGGGTTTGTTGCTGTACAAGCCATATACCGCAAAACCCTGGGCTGGGTTTGGCTGTATACTACACGGGGCAGGCTATATTCTACTGGGGGCAGGCTGTATACTACTGGGGGCAAGCTGTATACTACACGGGGCACTGTGACCAATGCATTTCCCACCCTCGGCTTATACTCGAGTCAATAGGCTTTCCCAGTTTTTGGTGGTAAAATTAGGGGTCTCGTCTTATACTCGGGTCGGCTTATACTTGATTATATACGGTACATGTTGTTGATTTTATTTGAAGGGGTTAGTTTCCATCTCAGGAGAAAGACCTTTTTTGCCCCCTATCAAAACCTTAATCTGAATGGCATATAAAATGTATGAATTTATTATGAGCTTTGAGGCTATAAACACTTTGGTGACATTTCTTTAGGCCCAGAGGGCAGGTTCTTTATCTGGAAGTGCTCCTCACAGGACTTGAGCCTGCTTAAAGGACAGCTACCACCAGGATGAAGGATTGTAAACCAAGCACACTGACAAACTGGTGTGTACCCCCTCTGGCAAGATCCTCTCTTCTTTTAGCTTCGTATGCCCTGGTTTTTTTTAAAGGCTTTTAAATTTTGCAAATGAGCCTGACTCCGGCTCCTGACTCCTGGCTCCACAGGTGTTAATGGAGCCTGGAGCCCCTAAGGCTCATTTGCATAATTGTTAAAGCCTTTTTGTTCCCTTAAAAACAAGGGCATAGGAAGCGTAAAAAAGAGCAGATCCTGCCAGAGGGAGCACACACCAGTATGTCAGTGTGCTAGGTTTACAATCCTTCATCCTGGTTAGTCTCCTGGTCCTTTTATTTTCCTGCAATTGTTCCATTAAAAGGCACTTTCTTGTCACTTTTTCTGTATGTGCTAATTTCTTACATTGTTTATAGGGAAATATACATTTCCTGTGGTTTTCCACCAAAGAGGAAGATATGAGAACATGTTACATTGAGTAAGGATGTGATATCACGTAGTTATGTCATTTCTATTACGTTTTAGAATAAAAACCAACTTCTCTTTTTCTCACATTGATGTTCCTGTGATTTTTCCTTTTTTTATTCCTGTATAACATCTTGCTTCGCTTTAAACCTGTATAGCATGTTATTTGATACTATGCCAAAGGAAATATCTAGGTTTACTCTAAACATGGGTGACTATGGGTTGTTCTGGTCCGGATAGGACTACAATGTCCCACACAACCTTATGATAAATGTGGCGATGTTCTGAAATAAAGCAGAAGTTACTGTCATTTCCATTACTTTACTATGTATTGGAAAGGTGATTGTTAAAAAGTTATTGAAATTGGTCTCTTCAAGGCCCCTTTCAGATGGCCGTATATGGCGCCACACCTTACGGAGGGCAGATGGCATACGGCCGCCATAGAGGTGCATTGTATACGGCATGGTACGGTACGGTGAGCATACACATAAGTAATTGTACCGTTTTGTCGCTGAAAAAAAAAGAGTGTGCTCTATCTTTCAGTATATGTACAGCAAGACAACATTTCCCCTTATGGAGATGGGAGGGATGTGGAGTGCTCACCCCTCCACCTCTCCAGCTAAACCTATGCTACAAGAATACATTAAAAATAGTCAATAAGAAAAAACACAGTACCTCTCCATTTTCAAACACATGTAGAGTAGAGTAGAGGCAAAAGAAACCTTGTTTGTGCGTTCTCCCCCCTTGGTGTGGCGTTCTCTTGAGCTTGACGCGTCCGTTGATCCAGCGCCTCCCACTGGAAATGCGGTGCGAGTGTCCGGTCTTCCGACTCAAAAACTCAACTCCTCCAACGTTGGTTCCGCTATGGTCCAGAAAGGGAACACTGCTAGTGACGGCGATCCCTCCCCACGTCTCCTGCCTGCACCGGGCTCCCTCCAAGCCAGAAGACTGACCCTACACCCGCACAGACACTTCCAACACCACCCGGAAGTGGAGCCGCCTTTTTGGAGAGGTATGACATGTATATGTATGGTGGTGCTCAAACGTAGTAGAATACAGAAAAGGGTTACTTTTTCATCATCAAGAAAGAAAGGAGGAAGTTGGCACTCACCGCGTCTTAAAATATCATCTTCTTAATTCTTTACATCATAAAAATAGCATGCGTTACAGGGAGAGGAACACAGGAGCGTTTATAGGGACGAGTCTTTTCGTGCATAAACTAGCGCTTCATCTTGCAATTATTGAAGATTATTGAAGAATGGCGCACGATCTTCAATCATCTGGCTCACACTGCACAGGGCAATAGTGCAAAAACTGAGAGCACCAGTTGTTTTCCCGTGCACTAAGTTTAATGGGCGTGTGCCGCAATTATGTTGGACTTGCCAACATAAATATGGTGCACGGTGCGAATCCGCACCGGAACGCCCCTTTGTTTGCACAGTATAGTGCATCCGCCACACAATACAGTTGGAAATGCTACATAAATACATCTGCAAGCAGTTTGCACTGTAAACGGGTGCAAATAGAATAATAAATGTGCTCCATAGTATCCAGAACCAAACCTCTGGTGTGCCATAGCAAACTAAGTTAGGAAATTAATCTTTATCTGTAGCTCTTATTCCAAATTTTGGGGCACATTTACTTACCCGTCCCATTGCGTCCGCCGATCCGGAATGTCTGACAAGGATTCAGAGCTGCCGCAATTCACTGACAGCGTGCACCCGATTTCTTGCGTCACTTCCCCGCTGAGGTCCACCGGAGCTCACCTTCTTCTTCCCGGTGTATGTGAGTGCATGTCTTGTGACACAAATTGATTTGTTAAATTCCGCGCTTAGTCCGAATCAGTCAGGTTGTCAGACGGCCACGCCCCCGATTTGTGTTGCATGAAAGCGGGAGCGGATGCACCAAAATACGATTGCGTGCACCAAAAACCCCTGTACAATTCAGGGCAAATATTCGGTAAACCCGATGGAAATGCGTCCGACCCTTAGTAAATGTGCCCCTTTGTCTTTCTATAGCACAGAGAACAAGATCCTGAGGTGTTTTCAAAGTGCATATTCTCACCTTTATAATCTGATATAACGCTCTCCCTCCAGTCTCTAAATGTGACTCTTCTCATGCAAAAAGACACTCTTTTAAGCTTGTTTGCGTAAGACTTTTAGCAATTTTTTTGTAGGTAAATGGGTGTAAGTATTTAAGTATGAAATAGTGAATTATTAGAATAATATGTCATACCATTTATTTACAAAGGTCTGTAAATAAACCAAAATGTGTTTCTTTAGAACACAATCACCACAAATGTAGATGTAGATGTAGAATAAATGTTGTTGAAAATTATATGAAAAACATGAACATTTCAGGTACTTTCATCCCCCTTCATGATTTCTGTAGGTGTTAGGATTTTTTCAGGCCACGGACCACTTTTGATACTAGTCATCATAATTCAATTGGTGGAGTTCCAAGTTAAAAAGTAGCAGTTTAAGGTATCACTTAAAACTATAGAGGGGACAAAGCCGTAGAAAGCCACGCAAAGCCATCAGAAGGCTCCATCTACTTTATAAACACCACGGCAGGGGACTATACCTTAGGTCCCATTGACTTGAATGACAAAACTTCTGTACACTGGACAAAGTTTTCAGTTCCAGAGACTGTACCCCTGATGCTTCACCTCCTCCTTCCGGCAGATGATGCCGCCTGAGGCAAGAGGTGCAATTTGCTTTATGGCAGATACACCCCTGGAAAATGAAAGTGATACATTACTTTAATTGTTGTTTAGTGGGTAGTTCCTCTTTGGTGCAATGGTAAATCTAATATTAGATGACCAATACTTTGTGTTTCTAATAATGTTAGACAGTATAGGTTATTTTGTACTTTTCGGGTAGACAAGATTGGACTTTCCCCTGATAAAGCAAACAGGAACTGTCTGACTGAGTTTTTCATGTTTTTTTTTTAATACTGGTCTTTTAGAGCCGAGCTCCGGGGTACAGTTGTCTAATAGGACAATTCCTAAGTGCACAATATGGTAAATCCCTTTCTTTTATTATTGTGATGTCTAACAGTTAATACTAAGGTTGACCCCTGTTTAAAATGAAAATATTGTAGATGTTTTGAGGCGAGTTTGGACTTTCCATGCTACTGAAATACTTTTCGTCAGAAGTTGATACTGTTACAGTTTCTGCCTGCGGTGCTTATATTACTTTTAGATGGATGGCAAACTCAGAGGGTCAGACTATCATGGGATGGTCTCTGGGACGAATGCGTTTCCAACATTATATTATGAATCCGTTATATATTTCACAACAGATTTCTGACCTATACAGTAATATAACTCCCCTGTAGTATCATACCATTTGCAATTGTTACTAAGTGCATATAATCATATATTACAAATACACAAATATCTTTTAAATCAGGGTAAAATACATACAGAGCCTAAAACTATTCATTAAATGGTCAGTAACTTTTCAATAAAATAAGACACTAAAGACACTAGATTTTAATATATCTTATCATAGCAGAGTATTCCTTCTTCTTTCAGGCCCCTTTCACACTTGCGTTTTTCTGCGAATTCTGCACGTGCACGTGCATTGCACTCTATCCCATTGTTTTAAATGGGCTTGTTCTTTTTTGCATTTTTTTCAAGTCTATGGAGACAATGGGGCTCATTTACTAAGGGTCCCGCGGACGCATTTTCGTCGGGATGGTGTCGCATGCGATCGAGTTTGTGTTGGCTTCGGCTTTCACGTGGCACAAATCGTGCTTAGGCCGAATCCGTCGGATCCTCCAATGGCCCATTGGAGGATCCAACGGGTTCGGACTAAGCACGGGATTTAACATTCAAATTTGTGTCGCAAGCCCAAGCACTTACATGCACAGGGAAGAAGAAGGTGAACTCCAGCGGACCTGAGCGGGGAAGAGACGCATGCACGAAATCTTTGACCCTCTTAGGATTTATTAGAGATCACCTGGTGGATCAACTAAGGCACACCCACGTGGAGGCGGGGCCTGGCATGCTAGGTCAAATTAGTAAAGGGTCTAGGCTTCCCCATTGGTCCTCATTGTATTTACAATGATTAAAATGAAAGCTGTAGCCGATAGCCCACTTTTTTCCCCCAAGAAAATGGTATGTTGTATTTTTTGCGCCGGGTGTGTAAGGCTAGGGTATAGTAACATTAGTACGACCAGTCAGCTGGGTGACATCACCTGCTGTCTGCAGTGCTTGCTGGATAAAGAAAATATCAATTTTTATTAGGGGGTCATGCATAATTTATTAGCAGAGCCAGGAGGCACTTGGCTGACGTAGGCTCATCAGCATTTTTTTTATAAAGTGTATTTCTTGGACTGTAGGACCTTCAGAAAGATAAGAAAACAGGTTCCCAGTACCCCTAAGGTAACGAGCATGACATGGGGTCAGTCTAGCGAGCATGACATGGGGTCAGTCTAGCGAGCATGACATGGGGTCAGTCTACCACCAGGCAATCTGGTGGTAAATGTCCTTAAACCTGGTCGCCATTCCTCAAATAGCCTTGAATGGTAACTTTATTGTATAAATAATCATTGGACTTGGTCCTCAATATCAGATTGATAGGTGTCTAACACTAGGAAACACTATCCCTGGTGATTCAGCTCACGGGAAATGGTAAGCGTCAGTGAAGTGTCCTTTCATAAGATAGTAAAAAAACATTTAATGGAACCCAAGCTGCAGTTACCTGGTCTAACCATTACACAGAGAATGGCGCTGTTCTGCAGTGATTTTGGTTCTTGTGGATATAGCATGTTCCTAACTGAAAGGCTGGGTTCCCATATTTCAGATGTGTGCAGACATTTTTATTGCAGCAACATTTATGCCTACTTGTTGTTTCATCTATGAGCCTGCATGTAAGGTTTTTCAGTCTCTAGATAATATCATCTTCTTCTAGCATTACATTATTACACACTACAATGGATATCTGCATGAAGCAATGTGTGTGACAAACATCAACTTGATTTTCATTGAAGAGTAGAATTGTATATTTTTACTCTTTCCACACAGAACTTTCCACCTTAAAACTTTGTCACGTTGCATTCTATAAAACCTAGTTAGAACAAAATCGCTTCCTTTCCAGTTGGGGGGGTTAATTAATCAACATAAGAATAAATGAAGGGTGCTCGTGGAGATAAGAGAAATGAAAGAGTAAAAACTACCCGTAGCGCGGTACTAGAAAAAAAAAAAAATAACCTGCATGTAAGGAATTTCTTACAATATAAATTTCTTCATGGTTGCACATGTTTTACTTGTTAGAGGTAGGATATTTGTGACTCTACTTTCACCAACAGGAAAACCTGGTCCTTGCTGATCCTTCTCTTCTACATTTTACAAGACATCTGAGGCCATTCCTGGAGATAAAATAGGACATCAAACTGTATACTTACTAACCTCCACCATCCATGAAGTGAGGTCATTGTACCACCAGTCACAGCCGTCACCGCGATCTCGGAACGGATGCGGGAGTAGACTGTGCCTCTTCCTGTGGTGTGGTGTTTCACCCAGCCATATCCACATCCAGGCTAACTGGCTCTGATCGGTAGTTCCCCCGGCGGTAGGCGCACGGCCGACTTCACACCAGGCTGCCGCTCCGCTGACTAGGGATCTCACCACAGATTCTCAAGATTTAATGGCCAGCGTCCTTCTAATTGGCGCTGGCTAATCTGGCACAGTGTTTCCAGACACCTCCTGCTGTTCCTTTCAGGATTCCAGTCCAGCGGATCCTCCAGCATTCCTACGCTCCTCTGATGTCTCTAGCGTCCATCTAGGATCTGCCTTGGGCTGCGTACCGCGGCTTAGTCGCACACCGTAGTTAAACTACCTGGGTGGCACCCTGCCGCAGCAAGAACATCCCGCTTTTTGAGCGGGTTTCTGACGAAGACAGGTGCCATTTTAGACTCAGGCAGGTTGCGGCTAGACTCATCATCTCTCCAGCGGTGGTCCAAGGGTCCACAGGTCCACTACTCCTTCTTCGGACTCTTCCACAGTGGGGGAAATAAGTATTTGATCCCAGCCGCAATTTTGCAGATTTTCCACATTACAAAGATGGAGAGGCTGTCATTTTTACTTGTAGGTACACGTTCAACGGCGAGGAGACAGAATTAAAAAAATCAGAAGAAAACCACATGTAGTTGATTTTGTAATGAATTAATTAGAATTTATTGCATGAAATAAGTATTTCATACCATAGAAAAACACAACACAATATTTGGTACAGAAACAAAAAAATTATAGGTCAGACGTTTCCTGTATTTCTAGTCCAAGTTTTCACACACTTTAGGGATTTTGGCTCAGTCCTCCATACAGATCTTCTCCAGATCTTTCAGATTTCGGGGCTGTCACTGGACCCCTCTAGGACCTTGATTTGCTTGATACCGAGCCGCTCCTTAGTTGCCCTGGCTTAAAACACTGACTTAAAACACTTAAGTCATTGGAGCAGATTTACTTACCCGGTCCTGTCGCGATCCCCGAGATGCGTTGTCCGCCGAGGACGAAATCCAGCCCGATTCACTAAGATCGTGCGCCCGAGATCCTGCATATGTTTCTTACCCGCTCAGGTCCGCCGGAGTTCACATTCTTCTTCCCGGTGTATGTGAGTGCATTGTCTTGCGACACAATTTGAATTTTAAATCCAGCGCTTAGTCCGAATCAGTCGGGTTGTCCGACGCCCCCCCCCCCTCCCCCCCGATTTGTGTCGCATGAAAGTCTGCCCATTGTGCCAAATTCTGATTGCGTGCAACAAAGACCTCTTTTAATACCCCTGGAAATGCGGTGTGCGGACCCTTAGTAAATGTGCCCCATTGTCATACTGGGAGGCCCAACCAAGACCCATCTTCAATGCTCTTGTGCTTTGTGGCCCCATCCTCCCTTCAATACGGTGCAGTCATCCTGTCCCCTTTGCAGAAAACCACCCCCGAAGTATGATGTTTCACAAGTCCCCATGGTTCACATTTGGGACTTTGTTATTAGAGTTGTATTCATTCTTCTTCCTCTAAAGCCAGCAAGTGGAGTTGATGCTAAAAAGTTTTTCATCTGGTCTCATCTGACTCATCTGACCTTCTCACATGCCTCCTTTGGATCATCCCGATGGTCAGTTGTGAGCTTCATGCAGGGGGACGTTGCAAGCCTTGCATGATATTAATCCATGGTAATCTATGAGACTGTGTCCCCAGCTGGCTTCAGGTCATCATCCCCTTTATCCTTCCTCCATTGCTTCTAATCTGCTTTTCTTTAAAAAATTTCAGTTAAATTTACACCTCCCTCCGGTGCAAGATAACATAAAGGCCTATAAACAGGGCCGGATTAAGGTTGGTGGGGGCCCCTGGGCGCAAAATCTGGTGGAGGCCCCCACTGAGTGCAGCGTGCATACACGTCCTGCTGCTCACTATCCACACAGTAACACAGCTATATACAGCCGCCTCACCCCAGTAACACAGCTACATACAGCCGCCTCACCCCCAGTAACACAGCTACATACAGCCGCCTCATCCCTAGTAACACAGCTACATACAGCCACTTCGCCCCCAGTAACACAGCTACATACAGCCGCCTCATCCCATAACCAGCTACAGACACACAGCCCCTCATCCCCCACCCCAGTAACACAGCTAACCACCCGCCACCTCATCCCCAGTAAAACCGCTACGTACAGCCGCCTCTCCCAGTTCACCGCTACACACCGCCACCTCTCCCCAGTAACACAGCTACATACAGCCCGCCTCATCCCCAGTAACCAGCTACTACACCCGCCTCTCCCCAGTAACAGCTACACAGCCCCTCAGCCCAGCTAACACAGCTCTACATCATCCTCGCCACCAGTATCACAGCTACATCCAGCCACCTCATCCCCAGTACAACGCTATACACCAGCATCCTCAACCCCAGTAACACAGCTACCTACAGCCTAAGGCCTAATTAACAGGGCCGGATAGAGGTTGTGTGGGGGCCCCTGCTCAAATCGGTGGAGGCCCCCACTGAGTTGCAGCGTGCTACACGCTTCTGCTGCTCACTATCCACACATCACACAGCTATATACAGCCAGCCTCCTCCCCCCATAACCAGCTACAGACGCCGCCTCACCCCCAGTAACACAGCTACATACATCCGCCTCACCAAGCCATTAACACAGCTACATACAGCGCCTCACCCCATAACACAGCACATACGACGCCTCACCCCCAGTAAACCACGAGCTCATACACCGCCTCACCGACCCATTAACACAGCTACACAACCGCCCCTCTCCTAGTAACACAGCTACACCAGCCACCTCTCCCCAGTAACCAGCTACATACGCCGCCTCCTCCCCAGTACAAGCTACGCAGCCTCCGTAGCCCCCAGTATCAACAGCTACTACGCCGCCTCACCCCAGTATCACAGGCTACACTACGCACCTCAGCCCAGTAACACAAGCTATCCACAGCCGCCTCACCCCCAGTAACACAGCTACATACAGCCACCTCATCCCCCTGTAACACCGCTACATACACCAACAGCCCCCTCATCCCCAGTACCACAAGGCTACTACAAGCCGCCTCAACTCCCCAGGAACACAGCACGATACGCCTGCCTCATCGTCCCCAGTTAACACAGCTACGTATACAGTCCGCCCATCCCCATTACCCCAGGCTACCATACATCCCCCTCATCCCCAGTACCACAGCTACATACAGACACCTCATCCCCTGTAAGCCCCTCTACAATCTACACCTCCTCATCCTCCCACGTATCCAACACCCTAAAGTAAGCATTCCGTCCATCATCCACATTCTAAACGCTGCTCACATACAAGCTGCCTCATCCCCAGTAACACAGCTACATCCAGCCGCCCTCCCTGTACACCAGCTACATACCGCTTGCCTTCATCCCCAGTAAACGACCGCTACATCAGATCCGCCTCACAGCCCTCCATTAACCCGCTAGACACCAGCCGCCTCATCATTCACCCCCAGTTATCAACAGCTACATACATCCGTCTCGTCCCTCCAGTACACAGCTACCCCTCCGCCCTCACACCCCAGTATCACATCTACACCAGCCGCCCTGGCCCCCAAGTACACATCTACATACAATGCCTCCTGGCCCATAACACACGCCGCCTCACCCCCAGTAACACAGGCTACATACAGCTGCCTCATCCCCAGAAACACCACTCACCACACCTCCTCGCCCCCAGTAACACATCTACAATCCAGCCGCCTCATCCACATTACAGCAGCTACATACATCCACCCATATCATCCCCTTTAACAACGCTAGATACAGCTGCCTCATCCCAAGTAACCACATGTCCCTAACGAGCCTCCTCATCCCCAGTATCATCCCAGCTCACATACACCCCTCATCCCATTAAACACCCACAGACACACAGCCACCAATCTTCCTCCAATTAACACATGCTCATACATCCTCCTCCTACCCACATTACACATTCTTACATACATCCCCCGGCTCATCCCCTTACTACAGCTACAATAACCATCCACCGGCCTCATCCCCTTAACAAAAAACCCACCCGCTACATACATCCGGCCATCATCCCCATAACACACGCTACAGATACATCCCCCGCCATACGATCCGCAAGGTACCACTTCTGGCAGGCAACTACCTCTGACCCCAGTAGTCATCCCATTAACACAGCTACATACACAGCCGCTCATTCCCCAGTAACACACTACATACCTCCACCTCCTCATCCCTCCCCCTTTAGCACCCCAGCTAGCATACACGGCCACCGCATTCCCCATTCCAAGACAGACTACCGTACTTCCACCAAGCTCCACTCCCACAGTAACCAGCGACATACAACCGCTGCCGCATCCCCAGTAACACACTCCATACGCCCGCCTCAATCCCTAGTACCCCGCTACATCATCGGCCTCATCCCCCAGTAACAACACAGCTGACATACACAGCCGCGCCTCAAACCCCCAGTAACCATCTACATACGCCGCCGCCCGCCTCGCCCCCAGTAACACATCTACACACCAGCCGCCTGGCCCACCCAGTATCACGCAGTCACAACAGCCCGCCTGGCCCCCAGTAAACCAGCTACATCTACAAGCCGCCTCACCGCCCCCATTTCCACAGCTACACACAGCCTCCGTCACACCCCAGTATCACTAAGCTACATACAGCCGCCTCGCCCCACAGTATCAACAGCTACACACACCGCCTGCACCCAGGTATTCACAGCTACACCCACCACGGCCGCCTCGTCCCCAGTAACAACATCTTATATATACCTTTCACCCCTACCAGATATGCAGTTCCCATTTAACCCGCAGTTTTACAATTACACCTCATTTATACACTGATATATACCACTTCTACACCAACCTCGTATGCTTGGCAACCCCTATCTAATACCAGTATACACCACACATTTATGTACCATATGCATTTATAACACTAATACACAAATCTAAAGTATATACCACATATAACAGTCTCATATACATATATACACACACATAACGACAGTTCCACGTTATTTACTATACTATTATATATAATATATATAATATATATATCCACGCACGACTACAATACTCGTATACACTGACCATATATACACATAAGCAGATATCAAATACCAGATACATCACCATGCTCTGCTTATTCATAGAATATACACCCTATCGTAATACCCACGACACACCATTCAGTATACAGACATATACATAAGTACCATATACCGCATATAAACATAACAATACATCATATATACTTCTCGATGCATATATTTAAATGTTGCAACAATATGCTTCATACAAATATAATGCGTGTATCAATACAGTAACATGCATCTATACCCAGTAATACATATATAGAACATGAAATGCATCTAATACGACAGTATACACAATATTGACAGGAAATGCATATCTACACATATATACAACTATATAGACAGGAATGCAGAATTAAAACAGTAATACCATATAGACAGTAAGATGCATATATACACACACCAGGATATCACATATAGACAGTAGCTGCATCGATACACATATATAAGACGTCTAGGCATATATACACAATACAAATTATAATACATATATACACAGTAGATCACAGGTATATGCATATATACACATATTACACAGTATATACACATAGATACTATTTGCACAATAATAAATAAATAGACAGTAGATTGCTCATATACACACCAATACAATTCATACATCATATTACCAACGATACTACATATGTATTGTATACTTACCCTTTTTGGATGATGACCGGCCGTCACGTCATGCGGGTGTTCCGGGTGGTTCTTGTTCGGCATGGGGGGGGTCCGGCTCGGGTACATTGTCCGGTTTTGGACAGGGAGGGGGGAAACTCGATGTTGGCAACCGTGACGATCGGCAGGGTGTTTTTGGTGAGGGGGATCACTGAGGACGGCCACTGGTTCCAGGGGGAGGTAGCGGGGGACGGGCATTGTTCAGGGGGGGTGGAGGAGCGGAGGACAGCCGGTTGTTCGGACGGGGGAGGAGGGAGCGCGAGGGGGGTTACGAGCGGGCGAGGAGGCCTACTAATGCACCGGGATGGGCGGGCAGGGATGCGGGAACCTGTGCCGGGGGGCGGACGGCTCGGCCATGCAGGGGGATATGCGGGGAGGCGGTCACTTGTGCCGGGGTCGGGCGGACGGCTCAGGGAGGTGGCGGCTGAGGAGTCAGTGCCGGGGGAGCGCGATCTGGTGGGGGCCCCCTGGGGGGGCAAGATGGTGGGGGCCCCGGGGCTCGAGCCCCGCCTATAATCCGGCCCTGCCTATAAAGGGGAGGTGGAGGGAACAGTGAGTCACAGCAGCTAGGTCCATCCTTATTTTTAAGATTATGAATCCGTTTAACATCTTGTCTTTTTACAGGGTAAGTTGCAACAATTTTAACTATTACTTTGATAGAACATAAAATTTAACATCTAATTTATATCTATTTTATATATTAGTGAAAATTATAAAAAAAAAGTACCAATTCTGTAGTTTTTGTTTTACCCGTTCACCTTTTCCTATAATAAACATGGAAACTTTATTGTATAAATTATCAATGAGAGTGATAGTTATTTTACATTAAGATATCCCCAGTGATCAGCAGTAAAGTAAATGGAACAGCAACTGCAGCTTATTTCTATGAATAGTAGATATATCTAATGGAACCAAAGGAAATGCACAATCCCAAGAAGGGAAGGTAGGATACCAGCGACGTTCTTATTAAGCGCTTGGACATAGTCAATGTTCGGTTTTTTTAGGCAGTTCGAATACGTCGGGTTTTCGTTAGCGTCACGACCACCCCGATTTCTGTCCGCAATGCGCATGCCGCCCCGAAGGTGCGCACACAATACGATCGCCGACTGGCCATGAATAAAACCACCGGTGCGGCTAATTCCAGTAGGAAAGCAGGCTGCAAAATCGGAATATTAGCAGGGTTATCACACGTCGGGGAAAACGACGATGAGGGCCTTAGTAAATGACCCCCAATGTCGGGGTTTAAAGTTCCCAAGTTGCTCATATGGTACAAAGTACGTGTAGATAAGAATGCGCAGATACAGTCTACATATCAAAGATACAGTGTAAAAACAAACATTTAGAAAGATCTTATACAAGTACTGATACAAAACAAATCGAGTTACATTTATAGAGATGATGGCGACAATGCTCGTCGAGCTTGTGATAGCTCGGTCGAAGATAGGGCTACTCGAAATGCTGTTGTCGGACGAATACTTTGCCCGCATCAGGAAAATGGCAGCTCCCGCCGTTTGCTTTTGGCGGGACAAAGAAACAGAGCAAATCCACAAGCAGGAGACTCTGACACTCCACCAGACTGACGGGTAACCTTACAGTCGATAGCAAGGGGTTAGTGGTGGCTGGCCAGATCAGGTAACCTGGGATTAGATAGCGATGGCCGCGCTGCCGGATATTCTGTGTCTGGATGCCGCTAGGAGAGAGCGCTGCTGGTCAGGAAAGCGTTAGGGCGTTCTATTAGCTTACTGTTAGGCAGGATGATTCTCAAAAGAACCCAACAGCCCTTCTTAGGGCTACAATAATGGTCTACTTTTTTATTTTAATTTGCATCTTTTCCCATTGTGAGGAATTAGCAGGGGATTGCTACCGTTGTGGTTTAGCTCTAGTGGCACACAACCTAAGCAAAGACCGAAGTGGGAAAATTTCAGTAGGGGGTGGATTTTCTATTAAAGGCAATAACTCAGGTCATCTCATCTGGCATAGTAGGTGCTCCTTTGTATGGCTAGAATAATAGCCAAGGAGAATACAAAACAGCTCTTGAAGCCTACAGTAGCGTTTATATATTTGATTTCGGTTGATCTGCTTGGTGTGGGCTTAGTTTTGCCAGTGCCTGTATGCACTTCTGAGCAATTTTGTAGGAGACTTGCGACGAGCAGTTTCGAGTACCCTAATGCTCGTCCGAGCTTGATGCTCGGTCGAGCATTAGGGTACTCGAAACTGCTCGTTGCTCGGACGAATACTTCGCCCGCTCGAGCACCATTCTGAGACTTTTCTAAAAATAATTTATCTGCCAAAACTTTTTTTGTCAGTACAGACTGACAACATATTTAGACTAAGACTAGAGATGAGCGAACATGCTCGTCCGAGCTTGATGCTCGGTCGAGCATTAGGGTACTCGAAACTGCTCGTTGCTCGGACGAATACTTCGCCCGCTCGAGAAAATGGCAGCTCCCGCCGTTTTGCTTTTTGGCGTTTTTTACTTGTTCGAGCTTGATGCTCGTTCGAGCATTAGCATACTCGAAACTGCTCGTTGCTCAGACGAGTATTTCGACAGTTCGAGAAAATGGTATCTCCCGCCGTTGTAATTTTTGGCGGCCAGAAACAGAGCCAATCACAAGCCAGGAGACTCTGCACTCCACCCAGCATGACGTGGTACCCTTACACGTCGATAGCAGTGGTTGGCTGGCCAGATCAGGTGACCCTGGGATAGACTAGCCGCTGCCCGCGCTGCTCGGATCATTCTGTGTCTGGATGCCGCTAGGGAGAGAGCTGCTGCTGGTCAGGGAAAGCGTTAGGGTGTTCTATTAGCTTACTGTTAGGCAGGAGTGATTCTCAAAGAACCCAACAGCCCTTCTTAGGGCTACAATAATGTTCTACTTTTTTTATTTTAATTTGCATCTAGTACCATTTTGTGAGGCAAAGCTGCACTTTATGCGGTTTTGTGGAATGACCACAGCATAGAGAATGGTTCTGTTTCAAGCGCTGGCTCCAGTGTGCAATATATCTGTTCATAAAATATGGTACACTATGAAGCCAGACAGTTTTTTGGATATATTTCACAAATAAATATGAAACTATTTTATAAGAAATTAAATAAAAAGTTATTTTTTAGTCACACCACAAACCTACAACTTTTTTTTTTTCCCTTCCCTCATCGTTCTTTTTTCTTTCTTCTCCCTATCTGTGTCTTACTTTCTTTCTTTTTCTTCTTCTTTCTCGTTTCTTCTGCCGCCCCTAACAACAGTAACAGTCTCAGCACATAACCAGGTTTGAACTTGGAGTTAATTTACGCCAAAGCTTTCATTCACCTAAACAGAAATCTTTTCTAAACATCTTCTACTTGTAGAACAAGGTTTAAAAAACAGATCCACATAAGCCCATAGCAGGCCACACATTGGCCCTCATGTTATTTGGGTTAAGTGTTGATCGGTTTTATATGTATTATGATCATGAGTCCATCCATAATATATTAATTTACAATAGAAGTTCCTGGATTGTTGGAAATGGCGTTGAAAGATATTTGACACATGCAATGAAGGATAATTATTAAGATTGGCATTTAAAAAAAACCTAACCAGTCCTTAAAATTCAACCCTGCCCAACCCTGCCCCTGGGCCCCACCCTGTTTCACCCTTTGCGCAGCCTCTCCGCCACCCCGTACCTCGGCCCCCCCCGGGAGGCCACTCCCCCCCCTTCGCCCCTCACCCTTTTTCCGTAGGAGCTTCGCAAAGCCACCTGTGTCTCTCTAGCCGGTTTCCTTTCTCAGGGACCTCTCTCCCCCGTGGGAACGCCCCTTATCGTACCGTGTAGCGCACACTAACTTCTGCGGCCCGTCAGTACGGCGAGAATCCGGCTTCTGCTACAAAGTCCCTCTTCGCCTAGGACGCGTAGAACGGGCCCCCTGCTGTTCTCCATCGTCGGACGCGGCAGTGCCTGGATGTGTGTGCTTCCGCGATTCGCGTCCGTTCTATCCATCTTCTTTTTGGTTTCATCCAATCTCCGCTATTTAAGAGAAATAAAAAAACCTCTCACACATTTTTGCGTGTATTTTTGGTATATTTTTGGTTTTGGTCATTTTCACTATTCACACACGTCTTTAAAAAAACAAAAAATCCCAGTTCCCTCCCCCTCTCGAACATTTGAGTAAAAGTTTTTGGCGACCATTGGGACCTTCTCTCAACACCAGCTTTAATCTCTTGCATAGTGTCTCTACTTTCTTCCTTCCTCTATCTCCCCCGTTTTCAACTACAAAACCAGGCAGGTCCCCTAGCTTAAGAAACAACCAGTACCCCGACCCGACTTCCCATACGACGCCCTAGTATACGCAAAACGCTACCTCTGGTGTTGTATTCTATAACTGTACTTAGTCCTCCTAGGCCTAAACAGTATCATCTGTAACAGACGTATCCACGTCTAGGGTGTCTGTAAAATGAGCTTTAGTGAGTTTAATCAATCATGGTTCTTTATGACCATCCAATTTGTTAAAATACACATTGTCACAGAGCACAAAAGAACATTCTGGCTGGGGCAGTACAATTAATAAGTATATATAGAACGAGTTCCTTCCGACTTACATACTATGCACACTCAAATGCAACTTAATAAGACCAAACCTAACAACCTATTTCTTGTATGTAGCATCGCTGACCGGGGACTGCTGCCTGTAAACGGTTGTTTTACACCCCATATTTAATTAATCTTATTGTTTTGGCTGGTCATTGGATGCCAAAAATAAGAAAAAGTCACAGTATCCCGCTAGGTGGGCTAATTACTATATCCACATTCTTACATTATATAAAACACACTCACCCCCAAAGCTACCACCCCAAATACAAATCATAAAAAGCTTATTTGTGTAAAGGTTCTTCTCCAGGAGGTAGACTAACATCTGGCTTAAAACAACTCTGAGTTCTTCTATTTCTTCTGTATATGTATGCGAGGAATGATCTTGCCAGTAAGCAGTTTTCCCTTCTTCCAAACAAATCCTCCCAACCAACCCCAGGGTCAGCCATTTTTTTCCCTACAGGAGAAAATGCAAATCAACAACACTGCACACATAGAAAACTACAGTATAATAATTGATAAGGAAATCCTTAAAGGAACCTGTCATCCCCATACCTTTTCATTCACACTTCACCCATTAAAAACCACTCTCTGTTCGTCACTCGTCCCCTCAGTATTAAAAATGTCCTTTCTGTAATCCATGTCTTATTGTTGAATCATCCCATTTTGCCTAAAAAAAATTCTCCCTTCCTCCTCCATAAACTTGGTAAATGAGGATAAGAGAGTCATATTTTGGCTGAGATGATTCAAGTTAGTTTAGATTTCTCTGCATAGAAAGTCCACTGCATATCTGTCTGTTTTAATATTCAAATAGAAAATGGTTGTGGGGTGTCATTGAATGATAATATCTTTAAGCATTGGCTTGTGTGTCTTCGGCTGGTGACTCTATAAGACCAGAAACACCTACAGTTAAAAAAAAAATGTGGTAATTAGAGATGGAGCTAACACTAAAATGCTTCGGTTCACCTCCTTTATTTCGAGACGAACCTTTTTTCCCCCGATGCTGACGAGTGCTCTCGTCTCGAATAAAACAACCCCATTTGAGGTCACTGGGAGACTCGAAAGAAGCATGTTTCATTTTCAAGGGGAACCAGGCTCTGCAAGGGAAGCTTGTGGCCAAACAACACCTGGGAACCCTTCAGAAAAGGTTAAACACCGCCCCTAAGGAAATGGACAGGAAACGCAATGGGCAGCATCAATATGCCTCTGAGGAGGCTTGCCTAATCGCAACAACCATTACTGCCAAATATGGGGCAACATATGGCCATGACAGAGTGACAGACATGAACTAGATAGCATCTAAAAACATCCAATAATTGACTCCTGACCACTATAGGGGAGGGCATGCAGTCAATCGGTCAGCAGCAGGCTAGAGAGTGCAATGTGGTTAATGATGGCGACATACCCTATTTTGACTCAGGCCTTCAAACCAATGGGGTTCAGAGAGGAACCAGGAGTGGCACAGAAGAGAAGCGCTTCAATATAAATCGGTACATTATAAAGTTGGTGCCAGTATACTTTTTGTGGATTACACAGCAAGGTGGCGACACCAAGTTAACATTGAAGCCCATGAAAACAGACCCCAAATTCTGCCTAACACAGCTCGTTTGATAAGTGGGAGACCATGTATGCTTCAGTTCATGGCCAGTGTAGTCGCACTGCACTGGCTGTGCCATTCCTCCTTTCGATAGTTAAAAATAAATAATAAACCCTCATCCATAAAGCTCTGTATAACTTGAATATGCATCAGCATATCCTAAATGCTGGAATGCTGCCCATGGCTGAGCACCTCCACCTAATACCTCTGCAATGCTGCACGTTTTACCATTCGTGTCTTTCTGCGTTTCCCCTGCTTCACCCCCCCCTCGTTACCCCAAACTGCAGCTTATTTCTATGAATAGTAGATATATCTAATGGAACCAAAGCTGCACTTATGCGGTTTGACCACAGCATAGAGAATGGTGCTGTTCTTCAAGCTCTGCTCCAGTGTTGAATATAGCATGTTCATAAAGTATGGTGACACTAGTGAAGCCAGACTAGTTTTTTGGATATATTTCACAAATAAATATGAAACTATTTTATAAGAATTAATAAAAGTTATATTTTAGTTCACACACTCACAACTTTTCCCTTCCCTCATCTTTCTTCTCCCTAACAAAGTAACAGTCTCAGCACATAAACCAGGTTGGAGACTGGAGTTACTGCAGCTTATTTCTATGAATAGTAGATATATCTAATGGAACCAAAGTTGCACTTATGCGGTTTGACCACAGCATAGAGAATGGTGCTGTTCTTCAAGCTCTGCTCCAGTGTTGAATATAGCATGATCATAACTGAAGATCTGGGTCCCTAAATTTCAAATGTGTCCAGAATTTTTTTATGCATGAGCTGGATAAAACAGCAACAGTTTAGTTTCCGTCCTTCATGCACCACCATGCGTGTAACATTTTCTCCAGTATCCATCTGATAAGCCCAGATGCCACAGCAAACTCCCAAAAATTCCGTTCCGGCATTAAATTTCTTCTAGAGTTACACTATGACACCACTACAATGGATCAGATCATAAGAATTAAGTTTATGTTTTTACGATCACTCTTACAGTTCTGTTCTTATTGGAACAATAGACATAATAAAATGACTATATGTCACTTAGTTCTGAAAGTGAGATACAAATTCTTTGGTTGCTTGATCTTTAATAACCTGCCATATGATCAAAAATAGGAACTTTTACATCAGTCCACTATGTATTTATGAAATCATTAATGACAGTGTTTGTCATTTGATAAATAACTGTTATTAGCGTTTATAATCAATTGAGATACATTGGGGGGATTTACTAATTGTGCCGCAAGGATGACTGTCGGCATCCAAGATCAGTCTCCGTAAAGCACAGCCTGATGTATTAAAGTGGTGCAAAAAAAAAATGCCGACAGTAATGAAGTGTGCGCCAAAATCTTTCATGGACTGCGCCTTATTTTTGCTCTTAGACCAATTTTTTCCTGGTCTATCGTGCGCCAAAAATTTTGCCTAAAAATGCTGACAAAATACACATTAATGTGGAGGATAGTGTGGAAAAGTTAGGCCACGCCCACCTGCACCAAAAAAAAACAGAGGTGTCGGGATAGTCGGAAACATCTGTTCTTTCTGGCGCAAACTCATTATAAATGATCCGCAACAGTTCTGCGCCAAAAAACATTAAAATACCGGCATTTTTTTGGCGCAGATGCGATAATACATGTGCCCCATTGTTTCCCGGTACTGAATCAACAGTTACTCTGATTGGCTAGCTAAGCTGTCATTCAGAGTTTACAACATAAGAAGCGGCCGAACCTTACTGTGTCTCCGAGGCAGCGATTTTTTAACTATATAGTGAAATCACGCTGCTGCACAAGCAAATGAATATACTGCTTGTTAAATCTTTTTGTGCATATACAATAGTAGCACTAGTTTATACTTACTACTACGTGAGAGCAGATTGTGCAGTGGCATCTCGCTGCTGCATATACAATGATAACACTCTGTCTCCCAAATACCCCCTTATAAAAACATTTTAGGGGGACGTTATATATTTTTACAGGAGAAGTAACAGGAAGAATTAGGGGATCCACTCCTGTATAGTTGTCCTGTGGCTATCATAAAGTATGGTGACACTAGTGAAGCCAGACTAGTTTTTTGGATATATTTCACAAATAAATATGAAACTATTTTATAAGAATTAATAAAAGTTATATTTTAGTTCACACACTCACAACTTTTCCCTTCCCTCATCTTTCTTCTCCCTTACAAAGTAACAGTCTCAGCACATAAACCAGGTTGGAGACTGGAGTTAATTTACGCCAAAGCTTTCACCTAAACAGAAAATCTTCTACTGTGCCTTTGAACAAGGGTAAAAACAGATCCACATAAGCCCATAGCAGGCCACACATTGCCTCATTTATTGGGTTAAGTGATTGATCAGGTTTATATGTAGTTATGATCAGGAGTCATCCATAAATATATTAATTTAAATAGAATGTTCCTGGATTGTTGGAAATGGCGTTGAAGGGATTTGACACTATGAAGAGAATGTATTAAGATTGGCATTTAAAAAGGGATTTGACACTATGAAGAGAATGTATTAAGATTGGCATTTAAAACACCAGCCTTAAAATTCACCCTGCCCCGCTCCCACCCCGCTCCCACCCGTCATGCGGATGCAGCAATCCCTATTTAAACCCAATTCTGATGAAGTTTTGGTCATTTCACGTCTTTAAATCCCAGTTCCTCTCGACATTTGAGTAAAAGTTTGGCGACACATTATAATGATAGGTTAGGTTCCTTAATATGAGCCATTTTCAATACAGGCGGTCCCCTACTTAAGAACACCCGACTTACAAACGACCCCTAGTTACAAACGGACCTCTGGATGTTGGTAATTTACTGTACTTTAGTCCTAGGCTACAATAATCAGCTGTAACAGTTATCACAGGTGTCTGTAATGAAGCTTTAGTGTTAATCCTGGTTCTTATGACAATCCTGTACTTTAGCCCTAGGCTACAATAATCAGCTGTAACAGTTATCACAGGTGTCTGTAATGAAGCTTTAGTGTTAATCCTGGTTCTTATGACAATCCAACATTTTTAAAATACAATTGTCACAGAGACAAAAAAATTCTGGCTGGGGTTACAATTATAAAATATACAGTTCCGACTTACATACAAACTCAACTTAAGAACAAACCTACAGTCCCTATCTTATATGTAACCTGGGGACTGCCTGTAAACTGTTTTTATTAATTAATGTTATTTGGCCATTGGATGCCAAAAATAAAGAAAAAGTCATCAGTCACCAGGTGCATACTACACCACAATACCCCAAATACATCATAAAAAAAGCTTATTTGTGTAAAGTTTTCCAGGAGGCTGTAGACTAACATCTGGCTTAACATCTGAAGTTCTTCTATTTCCTCTGTATATGCCTATACTAGCATCTTGCCAGGAAGCAGATTTCCCTTCCCAAACACCATTTCCTACAGGAGAATTGCAAATCAGACAAACAGTCCACATAGAAAACATACAGTATATAAACTGAATAAGGAAATCCTTAAAGGGAACCTTTCATCAGATTTCACCCAATTAAACCACTCGTCCCATCAGGTATTAAATGTCCTTTCTGTAATCAGGTCTTATGTGAAATCATGCCCATTTGCCTAAAAAAAATCTCCTCCATAAACATGTGTAAATGAGCAGAGAAGAGTCATATTTTGCCTGAGATGAGTCAAGTTTAGATTCTGCAGAGAAAGTGTCACTGCAGATCTTCTTTTTTATAGTACATAGAAAATGGCTTTTGGTGTCATATGAAAGATAATAATCTTTAAGATTGGTTTGTGGTTCTGTGATCTATAATACCAGAAACACATACAGTTAAAAAAAAGGTGGTAATTCGATTTTTATCTGCAATTTCTGTGTTTTATTTCTTGTAATAATAATAATTATTTATTTATATAGCACCTACAGATTACGCAGCGCTGCACAAAGCATGGCAAATTGGTCCCTGTCCCCAATGGGGCTCCTTAAGTTGAATTTGTATGTAAGTCGAAACTGTATATTGTATCATTATACATCCAGACAATTTTCTTTTTAGTAGAAAATTGGAGTTTCGGAATTTTTTGCTGTAATGGGACCAAGGATTATCAATAAAGCTTCATTACAGACACCTTACAGCTGATCACTGCAGCCTGGGACTATAGTAACATCCAGAGAGGTCACCAGAGGTCACAGGGGGCAGAGGGGTCCGTCTGTAACTAGGGGTTGTCTGTAAGTCGGGTGTCCTTAAGTAGGGGACTGCCTGCATTTGTATTTAATCAATAGATCTTTATTAGAGATGAGCGAACACTAAAATGCTCGGGTACTCGTTATTCGAGATGAACTTTTCCCGATGCTCGAGTGCTCGTCTTGAATAACGAACCCCATTGAAGTCAATGGGAGACTCGAGCATTTTTCAAGGGGACCAAGGCTCTGCACAGGGAAGCTTGGCCAAACACCTGGGAACCTCAGAAAAGGATGGAAACACCACGGAAATGGACAGGAAACAGCAGGGGCAGCATGCATGGATGCCTCTGAGGCTGCTTAATCGCACCATTATGCCAAAATTATGGGCAACAGCATGGCCATGACAGAGTGACAGAATGAAGCTAGATAGCATCTAAAACATCTAATAATTGACCCTGACACTATAGGGGACGGCATGCAGAGGCAGCGGCAGCAGGCTAGAGAGTGTCATGGCGACATACCCTAAATGGACTCAGGCTTCAAACCAATGGGTGTCAGAGAGGAACCAAAGGAGGTGAGCAAGAAGCGCTCAAATAATATCGCTACATGATAAAAGTTTGCCAGTATATTTTGTGGATTACACAGCAGGGTGGCGACAAAGTTAACATGGAAGCCATGAAAACAACCCCAAATTCTGCCTGACACAGCTCGTTTGATAAGGGGACCATGTATGCTTACAGTTCATGCCAGTCGCTGCACTTGCTGCCAGTCTCCTTTCGAATAGTTTAAAATAATAATAACCCTCATCCATAAAGCTCTGTATAATGCTGCACCCCCCTACCTCTCCTCTCTTATCTCAGTCTATCGCCCAACCCGTGCTCTTAGATCCGCCAGTGATCTTAGATTAACCTCTACCCTAGTGCGGACCTCCCACTCGCGTCTCCAAGACTTCTCTAGAGCTGCACCAATTCTATGGAATGCTCTGCCCCGGACTATCAGACTAATACCTAACCTCCAAAGTTTCAAACGTGCTCTTAAAACCCATTTCTTTAGGCAAGCCTATAACACTCATTAACTGCATGAAGTTTTAACTCTTCTACTAACCCGTCCTGTGTCGTCCTCCCATCTGTTATCCAGCAACCAACAGGCACCAGACTTCTCTGCAACAGCATGGCCATGACAGAGTGACAGAATGAAGCTAGATAGCATGTAAAACATCCAATAATTGACCCTGACACTATAGGGGACGGCATGCAGAGGCAGAGGCAGCGGCAGCAGGCTAGAGAGTGGCATGGCGACATACCCTAATTGGACTCAGGCTTCAAACCAATGGGTGTCAGAGAGGAACCAAAGGAGGTGAGCAAGAAGCGCTCAAATAATATCGCTACATGATAAAAGTTTGCCAGTATATTTTGTGGATTACACAGCAGGGTGGCGACAAAGTTAACATGGAAGCCATGAAAACAACCCAAAATTCTGCCTGACACAGCTCGTTTGATAAGGGGACCATGTATGCTTACAGTTCATGCCAGTCGCTGCACTGGCTGCCAGTCTCCTTTCGAATACAGTTTAAAATAATAATAACCCTCATCCATAAAGCTCTGTATAATGCTGCACCCCCCTACCTCTCCTCTCTTATCTCAGTCTATCGCCCAACCCGTGCTCTTAGATCCGCCAGTGATCTTAGATTAACCTCTACCCTAGTGCGGACCTCCCACTCGCGTCTCCAAGACTTCTCTAGAGCTGCACCAATTCTATGGAATGCTCTGCCCCGGACTATCAGACTAATACCTAACCTCCAAAGTTTCAAACGTGCTCTTAAAACCCATTTCTTTAGGCAAGCCTATAACACTCATTAACTGCATGAAGTTTTAACTCTTCTACTAACCCGTCCTGTGTCGTCCTCCCATCTGTTATCCAGCAACCAACAGGCACCAGACTTCTCTGCAGTCCCATTCACCCTGGACCTGGTATATAAGATGACGGCTGAGTGGTTCAAGCGACAGCAATTCCATTTATTATATTTTGTTCTATTCCCTAAGAAGAATGGCTTGACCATTAAATATTCTTTTACCTCGTGTTACCCCATCATCTTCATAAACCGTAAGCTCTGGCGAGCAGGGACCTCACTCCTGTTGTTCCATACAAATGTTGTGCTCTGTTACATTACATTTGTATTTGTTTCCTATGATTTGTAAAGCGCTCTCGACCGAGCATCAAGCTCGGACGAGCATGTTCGCTCATCTCTAATCAGGTCCTTGTAAGTGGATTCTTCATTGAGTGTCTGACTATGTCATTTGGTTGTGAAAAGACTATCTTAGGTGTCAGGTCCTGCTTTGTGTGCCTGATTCTTCCACCGATCTTGTTGCAGATGGTGCTGCCTGAGCCAAGATGCTCAACTCATCTCATGGTTGGTGCACCACAATGTTCCTTTTTCGTTACATTCATTTTATACAAATATTATTCTTATTGGTAAGTTAGTGCTAATGCAGCCACTGTGAACTCCTGTGACATAATGAATATTTCTAGGCAGCGGTATCAATTTCTATGGTGGGCCCCAGGCACCCCAGTCCGACCCTGATCACGCCGCTGCGTTGGGGGAATCGTACAATGGGGCTTATTTACTAAGGGTCCCGCATCTGCATTTTTGTCGGGTTTCTAGACTTTTCGGGGATCGTGCCGGGGATTGTGTCGCACATGATCGGATTGTGTCGCAATCGTGCCAACTTTCACGTGACAAAAATTGGGATTCGGACTAAGCACAGGATTTAACATTTCAATTTGTGTCCCAAGCCAAGCACTTGCATGCACCGGGAAGAAAAAGGTGAACTCCAGCGGACCTGAGCGAGGAGCTACACATGCAGGATATTGGGCGCAGGATCTACGTGGATCGCGGCACCGTGCATCATCGTCGGAGAGTCCGGAACGGGTAAGTAAATGTGCCCCCATGTCCGCATGTAATCGGGGTGTGCTGTCCCTCCATCCCCGGCCCTGGGTGGTGACATGCATGCGGTTCAATCAGATGGTTACCAGTACCTTCCGCCCGGTTCCTCCTCCAAAGGGGCGGCACTAAAGACTACACACCAGGCAGGTAATGAACTATAGATTGCCGGGGAGCACACGATTCAGCCATTGGTTGAGAGCTCCATCAATACCCCGAACAGCCACATAGCACCACCCCTTGAGAAAGGCTTTGCACACGAAACACGTGTTGGGGAAGACGCCCAGGGACAAAAAATATTGTTGGTATGTGAACTATAGCTTTCTATTTATTTGACACTCTCTGAGTCTCTCACAGTCCAAAGTTTCAGACAGACCTGTTTAAATGCATATTGCACTTTATGAGCCTTCCTGTCATCTAGTTATACTTTTTGCTGCTATATGATGTGATTATGTCTTATTTGTGACGCTAAGATATGATGCAGTTTTATTGAGCGGATATACATCAGGTGGCCCATCTAGTTATCATTGTGTATTGGATGTCTCCGTGATCGTCTATTATTGTGGTCAGTCATCTGATGACATACAGGTAGTCCCCGGGTTACATACAAGATAGGGTCCGGAGGTTTGTTCTTAAGTTAAATTTGTATGTAAGTCAAAACTGTCCCAGTGACAATTGGAGTTTCAAAATTTTTGCTGTAATTGGACCAAGGATTATCAATAAAGCTTCATTACAGACTCCTTACAGCTGATCATTGCAGTCTGGGACTATAGTAACATCCAGAGAGCTTCACCAGAGGTCATAGTGGGCAGAGGGGTCCGTCTGTAACTTTGGGTTGTCTGTAAGTCGGGTGTCCTTAAGTAGGGAACCGCCTGTATATTGTAATTTTTAAGAATATGTTAATAAAGGATATACATTTTATATGAAAAGGAGATAGTTGCTTTCCTCAGTTTGTCCAAATTTGGTTATGTTCTTGGTGTCTGCTGAGTAAACATCCCCATACCTATAGATAGGGCATCTTTTTCACATTTTCTGTTCGCTAGATGTAATATTGTTTTCTTAATTTTTGGTAACTGGCCAAAAATTAGTCTCCCTAATTTTTGTTTGGCGGAGGATGGGGGCATGGCTGTCTCTGCCATGTCTTTAGAGGCCATAACTGACCTCAGGCTACCTATGAAAGAAGAGCAGGCACAGTCCCTCCTTCAGTGCACAGAATAGCTAATTTGCATAAAGATAAATTGTTACAATTATGATTTCAATCTGCGACAGATGTTCTGTTGCAGATTCAGTTACCATTGTGTTACTTTTGGCCCGTCTTGTGTTATCTAAGTTTAGATCAGCGAGAATCAGTGTATCTGTCCCCGTAGCCTTACGGTTATCTGCTTACTACATCACTTCCACATGAAGTTTCATGCCACAGAAACAGAACAAATGTTTTCCTTTTTTCCCAGTAATTCAGCGCTGGTACATTTGTCTGCACACTGAATAATAGCAATAATTCCCTGGAGAATGAACCACTGGTCACAGGTCATGAATTTCCCAAACTGTAATAGTTACTTCAGTCCCAGTATAATTGTGGACACGGCTGCCAATTACTTCTACATGAAAAAAAAGAATGTTTGTTTTTCTACAGAACCAAGACCATGGGCGAAGATAATTTACATAAGTCATTTACCATGTATAAAATCTATTAACTGTTTATCGTTAAAGTGCAATCTAGGCACAAAGTTTGGGAGTGGACTTTATTGTCAATTAATAGAATAGTCTGCAGATTTAGATAATACTTAGAAAGCATTTGATGCATTCATTCACCACTGAATGTATTTAGACCCAGGATTTTGGGTGCAAATTTCCGGTGGGGGCCACCACTGAATGTAGCCCAGACAGTGGTACACATTACTATTCTAAATTATCATTAATATTCTTCTACTTACAGTATTTTTCGGACTATAAGGCGCACCGGATTATAAGGCGCACCTTCAATAAATGCCTGCTAAAACGTCTAGGTTCATATATAAGGCGCACTGGACTATAAGGTGCACCTTTGATTTCTGAGAGAATCAAAGGATTTTTTGTGCGCCTTATAGTCCGAAAAATATGGTAAATGTTAGCCTAGATACTGGACTAGCTGGCACAGTGGTAGTGGCAGGAGTACTGACTACTAGTCTGAGTCCCACTGCTTCAATGAGAGATCTCTCTCTCAGCTGTGAGACATTGATGATGGTGGCCCCCTAATGAGTAAAGTGGTGGGGGCCCTAGGGCTCATGCTCCTGGAACCTTTACTTGTAATACGACCCTGTGTGTCTTATCCATGTACCGTGACAACACTAGTCCAGATTTTCTAAAGCCCCTGCGACAGTTTTCTGTCGGACTTCTTTTAAGTGCAAACTGCTTGCAAATATGTTTAAGAAGTGTTTGCAACATAGTGCGATTACAATTTTCGCAATTAAAGGGGCATTCTGATGCACAGTTTGACCATGCACCACATTTATTATGCAGAGTTTGACAAAAGTGTGTTGTACTCCCTATGTTAAAGGTGCACCAAAAAAAAAGTTGGTGCCCTCTGCTGGAGCAGTGCAGGGGGCGCCAGATTCATGACGAACGTGCGCCACAATCCATGAATCTGGTGCACCCTGCACACTTGATAAATGTGGCCCACAGTGTGCTTTATGCTTTTACTATACACACAGATACATAGTATTGGGATAATACACAGTAATGTGACAGTACAGGGATAATACACACAGTGATGTCACAGTACAGAGATAATACACACAGTGATGTCACAGTACAGGGATAATACACACAGTGATGTCACAGTACAGAGATAATACACACAGTAATGTCACAGTACATATTATGACTTTTACATAATTTTTGTTAGGCAAAACAGGACAGGATTTACTATAAAGTACAAGAGGTGCATTTCATGGTGTAATTAGTATATTGCTCTTTAATTAATTTTTCATCTGAGCATTTCCCCCCGACTCTCCAACTGACACAGCGTCTTATGTGCTGGCAGAAAGAAAATTTTCCATTTGTACAATGGTTTTAATGGGAGTCCCGCTCCTCTGTTGTATTTGGCACTGAGGGTACCACTGTGTACCCATTGGCACAATAATATAATCTTTGTGAAGACTATTCATTGTGGTTAGAAATTTTAGAATGATGTAATCTTACGAAAACAAATATTCTAATATGGTCTCTCTGGATTGTGCCACTTACACCGTATCAACATGCAGCTCTGCTTTTATTTGTGTAATTATTTCCTTGTTGAATCGAAGCCACCAAGTTAAGAGGCAACGGTTAGCTGCCATTAGTATCACACAGACGTGGAAAATTGGATCCTCATGTTGGTAGAGGTGCAGGAAGGTTCTAACCGCAGTGGGAATTTTATGTTCTTTTGTTAAAAAATACTTGGAAAGAAATAGGTCAAGCACCTACTGGTCTTTTCGTAAGTAACAGAGCATGATACAACTTCTAAAAAATTCCTTTAATTCGACCAGTCTTTGGCGGGAACTGACATCATGGGGCGGATCTAGGGTCCTTTCATAAATTTACACTCTATATTGGGATGTTAACTCAATGGGACACATTTACTTACCCATCCCATTGCGATCTCCGATCCAGAATGTCCAATGAGGATTCGGAGCTGCCGCGATTCACTAAGATCATCCTATTTCTGCATTTGTCGCTACCCCACTGAGGTCCGCTGGAGTTCACCATCTTCTTCCCGGTGCATGTGAGTGCTGATCTTGCAACACAATATGAATTTTAAATTCCATGGTTTTTCCGAATTAGTCAGGTTGTCTGACAGCCACGCCCCCCTATTTGTTTGCATGAAAGCCAGCGCCGAAGAGCCAAAATCCGATTGCGTGCGCCAAAAACCCGGGGCAATTCAGCGCAGAAATAGTCGGGAAACCCAACCGAAATGCGTCCAATGGACCCTTAGTAAATGTGCCCCATTGTACCTCCAGATTTAAACTAAATAACCGGAAACTATTCTCATTTAATCATTGTATATCCACATATGTTTCCTTTTGTTCAAAATAGTTTGAGGTCATTTTACACGTCCTCCGGCATAAGTGACAGCAACTAAACATCCTGCTAATAACTCTACTCACCTACAAATAGAACTGTTTTCGGTCCTCAGTCGGGTTTGATTGCAGTTTGCCCTTGAAGGTGTTTTGGCACCAGCCGACTTCCGTAGTTCCAAATCCGAAATAGAAGAGTCCAACATTCTCACTGACACTTATTCTCTTCATGATCTCATAGAATGATAAAACGCCTATTACAAATAGATATTCTTTATACCGACCCAGGATTTAGGTTTATGTTTATCATCCTTATATGAAAACACTTTTCTGTTAAGTTTTCAATATTCATTGCTTTATTAATTAAAATATTTTATATTTTCACTGAATATATCCCATACACCCTTAGGATATCACATGAATACCATACCTGACAATATTTATAAAATTTATTTATTTAATGATTATATTTTTTCCCTGTTGTCTTTAATATATAAAATTTTCTCCCATTTTTTAAGTACTATAATTTAAGACATCCATCTATGCCTACAAATGAAGTGTTTTTGTCTATGAAATCCTCATGTACCATGAGTTAGCATCCCAATATAGAGTGTTAATTTATGAATGGACCCTAGACCCAGCCCATGATGTCAGGACAGTAAAAAAGATATGTTATATAGTACGTTTCAGTGCCATGTGCTCTGTGACTAGGCCCTTGTCCCCTGGGAGTGGCTATAGAGGAGCAGCTCCCCCCCACCCTTGGGAAACCGCTCCTCTTTGTGTCCTTTTCAAATATATGAAAACACCCATCACTTGGCATAGCGACGCCCCCTGCTCCTCTAAAGCCACTCCCACCAGGTCACAGAGCACATGGCATTGAAAGTTACTATATAACACATTTTTTTTTCTGTAAAATCAATTTTTGTATACAAAAACTCTATGGCAGTGTATGTACTGTGCTCCGTGGGGACCGGGGGGAGCTAAAAATGGGTTTCCTGGTGACAGGTTTCCTTTAAACCTGCATGGAGATGGCTCATGGGCCAAGCCCTCTCCACAGCCGGTAAGTCTTTGCTGCATATTGCAGCAAACACTTACCGGTAACACCAACTACCACCAATTGCGGGTGTTATCCCATAGATCACCGCCGGCAAAGCTACAGGCAGGTTCAAAAAGATAGTGGCGCATGGGCGCCTCCATCTTGTTGACGATCATCGCTCCCCGTGACGTCATCGTTGTCTCGTTTTTAACCCTTCTATTACAATGTGCAATTTGCACATTGTAATGAATGAGGTGGAAAATCCCCATATATTGCTATACTGTAGTATGGCAGTATATGATAGGATCAATCAGACAACCTAGGGTTAAAGTATAGTAAAATTAAAATAAAAAATAAAATAAAGTAAAAAAAAATTATAATTAAAAAAACCCTAAAAATTCTAATTACCCCCCTTTCCCTAGAAGTTATATAAATAAACCGTAAAAATCATGAACACATTAGGTATCGCCACTTATGAAAATGCCCGAGCTATCAAAATATAAGTGAAAGTTTTTCACTGCGTTTAACCCCGTAACGGAAAATAGTGGCCAAAGTCAAAAATGGCACTTTTTTGCCATTTTGAAAAATATAAAAAAATTCAATACAAAGTGAGCAAAAGATCGTACAGTCCTAAAAATGGCATTGAAAATGCCATGAAAAGTCACACAGAATGACACCACCCACAGCTCTGTACACAAAAGTATATAAAAAAAGTTATTAGCGCCAGAAGATGGCAGAATAATTAAAAAATATTTTGGTACAGGAGGTTTTAATTTTTGTATTAAAACATTATAAAACCTATACAAATGTGTTATCCCTGTGACCACACTGACCTAAAGAATAAAGTAGATATGTCATTTGGGGCGCACAGTGAAAGCCCACAAGAAAACATTGCAAATACGCTTTTTCACCCTTTTCACTGCATTTGGAATTTTTTTTTCCTGCTTCCCAGTACACGGCATGGACTATTCTGTACCATCACTATGAAGCGCAATTTGTTACACAGAAAACAAGCCCTCACACAGCTCTCGTGTAAAAATAAAAGAGTTATAGATTTTTGAAGGTGGGGTGTGAAAAATGGAAATGAAAAAAAAAAACAAAAAAGGGCCAGGTTGTTAAGGGGTTAAGATTTTCCATGTGATTATTCCCTTGCAGTTAAAGTAGCTTAAATAGCTAAAGTGCCCTGCATCATAAAGTCAAGTACAAGCAGAAAAAATAAAGAGGCACTTCCGGGTATGTCAGGTATCCAAGGAGCAGGGTAACAATTTGTACAATCGCTCAGGTTGATAAAAATAGTCACAATAATAATTCTTTATTTATATAGCGCACACAGATTACACAGTGCTGACAAATCAGTCCCAGTCCTCATGGGGCTCACAATCTAAACTACCGACCAGTATGTTTTGGAGTGTGGGAGGAAACCGGAGGACCCAGAGGAAACCCATGCAAACACGGAGAGAACATACAAACTCTTTGCAGATGTTGACCTGGGTGGCATTAGAACCCAAGACTCCAGCGCTGCAAGGCAGAAGTGCTACCCACTCAGCCACCGTGCCGCCCTTTAATTGAAATAGAAAGTGATAGAACATGTTCCTTTATAGGCCATGGGAGGGGGAGGTAGCAGCAGTGACGATTGTTTGATGCATACAAATGTTTCTTCTGGCCCCTCTGTCCCTGGAGCTAGAGGGAGAGCTTTTATGCACGAAAAAAATCATTTCTCACACCCAAGGTTTTCGGAATGTTTTTAATGAAGCTGGAATAAAGGGACGTGTTTTATCACTGATGAGTGATCTTTCTGAATATCCCACAACACAAGCTTTGGATAGATAGTGGTAGGATGGGGTGTGGTGCCGACACAGAGGAATGATTACAAAGAGCGTTTGGAGGCTGACACATGCTCCTTTTTCAAGTTCAAGAGAAGCGGCTTAATTAATTGAATGGATTTCTTTGGAAATTCTTGTTAAAAATCGAAATAAATGTAATTAAAGAATGAAAATTGAAGCTCCTTCTCTTGTACTGGAAAAAGGGGTGGGTGTCAGCCTCCAAACATGTTGTGAATCGAAATATCAATAATGCCCTTTTATATCATTTCTTAGTACAGGCGGTCCCCTACTTAAGAACACCTGACTTACAGATGACCCCTAGTTACAAACGGACCTCTGGATGTTGCCAATTTACTGTGCTTGAGCCTTAGGCTCCAATAAACAGCTATAACAGTTATCACAGGGGTCTGCAATGAAGATTTAGTGTTCATCCTGGTTCTTATGACAATCCAACATTTTTAAAATCCAATTGTCACAGAGACCAAAAAAAATTTGGCTGGGGTTCCAATGATAAAGTATACTGTTCGGACTTACATACAAATTCAACTTAAGAACAAATGCAACATCCCCCACCGGGGCCTAGCCTTTTCTTGGGGCCTGGAGACAGCCGGGGCCCGCAGTACCTGAGTGGCTGGCGGTTGCGGCCTAAGCACGCTTGTGTCACGGTGCTTGGTATGGGGACCGGAGGGCTGTCCTACAGCCTGGCAGGTCTCCAGCAGGGTGGTGTTAGCAAGAAATGATGAGGGAGAGACTGCTGTAGCGGATCTCCCTGGGGCAACCCTTTGGTGTCTAGAGTATGAGTCTCTGTGTGGTGGACAGGGTGCCCGTGATGGTGACAGCCGGAGTAGCAGGGACCAGACGGAGGCAGAGGTTGAACAGAAACAACTTACAGTTCTTTATTGGAACCAACAGGAACATCAGCAACGTGCCTTTAACAAGATGGTGGAGTACTGGAGAGGTATTTGGAGGGAGCCACAGGATGTAGATTACCAGCCTGGATGCAATGGCAGGCTGGGAGGTAGCTGTGTCCTGGAAGGATGCTTCAGCTTGTCCTGGATTGCTTCAGGTATCACCCTTGAAGGTAGGATGATACCCCTTTCCTCTCTCTCTCTGTCTAACTTGTTCAGACTCTCTGGTCTGACTGGAACTCCTCTAAGAGTCTTCTCTAAAACATTCCTGGCCAGGGGTTTTATTACTCCCACTGGTCAGGTGGTGGCTGCTCCTCCAATTACCTCTCAGCTTACAGGCATAAGGTGTAACACTTGTGTGATGTCATATGTGTCAGCCAATCACATAACACTTAACTCCTGCCTTACCAGGCAGGATCTACCAATGCAATGTTCCCCTGTGTCCTATAAGGACTATGTAGTGTGATGTAGTGACATGCTGTGGGGCTGACTAGACCCTACACAGGCTGCAAGCTACATGGTGGGACGTATTCGCAAACACAGCTCTGCCTTGCATCGGCGAGGGTGTTGCACAAACCTACAGAACCTATCTTGTACGTAACCCGGGGACTGTCTGTACCTGCCTCTGGTGTATAGCAAACCCCATTTGACCACTTCCTCTCCAAGTGACGATCCTGACCTGTGTGGCTACTGTGACCTGATGGCTCCGGCCGGGGGCAGCACCTGATGGTTCCTAACCAATCGATCACAACCCAACCTGTTGAGCCACAAACTACCTTTTTCATTCAACTCTCACAGATCTAACAGACTATTCCTCTACGAGTGTTTTCTTCTCTACCACCTTCTTCTGTGGTACCTCCCATCACCATGAAAAAATAGTGATCACAGACTACACCTTTGACTCTTTTGTTTTTGTCTTTCCCTTTGTCCTGGGTGCTCCCATGTCTCAGGTCCTGGGCTCACCTGTGGCTCTCCGTGTGCCTCTTCAGCGTCGTCCCCGTCTCCTAGGGAGCGCCATTTAAGCCAGCCACTCCCTGCACACCCTGCCGGATCTTTGTGCTATATGCCTCGGAGAAACCTTGTATTGTTGCCCTGTGCTTGTGTATTAACTTCCCGTTGTGACCCGTTCCTGTTTACGCTCCTCAGCTGCCAGCCCTGACCTTCTGCTTTGCCTCCGATGTTGATCCTGTGACGCCTGTCCTGACCTCCTGCCTGTCTACGACCATGAATCTGCCTTCTGTCTCTGTATCTCGCCTTGGCTGCCATCGCGGACTGTTTAGGTTCACTTTAGCGCTACCAGTGGAGAAATGTAGCATTAATCAATTGGCTGTGTAATAAATGATAGATCAGCCATAGAGATACAGAGTTTCGGTTCCTTGACAAGTATGAGAAATCACACACTTTTACCCCCCCCAAAAAATCTCTATATGCAGCTTGCATTTCCAACTACATCTTTATCTGTCTGTATCTCGGATTCAAAGCAATAAGCCTCATGTGATCTGAAAGATGAGATCTGTAACTTTGATATGACACCAAAAGCAAATTTCTAGGTGCTATAGAACAGGAGATTGGGGCTTCTAAAGCGACATTACCCCAGCAACCACAAAATTTGACTACCGTATTTGACTATAAGGCGCACTGGATTATAAGGCGCACAGGATTATAAGGCGCACCATCAATAAATGCTTGCTTAAATGTCTAGGTTCATATATAAGGCGCACCGGATTATAAAGCGCACCTTATTATAAGGATGAATGACCAGCAGGTGGCAGACCTGTGCACAGTTCAAGGCAGCTGTTGTCTGTAAGTACGGTTCATATGTAACTTGCACTGGACTATAAGGCGCACCTTTGATTTCTGAGAAAATCAAAGGATTTTTTGTGCGCCTTATAGTCCGAAAAATATGGTAATCTCAAATGAGGTGAGAAGAGTCATATTTGCCTAACTTTGGGGAAGATTTTTTTTTATAGGTAAACAGGAGGAAATTTCACATAAAAGAGGGAAATTTAGAAAGGCCATTTAATACTGAGGGGACCAGTAGATGTGGTGTAAAACCTGGTGACAGGTCCTCTTTAAGGAATTGTACAGTATAAGCTATGGCGTTAGAAATAGTCACAGTCATACAAACTACAGTGTATTATATTTATCATTATTAATATATAATTATATACACTATATAGCATGTATTTACATAAATTACTTTCCCAAACTATTCATAAACTTTAGAAAGTCATAACTGAAATCCCCTAATGGAAATCACTTGTGTCTTGTGATCTATTGTTAGGCAGGGACTCTCCCTTCAGATGAAATCAGGTCAGCGCGTCGCCAAAATTCTGAAGTGTATGAGGAAGTCCATTGTAATTTTCGTTATTGCTGCACACGATGAGTCACTGAGTAATGACAGGAGGATCTAGGTGGGAAAGTTCCTGACCCCACACAAGGCTGATATAGCGACTTGTACAAACAAGCTGATTTTTTCTCACTTCTTTGATAGACGGGTGCATCCAACAATGGAAATTAGCCTCAGGGGCATTAGATTCCTGAGAAGATAAATCTATTGTGTCTGTAATTTGTCACATTTTACATAACTTTTTTTGAAAGCTATGCTAGTTTTTCTATGTATTACACAAAATTGTCTTCATTTACAGCCAGACAGGAATGCTTTAATCACCTAAGGGTGCTGTCACACGTTTGCCTTTGGATTCCGTTTTTTTAACAGAAACAAAACGCACTGGGGCTCATTTACTAAGGGTCCGCATGGTGCATTTTGGTCGGGTTTCCGACTATTTGCGCCGCATTTAAGTGGGGTTTTTTGCGCACGTGATCGGATTTTAGCGCAATCGCTCCGGCACTAATCGGGGGCGTGGCCGACGGACAACCTGACTAAGCGTGGGATTTACAATTTGAATTGTGTCGCAAGACAATGCACTCACATGCACCGGCAAAAAGAAGGTGAACTCCGGCGAACCGCAGCGGGGAAGCGACACATGCAGGAAAATGGACGCACGATCTTGAAAAATCGCGCCGGACTTCATCTTTGTAGGAGAACGCACCTCGGGGATTGCAACAGGACCAGGTAAATAAATCTGCCGCACTGTATGCAAATGCATCCAATTGGCAATCAGCACCGATTGCTGTTCGGATGTGTTTGAATTCAGATGCATATGCGATTGGCCGCGGCCAATCAAAATGCTATTGTGTGACAGCACCCTAAGGAACAAGCAGAGCATCACCACATATTCAAAAACACCAGCAATTAAGCCGAAATTTTTTGTCTCTATGAGGGGGCAGTCACACGTGATGCTTGAATAGCGCTTACAAACACAACATAAGCACCCGGGGGCAGGCCTTGGCCCAATCACGTATGCATTTTCATGGAAACACATATGCAATCCTGGCCACGGCTCACCCCTGGGCACTTGTGCTGCTTTTGTTGACATAATGCAAGCTCCATGTGTGACCGCACCTTAAAGAGGACCTGTCACCCTTAGGCCCCTTTCACACTTGCGTTTTTCACGCGCGTTTTCTGCGCATGCTTTTGATGCGCAGAACTTGCATTGCACTCTGACCCATTGTAATCAATGGGTCTTTTCAGACTTGCATTTTTTTTCACGCACACATGCGCTTTTTTTTAAACACGCGTTTAACTCAAGACATGCTCTACTTTTGCAAGTCACGCGCGTGAAAAAAGCACCATACAAGTCTATGGAGACGCATCAAAAATGCATCGCACTCTGAGACACTTGCAAGTGCAATGCGTTTTTCACGCATCAATTGCCATAGAAAAGATAGAGCTCAGTCCTGAGTCCATTTCACGCACATTTTCTGCGCGTGAAAAACGCATTTTGGTCGGGTTTCCGACTATTTGCGCCGCATTTAAGTGGGGTTTTTTGCGCACGTGATCGGATTTTAGCGCAATCGCTCCGGCACTAATCGGGGGCGTGGCCGACGGACAACCTGACTAAGCGTGGGATTTACAATTTGAATTGTGTCGCAAGACAATGCACTCACATGCACCGGCAAAAAGAAGGTGAACTCCGGCGAACCGCAGCGGGGAAGCGACACATGCAGGAAAATGGACGCACGATCTTGAAAAATCGCGCCGGACTTCATCCTCGTCGGAGAACGCACCTCGGGGATCGCGACAGGACCAGGTAAGTAAATCTGCCCCACTGTATGCAAATGCATCCGATTGGCAATCAGCACCAATTGCTGTTCGGAAGCGTTTGAATTCAGATGCATATGCGATTGGCCGCGGCCAATCAAAACGCTATTGTGTGACAGCGCCCTAAGGAACAAGCAGAGCATCACCACATATTCAAAAACACCAGCAATTAAGCCGAAATCTTTGTCTCTATGAGGGGGCAGTCACACGTGATGCTTGAATAGCGCTTACAAACACAACATAAGCACCTGGGGGCAGGCCTTGGCCCAATCACGTATGCATTTTCATGGAAACACATATGCAATCCTGGCCACGGCTCACCCCTGGGCACTTGTGCTGCTTTTGTAGACATAATGCAAGCTCCATGTGTGACCGCACCTTAAAGAGGACCTGTCACCCTTAAAAACAACACTAGGAGCTGCCTACTAACGTGCTACAACAGTTGCAGCAGTGTTACACGGCTAGCGTTATCAGAAACCTCCGATAATACTAGCAGACACTACCACGATGTACACTAGAAACACCGGACCGCTCTCAAAGGGGTTCGGCGTATTCATGAGGAGGCGGGATTATGGGTGGTAACTGCGGCATGGCGCTCGGCAGTCACCACCGGCCTATACAGTGAGCTTTGAGAGCGGTCCGGTAATTCTATTGTACATCGCGGCAGTGTCTGCTAGCGTTATTGGAGGTTTCCGATAACGTTAGCAGTGTAATACTGCTAGGACTGTTGTAGCACTAAATTAAGCAGCTCTTAGTGCTGTTTTTAAGGGTCCTCTTTAAAGAAAATACATCATCAAATTGTGCCTTGATAAACCAGTGTCACTTATGGGTGTATCTGGGCACTGTGATTGAGGTTGTGTTTTTATATTTTTTTTAATTTAAGGCGTCTATTGTCCTCACTGCCCCCGCCTTCTGACGCTTTTGAAATCTTGCATCTGAAAGCTCTCCTTCAGCTTCAGAGAGCAAAACTTCTGTGCAGATCCAAGATTTCAGATGTGGTCATTTACATATTTTTAAAAGTTGATTTTTAGACAAAGGAAGCCATAAATAAATAAAATAAAAACCCATCCTGAATCATAGTTCTCAAAGTGACACGTAAGTGATAAAAACCCATCCTGAATCATAGTTCTCAAAGTGACACGTAAGTGATGCTGGTTTATCAGCTAACAATTTCATAATAGATTTCCTTTAACTTTTCCCTGTTTTTCCCTATGAGTCAAGTAGTTCTCCTGAATGGAAAAATTTGCATCCCAACTGCAACTTCCGCAGTTATTCGGACAATCTCTTTGTTTGCTGTGTGTTGATATTGCAGTTAACATGTGATTAGCTGGACCCTGTCCAGTTTTTGCACAATTTTTTTGCAAGTTCCAGGTTAAAAATTCATAAAAAGTCACAAAAAATTGCACAAATAGGCCAGTAAGCAAAAATAAAGTTTTTCAGGCATAAATAAAAAAGAAGAAAATAAAAGACAAAAGCCGCCCATCGTGCCAAAAACACCAATTGTAAAGTGTTTGAGGCCATTTAATGGAACCTCCTACCTTCCAACCTCTGTGAAAAAAGGGGGATAAAAATCATGCAAATTATGTGGTTTATTTTGCATAATAAACCACACCCCTTACCCCGCTCACTATCCCACCCCCCCTAGTATGCCCACTCAGTATAATACCTAGAAAAATGGCTTACACAGTATATATTCCCAACATGTACAGTGTCCCATTCCCCCTCCCCTCCTATTGTCGTTCCTTTCTCTGCTCCATCTGATTATGAACCAGTCTCTGCTCCCCCTCCCCTTTCATTGGTCCCCATTTCTCTGCTCCCCCTCTTATTGTGCCCCATGTTTACTCCCCTTTCTTATTATGCCCCCCTCTCTGTTCCCCTTCTTGTGCCCCCTCTCTGCACCTCCTCTTATTATGCCACTTATCTGTGGCCCCTGTCCACCATGCTCACTTATATTCTGGCCTCTCTCCCCTCCTGGTTATTAAACAAAAAAAACCTTTACTTACCTTTCCATCGTTCCCCGCAGTCCTGATTCCTCCTCTCCCTGGGGGTCCGAGTTGATGAGGTGGAGTTGGTGGGACCAGTTGGCAGTAGTTCTGCTCCTCGGTTGGCCCCACCCCCTCCTCCACGGCATTTCAAAATCTCAGGGAGGGAAGGAAACAGGACTGCAGGGGGAACAATGGAAAGGTAAGTAATTGTTTTGTTTTTATGTCTGTTAAGGTCTCCTGAGCCAAATTTAGCTTTTAAAAATGTGTATGATTTAAGATTGGTGAATAAGAATCAGATTCTTATCAGATTGCTAATGATAGAGAACGGTCCTTGAAGCAATGACCTAAGACATTACATCAAGAAGTTATAACAGCCTCAATATTAGCCTCAGTGACCTTACAGCAGCCTCTGACATTCATCATCATAACTTACAACACAACCACATCCTATGTAACAAAAATATGAGAAATATTTGCCCTTCAGATTATCATAATAAGTGCAGCTCACCATCAGACATAGTATTACTGCAGTGCGTGTCCCGACTCTCTACTGTAGGGACATACCTGCTAAACATGGAGCCCCACTTGGAATGGGACCCCAACTACATTGTAACACTTTCAGCAACATATTTGAAAAACTTAGATAATCTGTGCTGTTTTGTTACAGGGATAATACACAGTGATGTCACAGTACAGGGATAATACACTGTACTGTTATGTTACAGGGATAATACACACAGTGATGTCACAGTACAGGTATAATACACACAGTGATGTCACAGTACAGGGATAATACACACAGTGATGTCACAGTACAGGTATAATACACACAGTGATGTCACAGTACAGGGATAATACACACAGTGATGTCACAGTACAGGTATAATACACACAGTGATGTCACAGTACAGGGATAATACACACAGCGATGTCCAGTACATGGATAATACACAGTTATGCCTACACAGTAACACGAGATCTACATACACACAGTGATGTCAACAGTAACAGAGATAATACACACAGTGATGTCTCCAACAGTGACAGGGATAATACACCACAGTGATGTCACAGTACAGTATAATACACACAGTGATGTCACAGTACATGGATATATACACAGTTATGTCACAGTACAGAGTAAACACACAGTGATGTCACAGTACAGAGATAATACCACAGGATGTCACATACAGGGATAATACACACAGTGATGTCACAGTACGCGGATATACACACAGTGATGTCACAGTACAGAGATAATAACAGTGATGTCCACGTTGCAGGATAATACACACAGTGATGTCACGTGCAGGAAATTACACACAGTGATGTCACAGTACAGGATAATACACAGTGAGTCACAGTACAGAGATAATACACACACCAGTGATGTCACAGTACTGGATATACACACAGCGTGACACATGTACAGGGATATACACACAGTGATGTCACGTACAGGGATAATACACATGATGTCACAGTACAGGGATCAAACACAGTGTGTCCAGTACAGATTACACACAGTGATGTCACAGTACAAGTGATGTACTACAGCACAGTGATGTCACAGTACAGGGATATACACAGTGTGTCACCGTACGGGTACTACACCAGTGTTGTTACAGTACAAGGGATAATACACACAGTGATGTTCACAGTACAGGGATAACACACACAGTGAGTATTGTCACAGTACAGGATATACACCAGATGTCACAGGTAACAGGCATAATACAGTACACGTGGGATATCACACGGTGATTGTCACAGTACGGGATAATACACACGGTGATGTCACAGAGTACAGGGATAATACACACAGTGATGTCACAGTACAGGGATAATACCCACAGTGATGTCACAGTACAGGGATAATACACACAGTGATTTCACAGTACAGGTATAATACCACCAGCGATGCCAGTAGACAGGGATAATGCAACCAGTAATGTCAAAGTACAGGGATATACACACGGTGGATGTCACAGTACAGGGATAATAACACATGTGTTCACAGCACGAGGATAATACACACCGTGATGTCACTGTACAGGGATAATCACACAGTGATGTCACAGTACAAAGATAATACACACGTGATTTCACATTACAAGGGATATACACACACGTGATTCACAGTACAGAAGATAATACCACCATGTATGTCACATACAGGATAATACACACAGTGATGTCACAGTACAGGGAGATGCACACAGTGATTTCACAGTCCAGGGATAATACTACACAGTGATGTCACTGTCAGGGATAAATCGCACAGTGATGTCACTCGTACAGGTAATACGCACAGTGATGTCACAGTACGAGGATAATACGCACAGTGATGTCCAGTACGAGATAATACACACCATGAGGTCACAGTACAGTGATAATTAACACACAGTGATGTCACCAGTACAGAAGATATACCACATTGATGTCACAGTCGAAGATAATACACCCAATGATGTCCAGTACAGGGATAAACACACAGGATTGTCCACAGTACAGGATAATACACACAGTGATGTCACAGTGAGTCACAGGTATAATACAACAGCGATGTCACAGTACGGAGACATACACACCGCGATGTCCAGTACAGGGATATACGCACAGTGATGTCACTGTACAGGATAAAAGCACCAGTGAGTCACAGTACGAGGTATACGCAACAATGAGTCCCAGTACGAGATAATACACACCGGATGTCACATTACGTGATAATAAACACACTGACTGTCACAGTACAAAGATAATACACACGTGATGTCCAGTACAGGGATAATACACCCGGTGATGTCCACGTACAGGGATAATACAACACGGTGATGTCACAGTACAGGGGTAATACCACGGTGACGTCACGTACAGGGATAAATACAGCCCCGGTGACGTCACAGTAACGGGATAACACACACACGTTGATGTCACAGTACAGGGATAATACACACAGTGATGTCAGTTACAGGGAGAATGCACACGTGACGTCACAGTACAGGGATAATACACACTGGTGATTACAGTACCAGGGATAATACACACGGTGCGTCCAGTACAGGATAATACACACGTACTGATTTCACAGTACAGGGATACTACCACGTGATGTCACCAGTACAGGATAAATACCACGGTGACGTCACAGTACAGGGCATTCACACGTTGACGTCACAGTAAGGGATATACACACCACGTATGTCCACGTACAGGGAAATACACACGTGATGTCACAGTACAGGTATAATACACACATTGCTGTCATAGTACGGATAATGCACACCTTGGATGTCACAATAGCCCGGGATAATACACACAGTGAGTTCAACAGTACAGGGAGAATGCACACAGTGAGGTCACAGTACAAGGATAATACACACAGTGATGTCACAGTACAAGTAATACTACACCAGTGATTCACATACAGGTCTAATACACACGTAGGTCACTGTACAGATATAATACACACAGTGAATGCCACAGTACAGTATAATACACACAGTGATGTCACAGTACAGGGATAATACACACAGTGGTGAGTACAGGCAAAGTGGAAGTACGGAAATATCACACAGTGGATGTACCAGTCAGGGATAATATCCACATTATGTCACAGTAACAGGGATAATACACACAGCTGATGGTCACGTACAGAGCATAATACACACAGCGATGCACAGTAGGCACCCAGTAACCAGTGGATAATACCACACAGTGATGTCGCGGCGATTGCAATAATACACACAGTGCTAACACAATACATACATGGATCCTCTACACAGGTAAATGTGAAAGAAGCTGATGCAGTGAAGTGGTGACTTGATACCCCCAATCTTAATAAAGCTAAGTACCATTTTGCAGACCACATTTCTTCCTAACTAGCGGGATCCATGTGTCTGAGGAGGATGGGGACCCATGATGGTGAAGCAGCATGATCCAGGGATACACATGGATGGAGACACGTTGTGGAATCAAACTTTCTATTGGAACTACACACAGCAGTAACGCCACATCAGCAAGCAGCGGGTTAGGCAGGCTGGCTATTGAACCACTGGCAATTCAAAATGGTGTTTGGTATTTATATTTGTGTCAGTATAATTGGGGAAATGTGGTGGGTATTCTCTTAACAACGGACACCTTGGGAAAAAAGATATGCAATCGCAAACCCCCTGCCACATCGTCAGGATCCATCTGGGAGCCTGATGCGAACTTAGTGTACTTGTTTAGCGCTGTACCTCTGCCTGGAAAGTGCAAAATAGTTAATGGGTGCAAGAATGTAGTCCATCAGTGGACTGTATTGTACTGGAGTGTGATTGGAGTGTGATTACAATCCTGACCAGGGGCGAGTATACCACCAGTGCACGTAAAGGTGTAGCACAGGGTCTAGTCCAGTCTTAGAGTCTTTGCAGCACATGGCAGAGTGAGAGGCCAAAAGTTTGAGAAGCATCAAATGTTAATTTTTACTGCATCAGGTTTTACCATGGGCAATTTGGCATATACCCCCAGAATGTTATATAGAGTGATCAGCGTAACAGCAATTAATTGCCAAAGTCAATATTGCCTAGAAAATGAACTGTTTTTCTTTCCAAAAAACACATTTCAACTTCAGTTGCAGCCCCCTGCCTTAAAGGTGCAGAGTAACTGAGTGTTCAGTGATTGGCTCCAGGTAACACAGGTGTGGGTGCTGATGAGACAGCTGGAGTCAATCTGTCATGTTTTAGTAAGATCACACCACTGGACACTTTACAGGAGGTGGTGCTTGTGCATCAACTTGTTTATTTTCTCTGTTTACCATGGTTAGCTCTAAAAACACGTGTCATTCATCATTGCACCTGCACAAAACTATATCAATAACTAACAGATTAAAAAAGTATATTTTTTGCCAACCTAGGTGATGCATTTGGCAATAACATTGACCACCCTCATGTTAACCTTTGTGATAACACAAATATTTAAACAAAAGTGTCATTAAATACCTTGATACATAGGTTTTAACAATCAAAACAAACTCACATCGAAGGGATTTAACAATAATAAACACAAAGTGAGCAGATTTATATTCCTCCACCTACGCAATGGCAGGACACAAACAAGGATATAAGTCTCGGGACTGAGGACCCCCAATCTGTCCTACCGATCTTATGGGTTCCCCCCTAACGGGCAATAACTGGCAAACGTTCCCTCCGGCTGGTAAGGTGAACAATAACAATCAGACCAACAAACACAATAAGCAGTAGTATAACAATCCGATCAGCAAGGAAGAACGGGAATAACGGCAACCAAATCACAATCCAAATAGAGTAGTCAAGACACCCGGCAAGAGATAGAAACCAGAAATCAGAAATAAAGAGAAGCTAGAGAACAAGCACGATAGCAAGTCTGACCACAAGTAGTCATAGCTGAACTGACAATTATAGGAGAATCTCAGCCCCTGCCCAGGTGGAAGGAGCAACAATACAGATCCACAGTTGTTAACTCTTGCCAAACAAATCAGTGAGGGAGATGGCGATATCAGTTCAGAACGGCCAAGAACCTAGTTCAAAACTGCCGGAGACAAAAAACTCAGTGGGCAGATTTATTACACGAGTCATTTCGCGATCCACGGCGTTTACTCTGATGGAGGATTCTTTGTTTTTTGGGTCCGGCGATTCACTAAGGTATTTTAGTGCGCCCTGCTGTGTCCACCAGGTGTCGCTGCTGCGTCTGAGTTCACTGGATATCACCAAATTATCTTGGGTGTAGGTAAGTGTGTTGTAAGCGCACCTTTTTTTAATTACAGCGTTTTTTTTTTTTTTAACGAATCCGTCGGGTTTCTTACGGGCCACGCCACCCGATTCCCGTCTGAAGTGCCACAATCTGATCGCTTGCGCCAAAAACCATGGGCAATTCAGGGAAAATCGTCGCCAAAACGGTTAAAATTCCAGGTAACCGACGGAGAACCGCGATTACGGGCCCTTAGTAAATGACCCCCGTGTCTCCTAATCCTGACCAGCATGGGTAGAGGAGTCAAGCAGGTGCAACGTGACAATACCACACTACACAGCAATCAAGAATGTACCAGTCCCTAAAATCTAAAACAAAACCGTGTCATAGTGGTTGCTAACCACAAATGTGTTTAAATATATAACGCCAAACAATAAAAAGGCTCTACTTCTGTCAAAATCAAAAATTTTCCAGATCATCCATATAATCAAGAATACTTTTAAATTCTTACATACTACCGACCTTTATGCACTTTGTCAGCAACGGCATAAAATGACAAAAATTGTATGAATAAACATTCCTCTAAAATATGTACAACCCAGATACATATTATAAAAGAAAACATCTTTCCTCAAACACAAGATGTGAGGATATCATACGCGACCCCACATGTGTAAATATCACCAAATATGCAGCAAGGGAGGGAACGTTAAATCCACGTGGACACCAAACTAACCGTACTTTTTGGACTATAAGACGCAAAACTTTTTTTAGCAAGAAAAAATCTGCTAAAAAGGCCTGCGTCTTAAGTCCGGAAGGATCCAGCACTGCCAGACCATCCTGACCTCTGTAAGGGGAGATCGGTGTGCTACCACGAACTGCCCCGATCCCCAGAGAAGCCTCCACACGGCTTACCTCTCCCCGAAGTATAATGACGGGACCGGTGATGTCAGAATCAATGTGACTGATCACATGCTTCTACCACTGCAGGGTCTCATACGCCATGCTGCGTGACAGGGTGCGAAGAAGAGGGATGGGGGAAAGTATGTGGTTGTGTATGTGTGTGGTTCTGTGTTGTGTGGGGTGTGTAGATGTGAGCTGTGTGTGTGTCATAGGTGAGCTGTGTGGTGGTAAGGTGAGCTTTTGTGTGTGTGTGTATATGTAAGCTGTGGTTGTATAGTGAGGCTGTGTGTGTGATATGTTGAACTGTGTGTGTGTATAGTGACAGTGTGGTTGTATAGGTGAGGCGTGTGTGAATGATGAGCAGTGTGGTATAGATGAGCTGAGTGAAGTGCGTATAGGTGAGTATGTGAGTGTGCGTATAGGTGAGTCGGTGAGTGGGTGGTATGAGTGAGTGCTGTGATAGGTGAGCTGATAGTGATGGTGTTGCGTTATAGGTAGCTAGGTGTGCGAAGGTGAAGGTGAGGCGTATAGGTGAGCGCTGTGTGGAGTGTGCGTATAGTGAGCTGTGTGAGTGTGCGTATAGGTGAGCTGGTGTGAGTGTGGCTTTGGTGCGAGTAGTGTTAGGTGAGCAGTGTGTGAGTGATGGTTTCGTAAGGTGAGCTGGTAGTGTTATAGTTGAATGTGGTATAGGATGTGAGCTAAGGTGTGTGTGATTTATAGTATGTGAGTGTTTAGGGGTAGTATAGAGCTGAGTGAGTGGTGGCGTAGGGAGGCTGAGTGGAGTGTGCGTATAGTTAGAGCTGAGTAAAGTGTGGTGCGTAGGTGATGCGTGTTGAGTGTTCGTATAGGTGAGCTGTGTGGTGTGCGTATAGGTGGAGCTTGTTGATGCACGTGTAGTGGTGAGGTGTGTGTGAGTATAGGGAGCAGAGTGAGTGTGCGTATAGGTGAGCTGTGATGTGGATGTGCTGTAGTAGTGCGCTGAGTAAGGTGAGTGCGTAAGGTGAGCTTGTGTGAGTGTTCGTAAGGGGAGCTGTGTGAGTGTGCGTATAGGTGAGCTGTGTGAGTGTGCGTATAGGTGAGCTGTGTGAGTGTGCGTATAGGTGAGCTGTGTATGTAAATGTATGTCTGTGTTGCTTTAGTGCAACCGACAGAAATATTTTAATTGGTGTAAAATATATTTTTCCTTTTTTTGGAAGCCTAAATCTGGGGTGCGTCTTATAGTAAGAAGCGTCTTATAGTCCGAAAAATACGGTATTTTTGCAGAAAATTCCCCTGAGCTCCACACAGATCTATCATTGTATGATCCCTTACACAATGGTAACCTAAATAATAACGATATATCCATAGATCAAGCTAATGAGATAGGAAAAGTCACTTTTGCTGCCGGTCATTATTTTGATTTGTAGAGAGAAGGGAATATCTGGGGAATTAGCCTGGAGACTCCTATACACAGTGTTGACCTATATATAAATGTATTTGTGTTTTATATAGTCCCATATATTTTTCTGCACTTAAGTAGAGTAGTGGTCACTCAAAGTATTGTAGTTACTCCTATACACCTACTCCAGTATGTAACCTATTAGTAAGCAGGGCCACCATAATGGGGGTCTAGTGGGACTGTGTTCAAGGGACCACCCATTTTCCTATCAAAAGGGAGGCCTCAGGGGCTCACAGTACTCATTAAACCCCCCATGCCTGGGCCCTAAATGAGGAAAAAATAAATCTGTACTCACCTTCCGGCTTCTCCTCGCGGCTCCGTCTCATTCTCTTGCGGCCCGGGCATATCAGTATGACACAGCGGTGTCGGTGCCGAGTGACGTCATACCGTATGCGCCGTGTGGGCCTTTACACTATGATGTCCCGTTGCCGCGACACCACCGTGTCTTAGGAAGAGCAGAAGATGCGGCATCTACCACCAGGATGAAAGACTGTATGCAAATGAGCCTATGGAGCCTTGAGGTTATCAGTAGAGATGAGCGAACACTAAAATGCTCGGGTACTCGTTATTCGAGACGAACTTTTCCCGATGCTCGAGTGCTCGTCTCGAATAACGACCCCATGAAGTCAATGGGAGACTCGAGCATTTTTCAAGGGGACCAAGGCTCTGCAAAGGGAAGCTTGGCCAAACACTGGGAACCTCAGAAAAGGATGGAAAACACACGGAAATGGACAGAGGAAACAGCGGGGCAGCATGCATGGAGCCTCTGAGGCTGCTTAAAAAGCACCATTATGCCAAAATTAGGGCAACGACATGGCCATGACAGAGTGACAGAATGAAGCTAGATGTATCTAAAACATGCAATAATTGACCCTGACACTATAGGGGACGGCATGCAGAGGCAGCGGCAGCAGCGGCAGGCTAGAGAGTGTCATGGCGACATACCCTAAATGGACTCAGGCTTCAAACCAATGGGTGGCAGAGAGGAACCAAAGAGGGTGCGAGCAAGAAGTGCTCAAATAATATCGTACATGATAAAAGTTTGCAGTATATTTTGTGGATACACGCAGCGGTGGCCGACAAAGTTAACATGGAAGCCATGAAAACAAACCCAAAATTCTGCCTGAAACAGCTCGTTTGATAAGGGGACCATGTATGGAGGCAGTGAACTAGTAGTAGATTAAAGGTGCTGCAGTTAAAACTTAAATGTTAGTTGGATCTTGGCATGGAGCTGGGCTCCGCTGGCCGACCGAGCTTTCGCCAATCCAAGCCCCTGTCTCTAGGCTACTACCCCAAACAGCCACTTTGTATAAGATCAGTTGTAGTAGCGTTTTATAATTTAGGATATGCCGGGTGAGGGGAATGTAACAGACATGCGCAAGAAGCGCATGATGCGCAGGAGCTGGAGCTCCGCTGCCAGGCGAGCTTTGCGCAAATCCAAGCCACCTGTCTCTAGGCTACTCCCCAACAGCACTTTTGTATAAGATCAAGTGTAGTAGCGGTTCTTATAAGTGTTAGGATATTGGCGGGGGTGAGGGAATGTAAACAGAATGCGCAAGAAGCGATGAAATAATATCCCTAAATGGTAAAGTTTTCAGTATATTTTGGGGCTCACAGCAGGGTGGCGCAACAATAACAACTTGATTGGAATGCCCTGTAATAGCTCTTGGGCGGTGTGCCTTTATACAACTAGGCTCAGCAGTTGAGCACCGCCTGCTGGCGCTTAGCGACGGCACGCTGCTGTGCCTAGGCTACCGACTGATGGCGCCTGCCCCAGGATGGTATTCGGAGGAGGAGGAGGTGGAGGAGGGGTGGGAGGAGGGTATAGTAGGCTTTGAGACCTGGCAGAGGTAGGCCCCGCATTCTCTGCGTCGGCAGTATATGACCAGCCCCCAGGGTCAGACTCGGTCCCAGCCGCCAACCAAGTTAGTGTTAGTAGCGTTCTTATAAGGTTTGGGATATGGCTTGGGGTTAGGGGAATGTAAACAGATGCGTCAAGAAGCGATGATGCGCAGGGAGCTGGCGCTCCGCTGCCAGGGAGCTTTCGCCAATCCAGCCCCTGTCTCTAGGCTACTCCCCAAAACAGCACTTTAAGAACCTTTTGTATAAGATCAAGTGTAGAGTAGGTTATAAGAGGATATGAGCTAGCCGTGAGGGGAATGTAAACAGATGCGCAAGAAGCGCTGAAATAATATCCCTAAATGGTAAAAGTTTGCCAGTATATGTTTGTGGAAACAAGCAGTCGGTGGCGACAAAGTTAACAACTTCGATGTGGAATCCATGAAAACAACCCAAATTTCTGCCTGACACACCTCGTTGATGAAAGGGACGATGTATGGAGCAGCTATATTGAGGACTTTTGGAGGGTGGTAGCATGGAGACAACGTGTGGAGGCTGCTATGGAGACAATTTAATTTGGATAGTGCCTGTATGTGGCATCAGTCCCAAAATTTTCAAACGAGGAGCAGGTAGGTGGACCTCCAGTTAAAATGGAATAGATTGAGTGCCTGTAGTGGGCAGTCCCAAAAAATTCTTCAAACCAGAGGAGCAGGTAGGTGCCCTCAGTAAAAATGGAATAGATTGAGTGCCTGTAGTGCAGTCCAAAATTCTCAACAGAGGAGCAGGTAGGTGGCCCTCCAGTAAAATGGAATAGATTGAGTGCCTGTATGTGCAGTCCCAAAATTCTTAACACCAGAGGAGCAGGTAGGTGGCCCTCAGTAAAATGGAATAGATTGAGTGCCTGTATGTGGCAGTCCCAAAATTTTCAAACCAGAGGAGCAGGTAGGTGGCCCCAGTAAAATGGAATAGATTGAGTGCCTGTATGTGGCAGTTCCCAAAAATGTTCACAACCAGAGGGCAGGTAGTGGCCCCCTGCAGTAAAATGGAATAGATGAGTGCCTGTATGTGGCAGTCCCAAAAATTCTCAAACCGAGGAGCAGGGTAGGTGCCCTCAGTTAAAATGGAAAGATGTAGTGCCTGTATGTGGCAGTCCCAAAATGTTTTCAAACCGCGGACCGGGTAGGTGGCCCTCCAGAAAAATGGAATAGATTGAGTGGCCTGTATGTGGCACTCACAAAATTGTTTCAAACAGAGGACCGGGTAGGTGGCCCTCCAGAAAATTAAAGCATGAGGTCTCGTATAGCAAGAGCCAGTGGGCCTGTCAAAAAATAGCCATTTTCCCTGCTTTACTGTACAAAGAGGAGGAGAAGGAGGAAATGAGGAGGAGGAGGAGGAGTGGATCAATTATTCAGGTTGAGCTCCGTCAACCTGGGGGAGATTGGAAATTCTGAGAAATCCAGCCATTATTCATTTTAAATACGTCAGCTGTCAGCGCTGTCAGTCGACAGGCGTGTGACGCTTATCGGTGATGATATGCACCAGAGCTGATGAAACACGTCGGACAAGACGCTAGCGGCAGGGCAGCAAGAACTCCAAGGCGTACATCGCCAGTTCGTTCCCATGTCCAGCTTTGAAACCAGTATTGTAGGGAGCTGTGTGGATCATAGGACGAGGGTTATGGTCATACGTACTCCCTCACCATCTTTCTGTAAAGATCAGCCCTACTCTGCCGAGACTGGGGACGTGACAGTTGTCATGTCCGTGCTGGTGACATAAAGCTGGCAAAAGCTTGTAAAGCGTACCTTGCCAGTGCTGGACACGCTGCCTGCTGCTACTCTCCCTCGCTAGATTGTCCCGCCGAACTACGCACTCTGCCGCTAGCAGCTGTCAGAAGGGAAATACTGTTTCAGCTTGTGCACCAGGCCGCTGGGTATTCAGCATTCTCACACTCCTTTCTCTGCAGGGGAGAGAGTGGAAGATGCTTTTGTACCGTGGGTCTCCAGGAGAGTGAACACCCAGGTATCGGTGCTGGAATAAATTCTTTGAACGCGAGGGTCACGGGATAGGCAGCTAGCATGAAATCTGCCATATGCGCCAGAGTACCAACGCGTAAGAATTCACTCCCTCACTGGCCTGACTGTCCATTCTCCTTCCTCCAACTCCTCCAACTCTCTTTCTTCTGCCCATACACGCTGAACAGTGAAGGACTCAACAATGGTCCCCTCTTTGTTGCGCAACATTCTCTCCTCTCCTCTCACCTCCTCCACCTCCACCTTCCTCGATATGCGGCTGAAAGAAACAGACCTCAGGGTGCTTTGGCTATCAACAAGGAATATTCTTCCCCCGTCTCTTGTGACGAGCGCAAAGCTTCCGACTTCATGCTGACCAGAGAGTTTTCAACAGGCCAAGCAGCGGGATGGTGGGCGTGATGAAGGCGGCATCGCCACTGACATCTGTGTTGACTCCTCAAAGTTACTCAGCACTGACAGATATCAACATCCACGTCACTCCTCATTGTAGACTTGAGGAAGCTGACTGACCTGACACCAAGTTTGCTGGAGTGGAATTGACCATCGGCAGTCTACAATCGCTCTGCGTGCGGTAAACTCTGGATAAACATGCGGTCAGTGTGAATTCAACCTCGTGGGCACGTCGCACAACAGTCGGTGAGCGGGCAGTTGGAGGCGGCGCGTGCGCGCCCTGAGAGTGGCAGCATCTGGCTGGACTTCCTGAAATGCGCACAGATGCGGCGCACCTTCGTGAGCAAATCAGACAGATTGGGGTATGTCTTGAGGACCACCCAGACTCCCGCTCTGTGGCCCATAGACCGCTACCGCTGAGGCGCCGGTTGCCACGGATGGTAGTTCGGGAGGAGGTGGAGGAGGGGTGGGAGGAGGAGGAGGCATAGTAGCGCCGGAAAAACCTGGACGACTACGGTAGGTAGGCCCCGCAATCCTCGGCGTCGGCAGTATTATAGAGCAGCCCCAGGGTCAGTCTCGGGTCCCAGCCTCCACCAAGTTAACCCATGTGCCGTCAGAGATATATAGTGCCCTGACGGCAGCAGAACACGTCCAAGTGTCCGTGGTCAGGTGGGACCTTGTCAGAAAACGGCGTTGGTAGGGCAGGCACGGATGATGTTGTCTGACACGTGTGGTGCAGGGTGGTGACGACACATCGGGAAAAGTAGTGGCGGCTGGGGACCGAATACCGAGGGGCGGCCGCGCCATGAGGTTGCGAAGGCTCGGTCTCTCTATCAGCTATAGGGCAGGCATCTCCAGGCTAAGCAATCTGGGAGATGTGCACATTAAGGGCTTGGGCGTGCGGGTGGGTTGCACTATATTTGCGTTTCGCTCCAGCGTCTGGGGTATGGAGAGCTGAAAGCTGGGGATGCTGTGAGGATCGTGAGGGTACGATGGGGTTTTTGGCCAGGGTCCTGGGCAGGGGGGTGACTAGCAGCTGACACAGGGGAAGGAGCAGTGGTGTGCACGGCCGGAGGTGTGAACGGGCTTGTTGCCACTGAGTGGGTGTGCTTAGCATCATATGCATGCGCATACTGGTGGTAGTTTAAGCTAGGTAGTGGTGGAACCCCTGCGAGCCTGGTTTGCAAATGTTGCACACCACAGTCCGTCGGTCATCCGGTGTTTCCTTAAAGAACCTCCACACTCTGAAGATATAGCCTCGCCGCGACAAGAGAGCCCTCACCACGGGAGCTTCACTAGTTGACAGTGCGCGGATGCACCAGCTCTGGCCCTGCCTCTCGTCTGGCCCCACCACTGCTCTTCCAACCGTTCAGTCGAGGACCTCCCTCCGTTCAGAAGCACTGTGTTCACCGCGGCCTCTCAACCCAGCTTGGGTTCTGTCACCTCATCATCCTCCGATCCCTCAGTTGCTCCCCTCGGACTTCCTGCCCTGACAAACAACTTCCCACTGTCTGACACCGTGTCTCCTCATCGTCGGACACCTCTTTACACACTTCCACTACGTCAGAAGGTCATCATCACCCACAGACTGTGACTGGTGGAAAACCTGGGCATCGGAAAATTGCTCAGCAGCAACCGGACAAGTGGTTTGTGACTGTGGGAAGGGTCCAGAAAACAGTTCTCAGAGTATGCCGGTTCACAAATGCAAATTTCCTGGGAGGGGGCAGACTGGGGGGAGGAGGAGGCTGTGAGGTGCAGGAGCTGGAGGAGTGGGGTTTCGGTGACAGGGTGGACTGCGTGGAAGACTGACTGTGGTGGCAAATTGCTCGAAGCATTGTCAGCAATCCACGACATCACTGTTCGCACTGTTCTGGCCTCACAGTGCTATACCCCGAGTCCCAGTAACTTCAGACATGAACCTAGGGAGTGTAGCTCTGCGGCGTTCCCCTGCTCCCTCATCACAGGTGTGTCTCACCCCGCAGACCACGGCTCTGACCCTGCAGTGAGTGACGCCAGTCCCCGCCCCGTCCTCTACCCTAGCCCTCGGTGTGTAAAACATTTTAAAATGAGAGTTATTAAATAATTTTTTTTTTTTTTTACTTATTTTGTTTTTTTTTTTTTGTGTTTTTTTTTGTTGGTTTTTTTTTTTTTTTTGTGTTTTTTGTTTTTTTTTGAGTTTTTAGAACCAAACAACATTATCCTATTGCTATGGCTATTTCTAGACAAGTATCAAAGGAAGCACACTACTATGCCAGATGAGATGACACTGAGTATTGCTAATAGAAACCAACCCCTACTGAATTTTGCCACTTCAGCCGTTGCTATGGATATGGTGCCATAAGCGCAGAAAAAGCGGTCGAAGTCTCACTACAATTGCTCAGAATTGGCAAGTACATGCACTGCAGAAAACTAAAGCCACCAGCAGATCAACCAGAAATCAAATATATAGAACGCTACTGGAGGCTTCAAGAAGCTGTTTGTATTCTCTATGGCTATTTTTAGCCAAGTATCAAAGAAGCACACTATATGCCGATGGTAGACAACTGAGGTAGTGCCTAATAGAAATCAACCCCTACTGAATTTTCCCACTTCAGCCTTTGCTATGGATATGGGCGCCACTAAGCGCAGAACACAGCGGTCGCAAAGTTCACTACAAATTGCTCAGAATTGGCAAGTACATGCACTGCAGAGAAACTAAAGCCACAGCAGATCAACCAGAAATCAAATATATCTAGAACGCTACTGTAGGCTCAAAAGCTGTTTGTATTCTCCTATGGCTATTTTCTAGCCAGTATCAAAGAGAGAGCACACTACTATGCAGATGAGAAGACACTGAGTAGTGCCTAATAGAAATAAAACCAAGAATTTCACTTAGTTGAGGATGGATGTGCGCAACTAGAACGCAGAAACACAGCTGGTCGCAAGTCCACTACAAATTGCCTCAGAATTGGCAAGTACATGCAATGCGGAAGAAACTAAAGCCACCAGCAGATCACCGAAATCAAATATATAGAACGCTACTGTAGGCTTCAAGAAGCTGTTTTGTATTCTCCTATGGCTATTTTCTAGCCAAGTATCAAAGAGCACACTACATGCCAGATGAGATGGACACTGAGTTAGTGCCTAATAGAAATCAACCCCTACTGAATTTTCCCACTTCAGCCTTTGCTATGGATATGTGCGCCACTAAGCAGAACACAGCGGTCGCAAGTCTCACTACAAATGTCTAGAATGGCAAGTACATGGACATGCACTGCAGAAACTAAAGCCCCCAGCCAGATCAACCAGAAATAAAATATATAGAACGCTACGTAGGCTTCAAGAAGCTGTTTGTATTCTCCTATGGCTATTTTCTAGCCAAGTATCAAGGAAGGAAGCACACTACTATGCCAGATGAGATGACACTGAGTTAGTGCCTAATAGAAATCCAACCCTACTGAATTTTCCCACTTCAGCCTTGCTATGGATAGTGCGCCATAAGCGCCGAACCACGCGGTCGCAATCTCACATACAAATTGCTCGATTGGCAAGTACATGCACTGCGAGAAACTAAAGCCCCCAGAGATCAACCAGAAATCAAATATATAGAACGCTACTGTAGGCTTCAAGAAGCTGGTTGTATCTCCTATGGCTATTTCTAGCCAAGTATCAAGGAAGCACACTACTATGCCAGATGAGATGACACTGAGTTAGCCTAATAGAAATCCAACCCCTACTGAAGAATAAAAACCCATCCTGAATCATAGTTCTCAAAGTGACACGTAAGTGGTGCTGGTTTATCAGCTAACAATTTCATAATAGATTTCCTTTAACTTTTCCCTATTTTTCCCTATGAGTCAAGTAGTTCTCCTGAATGGAAAAATTTGCATCCCAACTGCAACTTCCGCAGTTATTCGGACAATCTCTTTGTGTTGATATTGCAGTTAACATGTGATTAGCTGGACCCTGTCCAGTTTTTGCGCAATTTTTTTGCAAGTTCCAGGTAAAAAATTCATAAAAAGTCACAAAAAATTGCACAAATAGGCCAGTAAGCAAAAATAAAGTTTTTCAGGCATAAATAAAAAAGAAGAAAATAAAAGACAAAAGTCGCCCATCGTGCCAAAAACACCAATTGTAAAGTGTTTGAGGCCATTTAATGGAACCTCCTACCTCCCAACCTCTGTGAAAAAAAGGGGGATAAAAATCATGCAAATTATGTGGTTTATTTTGCATAGTAAACCACACCCCTTACCCCGCTCACTACCCCACCCCCCCTAGTATGCCCACTCAGTATAATACCTAGAAAAATTCCCCCTCCCCTCCTATTGTCGTCCCTTTCTCTGCTCCCTCTGATTATGAACCAGTCTCTGCTCCCCCTCCCCTTTCATTGGTCCCCATTTCTCTGTTCCCCCTCTTATTGTGCCCCATGTTTGCTCCCCTTTCTTATTATGCCCCCCTCTCTGTTCCCCTTCTTGTGCCCCCTCTCTGCACCCCCTCTTATTATGCCACTTATCTGCTCCGCCTTTTATTATTCGATCCTCTGAATATTGTGGCCCCCTGTCCACCATGTTCACTTATATTCTGGCCTCTCTCCCCTCCTGGTTATTAAACAAAAAAAAACCTTTACTTACCTTTCCATCATTCCCCGCAGTCCTGATACCTCCTCTCCCTGAGGCTCCGAGTTGATGAGGTGGAGTTGGCGGGACCAGTAGGCAGTAGTTCCGCTCCTCGGTTGGCCCCACCCCCTCCTCCTCGTCATTTCAAACCCTCAGGGAGAGAAGGAAACAGGACTGCAGGGGGAACAATGGAAAGGTAAGTAAATGTTTTTTTTGTTATGTCTGTTAAGGTCTCCTGAGCCAAATTTGGCCTCAAAAAATGTGTATGATTTAAGATTGGTGAATAAGAATCAGATTCTTATCAGATTGCTAGTGATAGAGAACGGTCCTTGAAGCAATTACCTAATACATTACATCAAGAAGTTATAACAGCCTCAATATTAGCCTCAGTGACCTTACAGCAGCCTCTGACATTCATCATCATAACTTACAACACAACCACATCCTATGTAACAAAAATATGAGAAATATTTGTCCATCAGATTATCATAATAAGTGCAACTCACCATCAGACATAGTGTTACTGCAGTGTGTGTGCCGACTGCAGGGACATATCTGCTAAACATGGAGCCCCACTTGGAATGGGACCCCAACTACATTGTAACACTTTCAGCAACATATTTAAAAAACTTAGATGCCAATAGACTGTGATGTCACTGTACAGAGATAATCTGTGCTGTTATGTTACAAGGATAATACACACAGTGATGTCACAGTACAGGGGATAATACACACTGGGATGTCACAGTACAGGGATAATACACACAGTGATGTCACAGTACAGGGGATAATACACACTGGGATGTCACAGCACAGGGATAATACACACAGTGATGTCACAGCACAGGGATAATACACACAGTGATGTCACAGTACAGGGATAATACACACTGTGATGTCACAGTACAGGGATAATACACACAGTGATGTCACAGTACAGGGATAATACACACAGTGATGTTTAACATATGACAACAAAGATACTTTTTGATGATTTTTGCGCATCACCAACAAATTGCAGAAATCAAAACCCCTCAAAACATTGACAAATTTGTCCTAACTAAAAATAAGCCGTGCTTACTCTTCCCTCTAGCCTGAACACAGATACACATTCTGCAAATTACTCTTTTAGCATAAATGGTGCATGAATGTGTCTCAAAGCAGATAAAACTCTACCCCATAGTAAAATGTTCCAAAGAAAAGTCAATTTTAACGAATTTATGTGGGCCACTTTAGATTTACATTTTCATGTTTTTTTAGCAACCCTGAGTTGTAGGCAGCAAGCAGCCACAAGTAGGTCGACTATTTTATTTTCCAATAACTTAAATAAAGTCAGAGCAGCAGTTCCCTAACACTTCTTCATTGCTGTAAATGGACCATTCTGTATTTCGATCTATTCATTTCTGGAAAAAGGGGCTACATAGAACTGCCCTCTGGGTGTGAGACCCCCTTGGGTTACTCATGTTACTGAGACCCCTTGTGCTGTATTGGACAAATAGGGAAAACCAATTACAGCCCTTATCTATTTTCATCAATCCCACCCAGGTCAACATCTGCAAAGAGTTTGTATGTTCTCTCCGTGTTTGCGTGGGTTTCCTCCGGGTACTCTGGTTTCCTCCCACACTCCAAAAAATATACTGTTAGGTTGTTTAGATTGTGAGCCTCATGGGGACAGGGACCAATTTCACATGCTTTGTGCAGCGCTGCGGAATCTGTGTGCGCTATGTAAATAAAGAATTATTTTTTTTAAAAAGTGCATATTGTGTGGTTGCACCCACCTACACCCACCAGTTTATTCAAATAGGGGATATGCATTCCCTGTTCTAGTGATAAGTGATTGTATCAGCATTGGGGCCACCAATAATCAGGCCCTTTGGATATAGAGCCGAATGTGAGACACACCATTGTAAAAATTCCCTTATAAATTGCGTGCTGAGTAAACACATGCTATTTGCCGTTTTACACTGGACTTTATGCATTATTTTGCTATTATTCTGTTACAAGTGAACTTCTAGTGAAAGCTTTCAGGGGTTTTCTTTTACAAAGGAAATCACCCTAAGATATAGATTTTAAGCAAATATACAGCTGGTCTCTCATTTCTGTACCTTTTCTTCTCTCATGTAAAACACAAAGTAAGTAGAAGTGCTCAGGTTCAGTGAGTTGGGATGAATCATTACTAGTTTAAGAGCGAATACAATAGCTGGTTGGGATGTACAGTTACTTTACTTCCTCAAAATTAGGTTTCATGGTGCCGCACCGAAATTCATCGGTAGTTTCTAGAAACCCATCCAATTCCATATAGAATTTGGAATCTTCACAGGTAATAGTATTCTAAGCTGTTCATGTTCTCTCGTTGAAAAAGCCCCCTGATCTGTCCCATTTTTAGAGGACTATTAGTTAAGTTTGTTGGTGATTTCACAGGACAGGTCATAAGAATAAATAAAATAAATCCAACTCAGTAATGATCTGTACCAGCCATCAAGATAGTGGGGCAGATTTATCAAGCAACTGGTTAGTTGGCACGTTTTAAAAAATAGCCATTATTTAAATTTAAACTATTGTTACATGTCCCCTCTAATGAGCACAGAAAGGTTACTTGCAGATATTACATTATAGTCCCTTCTTTTCTAAGAACACAGAAAGTTACTTGCAGGTGTCCAGAACTGCAAGTCATAGGAAAGGAATGTCATCTCAAACTGACACTTTGGGGGTATTTATGAGGGCTTTTGCACCACGCCAATGGCATTGAAGCCCTGAAAGAATTGCAAGTGCTAGATTATTGCTAACACTTGCTGGGGGTGGGGTGGGGGGGGGTATGCTGGCGGGGGGGAGAGGTATGCTGGGAGGGGTGCATGTAAAAATGTGCCTGCTGCTCTTATTTATACACCAGGTAGGGCCTGATGTAGACATACACACTGCACAGGGCTCCGTCGGAAGCATCAAGAGGTCGGAGCCGGTGTATGATAAATAACCCCCTTTATCTCTACTTGTTTTAGTTTTTAATGAGAAATATGCCAAGTACTTAGAAGTAATAGATGAATATATAATGAAATATATGACCTATGCAATGGCGATTTTAAAGATGCCTTTCTCAGAATTCTGAATCATTTCGGTAGTTTTTAATAATGGGATTTACATGATGAGTCCCGGGAGAGGGGGTGGCAGCTGTATTTTGTGTGTGCCTGTGTCTCAGTCTCCTCCAGCTCCCTCACCCCTTCTCCCTTCCTGTCACATGTATTGAGCAGGCAGAGGAGGGAGGGGATGGTGTGGAGTAGAGGTAGAATTCACAGGCAACACGGTGGCTGAGTGGGTAGCACTTCTGCCTTGCAGCGCTGGGGTCCTGGATTCTAATCCCACCCAGGTCAACATCTGCAAAGAGTATGTATGTTCTCTCCGTGTTTGCGTGGGTTTCCTCTGGGTCCTCCAGTTTCCTCCCACACTCCAAAACATACTGGTAGGTTGTTTAGATTGTGAGCCCCATGGGGACAGGGACTGATTTGGCAAGCTCTGTGCAGCGCTGCATAATCTGTGTGCTCTATATAACTAAAGGAATTATTATGATTATTATGATGAGGAGACTGAGACACAGGCACACAAACTGCAGCTGTCCCTCCCCAGGGACTTACCTCTTGCTGCTGGCAAGGAACCATGTAATGTGAATTAAACTTATCTAAACTACTGAAATGATCCAGAATGCTGCAAGGGAATTTTTAAAATCAACATAGAATAGGCTATTGGAACTAGTGAGCAGGTAAAAATGACTGCCCTGATGACAGGTTCACTTTAAGGCAGATTAAATATGATAGTTTCTAAATGCAGTAAAAAATATGTAGAGGCCTAACTATCACAATAATATACAGGCAGTCCCCGGGTTACATACAAGATAGGGTCTGTAGGTTTGTTCTTAAGTTGAATTTGTATGTAAGTCGGCACTGTATATTTTATCATTGTAACCCCAGCCAGAATTTTTTTGATCTCTGTGACAATTGGATTTTAAAAATTGTCATAAGAACCAGGATTAATAATAAAGCTTCATTACAGACACCTGTGATAACTATTATAGCTGTTTATTGTAGCCTACGGCTAAAGTACTGTAATTTAACAATATCTAGAGGGCCGTTTGTAACTAGGGGTCGTCTGTAAGTCTGATGTACTTAAGTAGGGGACCGCCTGTAATTAAAATTCAAAGAGCATGACATTAACTTTAATCATGTTCGTTACAAGTTAACAAAGATAAAGGCAGAGAAGCAGTTCCCTAACACACCACTATACAGTGCATGGAGCTGTTTTTTGGTTCAGTTTCCATTCAGTTATGGCACCAGAGGTATTACAGAACTATGCCCCTTTACATGGAATGACCTTCCCAACCACTATAAATTTCAGGTTAAAAAAGAGGTGTTGTAAGAATAAAAGTAATTTCTATAACATTGATCATTGTCGCCTGCATCATGCACATATACAGTATACAGCATGGTAATATATAGGGGTTTAATTGGACTATCCATATATACAGTATATCTTGATTTAAAGAACACACCAAGAATAGTCAATCAAGACCTTTAAAACATTGGGGCTCATTTACTAAGGGTCCGAGGACAGCGATTCCGTCGGATTTCCCGAAAATTTCCATTTTGCGGCAAATTGCCCCAGGTTTTTGCCACACGCAATCGGATTGTGGTGCATCGGCGCCGGCTTGTATGCGACAGAAATCAGGGGTGTGCCGTCAGACAACCCGGCGGAATTTAAAAACGAAATTGTGTCGTAAGAACAAACACTCACATGCACCAGGAAGAAGAAGGTGAACTCCAGCGGACCTCAGCGCGGAAGCAACACATGCAGGAAATTGAACGCACGACCTTAGTGAATCGGACAGACCCGAATCCTTGTTGGACAGAGCACCGAGGGATAGCGGCAGGACTGGGTAAGTAAATCTGCCCCAATGACTTAAGTTCTCACGTGGCCAAAGGTTTTAAAGCAATGATAAAGCACGCACACATCTACCAGGGCATTGTATAAATAGGATATGCTGCTTATGTCCTCAGTGGGGATGACCACAGACCACAATGGAAAGGATGTAGCACCAGTCACAAGTTATATTCCACATGGTAACTGTGACATTATGTTATTTTCATACAAGGAACTGATACAAACAAGTATCAGATGGGTCTGTATATTACTACATATTTTAGAACTACTGAGGATTTTGTTCTAGATATAAGGAGCCACCAAATTTCCATCTTGCTTTATATAAATGGAGTGACCATGCAAAGCAGTAGACAGTGTTAGGTATTGGCCCTCGAGATCTGTGTAATCATACATTTTGTTAGTAGAAGCAGGACTGTGAAAAATGCATTTATACTCCAGGATTGTATCTGGACTTGGTGCACTGGCATATGAGATCTACTCACTGAATACAGCACATTCATTCCCTCCCAGGAATATCTATCCATTTTGGTATGAATATCTGATACAATTTGTGTCAAGAAATGTCCACAATCTAGATTACACTCACTGGCCACTTTATTAGGTACACCATGCTAGTAACGGGTTGGACCCCCTTTTGCCTTCAGAACTGCCTCAATTCTTCGTGGCATAGATTCAACAAGGTGCTGGAAGCATTCCTCAGAGATTTTGGTCCATATTGACATGATGGCATCACACAGTTGCTGCAGATTTGTCGGCTGCACATCCATGATGCGAATCTCCCGTTCCACCACATCCCAAAGATGCTCTATTGGATTGAGATCTGGTGACTGTGGAGGCCATTTGTGTCCAGTGACCTCATTGTCATGTTCAAGAAACCAGTCTGAGATGATTCCAGCTTTATGACATGGCGCATTATCCTGTTGAAAGTAGCCATCAGATGTTACAGGGTACATTGTGCTCATAAAGGGATGGACATGGTCAGCAACAATACTCAGGTAGGCTGTGGCGTTGCAACGATGCTCAATTGGTACCAGGGGGCCCAGAGAGTGCCAAGAAAATATTCCCCACACCATGACACCACCACCACCAGCCTGAACCGGTGATACAAGGCAGGATGGATCCATGCTTTCATGTTGTTGACGCCAAATTCTGACCCTACCATCCGAATGTCGCAGCAGAAATCGAGACTCATCAGACCAGGCAACGTTTTTCCAATCTTCTACTGTCCAATTTCAATGAGCTTGTGCAAATTGTAGCCTCAGTTTCCTGTTCTTAGCTGAAAGGAGTGGCACCCGGTGTGGTCTTCTGCTGCTGTAGCCCATCAGCCTCAAAGTTCGACGTACTGTGCGTTCAGAGATGCTCTTCTGCCTACCTTGGTTGTAACAGGTGGCGATTTGAGTCACTGTTGCCTTTCTATCAGCTCGAACCAGTCTGCCCATTCTCCTCTGACCTCTGGCATCAACAAGGCATTTCCGCCCACAGAACTGCCGCTCACTGGATGTTTTTTCTTTTTCAGACCATTCTCTGTAAACCCTACAGATGGTTGTGCGTGAAAATCCCAGTAGATCAGCAGTTTCTGAAATACTCAGACCAGCCCTTCTGGCACCAACAACCATGCCAACCAAAGGCCTCAAATCACCTTTCTTCCCCATACTGATGCTCGGTTTGAACTGCTGGAGATTGTCTTGACCATGTCTACATGCCTAAATGCACTGAGTTGCCGCCATGTGATTGGCTGACTAGAAATTAAGTGTTAACGAGCAGTTGGACAGGTGTACCTAATAAAGTGGCTGGTGAGTGTAGAGTTATAAGAGCCAATGTAGAAATGAGCAGGAAATAGTTTAATACCAAGATGGTGTGGGTAGCAATACTTAATGATCTTAATTAAAGGGGATTTCTGATCTCTTTAACTAAATTAAAAAGATAATATTTGATTTACAAACGTAAATCATAAAAAATGTTTGGTTTCACTGACAAGGAAAAAAGTAGTTATTGGCCCATTGGTCTTGAGTACCTAGTGCAACTCAATACATGTCTGTAGCATTCATGCCCATCTCTCTTATTTGTTCTATGTACAGCTCACTTCAACCATTCATGCAACTTTAGCATCCAGGTTCAAGTCTGACAGGTTATGCAATAAATCTCAGTGCACAGAGTCACAGTTAAAGATTTATTATGCTTAAATTGTCAGGTGTCAGATAAGATCAAGAGATCAACTGTGACCACCATACTAATCCACCAGTGTGACATGTATAGGTGAGCAATTTTCTTTTATGTGATTTTTCCATGAAAATTATTGCAAAAAAAGTGGCTGCAAAGGAATGCGGCTGTCCTAGAGTCACTGCTTACTTTGTGTGTATAGGATTCCATTAGATTGTATTGAAAGTCATGTACCTCCATAGCTGATTTTGGCAGGAGGAGGATGAAGACATATATCTTTCTAAGTGCTTGAAAAATAGGGGAGCCCCAAAACATAACTTTGTCAATTCTATATACACTGCTAAAAAATAAAGGGAACACTTAAGCAACGCAATTTAAATCCACATAAATGAAACTTCTGTTAAAGTAAATTGTCCACTCAGGAAGCAACACTGATTGAATTTTACAGGCAATTAGCAAGATACGCTCAATAAAAGGAGGGGTTCTGTAGGTGGGGACCACAGACCACTTCTCTGTACCAATGCTTTCTGGCTGATGTTTTGGTCATTTTTGAATCTTGGTGTATTTTCTTTGTGTATATGTGATGCGTATATGCTGCATGAGTGTAAATTGTACTGTTTGTGGGCATATGCTGTAGTATGTTGAGAATATTGTAGAAGTATCGTGTAAGCCAGGAAAAATAAAAAATCTGATGTATATACTTTTATGTAAAAACTAAGCACTTTTGTAGTTTTTTTTACACAAAAGTATTTACATCAGGTTTTTTCTATATGCTGTATGTATGTATGTATATGTGGTGTGTGTATACTGTATGTATGTTTCTGCTGTATGTCTACATAATGTATTTATAAATATATTAATGTCTGCTTATGTGAGTGTATAATATGTATATGGGGCCCGGACTCACCTAGTTGTGTCCATTGTGGAAATTATATCACAAAAGGTATAACTACTACAGAGAAAGTCATAGAGGAAAAGCTGTCATCTTCACAATGGACAGATGTCTTTAGCTATTATTGTTATTTTCTATGACGCTGCATTTCTGCTTTTCCTACATTGTAATATAGTGAGTCACAGATTTCTCTGGAATCACAGCGTCCTGTTTGGGGAGCGGAAGGACTAATATGTGCAGTGCTGATGACACTTAGAGACAGTTTGTCTTGGATCACTTCTTATATAATTGGCACACATTTGTTTTCCACATTTCTACTAATCACATGCTTTTAGGCCCATCTTTGTTTGTCTCTGGCTTACGGTGTAAAGAGAAATCATGGGGCAGATGCTCCATAGCAAAAGTCTTATTTGGATGTCAACGTTTTACCACTATAAATACAGATGTACTCAAACTAGGAGTCTGGAGTATTCACAGAAAATTACTACTACTACTTGATTCCTTATATTATAATTGTCATTTATTATATGACTTGCCCATACACTTGCCCTTAAAGGGATATTCCCACAAAGACAAGATTCTTAATTATACTCAGGATAACAAAATAGCACATTCTCTAATTCACTGTTATTAACCAAAAATACAGCATTTCATAGATACAATTCCAACATTTTCAATGGTCAGTCAGTACAATTTTGGTTTTCCCTGGATATGACTGTAAATCTTGAGACTAAGATCGGATTCTTCTAAAATAGCTTCCCTTGTCTGCACACTGCAATGCTCTCTCCCTCCTGCCCTTTCCTCCCTTGCATTACAAGACCAGCTCAGACACAGGCACTTCCTGCCGGCAAACAGCAGTGTGTAGAGACTTACTCTACAAGCTACAGACAGATGAGGCCTTTATAGCAGGGGGAGGAGGCAAATAGCAGAGCTGATTGTGTGTTTTATTGGTTATATGAGGGAGCAGAGCAGAGAGAGTCATTGGGGCACATTTACTTACCCGGTCCTGTCGCAATCCCCGATCCGGACTGTCTGACGAGGGTGAAGTCCGGCGAGATTCACCAAGATTGTGCGCCCCATAATATCCTGCATATGTCGCTTCCCGCTGGGGTACACTGGAGTTCACCTTCTTCTTCCCAGTTTATGTGAGTGCATGTCTTGCGACTCAATTTGAATTTTAAATCCCATACTCAGTCAGAATCAGTCGGGTTGTCCGACGGCCACGCCCCCGATGTGGGTCGAATAAAAGTCGGCATGTGCGCCAAAAACCCCTGTTAGATGCGGCGCAAATCAGAAATAATCGGGAAACTCGACGGAAATGCGGTGTGCGGACCCTTAGCATATGTGCCCCAGTGTGTTTTAAATCCGTTTCATGGATCTATTTATGTGTGTCAGATGCTAGTCCAGCTCCCTCACCCCTTCTCCCTTCCTGTCACATGTATTGAGCAGGAGAGGAGGGAGGGGGATGGTGTGGAGTAGAGGTAGAATTCACAGGCAACACGGTGGCTGAGTGGGTAGCACTTCTGCCTTGCAGCGCTGGAGTCCTGGATTCTAATCCCACCCAGGTCAACATCTGCAAAGAGTTTGTATGGTGTTTGCGTGGGTTTCCTCTGGGTCCTCCAGTTTCCTCCCACACTCCAAAACATACTGGTAGGTTGTTTAGATTGTGAGCCCCATGGGAACAGGGACCAGTTTGTCATGCTTTGTGCAGTGCTGCGTAATCTGTGTGCGCTATATAAATAAAGAATTATTATTATTACGAGGAGACTGAGACACAAGCACACAGACTGCAGCTGTCCCTCCCCAGGGATTTACCTCTTGCTGCTGGCAATGAACCAAGTAATGTGAATTAAACTTATCTAAACTACTGAAATGATTCAGAATGCTGCAAGGGAATTTTTAAAATCAACATAGAATAGGCTAATGGAACTAGTGAGCAGGTAAAAATGACTGCCCTGATGACAGGTTCACTTTAAGGCAGATTAAATATGATAGTTTCTAAATGCAGTAAAATATATGTATAGGCCTAACCATCACAATAATATACAGGCGTCCCCGGGTTACATACAAGATGGGGTCTGTATGTTTGTTCTTAAGTTGAATTTGTATGTAAATCGGAACTGTATATTTTATCATTGTAATCCCAGACAGAATTTTTTTGGTTTCTGTGACAATTGGATTTTAAAAATTTTGGATTGTCATAAGAGCCAGGAGTAACACTAAAGCTTCATTACAGACACCTGTGATAACTGTTATAGCTGATCATTGTAGCCTACGGCTAAAGTACTGTAATTTAACAATATCTAGAGGGCCGTTTGTAACTAGGGGTCGTCTGTAAGCCTGGTGTTCTTAAGTAGGGGACCGCCTGTAATTAATATTCAAAGAGCATAACATCAACTTTAATCATGTTCGTTACAAGTTAACAAAGATAAAGGCAGAGAAGCAGTTCCCTAACACACCACTATACAGTGCATGGAGCTTTCTGTATTTTGGTTCCGTTTCCATTCAGTTATGGCACCAGAGGTATTACGGAACAATGCCCCTTTACATGGAATGACCTTCCCAACCACTATAAATTTCAGGTTAAAAAAGAAGTGTTGTAAGAATAAAAGCAATTTCTATAACATTGATCATTGTCGCCTGCATCATGCACACAGTATACAGTGCACACAGTATACAGTATACAGCATGGTAAGATATTGGGGTTTAATTGGACTATCGATATATACAGTATATCTTGATGTAAAGAACACACCAAGCATAGTCAATCAAGACCTTTAAAACATTGGGGCTCATTTACTAAGGGTCCGCGGACCGCGATTGCGTCGGGTTTCCCGAATATTTCCATTTTGCGGCAAATTGCCCCGGGTTTTTGGCACACGCAATCAGATTGTGGTGCATCAGCGCCGGCTTGTATGCGACAGAAATCAGGGGCATGCCGTCAGACAACCCGACGGATTCGGACAAACCGCGGAATTTAAAAACGAAATTGTGTCGCAAGAACAAGCACTCACATGCACCAGGAAGAAGAAGGTGAACTCTGGCGGACCTCAGCGCGGAAGCAACACATGCAGGAAATTGGACGCACGACCTTAGTGAATCGGGCAGACCCGAATCCTTGTCGGACAGAGCACCGAGGGATCGCGGCAGGACTGGGTAAGTAAATCTGCCCCAATGACTTACCGTATTATCCGGCGTATAAGACGACCTGGTGTATAAGACGACCCCCCTACTTTCCTGTTAAAAATATAGAGTTTAAGATATATTCGCCGTATAAGACTACCCCTTTTCCAACAGCCAGCTCCCCCTTTATAGTGCCAGCCTGTACACCCCAGTAAACAGACAGCCCCCTTATATAACCAAATGCCCCCCCCTAGTATACTGCCAGCCTTACCCCCAGTATACGCCAGCCCCCCTGTATATAGCCAAACGCCCCCCCCCCTAGTATACTGCCAGCCTGTACCCCCAGTATACCAGCCAGCTATTATATGCCTGGCGGCCCCCCCAATTGTGCAGATGCCGGCCCCCCAGTTTGCATCCTGCCGCCTCCCCCTCTATAGAGCCAGCCTCTTGGCACTTTAATATACAACAGCTTCTCACCTTTCCTGCGATCCACCAAGCTCCGCTGCTACCCTCCGGCCAGCGGTGACAGCTCATTGAGCGCTGGCCGGCTTACAGAATATGACGTCAGCCCGCGTTGCCGACGTCATATTCTCTGCGACGCCGGCACCCACTAGCTGTCCACCGGCGGCCGGAGCGTACAGCGGAGCTTCGGTGGAGGCAGGAAAGGTGAGAAGAACATTACCGACGTATAAGATTTTTCAGTCTTCAAAAGTTGTCTTATACGCCGGTATATACGGTAAGTTCTCACGTGGCCAAAGGTTTTAAAGCAATGATAAAGCACGCAGACATCTACCAGGGCATTGTATAAATAGGTTATGCTGCTTATGTTCTCAGTGGGGATGACCACAGACCACAATGGAAAGGATGTAGCACCAGTCACAAGTTATATTCCACATGGTAACTGTGACATTATGTTATTTTCATACAAGGAACTGATACAAACAAGTATCAGATGGGTCTGATATTAAACTACATATTTTAGAGCTACTGAGGATTTTGTTCTAGATATGAGGAGCCACCTAATTTCTATCTTGTTTTATATAAAGGGAGTCTACCAACAGGTTTGACCATGCAAAACAGTAGACAGTGTTAGGTATTGGAGATCTGTGTAATCATACATTTTGTTAGTAGAAGCAGGACTGTGAAAAATGCATTTATACTTCAGGATTGTAGCTGGACTTATGCACTGGCATATGAGATCTACTCACTGAATACAGCAAATTCCTCCCCCCCCCCTTCCAGGAATGTCTATCCATTTTGGAATGAATATCTGATACAATATGTGTCAAGAAATGTCCACAGTCTAGATTATATGTAGAGTTATATGAGCCAATGTAGAAATGAGCAGGAAATAGTTTAATACCAAGATGGTATGGGTAGCAATACTTAATTATCTTAATTAAAGGGGATTTCTGATCTCTTTAACTAAAATGAAAAGTTAATATTTGATTTACAAACGTAAATCATAAAAAATGTTTGGTTTCACACTTTTCATTTAGTTAAAGAGATCAGAAATCCCCTTTAATAAGATAATTAAGTATTGCTACCCATACCATCTTGGTATTAAACTATTTTCCGTCATTTCTACATGGCTCATATAACTTACATATAATCTGACTGTGGACATCTTGACACATATTGTATCAGATATTCATTCCAAAATGGATAAGACATTCCTGGAAGGGGGGGGGGAGGGAATTTGCTGTATTCAGTGAGTAGATCTCATATGCCAGTGCATAAGTCCAGCTACAATCCTGAAGTATAAATGCATTTTTCACAGTCCTGCTTTACTAACCAATGTATGATTAAACACAGATCTCCACATACCTAAACAGTACTGTTTTGCATGGTCAAACCTGTTGGTAGACTCCCTTTATAAAAACAAGATAGAAATAGGTGGCTCCTCATATCGAACAAAATCCTCAGTGCTCTAAATATGTAGTTTAATATCAGACCCATCTGATACTTGTTGTATCAGTTCCTTGTATGAAATAACATATGTCACAGTTACCATGTGGAATATAACTTGTGACTGGTGCTACATCCTTCCATTGTGGTCTTGTGGTCCCCCACTGAGAACATAAGCAGCATAACCTATTTATACAATGCCCTGGTAGATGTCTGCGTGCTTTATCATGCTTTAAAACCTTTGGCCACGTGAGAACTTACCGTTATACCGGCGTATAAGACCAACTTTGGAGACTGAAAAAATCTTATACGTCGGTAATGTTCTTCTCACCTTTCCTGCAATCCACCGAAGCTCGCTGCTACGCTTCCGGCCGCCGGTGGACAGCTCCGTGGGTGCCGGCGTCGCAGAGAATAGACGTCGGCAACGCGGCTGACGTCACATTTCTGTAAGCCGCCAGCGCTCAATGAGCTGTCACCGCTGGCCGGAGGGTAGCAGCGGAGCTTCGGGGATCGCAGGAAAGGTGAGAAGCGTGTATTATTAAAGTGCCAAGCAGGGGGCTCTATAGAGGGGGAGGCGGCAGGATGCAACTGGGGGGCCGGCATCTGCACAATTGGGGGGCCGCCAGGCTTATTAATAGCTGGCTGTATACGGGGGTACAGGCTGGCAGTTATACTAGGGGGGGGGGGGCAGTTTGGCTATATACAGGGGGGCGGGCTGTATACTGGGGGTACAGGCTGGCAGTATATAGGGGGGGGCAGTTTGGCTCTATATACAGGGGGGCTGGTGTATACGGGGTTACAGGCGGCATATAAGGGGGAGGGCTGTTGGAAAAGGGGTAGTCTTATACGGCGAATATATCTTAACTCTATATTTTTAACAGGAAAGTAGGGGGTCGTCTTATACACAGGTCGTCTTATACGCCGGATAATACGGTAAGTCTTGGGGCAGATTTACTTACCCAGTCTCCCGCGATCCTCGGTGCTCGTCCGGACAAGGATATCGGGTCTGCCCGATTCACTAAGGTCGTGCGTCCAATTTCCTGCATGTGTTGCTTTCGCGCGTGGGTCCGCCAGAGTTCACCTTCTTCTTCCTGGTGCATGTGGTGCTTGTCTTT